>CAXHSM010001350.1:5837293-6460337 GCA_964019185.1 Maratus speculifer | reverse complement strand
TAATTACAGTCGAACCTCGTTAATACGCGAATCAGGGGTCCGATCAAAATTCGCGTATTAAAAGGGTTCGCGTATTAACCGAAGGTCGCGAATTTTCGTCGAATGGTCTATCTAATAGCAATTTATGATAGAAAAACACATTTTTTGTTAATTTTTAGCGTTTTTAAGACATAAAATAACATTTAATTTATTTTAATCATTATGTACTTATTAAGCAGGAAAGCTGAAAATTCAAATATTCAAATATTCGCGATTATTTTCTCAAACGTTGATCAAAATTACGAGACATGTTGTAAAAAAATTGTTCGTCATCCATACTTCTACGCTGGCTTTTATACGGGCAAAGGATATTCTTGACATTTTTAAAGTGTCGCGGGTTGCGTGATTTCCCTATGACCAGCAGCTTTAATTTATCTGATCCATCACAGTTGGCACCGATCAGAATAGTAAGACGTTCTTTGCTCAATTTGCCTCCATGACATGTTTCTCTTTCATGGCTGCTGTTTTATTGGGTGTCAATTTGTAAAAAAGCCCAAATTCGTCAACGTTGTAAATATCCCGACTTGAGTACTTTTTTACAAGCTACGGAAGCACATTAATTTTCCGACAGTGAATCTTCAATGTTGACTGCAGCTTAGTCACCGCACACTTGCTTGAATTTTATGCCGTACCAAATTTTAAATCGATCCAGCCGTCCATTTGGCATTGAAATCTAGCAATCCCATTTTTGCTGCGATATCCGTAGGATACCGCAGCAATAGTAGGCTTGTTAATACAATTCTTGTATTAACAAGCCTATTGTATACAATTCTTGTATTAACAAGCCTATTATTGGGATATTCGTAGAACGCGCTTGAACAAACTATCCGTGAAGACCCTTTTCCATGTCCTAAAACTTTTCTTGTTCTTTGTACCTCCAACCACAGCTTGATTAACGATGGCATTCCGATTCTCTAACAAAGTCCTTAAATTTGACTTAAGTATGCCTTTTTTTGCGAACCCAGACCTATTTGAGACAGCTTGGGCATCGTGTTGATTTATAATTTGTAACTTCTCAGTGATGGAGAGGGCCTTTCGTTTAATATGCTTTGCTCCTTCCGCCATAGTTTAGACTAAATTATAAAAGCATAGGTGGATATCGTAGACTAGATAATGCTGACAGCGACAAGCGACTCTTTTCTTTTAAAAATATCACAGCACTGATGAAACAGCGATTTGAAAGACTCACATGATTAATCTATCGGTTCTACCGCTATAATTTAGGAGAGAGAGGGGGTTCACATCATTCCTTAATTATGGGGAAAATTTCTTTTCATTTTTGCCTTTTATAAAAACTAGCTGACTTGCGCAGCCCGCGCCCGCAATGAATAAAACTTACATGAATTTCAAATTTGTATAATTTTATAAATTTAATTCCCTTTTTGTCTACATTTATATTTTTAAATGACAAAAATCACAAGACAAGTAATGAGTTGAAGATACATTCTGCTTTGCGTAATTTGATTTTTTGAGCCTATGCGAACAAAAAGCGAACGAAACCACGACAAGACACTCAGGTTTTTACTGATTTGAAAAAGTTTTGTATCAATTAATTTTCAATGTACATATTTTTAATTAGCGTCTCATGTTAATCCGAAATACATACGTTAAAAATCTCGGTACTACTCTGTTATCCCGTCGACCGATTTTTCCAAATTATACAAATCGCCAAACTAATATCCATATGTGATGCCCGCGCATACCTTTGTTCTCAAGCGCCCCCCTTTTGTCTTGTAGCGCCCCCTAGATAAGAGGAAACTAGCAGAACGAGAAATGATCACCACCTGAGAAGGTGTGAGGAAAAGGCGGTCCGATTTGCTTCGACCGTAAATGGAATTAATGTGGAACAAGAACGAAAATATTATTTGTATGTTTTTGATTTTGTGTCCCTGTTCGTGTTTTGTTGTGTTCGTCCAGTGATGTCCTGCAAATAAAATATATTCGTAAAATAGAACTGATCCGAGAATTTATTGACAACAACATCAACACATACAGTTGAACCTCTTTAACACATACTTAAAAGGACTGTGAAATTTTTTCGTGTTATTTGAGGCTATAGATAATTTGGCACAATTCTCATTCTAATTCATATTGACAAATACTATATTATTAGGTTTGTCGCATTTTACTTTCTTAAAATTTAAGTTAAAATTAGTTGCGAGTAAAAATTTGAAAAATTTTTAAATCAAAAAACATGAAAGGAAATATGAATGACCTCTTTCCCCCGGCACGTATTAACAGAATTTTTTTTATGGGATTTCGTTTTTCATGTCTATATTAATAAAATAATGTACATAAGGGTACTATTATCTTTTATAAATAAAAGGTAAGTAAAGCATCGCAACAATGCTAAGGTGTTATTGCATGTTACGTGAAATTGAAAAAATTGATTTGTAAAGTATAATTTCATTGAAAAATGAATTTAAATTATATAATTTTTAAAATTTTCTAGTGTGGAATTTCTTTTTTCATACCCCCTTTAATTAAAGATGAACTGTATATAAGGGTGATGTTATGAAAGGAACTAGCTATAAAAGTGTCATAATTTAAATGCTGACTTGGAAATACAGTAGACTCCCTCAAATCGGCACAGCTTGGGACCAGAGGTAGTGCAGATTTTAGAATTTTGCAGATTTCTGGTCATTGCTTTGTTTACATTTTTAAACAGTAATTTGATTGTCATTTATACTGCAATCAGAACTATAATGAACGCTTACAATATAATAAAATATTAAAATAAGTAATAACATTAGATAAGTAAAAATTTAGATAATTTTTAAAATGATTAAAGCACTAATAGCAAAGGTCAAGTTAATAATCAATAATGTTTGATTAAATATTCATTATAAAGATTAAATGTATTTTTCCAAAATTATTCAACAAAACTAGCCTCATGAAAGTACATTACTAATCTCATCAAAATCATAAAGTAAGGATTTTTTTTCATGTTTAGCCAGGTTAATAACGAAAAAATCTTAAATTAATGCAGAAATATATTTGGTAAGATGATTGTTATTACCCGTGATATCAGCAATATCTTGAATTTTTTCCAAAAAAAATTATTCTTCCTTCATGAAAAAAACATGAATAGAGTATTAAGGAAATTCCAAATTAAAAAATATATGGAATTTATACAAAACTAATAAAAATCAAATTTTGTCCCAATATCCAAACTGAAAGTTTCATTGTTTACATCCATAAAATATATGCGGATTTTAGAGAGTTGCGGATTTCTGGTTTGCAGATTTGAGGGAGTCTACTGTATAAGGAAATTTTAACATAAAACATTTGAGACCAATCTGTATTGTAATGTTACTGTGTCTTAAATTGCTGGGTATGTAACGCAGTTTGAAGCAATATGTACCCACCATATAAAGTATCAATATTTTTCAAATTTATATCTGCAATTTCATATTAAATTCTACAACCTTGTCTTTAAAAAGATATTTTTATGCTACTTCTAAACACACATAATTACAACATCATTAATGTTAAAATTGATTCTTTTGATAATTTTCATTAAATATATTGAACGTTTTCTCGTTTAATTTGTTTCAGAACGAAATACTCCGTTTTTCCATCCCATCTGAAACTTTACATTACTTCCTGTACGCTCTTTAGACTATGATATAAAATGCCCTAGTTTACATCAGTAAAAATGATATTCTTCACACAGTTTATAATACAATTGGTAAAGACAGATCTTTAAGCGTATACCAAAGCTGTATTTAAGTTTGTTAAAGAAAATGTATTTTGTTTTATTTATAGTCTATTCTATACAGCTTAAAAACTGTTAAATTCTTAATAAATAGCTAAATTACTGGAATACAATATAAATTGCATTGATAATGCAAATTGTTTTCCACAATAATCATATACGTTAGTTAAAAAAATTCTTAAATCGGTTGGAATTTTGATTAAATGCATCTAAATTTTATAATTTCCCTTGTCGTAGAAATAAATTATTTTATCTTTATTGTTTAAACAATGTATCATTGCTTTCATAGGCAATATGAAATTGTAAATTTTTCGCCTTAAGTTTGCTTTAATTTTTTTTATAAATGTTTAAAAATTTGATTTTATTTACAAATACATTATTAATAAACATTTGTTTTACTCTTCATTTATAACATTCATTTATGATTTTTATTAATATTTTTTTCTTTTTGATAAGATTTTATTTACACATATCTTATTAATAAACATTTGTTTTATTCTTCATTTATAACATTTGTTTATGATTTTTATTGATATTTTTTTTCTTTTTGATAAGATTTTATTTTATGTTGGCAATTATTTTATTTATTGTAAATTTGGTTATGTTTAAATCTTTCTTCAATTAGAAAATTAATCTGACACATGATTAATTCTGCGAGCATCAGATTTTTGGTAATCTTTTTCAGTTCAGTTTTCTACATTAATTTAATATTTCATTATAAGTTTATTTTTTGTAAGTTTCTTTTTATTAATCTTAAAAGGTGATAGATTCTGTTACTTTTACTTATTGCAGATGTAAAAAACTATGAATATAGATGCACATCACTTCATTCAAAACTGTCTTTAAAGTAAGAAATATGCAGCAAAATATTTCTTTACAAGAAGTTTCAAGAAAAATAGGTTCTGACTCACAACAAGAAAAGATGTTTGTTTGTGACGTATGCAGCAAAGCATTTTTGAGAAAACATTATTTAAGCAGACACCTCCTAATTCATTCTGGTGAGAAACCTTTTAGGTGTGACATATGCAACAAAACATTCTCTCAAAAGAGTAGTTTAAGCACACATCTGTTAATTCATACTGGTGAAAAATCTTTCGTATGTGAAATATGCAACAAGAAATTCGCTCTGAAGGATTATTTAAGCAAGCATTTGTTAATTCATACTGATGAGAAACGTTTTGTATGTGAAATATGCAACAAGAATTTCTCTGTTAAAAGCAGTTTAAACAGTCATCTGCTAATTCATACTAGTGAGAAACCCTTTGTCTGTAAGATATGCAACAAAAAATTCTCTCACAAGTCCAATTTAAGCTCACACCTGTTAATTCATTCTGGTAAGAAAACTTTCGTATGTGAGATTTGTAGAAATTCATTAAAAAGAGTGGTTTAAGCAGTCATCAGTTAACTCATACTGGTAAGAAACCTTTTATGTGTGAGGTATGCAACAAGAATTTTTCTGAAAAGGGTAGTTTAAGCATGCATTTGTTAACTCATACTGGTGAGAAACCTTTTGTTTGTGAGACATGCAACAAGAAATTCTCTCGGAAGTCTCATTTTAGCAGACACCTTTTAATTCATACTGGTGAGAAACCCTTTATTTGTGAGATATGCAACAAAAAATTCTCTCTGAAGAGTAGATTAAACACACATCTGTCAATTCATACTGGAGAGAAACCTTTTGAGTGGGAAATGTGCAACAAGAAATTTGCTCTAAAGGATCGTTCAAACAAGCATCTCTTAATTCACATTTGTTAAAAAGTTTTTGTGCGAGAGATATGCCACAAAAAATAATCTCGGAACTATATGTTAAGCAAGCATTTTTAATACATATTAGGGAGAAAAGTTTTATTTGAGTTATGCATTCAGAAATTTATTAAAAGTAATTTCTCACAGTGAAATTCTTTGATTTTAAAACTGCCTTTTTTATAAACTTGTAAAATCTTTAGTCCTGAGACAAATACTACATGGGACTACACAAATCATAACAGATGTAAATCTATAACAGATGTACATCTGTTATAATTAATTTACCGATTGAATAATCGTGTTTAAAATTAATCTACAAAAATCAGTTAAAATTTTCTATAAAATACCTCAAAATATGTCGATGCTTATATCCATATCTATATATTAATGCTTATGACAAGTCCACATTCATTAAAAATCTGGAAGTAAATTTAACAATTCTGGTAGCATTTAAATTAATTTAGAGAATATTCTTTAGTGTCGCTCACTGGCATCAGTAGGACTAACAGGGATGGGAATTTTCCGCTTTTTGGCGGATTTCCGCTTTTATGTTATTTTAAGAAATTCCGCGGATTTCCGCTTTTTTGTTATTTTGATAAGTTTCAGATTTTTCACCCCAAAAATTCCGCTTTTTCCGCGGATTTCAGAAATATGTAACAGGGATGCCGCGGACGCGGTATAGCGCGTAAAATACATAAAAAATCGGCGACGGGACGCGTAATTTTCGTCAAAGAATTGCAAAAAGGCAAATTTCGTTAAAAAATCGCGAAATAACGAATAATTTCCGGCAAATTTCATCAAAAATTTGGGAAAAAATGGCTAGTTTTGTTACAAAATCCCAAAAAAAGTCGGTTTTCCTAGAAAAAATGACAAGTTTTGTCCAAAAATTGTGATAAAACGGAAAATTTTGTCGAAACATTCGCGAAAAACGGTAAATATTATAAAAAAAACGGTAATTTTCTTTAAAAGATTGCAAAAAAAGGACATTCCGTCAAAAGATCATTTCGTCAACGGTGCATTTCGTCAACGAATCGCAAAAAAGGAAATTTCACTAAAAAATAGTGAAATAACGAATAATTTCCCGCAAATTTCGTCAAAAGATTCGCGAAAAAATGGCTAATTTTGTTACAAAATCCCAAAAAAGGCAGATTTCCTCAAAAAAATTGCGAAAAAAACGACAAATTTCGTCCAAAAATCGCGATAAAACGGCAAATTATATCAAAAAATTCGCGAAAAACTACAATTTTCATCAAAAGATCGTGATAAAACGGTTACTTTCGTCAAAATATCGCAAAAAACCGGCATATTTCGTGAAAAGATCGCAAAAAACGGCAAATTTCGCTAAAAGATCGCGAAAAAACGGCAAATTTTGTCGAAAAATCGCTTTAAAACGCAATTCTCGTCAAATGGGCTAGAAAACAAAGTTAATGCCTGGTGGATAGAATTTTTCTCTTCCAAAAAATTAACTTTCCTGCTTCCAATTTATTCTTTTTGTTGCTCCAAAAACAGATTTTCCTGCTTTACAATCTTTTTAAGTGAATGTAACTTCTGATAACACCTATTCATTAAACAAAAAGTAACCCCTTACTTGTGGTGCAATTTTTCATTCACACGTGTGATCAAAATGTGGTGCAATTTTTCATTCGCGTGTGTGAATACAATATGGTACAATTTTTCGTTCACGCGTATTTTCAGTCTTTTTGCTTTTTTGTAGTTCCCATCCCTGGACTAATGAGGTTATGCTGAAAATACTGTTTTTAAAGGGGTACTAACCTGAATTCCCTATAATGTTGAAAATAAGATATAATTAATTCTGATTCCCTTCAGTGTTGAAAATGAGATATAATTAAATATGTCTGAAGTACTGATTGTTATTTTAAAAAGGTCTGATGAGGTTTGAAAATTTAAATAAAAGAGTTGAAAAATGTTTTAAAATTATGTTGTTCTCATCAGGAATCTATGAAAAATCTATTTAGTTATTAAATTACTTAGTTTCAAGATCTTGTGAATTATGATTGATTTTTCATAAAAGTATAAAGATCTAATGTAATTTGTAAATGTCAATAAATGTTGGTAAAATGAAATTGATTTTTTTGCTTTCTTTTTCCAATTCAATCTCTATTTAAAACTTACTGATTACAATAAGCTTACGATTACTTTCTCACATTCCCTATTGAGAATGAATTTCGTTGTATTTATTGTTCGTTCAGAGGTACAGTAAAAATAATTCCATTTTACGGTATGGTCTGTAAGAAAAATCCTTTACAGGTTATTTAAGATCATTTCAAGTATTTATCAAAAGAAATGAGCACGAATTCCTGAGGTTCCTTAAAATATATTTGCTGTGGAATGGAATAGAGCGAGCAAAGTATTTTTTATTCATGAAAACTAGTCATACCAACGTTCAAGTCCTTGATGGTCCGCCGCTCTGAGAGCACATAACATTTTTAAACGAACCACTAATTTTAAGTATTTAGTGATTCTCAGTACCAGTAACTTTTTCCCCTCTTGTGTAAATGCCACAAACGTACATTTTCCCCACTCTGAAAAAAGTGCAATTAATCCCAAATCACACAGCAAGTAATCGGCAAATAGGCAAGTCTTTTAAGTAATATAAGGATCTAGTTTGGAGTAGATATGAAATACAGTTACTTTAGGATAACAGATAACACTGTTACACACTGGCACAAGTAACAAGTTCCAACAACCTATTATTTTTGTAACGTATAGATAATATCATGCTATCAACGGATGTTTTTTTTAGATAGGTGGGGCTATTTAGAGTCTATGCCACTTGGTGGACCTCCCCACCTTAGATGACCTTCTTTTTTAATTAGAAGGCTTTTAAACAAAGCGTTTAAAATAATTTTGGAGGCTTTTTTGTTCAAATAAATCCACTCCATTAAAACCGGGTTTTGGTTAGAAAATTAATTTTTGCAGGACAAAATAGTCCAAGAGCCGACTGCATAAGACCCTAAGTCATCAAGCACAAGAAAAAAAACCTTTCTTTTTCAGAACAATAGAAAGAAGGGAATTCAATGGTCCATGTCTGCCGGAAAGGTATAGAGTACAAGAAAAATGAATTATGGAAAATGTTGAGCTCATTTAGTACAATAATAATGTCTCTGTCTGCCATGCCGCTGCCGGTGAGAAATTGGCGATTCAAGTGCTCGAATACGCCATCTGGTGGAGAAAAATGTAACTTCGCCATTCAGGACAATGCCATGTAAGCTCATTTTATTACATGCGTTTTAAATATGTTCAGAATAATTATTCTTTTGCACAATTTCAGATTTCCTGTGACATTTGTTTTCTGTCTTATATGACGAAGTAAATATCATACGAATTTGAATATCTAAATCTTTTAAATACATTTATAACAAAGAATTGTTTCAATGGGACTTTAACATTAGTTAAAGGGAAATTAAAGGGACAGTTATCCTGCATCGAAGGCTGCGAACAGCGCCTCTATAGGCTGTTTTAGTTCCCAATACATGCCACATGCTCTTTTTACAAAAATGTTTCTTATGGAAACCTAAGTTATCGAGCACGAGGGTAATTTGTATCTGAAAATAAAGTTTAAATAGCGTTATTACAGAAAAAAATATGTCTGTCAATTTTTAGTTCTTGCTGAACTTTGACAGCTCGCTTTATAATATATGCGTTCATAGAATTTTGTATCGATTTATCGAATAAAATTATGAAGAAAACTACGTCATATGAAAAAGTTTTGCGTCACTTTCTTAATGCCTTGGAGAATGCTGAATGATTGAAAAAACCAAACGCTGGCACTATTCGATAAGCATTCAGATTAATGTTGCTATAGTGGCAAAAACAGTTTGACCAGTTGCAAGACTGCATTTTGAAAAAATTTTGCAAAGACCGCAACTCTGGAAAAAGTACAATTTCTGACTGCATAATCTCGTTTTGTATACAGTTTTAGAAAAATATTTATCCGGAATATAGTAGTTGTTTCTTAATACAAATATTTGTCGGAATTCATCGCATTTTTTGGCACAATTTTAAAAAGATATACTTTTAGTTTTTATACAAACGAAATAGCTAGTATTCGTAGAGTGTTTCTATATCAGTGTAGTGACATTGATGCTCAGACTTTATAGAAACAATTGGGTTTACATAAAATACGGAAAACCTAGGCATTTTCTTTTCCAGAACTTGATGATATTTGCCTAAGCGAGTTCGATTATGTAAGGGAAAATAACAAACATGCATGACCTTGGCGATAATTCTAGGCTCTCAAAGATTGATAGCGATTCATTTTTATACAGGATCAACCAATCAAGTGTTATTCACCGATGGCGGCTGATCCATGAGATTCTAAGAGACTATTCAGAGTTTCGAATGAGATGCATTTTGGATGCATTTCATTTTAATATAGTGAAATTTTTACAGCTCAGTGTATTAAAAAATATACTTATTAACTTAAAATTCGATTTTTGAAAGAACTACGTAATTTTGAATGATCACAGAATATTAACAAACAAAATATTTTTAATTAATAACGTTCCGAATTTATTTGGTTCAATTATATTAAGTCAACTTGGTTTAATCTATTTTGGTATTAACACGCGAAAAATAATGTCTTGTATCACACAGATACACTTGCCACTGACGTAGGTTTGAGTAAATCATTTTAATAGACTGGAAGGCCTACAGCACAAATAATTGTCTAATGGATATCAAGGTAAAAATTTTAGAATTACTTAAAATTGTTTGCATGTTAAAATGCAATTGGTCTGCCAATTCATAGGTTGGTAACAAAAAAGCTGATAACCCGATTTTAGCAGTTGACATGTACACTGTTAAAAATATTGTGAAAAGTAACATCTATTTTTAAAGGCTATCTATTTTCTAATCAATAAGAACACTTCATAATTGTATTTTAATCGTTCTCATTGGCCAGAAATCAGATAGCCTTTAAAAACAGAGGTAATTTTCCAAATTGTTTTCAACAGTGTAGATCATTATGTTT
This sequence comes from Maratus speculifer, assembly GCA_964019185.1. Classification (NCBI taxonomy): domain Eukaryota; kingdom Metazoa; phylum Arthropoda; class Arachnida; order Araneae; family Salticidae; genus Maratus; species Maratus speculifer. The sequence goes on along the minus strand of CAXHSM010001350.1, from coordinate 6,449,841 downwards.
TTCATCCAATTTTCAGGAGTTTAGCACGAACATATGACTTGGTAAACCAATGGCATTTTAATATGGAAATCGAGTTTAATTAATTCTCGAATTTCAGCCGTGAACTTGATGAGGTGATCACGTGTGTTGTTGTCTCCCACTATATAATGAATGAAAAAAATCACGTTATTTATTAATCGTTTCTAAGAAATACGTAACATTCATTTAGAAATAACGTAAGAAATACACAGAGTACCTGACCATTATTTAGTCATTTTAAAAGTCAATCTTTTTCTTTTTCTCAATTGTTGTTGACTGGACGAAACATACTTTAAAAAATCAACGCTCGGTTACAACAAGTCAAATAAGGTAAATGAATCAGTAGTGGGCCACTTAAATACATTTATCTAATTATTATTAAAGCGTTAGTAAGTTCCAAATAAATAAATAAATGAGTATTTACCATAGTACTAACCTTCATGTACCAGAATAGACCACTTACATTGATGTCACATCAACGACTGATACTGTAATCTGGTGCACATCTGGAATTCAAACACAGCGTCACAACTCTCCGTTTGCTGTTTAAAGCACGCGGGTTCTTTCTGTTTAATTTTGATTTTTCTTATTCTTGCCTTATTTTTCTAAATATTTAAGAAATGAATCTCAAATCACTAATGTTTACAAATGGGAAAACACCACATTTGCTATACGTTTGGGTGCTAGGTGAAGCATGTTACGTCATGTGCAAAAGGTCTATAAATGTTCAAATAAACCGAAAATTACCTTAAATTTTAATCATCATGTTAGGATTTTTCGTAAATCATAAATTGTAAAAGTTAAAAAACAACAAAAATAGGATACGATAAAATAAAGGAGATGCTGTGTTTTTAATATTTAATATTGTATTTTTGTATATTTTTAGCACTGAATCAGAAAATGACCTTCCTTTTAAACTTTCACGATAGAGTTTTCTTTGTAAATCATAAATGTCAAAGTCAAAAAATAGCCAAAATTTACTATAAAAAAGTGTGATTTATTTTTATTTTACTCAATAACTTTTTCAATTCATTGGCTTATATTGAGATTATTATAGATAAACAACTGATGGATCCGATGAACGGGGGGGAGGTTAATATTTAATTTTAAAATTTACAATTTGTGAAAAATCCTATCGCGGTTATTAAAAATGCAGGTCATTTTTAGTTTCAGCGTAAAAAATACTTAAGGGTGTATTTCGATTCAAACTGCTTGTTTTTCGATTTATTTTTGAATTCACATTTGATCTCAAACACATGAAACTTGCAGATTCTCTTATTTAGAAAGTGCACAAGGTGCCGTAAAGGTCAATTCTTTGATAAGTGTACAAAATATGGCAAAAAAGCAACCAAAAACGGCAATTTGAACCGATTTTTCCGAAGTGGGAGATAAGGGAACGAAAAAAAGAGTCTTCCAGAGAAGTTAATTGCTTATAAATCAAATTCTAATGAATTGAGCGTAAAAAGACTTTACTTGGCACCTCATACGTCCCTTCAAGAATCCCCTCAACAAGTTTCATGATTCTACTTTTAAAAATGTGTCTGAAATTGTATCGGAAATTTTCGAGCTGTTGAAGGTGGAAAAGCGTTTTTTCGAATACACCCTTAAAAAATATTTATCAAAAGTTAAAAATGTTATATCTATTTTATAATAGCAAATTTTCGCTACTTTTTTGCTGTTGTACAGCAAAAAAGTAGCTGTATAGCTATAAAACATATGATTTACAAAAAATGTTTACGTGTGATATCAAATAAAGGTCAATTTAGAATTCAGCAGTACAAAAGACATAAAATCAAAAGACATGAAATCAGAATCAATCAGAAGACATCAAAACTTAAAAAAAGTAATCTAACGCAACTTTTGCAGGTTATAATCGCCTCAGTCCTGATGTCGCCTAGAGGAGATACTAAAAAACACCTTTTAAACTAATTTAATTGCTTCTAGAATTGTTAAAATTACATTTAGACATTTTTAATGTATGCGTGCACGTTACGAGCATTAAATATAGACTGCCACATCTCTGAAGATGTTTTAGACTAATTTTAAACTGGTTTTTTGTGGTCACTCGTAAAATTCTTCTCAGGACTGAGGAGATTAAAATACCATTTTAAAATACGCATTTTTAGGCAGTTAATTTTCATCATTTTATTTAACAAAAATTCTGGTTTTTTTCTTTCTTATTTGTTTATTACAAGTTGTACAATGCCATAATGATTAAAGATTTCAAATTTGCATTGTAATATAATATTACTCTCAACCCTTTTTTTAAAAATATATCTGACGAAATTTCATTCCTACTAAATATGTGAATGATTTCTCATTGGCAACAGAAAATATACTCCAATTTTAAACAGCTATTACTTGGTCAATTTTAAAAGTAGAATAACAGGATTTTTTTCGTCTTATTTGTTAATGTAACAGTAAAAATTTAATAAATATAATTTATAAGAGGGGGGGAATCGTATAAAAATATAAATTTCACATTTAAAAAATGGTTTTATTGATCCAAATTGTTCTTGAAATATTTATTTACCGCATTTAAAACATTTTTGTAATTTGAACTATATGCCTACGAATAACGGTTTAGGAATTAGTCATTGGCCACCATTGACAGTGGACACCCTGTATCTATTTAAAATAAATTCTTAAATATGAGTCCGATTTCCTAAATACTTTAATATTTTAATCTCATTTCATCTGCATTGTTTTACATTCGTAGTTTTGATGCCATATTGTATAATTAAAAAAATACTTCAGGCTTAAACAGAAAGGCTGTCTTTTTAAATTTTCAATTTCATTTCTTTGGCTTCTTTTTTCAACCATCACTAGAGCACATTTGAGCTTGACGACATACACTGGTGAAGGTCCGTATTTAAAAGTATATACTCAAATATTCGGTCTTTCACCAAAGTCTTTAGTATTGGCGATTCAAGCGCTTGAATACGCCATCTGGTGGGGAAAATATGGAACTTCTCCATTCAGGATAACGCCGTGTAAACTCATTGCATTACATGATTTTAAATTTGTTCAGAATAATTATTCTTTGCACAATTTCAGATTTCCTGTGACATTTGTTCTGTTTTTGTCTTATATGACGAAGTAAATATTATACGAATTTGAATATCTAAAACTTTTAAATACATTTATAATAAACAATTGTTTCAATGGGAATTTAACATTGGTTAAAGGAAAATTAAAGGGACAGTTATCCTGTATCGAAGGCTGCGAGCAGCGCCTCTATAGGCCGTTTTAGTTCCCAATAGGCTGGCATTCACCAGTAAAAGTCGACATTCTCCAATCTCGATCTTTGATAGCAACATACTGTAAAATTCGGAAAGTAAAAATATTTCAGCATTACAAATGTTGTGAATAGCTAACAGGCTTTAATATTCTTATTTTGTAAATTATTGCTGTAAATCGAATCATATATTTTACGAGTAACTGCTCTAAAATATTTTATCAATCACTGCATTATGTTTTTTAAAAATTAGCGGAAAAAGAGTTTCTTTAAAAGTTAAAAAACCAATTTATTAAAATACAGCAAAATCATAAGTTAAAATATATTTACAAATATAAAAATGTTTAATCAATGTAAAATAAAAATCTTCCAATAATAGCCCCACATTTTAGTGATTATTTTATAATTTCCTGTATAGTTTTCTATTGTGTATAATAGATAACTGTCATATTAATTCTTCTTCTAATATCTTCATAAAAATTTCTTCAATTTTTATGAAGATATTTTTTATTTGTAAAAATATATCATTTATATAAAACATAATTTGTTTTATGTGTTAAAAAATATTAGTGAAGTGTACATAAAAATTACAAAGCAACTGAAAATAAAAGTCAACTATTCTTTATTAAGTGACATAAAACAAATTTAAAAACATGTGAAAGTAAACATAAAAAAACTAACGAGAATAAAATCTTGGTAGTTATGTTCAGTTACTCAGAGCTTTAAACCACTGCCCCAAGTCGGATCGCAGACATTTTCACTTAAAAGTAGAATGATGACCAGTCACTGGCGAAAACATTTAGCCCTATTTTTCATGCAGATATTAGGGTAGCATCCACAGTAACTGGCATTCACCAATGATTGGCACATCCTACAAACGTGCTCTAAAATAAGATTTATATCCAGTTTTTTAAAAATGTAAGACCGTATACCAGTTATATGCTCATTTACTTTAAAGATTATAACTTTGATTTATGCTACTAGATGACAATAGTGCCTAGGAAAGAGAAACAATTATGGCTTGTATCAAATTAACCATTTTTGGTGCAAATGCTTCTTCTCTGGCTTAAGAAATTCATGCATTTCAATTCATTATTATCTGATTTATAATATATTTTAAATTTTAATTAACAACAGTTTTGTTTAGAGGGAAAAGGTTACCTTTAATTGTGTAGAAGTATTTTGACACACATATTTGGATTTCTGAATTAATGGTAGATGCCAATTAATTGTGCTACAATTTTGCTAGTTCCAAGTAATTGGCACCTATTCCAACTACTAGGGAATCGCAAGATTTCATATTAAACCACTTATTTTGGCAGTACTTTTAAAGTTGTAGACTAATTATGTTTATCAATTGTTTTCATTTGAAAATATAAAATATTATCAGTACCGGAATCCATTAAAGATTCATATGTCAATTACTGGAGACAGCATGACAATTACTGGGTATTAATATAAATACATTGTATTGTTTTAAAGTGTTCACATTTTTATATAAACGTGTGCCAATTACTGGATCACAAGGTGTCATAAATTGGTGCTCTAGGTGCCAATTACTGGTAATTACAGCTACTTTTTATAAATGTATTTTTAAAAAAATACTTTTTCGAAAATTTTTGTTTTAAGTTGGCAAAATAGATGTACAGATATACATTCTTCGATTTAAAAATATTTGCAAGTAAATATTTTATTTCTTGGTAATGAAAATTGAAGTAAGTTTAAAGATAAATTCTTAATGTGCCAATTACTGGGGATATTACCCTAAACGGAAGACAAAGAAGAGTTTACAAACAAGAATCTTACTAGAAATAAGGGAGTCTTATTTGCTTCATCTAAAGCAGATTCATATTTTATATTAATTTAAATTAATTATACAGGCCATTTTCGAGGAAAAATAAGACAATTTTACACCATTTAATTTAATTTAAAAATGGGTTTAACATTTCAAAATGTAGTGCACATAGAAAGGTAACAATTTCAGAAAAGGATTAGATCAGTAGACTTTCTAAAAAAATATAACAACACGAGCTATGTTTATTAAGTTTATTACCCTTTAATTATTTAAATTTATTACCCTTTGCGGCGCAGGGAAAATTCATTACTTAAGTGTTGAAATTAATGACTGACACCGGAATTTTAAAACAACTTTATTTGTTAATAAGAAAACGCTATATTTCACGCATTCAATAAACAGTAATTTTTTTAAACAAAATTCCGGTACCAATGTGGCGTTTGGGAAATAAAATTAAGTGGTATATCTATGAAACCACTTCGCCGCAAGGGGTTAAATGGCCACTTTTCGTGTTTCCTTTGATCTCAAATTAGCTAGGAGTTCTACCATTCTATAAGCATTTTAGGCTTAAGGTGGCAACACTCGGAAATACTATCGTCTCCTATGATATAAATGTATGTATAACACTAATGCCTGGCGAAGAGAAAAGTACAAAAATTTTTTTACACTGCATATAGCACAGACATCTATCTGCAACTTCCCATCCTAGCATGAAAACCCACCCCGTTCGATCTATAGTAGAATGGCATATGACAATCTTTAATAATTTTCACATCTCAAGTCATCTGGTAAAACAATAGGAGATCTGCAAAACTACATTACACGGTATGTTCTAGGGACTGGCACTAACACGAGTGTCTGGTACACTTAACTCTCAAGGGTGCACTCTTAACTCTCAAGGGTGCACTAACTGCAAGAGTGATGTGATTCATGGATTAAATAGCATAAGGTTTGAGTCTGAGTTTCCCCGTCATAATGAGCATATCGTACAATAGTGTGTTCGGGGTGCAGGACGCGTGACACAGACATTGGGTCCGGCTCTTCTTTTGCTCGTACCACACGCCATAACAGCTCCATGCCAGTCCCCTTGAGACACTGGATAAAGTTCCCACACAGCTTAGGCTGTTTTCATATAAGATATACTTGTTTAATATCGATGAATATTTAACAACGATAAACTAACGATCTTTGCTTAAGTAACACAAGTTCAAGAGAATATTTCTTTCATACCACATGCACAAAATATTTTCCAGCAAATTGAATTAAGAAACACTTGCTTAAACACTCTTACAAGTGAATTTCTCGTTGCATGTCTAACAAAGAAAAGATTTCTCACCAATATGGAGTAACATATGTCTGTTTAAATTACTCTTACGAGAGAATTTCTTGTTGCATGTCTCACACACAAAAGGTTTTTCAGCAGCATGTATTAAGAGGTGTCTACTTAAATCACCTTTTTGAGAGAATTTCTTGTTGCATATCTCACACACAAAAGTTTTTTCACCTGTATGAACTAACACATGGCTACTTAAATGAGCTTTAAGAGAAAATTTTTTGCTGCATATTTGACACACAAAAGGTTTTTCACCAGTATGAATTAAGAGGTGTCTACTTAAATTACCTTTTTGAGAGAATTTCTTGTTGCATAGCTCGCACACAAATGGTTTTTCACCACTATGAATTAAAAGATGCTTTAATAAATCACCCTTTTGTGAGAATTTTTTGTTGCATATCTCACACACAAAAGATTTTTCACCAGTGTGCATTAACAGATGTGTGCTTAAACTACTCTTTTGAGAGAATTTCTTGTTGCATATCTCACACACGAAAGGTTTCTCACCAGTTTGAATTAATAGATGCCTGCTCAAATCATTCTTTTGAGAAAACCCTTTGCTGCATACATTACAAACAAACGATTTTCCTTGCTGCGAGTCAGAAGCTTTCTTTCCAGAAAGCTCTTGTAAAGAACTATTTTGCTGCATATTTAACACTTGAAAAACAGTTTTGAATTATGTGATGTAATGTATCTACATTCAGTGCTTTTTGCATCTGAAAAAGTCACAAGTAACACAATCTACCACCTTTTAAAATTCCTGCAAAAGAAAATAAAAAGAAATTTATTTATTATAAAATATTAACGCAGAAAACTGAATAGAAATTGACTATCAGTTATTTGATACTAGCCAAACCAATGGAGTGTCAGATAAGTTTTTGAATTGCATAAATATTAAATTAGAACTAAAACTAGAACAAATAAAACAATTAACACCATAAAATAAAAACTTATCCTAAAGAAAATAGAATTAAAAAATAGAAATTAATGTCGTCAAAAAAGAAATAGAATATTTATAAACAAAGCATTTATAAATAAAAAAATATTTTTTTAAGAATTTATAAATAAAAAATAAAAAACTGCATTTATGAAGAAATTATCAATTTATTCTCTTATTGTTGATATTGGGAAAGGAAAAATAAGCAAATATATTTTTACTTTGACACAATCATATAATTTTTTACCATGAAATCTAAATCTAACGTCCTAATAAGACATGCACCAGGGAACAAAAACCTTACCTATTCAATGAGTGGGTAGCAAAAACTAATTTTAAAAGAAAAAATTTTCTTCTGCATTTAGACACCACATAAAACATATGTGTACAATAAGTTGAGTGATGAGTTGCTCCTGTGTTCTTTTATTTAATGCAGGAGAACAAAAGGTAAATAAAGAATATTATGGTCATTTGTAATAATAACTTAGAATTGCGATTGAAAAAATATGAGGAATTGGAAGGGTGCGGAGACACCATGATGGCTGGGGATGAGACCATTTCCAATCATCCAGGGTGTCACCCATCCTAGCTATGCCACTGGTGAAGTCCTCTTAAGGGGACACAATATCTTTGAAACCATCTCTTTAATTTTGAATAGTACTCTAGTAATATGTGGTGGCACAACACTTAATAGTAAAAATTAAATAAATAATCTATCTATCTATCTATATTTTTTTTTGTAGAAAGCCTGTTTTATTGAAATTTAAAATTTAAAAAATTGTCTTTTTAAAATTTTCTCTTTAAAATTTTTTTCTTAAGTCTTTTTAAGTCCTCTAAAAGTGTTTTTAAACTTTTTTTCAATATAAATATTTTTGCTTTGATTTTTTTACTCCATCACATTTATTGGACACAGATTTCTAGATGTATGGGGTTTTGCATTTAATATGATTTTTTTTCTCGTGTATATAAAGAAATAAAGGAAATTAAACTTTCAATTTAAATATTTAAAAAAATAATAATAAATTGAGCAAACTTGAATGTTAAATTCATGCACAAATTTATAAAGTACACAAAAAGCCTTAGTACTTTTTGCACAAGCACGTTATAAAAATAGGAATGGGGAGAAAAATCAGTGTAAAGTTTTCATTTCTATGGGTCATTGTGCTGGATCTATTTATAATATCTTACAATATAACTTTCATATAGGTAAAAATAAGGTGTCAAAATGTTCACAATTAAAAAAGCTTTCTGTTAGTATAAAAAAGGAAAATCGATATTCTGACCAATTCGAGATACTGTGGCCCCTTAAGGTTCCTGTCCCTGCGCATGAAGACACTCGTGAGCTAATGCTATTTCCTACGGGGAAGCATTTTTCTAATAACCCTTTCGCATTTTGACATTTTTAAATGCAGTCAAATTTCCATAATCCGCACAAGCTGGGGACGAAGGATGTGCGGATTATAGAATATTGTGGATTATAGAGTACTATGGGTTATGCATCATTTATTATTCCTAGACAGCATTTTAATTCTATAATCAGTTTAATCAGAAAATATAAATACGAAATCTAATAATTTATTTAATATGCTATTTCAAAAAATGCCTTTTTTAAGTTATTTTCTTATAAAAACGGATTGCATTTACCTAAAAATAATTACATACATAAGTAATAATACAGTGTGTTTTTTGCTGTTAATATAATTGAAGAGTTATATTTAAAAAAGTAGATGTTTTATTAAGATTTTTTCAATTATTTAATTATTTGTTTAAAAAAATCATTTTTGGATCACAAATTTTTACATTTTCTTAACTGTTTATTTCATTGTTTACATTTGTAAAGCGACGTGAATTACAGAAAATTGCGAATTATGGGTGCGCAATCTTTGACTGTAATTCTTATTGCATTGGATAGTTAAGGTGCCTCTCAAGATAGCTCCTTCATTACATTTTTGATTTTGGTGGCAGGTATTTTTTATAAAGTTACTTTCACTTTCCGAACCGATTCAGAAAGTTAAAGTAACTTTATAAAAAAATATCTGTGTTCGAAATGAGAAAGCTCTATCCAATGCCAAAAAAAAAAAGAATTATATTGAAATGCAAATGAATTATTAAAAAGCGAATCCCCCCCCCCCTCAAAAAAAATTAAATGTCAAAATGCGAAAGAATTATTAGAAATATGCCTCCTCATAGGAATAACATTAGCTCGTATCTTTGTGGACAGGGACAGGAGTTTTAAGCAACTCCATCCATACAAATATAATAAGGGAAAAAAAAGGGGTGGGATGGGGTTGTACAAAAAGCAAGTTATCTTTGAATATGCTCTATCTTAAGGAAAATAAATATGCATATTATGGGGCTACTTCAATCAAACGAAATAACCCATTCGCTAATGCGAATACTGTGGAAGAAATTTATAAAGATATGTCGATTGCATTTCAATGCTTTTATTTATTTATTTATTTTTGTGTTAGATAGCTGAGATTGATCTGAATGCAGGTCATTTTCTACTTTTTTAAATTTTAGTTGCAGACATTTTTTATTAGAGTATTTTTGCTTCCAATCCTCATAAAAAACATTGATAAACAAAATTAAAAAAGTAAAAAATGGCCTGTATTCAGATCAATCTCAGCTATCCAACACAAAAATAAATAAATAAATAAAAATATTAAGAATTTAATCCGTATTTAATCGAACAATCCGTATTAAAGTTACAGACTCTGACTGACCTAATCCGTGCATAAAATAAGTAAAATTTGGTTCAATCAATATTTTTACAAAAAACACACAAATTTTAATTAAAAAAATCTTTAAAATTTATTTTTTTTAAGAATAGTATATTTAAATGCTAAAAAATAAAACAAAATAAAACCAGAGAAAAAAAATATGCCTATAACGGAATTCTGTCTTAAACAGAAAATGTGTTGATCCATGCAAAATAAATACAATAATACCTGAGAAAAAAATAAACTCCATTTAACCCTCCTAGGAAGGGCATTTGTCTACTACGTATGTTTTCTTTCCTATGTGATTCCGTCTTAAAAGGTTTTACTGTATAACATTTTTCAAAGTCCAACGCACGGGATGTGAATTAGCGATAATAAAATATAAATGAAACATTTACATATAAACAGAGATTCATTGATAAAATGAATATATCACAACCTTTGGCGCTTCTTTAATAATAAAAAAGTATAAATACAAAAATCGAAATTCTATATTAAGTATTTTTGGTCAGAACTCCTCCACGCATAACAATTTTTAACTATACACGGCTGAGCCGGCTATGATTTAAGCTTTTTTCCAGGCTGGTCCGGATTATGATTTCAGCATTATTTCATGCCGGGCAGAACTTTTTTCCCTATGGGTCGGTTTAGGACCGGACCTATATATTTTGATCTATTCAGACCTCCAGTGAACGATCATCATGTTTAGAAAACAAGTTTTGATTTAAATCAATACGCTGCTTTATTATGTCTAAATAACAGGAACGTTCTTAAACCGACATATAATAATGGACAATTTGTGAACGATCCCTTATTTGCTTTGAAAATGGATGAAAAACACATCGTTTACAGGCATGGTAAAGTAGTGTAAGTCACGAATTTTTGAGAATTTTGGATTTTAATATCTCTGTCAGGTTTTCAGACAGGGATTTTTTTTGTTCAAATTAGGAATGAATAAGGAATAATTTTCTAATTGGGAATTTTGCTCTACGGGGGCCGTATAAAAAATTAATTTTCGTATTTTTTCAAATAGATCCCCCATGGAGTTACAACTTATATTATCAGAAATTTCACCTTTTTTATGAGTTTTTGCAATTGGAAGTATGGGTCTAGAGGCAATATTTAAGGAGATAGCCTATTGTTTCAATATTTATGACTCACCCTGTATATATATTAATAAACCACTTACGTATTATCCAGACAACGTCCTTCTCCATACTGTAACATCTACCCACCCAGCCCTCTTATTATATGATGCATAAAAATTTTAATAACTAATTTTTCTGCAATTCTTTTTCTTATTTAATAAAAATACAGAAAAATTAAAATAACATTTATTTTATTAAAGAGAAAAGAATTAAATGTTATGATAAAATAATTAAAATATTGTAATCTTTTTATTTCAAAATTAATTTCCGTTAATCACCGAAATCCCCTCGTACTTATAAAATTATTTCATTAGTGAAATATCGCCTTAAGATAGAAACAAATGAATAATTCGTTATACTAATAGGGAATAAAAATTGTTACTTAAACTTAGTTCAAAATCTGTTCCAAAAATAAGATTCATGCTTTTTTCGCCGAACGATCAATTAAATCTCCTGCTGTCCTTTGACAGCTATTACGAACGATTGGCGATGATAGGTATGACCGCAAAAAAAGTAGGCAACAAAAAAACGCAAATACTGAGCTTGAGAAATCCGACATTATGATTCTTTTTCAGTAAAAGTTTCACCCCTCAGGTGGCCGATAATTACACACACAGTCACAGGTGTCCCCGGTAACCATTTATCTCAAAATGACACTTCTAAAACATTCTCTTTCTTAACAGTTCCTGGAAATTCCATGACATTTTATTTTTTCAGCAAGAAAGAAAGTGTTTCGCTTGTATTTCAAATATGATCATTTTCTTTATGTACTACATATATTATATTTAAATGTTAATGCTTGTATTTTATATGCTTTGTCTGAAATACAAGTTTGAAATTTGTATAGTTTTGTGACAATTTAAAAGTAATTTATAACAATTTTTGCTTAAATAATTAAGAAATGTCTTTATCACGCATATTTAACACGTGAATGATAATAAAAATAATAAAAATAATAAAAACTATATTAATAATTAATAACTTCATTGATTTCATTATCTTAATTCCATATTACTGATAATGTATTTAATAAAGTTTAATTTCTCAATAATTGGAGAAATTTAAATTAAACTTGAGTTAAAAATAATATTTGTTTTAAGATTTAAGGTTAGCCAATATAAAATTGATTAATTATTGTAATTATTTTTCTTATTTTTTTATAAATTCAGTCAATTTCTGTCTTTTAAACATGTGGATTTCTTTTCTACTTGCAATGATATAATAAAAGTAATGTAATTGGTATTAGTATTATTATTTACGTTAATGCTATTGTTATTATTATTAGTAGTAGTAGAATTGTCTACAAATTAAGTAAATATTGAAAAAAAAATTCTACATTGGTAGTGTTATAGACAAATTTTTACGCTAAATAGACAACTTTTAAATCGGAGAATTGTTTAATGTGATTTTTAATCTTAACGTAAGCCAAAGCCGTTCAAAATAAATAAATAAATAAATAAATAAATAAAGTTAGGTATAAAACTATTTTAATGCGAATTTAAGAATTTTTCCTTGGGGCATACTTTTCAGGCAAGTGTGGTGTAAACAGCTTTTTTTTCTCTCTTTTTTGATTGATTTTTGAAGGCTTTTGTTTCAATTTTTTATTCTAATTTTCATTGTTTCAAGACAAGTTTTTTTTTCTTTTTTAATAAAGGTAATTTTTTACATTGATGCGAATTTGTAAAACAGTGCAAAGTATTAATTATTCTTCCTCTCTCTCTCTCTCTCAAAAATCTATTTACACATGACTGATAAAAACAGAAATAAAACTTAAAAAAATAAATGATTAATCGTTAAATATAGCTGAAAATATGGGAAGTTTTGTTTACAAATTGTATTTACATGTGAATATTTAAAAAACAAATTAATGTTAAAATTATTAAATTGAGCACGAAACGCATTTAGCGGGAACAATTACATCATAAGTAAAATTCTGAAATATTAAATTCCGTTACATTAAGAATGCCTAAAGTGATTAAATTATCATACATTAAAACTGTTAATGGTTAAAATTAGGTCATAAGTATTTAAATTTTTCAAATACTGATATTCCCAAACACATTTAACTTGAATAATATATTTACACGTGAATATTTAGAGTAAATAAAAACTGTAATTAAATTTTTGTACTTAAAATGTTTTTAGTAGTGAAAGTTACATCATACTTTTAGATTTTCATAATGCAGCAAGAAAATTTGTTTAGCGATTTTATCACTTGATACAACGAAAAATAGAAGTAAATGCATGCGCAAAATATTTTTGATTTTTTTTAAATACAAATTACTATTCGATAAATACATGTTAGAAAATGACATATAGTTATTAATTAAAATAAACAATTTACAATTTAATTATAACATGGAAATATGCATGATGGTAAATGAAATAAAGAAATGAATTCATGCATAAGCTATGCTTGATTCCGAAAATACTTAAAATTTTATCAAAAGATGAAATATAAGAGTAAAATTTCAAAACACTGTTCTTTTCAATACCATGATTCGGAATGTTATTCCTAAGCAGACGGGAGTTTTAGACTTCGAACCCAAAGGAAGAATGTTATCCATAGTGTCGTTAAGAAAGTTTGAGAGGCACCGACATTTTTAACTTAGCTATTTCATTCAAGTTGATTTTTAAATGTGTAATTTATAAGTTACTTTACTTCTCAATCTCAAAAACAGCCATGAACTGTCACGACAGCTGGATGAGGCTATGGTAACAAAAATGCTCCATTCAAGCGGAAAAGCATGGCAACCTGATTACAGAAAGTAATCCCCGTTCGCGATATATATCATTCAATCTTGCATAACCAGACAATATTTTAAAAACAAGATACATTATGGAGTGTATAATCTAAACGCAGGTTGGCGAGCGTAGATTTTTGAAATGATAATTTTAGGCTGTTCTTAACTGCTGTGCTCAACAAGTGCTAAATGTTTTGACACGTTTACAAATTAAATTTTTAACGGAAAGATATAAAATTGGAAGAACTGGCTATGGAAGAGATTTGGAATCGACCTCAGTTTTTCATTTTATGATAATTCAATTACCTGTCAAGTTATAAGCGATTTTGATCACATGATCACGATTTTTTCTCTCTTCACTGGACTGTTTTTCTGCTTTCGTCGGAAATGCGGTTCAAAATCTCAACTTTGACGGCTTGTTCTGAAAAATCTATTGCATTTGGGGAAAAAAAGAGAACTGAGTGCGATAATTAAGTACGAACAATATTTGCTAAGTATCATATAGTTCCGGATTAAAATAAATTAAAACTTATGTCAAAATGTTGCCTTTTTGATTTAAGATTTATTGAAATATGCTAGTTTGAATTGATACTTTCGTTTACCAGTAAAGAAAGTGAAAGAATGTTGTCCACTGTTTTATCGATAAAACGTTCAGCTCTTACAATTCCCAGGCAGGAAACAAGTGCAAGAAGGTAACAATAGTGTTGAATAAATTATGTAACAATAAGCTATAATTTAATACTTTCAAATAGTAACTATACATTTTTTTAATTTTATTAAAATAAATTTATTTAATTTATGATATTGATATTTAATTGACTCCATCTCTCCATTTGAATTAAATGTGCATTTGAAGCAACTAATTTTTGAATTGCCATATCTGTCTATTATTGCAAACACAGAAAAAAAGGAAGAAAGAAAACAAAAATAATATTTTAACACTGTCAACTATTTCATCAAGAGGTTTGGGTCGGGCAGTGCTCGACAAATTCTGAGGTATGATATGGAAAGGAGGGGAGGGGGAAATCAAAATTAGTAAAATGTTGATAAAGTTATGTATCTACAGCATTACCCACCCACCAAAGAGGCTACTTTCTGGCAATATTGCTCAATTGATTTGTATGTTATTTGAAATAAATTTATTTCATTTGTAATATTGATATTTAATTTACTCCATGTCTTCATATGAATTGAAACCGTAAAGGACTGAATTCATATTTGAATTGCGATATCTGTGTATTACTGCAAACACAGGGAAAAAAAAGAAAGAAGATAAAAATAACATTTTAATGTTAACTGTTTCATGAGGTGGTTGGGGTGGAGCAGTGTTCGACGAATGCTAACGTATGATATGAAGTGGAGGGAAGGAGGGGGGGGGAGTTCAAAATTAGTGAAATATTGATAAAGTTATCTATCTACAAATCTACAACAACCCTCCCCCCCCTTTCCACACACACACTAAACCTAAACACTAAACTATCTTCTGGACGATTGGTCAATTGATTTGCAATCTTAAACGGAAGATATCTTCAGGTATTGACATTCATAAATTGTGAAATCGAATAATGGTTTCCAATCTTTGATAAAAAAATAATAATAATTAAAAAATAAAGGAAATACAGTGAAGTCTCTCTATAATGAAACTCCATACATCGAATTTCTCTTTATAACGAATTTTTAGTAAGAACGGTCGCCTTTTCGCATGATTACATTAAAAACAGTCTCTATATAGCGAAATATCGGTCTCCATATAACGAATTTTTTCATAAATTGGTCTTAATTTATTTAGTTTTAAAAGGCTTCGAAATCATATGGAATCAATTTTCCATCACTCTTTTTTGAAACAACTTAAATAATTAAGAAATAAAATGTTAGGTTAATAAATAAAAGATTATAAACATTTCAAATTCTTAATTCAAAACATCAAAAATAATATTTGTTCAAATTTCACGCATTAAATACGATTTTTAACATCATTCTCTATACATCGAATTTCTCTATATAACGAATTTTTTACTGGAACGGTGGATTTCGTTATATATAGACTCGACTGTATCATAATATCTGCGAAATTTGGCGATTTGAAACAAATTTTTGCACATTACTGACCAAGAGAGGTGAGTGTACATGATCACTTATAAATTAAGCAATCATTTATAATTTAAGGTGTAATATATTTATGGAAAAATTAAATATTCCATTCCATTTTTAAACCTTTTTAGTCGTGTTTTCAAATTTACTACTTTTTTTTATAATAGCAGAGTCATTTTTTACTCAAAATTAAGAAATTTAAATACTGTTCAATTACTCTTCGAGTAGCTTGAAGTCGATCGATAATTCTAAGATATCAAATTTTTAAAACAATGTGCGCAATAAGGGGGGGGGGACTTTAAAATATTGTTTAAACAGCACTAAATCAAAGTTCGAAATTTTAATTTAGAATTTTTATTTCTAATGAAAATAATAATAATAAAAATATTCTTACTGAAATGAATTTTCTACCATAAAACATTAAGAAAAAATTATTTTCGATTTTCGAAGATGACCCTTTGAAGCTTAACAAAATTTTATTATATTACGTAGTTTAAATAGCTGTCTATGGATGCGAAGGGCTTATAAATACATTTATAAGTGTGTTATTTATTTTCCTTACTGAAATATATTAGATTATATTCTAAGGAATTTTTGTAGAACATAATAAATTCATATTGAAGTCTCCTCTAAAAAAAGTGGGTATACTGCCGTTTATGAATGGTGATTGGTATAAATGCGATTTTAGTTATGCTATCAGTGTTACAGTTGAAACAAATGTTTACATATTAAGTAGTAATAATTAAAATACTTTTTTTTCAGCAGAAATAAAAATCTACACGGGATGCGCCGCATAATTTTTCTTCCTTGGTTACGGCATTCTGTTTATTGTTTATAAATAAATAATGTAAAAAATCAATTTCGTTCCCTTAAGTGTGTAATTTTACAACAGAAACCGAAAATAATGAAAGTTATTCATATGTTTTATTTGAGGTGAATTTGTTTTTTAAAACAGTAATTTGTATAAACGGCGCATTACTGTAAATTATTTTAAATACATTAGCCCTTTTGACTCGGACGTTCATTACAAAAATTTGACACAACCTTTTTAAAAGAATATTTCTTCAAGTACACAGTATCAAAAATGCTCTAATTAAATAAGATGTATTTTATTTTCCTTCAGTACTGGTGCCATGAACGAGTCAGGTTGCTAGAATTTCCACAAAAAAGTGTTTCAGCAGAACTATGCTTCAAATGAAAATAAATGCTTATTTAAATATGAATAAGTATATATTCAATGTACTGCATGGGAAACAAAAATGTATTTAAAAGAAATGTGATCATAGATAATTAAAATTTCGGCTTTGATACTAACAAAAATACATGTCTCGTGATATTTATGCATACGTACCAATATTACATGAATGTACATTGTGAAGTGCCATTCAAATGTGTAAGTTTAGGAATATTCGTTAGTAATTGAAAAAAGTAATTGTAAACATAGCAGTCCGCTTTCCGAGAATTTCTTTGGAGGTTTTATTGTAATATAGATTTTAATCGGAAAAGTTGTCGAATATCATTCTGAAAAATCAAAATCACGTCAAACGGAAGTCGACCTGCAAGATTCATAATCCGAAGCCGAATCAGATTTGATTCGAATTAGATCGATTCGACCGAATTAGATTTGACCCAATAAAAGTCAACCCGATCTACAGCAAAAAGAAATCCGTCAATCCGATCCACAACAGAAAAAAAGGTCTAGCCGATCCGAACCCACGGGAATGGGTCGGTCGCAGGTAAGAAACAGTGAGTAAACAATCCTAATTCATGATTCTAATTCAAATTACTGCATTTGATTTATTTTTACTTTGCAATCGAGAGAAAAACAAACCCATGATGCCGAATTTTCAGTGCTTTTTAGGGTCTGGCATTTAAAAAGTAAAACGGAACTATTATCAGATTACTCCTAGGTCTACAGCCATTTTACTTGTAAGCTATGGAATGTAAAAAGTTCCAATTGGAGAAAGTAATAAAGACTATTGACTCGTATATTTACACATTATTAAACATTTACAAGTATATTTACGAAAAATATAGAGGGGATAATAAGTTACTTGAAAAAAAAATTTCTTTGTATATCGTTTGGGGTAGAGTGTGAAAGCTTTCGTAACTCATTAATAAATTAATGACCTCCTTTCAAAGCGCGCTTAGCACAATGCCGATTTTAAACTTTGAACAATAGTTTTGTTTTTGTTATAAATTGTGGAAGAAAGCTTATCATTACGCTGAATTTAGTTTTATGAAATGTCAAATGAAATTTAAATATGCAGTACTTTTATTGTCAATGTCGAATTAAATTCTCAAAGAGAAAAAAAAAAGATGATGATACAATTTTAAAAAGTAGGTAAGTGTGATCGCAGATCGTACAGAGGGTTTCGTTTAATATATCTTTCCAAAAAAACCCCCCAAAAAAACTTATTCTTTATTTAATAAATACAAACTTTTGACTCACAATTATTAAATTATCACAAATATGGTAGCCCAAGTAAATTTAATTATAAAATATTTATAAAAGGAAGTTATTTATTTTAATCAAATAAAATTCCAAAATTCCAATTTTTTTTTAAATCCGAAAAAAAATTAGCGTAAATATAAATAAAATTTTAAATTTCTAAAAACGAAAAAAATATTTAAGCGAAATTTAAAACGCTGAATCATTAATGAATCAACAGTTTTTTAAAACAGAAAGAAAATTGAATTCCAAAAGATTATGAATGTTAGATGCATGAAACCCTAATAATACAAACCCTTAAACTTGCAAAATGTACGAAATTTCATTTAATTAAACCCATCTTAATATGAAATTACTTTAACTTCTAGCACCAGGGCTCGAACTGCGAATCTTCTGTTTATTAGCAAGATACTTTATTACCAAAGTATAATGTCTGCATGCAAAACGTTGAAATTAATATTTTTTTTTTAAGTCAAAATCGCAAAAATAAATTTATGGCATTGAAAAATTTAATTTTATCAAAATAATAGATGTTTTCGAAATTTTATAATTTGTCGAGTGACACGACATATTCAGCTGTAAATGCACAAAATTTGAAGTCTCTGACTTACGCAGTTTTTGTGTGCGGACTCTGACGGACAGACAGACACTGGACTGAGACAAATTAGATTTCGTCAGATGAAAGAAACCATAAAAATAGTTTCACAGAATAGCAATATTTTGTATTATTTAGCCTTCATGTATTTTTAAGAAGATTTCGTATGGATTCATATGGACCGCAACAGAATATTATCTATTACGGTCTAAACTATGCTAGAATTTCTTAAAAATTTTTGCAGATCTACACTGATTATGAACCTTAGACACCAAAACTACCATCAGTAAAAAACTTTATATACCTATATCAATTTTTTATAGATACGATAACTTCTGCAATTCTGCTCATTAGCTCTTCCAAACTGATACATAAAATCAATCAACATAAAATCTCGGTTAGGTTTATTAACGGGCAAAATCGGACCAAGGGGTATAAATAGGGGAGGGGGGTTATGAAAACCGAAAAATCCCCATAACATCTTATTTAAAATAGATATCGAATCAGT
Organism: Maratus speculifer; assembly: GCA_964019185.1. Classification (NCBI taxonomy): domain Eukaryota; kingdom Metazoa; phylum Arthropoda; class Arachnida; order Araneae; family Salticidae; genus Maratus; species Maratus speculifer. Next base: position 6,430,259 of record CAXHSM010001350.1, on the reverse strand, counting down.
TTGAAGTTTGTATTTACTTTTAAAAAATGGATCAAAAATTTATGCATGACAAATTTTTGATAAAATTAAAAATAGGCTCAAAGGGCGAAAAAAATAGGACTATTAGAAGAAAAGAATTCATAACTTCGTCAGTTATTATGGTATCAAGTCCAATTAAATTTATTTTACTTAAAATTATCTGAAACTTTTGTCCTGAAGAGCTTTGGATAAGAGCGACTCTTGTCGCAAAAAGGGGGGGGGGGGAGAAGAAGAAGAAAAAATCCATACATTTGTCAATTCTTATGATATCAAATCCGATTAAATTTATTGTACATCTTCTTAATAATATCTACAACTTTTAAATTGACAAATTTTTGATAGGATCAATTCTTATAGCAAAAACAAATGAAATATAAGTAGAAGTTGAAGAAAAAATCGTGTCAAGAGTGTACAAATTGCTTATATTCTGACTCATATTTTAAATCATTTTTGCCGTTAAACGCATTCTGACCGGTTCTCTTACTTAGGAACTATGTAATGCGCCGTATTGGTCAGTTTTTTGATAAAGGCAGAATATACTTTTAAAAGTGCTGTCAAAGTTGGCCTTTTGAACAGAACTTCTCGAAGCGATCGAGATTGAAGAATTGGGGATATATTCAAATAACAAATTCTGAATCTTCTTACTTATTTTGAATTCATTTTAGCTCGCATATTCATATGCAATTGACAGTTTCTCTTATTTAGGAACTATATAATGTGTTGTTTTGTTTAATTTTTTCATAAGACAGAATATATTAAAAATATATATATGCTTTCAATGTGGGCATTGTGGAAAGAATTTCCCAAAGCGATCGTGATTGGAGTATATAGGATATATTCATAACAAACTTCTTATTTTCTAACTCATTTTTAAATTAGTTTTGCTCTCAAACTTTTTAAATTGGTACTTTCTCTTACTTAGGAACTATATAATGTTCCGTTATGGTCAATTTTTTTTTATAAAAGCAGGATATACTTCAAAAAATGCTGTAAAAATGTGCATTTTAAACCGAATTTCCCTTAAGTGGATTGTAATAAAACCAGTTCTTACACATAAATGTAGTTAAAAACTCTCCAAAAGCGGCCAAATAAAGTTGTTGAACGAGTTTATCTCTAATCATATTTTACTTTTTGTTGGGGAAATGATAACTTAACTTCAAAATCTACCTGTGCCTATAGGTCGCCACGACAGAAATTTTGTTGAACTTGTATTCATTTATGTTGTACACATTCATACTTTTCCAGTACACTATATGACCAATGGTGATCGGTCACTTGCGATTTTAGACGTTTTGTTAATGGAAAAAATACTTAAGGAATTAGTCTGAAAATCCAGGTATGTAAACAGACCAGTAAAGGTCATATATTTCCACGAAGATTTTTTTTTAATAACCCTCCTATAAGGGACCACCAACAACAGAAAAAGAACGAATACATTTAAGATAACACTGGAGAAACTAACGTAACAAAAGCTTTCAAACTGCAAAAACATGAATGTGTTCATTTTTGTGAGGATAGCATTATATTAATAAAGAAATGTTTTTTTTTTTATAGAAACAGTCTCAAATATTGCCAAGCTTTTTGCTTATAATTTGCAGAGTTTTTATTATAAAAATGTGTCTTTTTTAGAAATTAAGAAAAAGCATTATTGAACATAATACCCTGAAATTTAGTACTGGTTTTATAAATAAACCTTAATTTCTCTACAAGTGTACATGATACTATCCTCATAAAAATGAGAAGAGTGTACTTCCAATAAACCTTGTAATCATGCTGTGCAGTTTGAATGCTTTTTCTACATTAGTTTTTTACAAGGTTATCCAAAAGATATATATATATATATATATATATATATATTCCAATTTGTTGACCGCTAAAATATATAACCCATACTATTCTGTTTGCAAACGTGAAGTTTCAGGATAATTCCTCAAGTATTTCCTTAAATATTTAACAAAACGTTTATAATCCCAACGGACCGATCATCATTGGACATATAGTGTATATACAGCTATACCACACCCTACATGTTATAGGTTTTAACTCACAGGCTATCAAAGTATGTGCGTAACGCGATAACTCATGATAAAAATATCCGATTCACTTAAAATTTTGGATATATGTATATTCTGATAAGGCCCTTCCCTTATTAGTTTTTGCAGTTCATTCGAAATGTATAACAGGGGAACGGGGGCTAATACCCCTCTCCTTAATTTATATAAATGGGTTTTTCCTGCAGAATTATCAGTTTTCATTCAAAATTTAGATGTAGGATCATTCTGATGAGGCACTTTCGTGATTAGTATTAGGTGTTCATTGGATAAGTATAAAGAGGGGGAACGGGGAGCTCATGCCCCTCCCCTTAATTGATATAAATGGGTTTCTCATGCAGAATTATCAGTTTTTGTTCGAAATTTTTATATGATAAATCATATCCCTCATTAGTTTAAGGGGTTCAATGATTAAGTATAAAACGTGGAAATGGAGGGAGCTCCCCCCCTTAATTTGTTTTTTGAACGGAATTAACCCTTGAGAATATAAGTCTTAAATATACTATTAGTATGCGTAGCCTGTGAGCTCAATGCTATCAGTTTAACTGGGCAATATTCATTTTATTTCACTTATTATTCTTTCAGAAACTATTTTTTAAAATAATAATACGTATATTTATTGTACGGAACACTCTTAGCGCGAGTAATACTCGCTCTTAAGGGTGTATTCGAAAAAACGCTTTTCCACCTTCAAGAGCTCGAAATTTCCTGATACAATTTCAGACACATTTTTAAAAGTAGAAACATGAAACTTTTCAAAATGGATTTTTGAAGACATGTATGAGGTGCCGTGTGATTTCCTTTTTAGCTCCATTTATTGGAATTTGATTTAAAAACAATTATCTTCTCAGTATGACCTTTTTTTCGCTCACAGATCTCCCACTTCGAAAAAATCAGTTCAAAATGCCGTTTTTGATTGTTTTTTTTTTTTAAATATGTTTTGCATGCATCAAAGAATCGACAATCACTGCACCTTACGTATTTTCTAAATAAGACAATTTGCCAATTCGATGCATATGAGTGCTAAAATGAATTTAAAAATAAGTCGGAAAATATGATCAGTTTGAATCGAAATACACCCTTAATCGTTTATTTAGAAAAAAAAAATCTTTTTTTTTTTTTTCGTCGTATTCAATTCTTTGAAAATAATAGATTATTTGTAAAATGCCTTAAATTAAGATTCAAGGTGAAATAAATCACTAAAAAAACCCTCTTAAATTTAATTATAAAGCTGCTCACAAATACATACTTGCTGCTTTCTAATACAATGAAAAAAGTTATGCTTATTTGTAAATTTATGAAATTTGTGCAAAATTCTTATTCGCATATCAATAAGTCCAATGCATTTTTTTCTTTTGTCTAAAAAGACAAATTACCTTTCATAAAATAGTCTCAAAGTTGATTTTCAATCAATTGTAACTCAATGTGTAATACATTTATCAATAAGTGAAAGATGCCGTTTGATTCCAAATGATTTGTATAATTATAGCTGCAGATTTTATGCTTTTAATAAATAAATAATAAACAGTCTGTCAACGACAAAATTTTATAATGTTGAGCTTTACTTTTTGAAATCGGCATTCATAATTCAGTATTAAAAGACGTATTGGACAAGTATTCACAAGATGTATATATGTGATAAATATGTATATACATTGTAAAAAATATTTAAAAATCTGAACTGTATTTAATTTGAAGGGCAATAATTAAAACACTTTCTTCTTTTTTTGATTCGTTTTATGCTTTTACTAAAATAAATAAATAAGTAGTCCGTCAACGATATTGGAAAATTTTATTACATGTATTCACAGATGCATATATGAGATAAATGTGTATATAAATGGTATAAAAAAAAAAAAACTCTGAAAAATATTTTATTTAAAAAACAATAATAAAAACAATTTTTGCTTTTTTTATTCGTCATGTAAATAGTTAAACAAAAACATTCTTAATAAATCTTTTTAACTGGGAAAAAGAGAAACGCGAAGATTCACGCGGAAGAAACAGATTAGCGTTTTGTTGACACCTCACACTTACTGAGTAATATGACTCCTTGAAGACATTCACTAATGGATTTCTAGTTTAGGGTTGAATTTGGAGTATAGTCTGTCTCAAAAGTTTAAGCACTCTGCAAATCTCGTTTAAAATAATTGAAGAAGAAAGTATTTTATGCTAATTTACAATAAATACTCAACATTTAATCAAAATAAAATAAAATAAGCCATTTTGGGTAGTTAAAATAAAAAATATATTTATTTTTATTTTCTTTTTCTTTTTTTCTTGAAGAAACGCTGTCTCAAAAGTTTAAGCACTTTATGCAAATTTTTTTAGAAACACGGGATTGGTATTGTGTAATGACGTTGTATGACATCATATTGCACTTTTATACAAGTATAAAAGGTGGTGAAATTATTTCCTAATGTTTTAAACATGACAAAGGGTAAAGAATTCCCAAAATGTGAGATTTTGAAAGATTTTAAATTGAAATCTCAAAATAAAACTGTTTCTGAAATTGCAAAAGCTTTAAATTGATCAAAGCTATGTATATATGAAGTACTTTCTAGAAATGATAATTTTAAGCGGAAACCAAGATGCAGACGACCACGTATGACGACTGTTCAAACTGATCGGAAAATACGGAGATTGGTATTTAGACAAAATATGTCCCCATATGGCAAATTAAAAATAATTTCAGAGTACAGATGTCCAAAGACATTGTAAATAGACGTATCAAAGCGTGTGATTACATCATGTAAAAGAAATTGGCTCGCAAACCGTCTCTTAAATTACATCACAAACAGGTAAGAATGAACTGTGCTAAAAAACACATGACCTACGGGGACAAATGGCTTACCGTTTTATTCAGCGATGAGAAAAAGGGGAACTTAGATGGCCCTGATGGTTGGAAGGCGTATTGGCATGAGTTACGCAAGAGCCGAAGGACATTTTTCAGCAGGCAGCAAGGCGGTAAATCCATTATGGTTTAGAGGGCATTTGGGACATTTGCCAGCCCTCTCTAGCTTTTCTAAAAAAAAGAGAAGAGTGAAAAAAGTTTCAAGAGACCCTAAACCACCATTTTCTTTCATTCGGTGACATTTTGGGGGGTTTTGAATGAACTTTTCTGCAAGACAATGCCCCAATCCACGTATCCCATTCTACAAAACTTTGGATTTTTCAGAAAAATGATAAAGTACTTGACTAGTCAGCTTTAAGTCCAGACTTAAACCCGATTGAGGATGTCTGGAATACTTTTACCCGCCAAGTTAGGCAATGGAAAGCAGTATGACTCTATTGAAGAACTCCAAGAGGCTATTGAGAAAGCGTGGTATTCTTTGCCACCAGAAACCCCACAAAAACTAATAATTTCGACGAAAGCACGTTTATTTGAACTAATCCGAAAACATGGAAAAAAATTAGTTACTAAAAGTTCTGTAAAAAATATAAATATGGTTGTTTTTGACATTGTGCATAAACTTTTGAGACAGTTTTTTTATAACTTTTTTTTAAATTGTATTTTTTAAAATTATGTAATTTATTTTTTCTATTTTTGATATCGTTTATTTAAATAATATTGCGAAATATATAAATAAAAAAATGTTATTAATTCTAACTTTTTATAAATCATTAAAAATCGATATTTTATGCTTGTGCTTAAACTTTTGAGACAGACTATAGTTATGTTTGTTTCAAAGATAAACAAAATGGCCGGCTTGGTATTTTTTTTTTTAAATCTTTAAGTAAGTAGAAAACGATTTACCTCTTTTTCTAACGGAAATACTTAATTGATAGATACGGATGACAGTGATCGATGGGTTCGGCGAAAGTGGAAAGTACGCAGAAATAAAAGTATCCTAATAGTAATACAAAAGAAAATGCAAATGAAATCTAAAACGTAACACACAACCTTTGTACATCGGTATTTTTTACCCAATGCAAAATAAAAATGTTAAAATATAAACTAAAAAGAAAAAAAATTACATAGCTCAATTAGCATTGAGCAGGGTTTTCTTTCATTTTTACTTTAAAAAAATATATTTAAATGTATGAAATTTTAAACAAAATATAGTTGATTTTTTTAAATTACTTTATATAGTTAACTTTGATCGCTAATAGGGCCATTTTGTATATTTTTTATTTTGGTAGGAAATTTTTAAAATAAAGATGCTTTGACCTTTAAAATTGGTTTAAAATGTGAAAGTGCTTTTATTAAAAAATTCTGTTGAGAATATCTAAAAAGTAAAAAATAGCCATATTAAGGATCAACCCCAGGTTTCCTATGCAACAGAACAAAAAATACTTTAAAAATATTCAAATTAAACACAAAATTCAAAAACAACCTGTCCATAGATTTAACATTACAGAGCAATTGTTTTCAAGAGATTAAAGTCCCCTTAAGGGGACACAATACCTTTGAAACGATCTTTTTAATTTTGATTAATACTGTAATAATATGTGGTGGCACAACACTTAATAGTAAAAATTAAATAAAAATACATTTATTATATATATATATATATATATATAGTCAAAGTTCCATAATCCACACAAGTTGGGGCCAAAGGTTGTGTGGATTATGGAAGATTGCAGATTATAGAGCATTATGGATTATGCGCCATTTTGTTATTCCTAGATGGTGTTTTAATCCTACAATCAATATGATATGAAAAAGGAATGTGTAATCTAAAAATAAATTTAATAGGCTATCTAAAGAAAAAAAAAAAAAGACTTGTTTAAGTTACTTTATTAAAAAATTTATGTGATTTTAAATAACAATAATTACACAGGTTCTGCAATACAATTTGTTTTTTACTCTTAATAAAATAAAAGAGTTGTTAAAAATAAAATTTTCTTAACTGTTTATTTCATTGTTTACATTCATAAAGTAATGCGAATTATAGAGAATTGTGGTTTATGGTTGTGCAGACTATAGAATTTTGACTGTAAATAATGTTTTTTTAGAAAGTCAGTTTTATTGAAATTTAAATTTAAAAAAAATTAAATTCCATCTATTTTTTTTTTAAATATAATTATTTTTGCTTTGATTTTTCCCCTTACATTTTTTGGAAAATACTATATAAAACTATGTATAGATTTCTAGATGTATGGGGTTTTACATTTAATATGATTTTTTTCTTGTGTATATAAAGAAATAAAGGAAATTAATATCTCAATTTAAATATTTTTTAAATAGTTAAATTAAGTAAACTTAAACATTAAATTCATGCATAAATTTATAAAATACACAAAAAGCCTCAGTACTTTTCAAACGAGAGGAACATGGAGAAAAATCAGCTTAAAGTTTTCATTTGTTTGGGTCATTGCACTAGATCTATTTAAAATACCTCAAAATACAATTTTCATATATATAAATAGAAGGTGTTAAAATGTTCACAAAAGAAGCCTTCTGTTAATATTAAAAAAAGAAAATCAATATTTTTACCAATTTCAAAGTACTGTGGATCCTTAAGGCTCTTGTCCCCGCCCATGAAGACATTCCCAAGCTATTCCTATGGGGAGGCATTTTCTGATAACTCTTTCGCATTTTGACATTTTTAAATAATTTTTTTTGCATTGAATAACTAAGGTGCCTCTCAAGATTGCTCTTTGATTACGTTTTCAATTTTAGTCGCACATATTTTTTTAAAAGTTAATTTCACTTTCTGAACCAATTCAGTAAGTGAAGGTAATTTAAAAAAATATCTGCTTTCAAAATGAGGCCCCTCAGCTATCCAATGCAAAAAAAAAAAAAAAAAAAAAAAAAAAAAAAATCAAAATACAAATACAAATAAATTATTAGAAATTAGTCCCCCCCCCCCCGAAAAAAATTATTTAAAAATGTCAAAATTTTTAAGAGCTATTAGAAAATGCTTCCCCACAGGAATAACATTAGCTCATAAGTATCTTTGTGGGGAGGGACAGGAGTTTTAAGCAACTCCATCCATAAAAATATTGTAAGGGAAAGGAAAAAAAAAGGAAAGGGGAAGGAAGTTGTACAAAAAGCAAAATATCTTTAAATATGCTCTATCATAAGGAAAATATATATGCATATTAAGGGGGTACTTCAGTCAAATTAAAAGACCCATTCGCTAATGCCAATACTATGGAAGAAAGTTATAAAGATATCTCAGTTGCATTTCAATATTTTTATTTATTTATTTACTTTGCATTTGATAGCCGAGATTGATCTGAATGAGGACATTTTCTACTTTTTCACTGTTGGTTGCAGACATTTTTCATGAGTATTTTCGCTTTCCAAACCAGTTCTGAAGATGAAAGTGTTCTCATAAAAAAAAATCAGTAAACAAAATAAAAAAAGTAAAATAATGGCCTGCATTTAGATCAGTCTCAGCTATCCAATACAAAAAAATTAAAAATATTAAGGAATTAATATTTCATTATTTTTTTTTTCAGTGTTCTATTGTTAAAGGATGCCCTTTTTTCTTAGTTTTCAAAATATTTCAAAAATCTATGCACAATTTTTTATGAAATGCTAAAATTCTACTTTCAGCTTGTCAGTTTTAAAACCTAAAATATTATATTGAACATAAATTTTGGAAATATTTTGACAACTAAGAAAAAAAGGGTTATTCATTAAGAAAAGAAAACTGAAAAAAGAAGTTAGAAATATGTTGACTATAAAAGTGCATTAAACACAAATAGACATAACATTACCAAGAGAAATTTGGCGGCTGAGTGATTAGCATCCTTAATTGTTTGCTCCAGAACAACATTTGAATATACACATCAAAGACATGATTATCGAACCATCTAATAATTAAGCATATAAAAGAACATGGCTATTCCACAGGTGATTCTGAGTTTTAAAAAAATGTTCTACAAATGAGAGGCTGGGGAAATGGCAAAATCCTTTGTTCCAGAGTCATCATGGGATGAGATATGACAATCACTGTTACAAGTTTAAGAATTAAAAAGAAAATTCTTTGGTGAAGAGAAAAAATGGCACAAAGAAATTAAATGTAGATTAAAGAAAAAAAAAGACAGACAAATGAAATGGTTGTTTTGGCACAAACATGTTTAAAATAATCCACTTATTGGAGATATTTTCATTTGGCATAAGATTATAAGTACCCACAAAAGTGACAATTTTCCAGATTTATTCAAATGGCACAAACATTTTTTCAACAGGAAATTTTCTTTAATGAATGCAATGAAATAAGTATGACACAGAAACAAGACACATTATAATATACACTATAAATTTTCAAATATGTTCCAACCAAAAGAAAAAAGGGTTACATAATATAAAATAAGTAGTATTATAACCAAATGCTTCCTTAACTGCATTTAATGTGGGAACTATATAAGATTAAGTATGACATTACAAAGAAAATAAAATGCTGTAACTAGTAACATTGTTTGTACAATGTAGCTTCCTAGCATGAGAATAGACAAGTACCAATCTTGTAAATGTAAGAAAACAATAAAACACTTTGTTTTCTGTTTTAACTCTATGTAAACACAACACTTAATAACAACAGATCTAATATTATGAAAGCATTGGAATTTCAGATCCATGGTTTCGTAAATTGTTTGACATTTCATTTAATTTTTGATAAAATCTTTATAAGAACTTTAGTATGCGATCAATGATTTAAAAAATATTTACTTTCAATAGGGCAGAATACAACCAAATTCAATCTATGAGCAACACAATGTTTTTTATTTAACAGTTAATAAAAATTGAAACGAGTTTACTGTTTTGAAATTTAAACTTGAATATTATTCGCCTAATTCATTACAAATAAATAAATAAAATGATCTGCTGTAAATATAACATTTTATTAATACTTTAAATGACTACTGGCAGAATAAAATTTGCAACACATGACATTTCGTGTGTAGTCAAAATTATCAAACTGCAAGTTGTAGAATTTTAGTTGAAGAATAACAAAAAGAAACCACCTTATCATTAACCTACTTTAGTAAAAAGGCTGAGATTAATAAATACGTTTTTTAAAAGTTACCTGATATTTATCGTCAGAGCAAGCAAAAGACGCCAATAAATGAATGAATCACGACTTTTTACATCACGATTCACTTAAAAGAAATCATTCAATGCATTCACCAATAATGAATTGCCGTGGATAATTAATTTGCTGAACTAGCAATAATATTAGTATCCTTTTTTACCCTTATTTAAAACTGATTTTCAGACAGCCATTAACAGAAACAAGCTTTAGATTTTCCTGAATTACTCAAAACTAAATTGCATACGTATCTCGCTATTTAATACGCGACGGTATATTTAAGTGCTAAATTCGCAAATTTCTATTAATGCAATCTGTCCTTTTTTTTAAATAAATAAATGTTTTGTTTTATTAGTAAAAAATTTCTGTTTCAGTTTGTTTTTTGATTGATTCATTGGTCATGGATGAAATCTTCCTCTATGATTCATTAATTGTGTTAGCGTTCTCAAACAATTAAAATTTTGCAAGACTGCAATATGGCTAAACTTTTTTCTTTTCTTATCCCGGGTCTTAATAATAGTTACCAGAGAGCTATTAAACAAGTTTTAACAAGGTATCTAAGCAAGATTTTTCTGAATTTCCAAAATCAAATTGCATCCAATTTTTAAACAAAAATATTCATTGAATCATTATTAATAAACGATTTCTTTATTCATGAATCCTTCATTGTGTTGGCGTCTGTACTAAAATAGACAAAATGGCCATACTCAATTTGTAACAGTGGATATATTTTTAATCAATTTACTGACCTGCTTCTTTGCTAAAATAAATAATTGGTAAGATATGTTTTTTCGATATTCTTACATTGAAAAATCTAGAACTTGTGATTTGATCGTATGATGACACAAAATTTTATGTATCATAACTTTCTTATTGCTACCATTTATAGTCATTTTAAATATTCCGCCCACTATTAGCCGAATATTTTGCTTGCTGAATAGTAAGTACCAAGCCGAATACTTTTTTATTTCAAAATTTAAAGTTATTAAACAACTAAAATTTAATTAATATTTAAAATGGATACTTTCATTTACAGAAAAAAGATTGCTTTTCCTTAGATTAAAATATCCTATAAGTAACTAACATACTCTATAACTAAAATATGCTAAAAAAAACTACAATTTGGAAAAATATTTTCTGGTAACCTACTCACTGTTTTATTTATACAAGCTGTTTTTTTTTCTCTTGCAATTGCATAACATAATTTATTTATTGTAATACCATTTATTTATTTTCTTATGCAGAGAGATATAAATATATATAAAAAACAATCATAATGCATATACATACACATATATGTATTATATACACATGTAAATATAGAACTATTTGGGATTATTATATTTATATAAATATATAGATATATATAAACACACAGAAGCATTATTATGATTGTTTTCATAGCTGTTTGTATTATTTGTCATTAAATCTCAATTTATAATGCACAAATTATGTGGAGTAACAAACAGGAATTAAAAAAAATTGAAGGCCTCTATAATGGAAAAATACTACTTCTTTTTTCTTCAATTAATCAGTTCAAATTATCAATATAAATTATGAACATGTTGTTTCAAGTAAAATTTGATTGTCTATTTTACTGTATAGCGTAAAATACCGTTAATCCGCCCCCTCAAACGAAAAGAAAAATCGTACAATAGTTAGGGGAGGGCGCTTACACGTGATTTTTTCGCGATCGTTCAACAAAATTTACAGGAATGAATCATCATGAAATGAATGAATCGTTGAATGAATCATGAATTTTTATACTTGAAAAAATTTGGGTTTTTTTTTTAAAAAAGCGTAAATTCTGTCGAAAAAAGGGGAAATTAGTAAAAAAAAGCCAAAACAAGCATGAAAACAATTAAAAAATCTTGAAAAAACGCGCATTTCATCAAAGATTCATGATTCGTTCATTTCAAAATGATTGATATCGCTCTCAATCGCCTTTGAGAATCGGGAGGGAGGGCGCTTTCTCGGGATTTTTTGAAAATTTCAAATTCTTTATAAAGTGAGGAGGGGGCGTTTGATCGGGAAGGGCGGATTAACGGTATTTTACGGTATTGTCAATTTAAAAATTAGCTGTCATTATTTACAGTTTTATATTTAATTTATAATTTTTTATAATGTATTATCCTGGAACAATACAATATTAAATGTATTAAAATAATGCTAATAATAAAATCTTGATTCAATAATATATTTACTTGTACAGAATCTTTCTCATTATAAAAATAATTTATACACACAATTTTTTTCTTGAAGCAATATGAATTTGTAATTAATGTAAAATTTATATACTTTTGATATTTTTTTCTTCCAAAGTAAAAGAAAATTGTCTGACTTCCACTTTTAAATTGGATATCAATAGTTTGCTATGTTTTATGTGTAATTTTCATCAGTTTTTAATTATGCTATACTGTGTGTTCTAAAATTCAGCCAATAAAGGGCAAAATTAACGGTCGCCACCGGCCACAGGGCGACTGAATGATAAAAAGTGGTGACTAAAAAATGACCTGTCAATTGCCACTCTAGTCGCCACTTTTCTCATGCCTTAAAACATATGAAAAAAAATTGCCCCAATACGCTTCAAAATACTTGTATTTCGCCCAAGATCGGCAATTGTTTGCACGTCATCCTCCCGAAATCCTGAAGGCCAATGAACTACGATCTCTATTGAACTTTCACCCCGCCTACTTACTACTGACCTATAGAGGAATCAACCATTTCATACTTATCATTCGCGATTCGCAAAAGGATAATTACGGTGGAGAGTTTTACTACAGCCAAGACCTAATATGGAAGAACGTGCAACTGGGAGAAAAAGAAAAATTCAAAAAGGAAAGTCAGCTATAACTTCTTATTTTACTAAAAGGTAAGCACTTCAGTTCGTAATCAGAATGTTTTCCAAATTTATTTTTTGAGATGCTGTTTTTGTTCATTTATATCATATTTATTTTACTTATCCCCCACCCCGATGTTAAAGTATATAGCAAATTTCGCTTCTTATTTGAATAAGCGACACAGTTGAAAATTACTTTTTTAACTTAATAAAATTCAGCATTAACAAAAAGTATTATTTCTTTAAAACGTAGGGTATATACAGGATATTTTGTACATTAACGTTTATTATGCAGTATCTGGAAACAGAAATGCGTTATATATTTGAAAAAAAGTATTTTTTTAATAACATTCAGTTTAAATTTAAAGAATGTCAATTACCTCTGTATAACGAAAAATTTGATGACTATGAAATTAGATCGTTCGCAGCACAATATTCGAAAAAAGTTATTATTTTTTAATAACATTCAGTTTAAATGATTTAAATTTAAAGAAAATGTCAATTACTCCTGTATAACGAAATTTTGATTACTATAAAATTAGATTGTTCGCAATACAATATCCGAAAAAAGTTATTATTTTTTAATAACATTCAGTTTAAATGATTTAAATTTAAAGAAAATGTCAATTACTCCTGTATAACGAAATTTTGATTACTATAAAATTAGATTGTTCGCAATACAATATTCACATCATTTACTATATACATATACCTTCAAAAATAGAAATAGTGGTATATGTGAAAAATCACTCATGGTACTTTTATGCTTTTTATTTATTATTTATTTTTTTGACTTGCACAAATTCTGAGGTTCGAACACTGTACTTTTTATCATATTAGAGAGAGAAAAAAAAGAAATTATTTTTTTTTCTTTTGTACTTTTCGCATGATAATCAGACCATTCTTTTTCCCTTATAAGGTTTCATAAGCGTTATATATATATATATATATTTCCCATCGATTTGCTATAAATGCGTGAGAAATATTAAAAAGTACATTTTTTAGTAGACTTGTGCTAAAGAGCTTTCATTTTTACTTCACTGTTCTACAATTACCCGTTCAATATATATATTTTTTTAATAACAATCTCAGAGCATATATTTAAGTATAAATTTAAAATTATTACTCTTTTACTGAATGACTTAATTCAGTCGAAAAAACGTCTGCTACACGCATGTTCACTTTGAAATATTACGATGTGTTAAATAAAAATTAGGCATACAAAGTTTTATCCTTTTCCATCCAAAGCATAACTATGAATATTTATGTTAAATTTATTTTATTTGAATATATATCTAAAAAGGAATTATAACTCTGCTCCATTTTTTCCCCATGTGTGTTTTATTTCCAGTTATGTAAAAAAAAAAAAAAAATTCTTTCATATTGACATGCATGAGAATAGAGATTTATCTGCGATTCTTATTTTCTGATCATTAAAAATTGGATAAATTTTATCAATTTGCCTAAAATTTCGCGATTCTATGAAATCGATAAACATTATTTATATTGTTTCTGTATTTAAGAAACCAACTTAACTTTTATTACTAACATTACAAACTTATGCATATTTTGTGATGTATTCACGTGTGCTATATATTTTTTTCTTTCTATCTATTTCACAAAAATCAGCATATCACTTTTTTAAATCAAAATGCAGCCAAATAATTATTTTAATATTACAGAAAAAATAAAAAGCAAAAAAAAAAAAAAAATTTTTAAATTTTGTAAAAACGATGTTTAATGACAATGATATTTATGAAAGTTTAAATAAAGTTTTGAATTTCTTCAGTCTTATAAATTTTTCTGAATAGGTATTAAAAAAATTAAACATCTGCTCCGTCAACAACATGAACTCCAACATTTACTTTTAATTTATTTTATTAAAATCAGAATCCGAAAAAGATATAAAACTAGAAGATGTTTCTTTCATATGTGTTTTATTTTTATAGAAAATATAAAGTTTTTTTCTACTGAATTTATTGAATTGAATCTATTGCTGTTTTACTGTCACTAAAGAAAAATCATGCTTAAACCATATTAACATAACATGAAACATGCATGATGCATAGCAGTAGTAATATGAAGATAATGAAAATTGGAGGGGGGAGGATGTTCACAAAATTGGCGCAATGCTGCGACGCACGTCGCAGACTCTTGAAGAGGTCTGCAGGTTATTTTTCAACTGTTAAAGTGTATTTAAACTTAAAAGTTTACAAAAAATCATTTGCTATGTGCCATAGTACTAAGTTCCGCGCCACACTCGATTGACAAAGCTCCGATTTCCGTTAATCTATAAATCAGAGCCGATTCTATTCTCAATTTTCCGAAAAATTAAGGTAATAATTTCTAAAAATCAAGAAATCTGTTATAAATATGAAAATTCGGACATAAAATATCCAAAAATGTCGACAAATGGTCGCCGAAAAAAATAAATTTCGTCACTGATCGCGGGAAAAACGTGGATTTTGTTTGAGAACAGCGGAAAAAAAAACGCGTTTTGTCAAAGGAACGCAAGATACGTTAATATCACCCAAATATTCCCCCCCCCCAAAAAAAAATCCAAATTCCATAAAAAAGAACGCGGATAAAAGTAAATTTCGTCGAAAAAAACCGGCAAATTTCATAAATAATTGTGTGGTAAATTTCGTCAAAAAATCGCGAAAAAAACGAAATTTCATATAAAGATTGCTAAAAAACTTCAAATTATGTCAAAAGATCGCGAAAAAACGCAAATTTCGTGAGATGATCTCGAAAAATACCCCACATAGTCCCGGGAGTGGATTTCCTCCGCCTTTCGGATATTGTGGTGTTAAAAATTCTAATGACGAAAGTACAGTAGAGGACCCATTATCCGGAATTCCGAAATCCGGAAGGACCCGAAATCCGGAAATGAAGGCGATTGAGAACGCCATGAATCATGATGAAATGAATGAATCATGAATCTTTGATTAAATGTACGTTTTTTCGAGATTTTTTAATAGATTTCATGCTTTTTGGCTTTTTTTTTACAAAATTCATATTTTTCTGCATTTTTTCGACAGAATATACGTTTTTTAAAAGAAAAACGCAAATTCTTTCAAGTATTGCTTCAAGTATCAAAATTCATAATTCATTCAAAGATTCATGATTCATTCATTTCATCATGATTCATTGCCATAAAAAAAAACAAATTTTTTCAAGTATCGTTTAAAAAAACTGCAAAATCGTCAAATATCGCGATAAAACCCTGTAAATTTCGTCAAATATCGCGATAGAACCTTGCAAATCTCGTCAAATATCGCGAAAAAATCCTGCAGATATCTCGCAAAAAATGCAAATTTTGTGAAACGATCGCGGAAAAATCCCGTGTAAGCGTCCCCCTCTAATTATTTTACGATTTTTCGTCACGTTTTGGGGAGGGGGCGGATTAGCGGTATTTTACGATAATTATATATAGCCAGTTAGCAAAACGTCCGGATTTTGAAGAGCTCTGAATTTTGGATATCCGGATTTGAGACTTTGTACTATAGTACAAGATTCAAAGTTGTAGCTTAGTGTTTTTTTCCACAGACTTATCATACAACACACTTTTCATTCATATTCTAGATAGCAGTGCTATAATTTTGTTATTATTTTTAAATTTTCTGTGTTTTTTTGGGGGGGGGCGGGGGGTGGGAGTGTCGGGTTTCGGACGGACCCAAAATCCGGAAAATTCCAAAATCCGGAAAGCCCTCGGTCCCGACGATTCCGGATAATAGGTCCTCTACTGTAGCTTATTTTTAGTTATTTATTATTAAAAGTCCTTTCTTTTTCTGTTAATCACAAATGTTTGGGAGTGGAAGGTTTGAGTTCATGTGACGTAATATGAGAGATTGGTAAAAGGGCATTTATCTTTAAGTTCTGTAGACTGTTTTTAAAGTTTCTACTTGTGTTGCAGACTGCAGAAAAAAATTCTTTGGGGAGGGAAGTATATTTGAATATTGTGTTTGGTTATTTTTCTTACAAACATGAGATTCTTCCATTGATAAACAATTTTTTTAATTAATTTTTGATTTGATTATTAATAATAAGATAATTTTTAATAAACTAGCCCAGGAAAAAAATCTTGATTTTCATTAATAAATAGCAAAAAGATAAGAATTTCAGATGTCATTATATGCCACATTGCAACTTACATTACTCAATCCTTATCCATCCACAATATGAATGCTAGCATTTGGATTCAGCTTATTTTATTAATATATAAAACTTAAAAGATAATGAAATTGTTATTTCTTGCATATCTGCTTTAACTTTGACAAATGCTTCTTTCGTTGGGATAAATGAATGATTATTCATTTCTGAACTCATTCAATCTTTCTTTACAAGTTTATTATATTTAAGTTAATATTTACTTCTAAACCATAAAATACCCCTTCTTTTAATAATAAAAGAAAAATAAAATAAACACTTCTAGAGTTTAATGCCTTTTCTTACAAAAATCAGGCTTTTATTTTCAATTTTGTCTTAGATGCCTTATTTATTATATAATAAATGTCAATTAAAGAATTTTTGTAATTATGATTTATAAAATACTCATTTTGATGTTAATTATAATTTATCTAATTAATAACATAATTTTAATTTGGATCTACATACTCTAAATCTTATAATTGTCAAACATGAAAAACCTTAATTCAATTGATAGCTTAAATAATCAGCTAATGTTTATTTTAACTTAAATGTGTGATGAATTATGGTTTAAAGCACTTATTTCAAAATAACATGTCAATCTATATCTAATTTTGTATACAGATATTTCTGATGGGTTTACCATTTTGGGTGGAGCTGAGGCTCTTATGATTTGAAGTGTTATTTGGGACAAATATAAAATGTGATTTAGCAACTAAAGGGGAAGTATACTAATTGAAACAGTTTATAAAGCATCTTATCTATGTTATAACATATATATTTGTAAAACCTAAAGCAATGTGATTAGACTTTTTTTTTTTGTAAACTTATGAAAGAAAATAATAAAGAGGCTTAACAATTTCACACCCATAATAAAATATGCAACAGATAAAGCAAAAGTAAAGACAAATATTTCATTGTGTTGCTGAGAAAAGCCTTTACAAATATGATTTTTTCTTTTATCTGTATAGGATTTGTACAGCTGCATCAGGGCCTATACCTGCAGCTGATCCAGGGGACAAGGATGATCCAAATAAGGATAAAAGAATATTTTCATCTGCACCGGAAACTGTACCAGAGGCAGAATCAATTAACGACACAACTAATTCAAATTTGCCATATACACCATTGGATATTGTATCTGTTCAAAATATGCAAGTATCACAATCACTACCTGTATCTGAAGTAGAAGAATCGGTAGATGACCTCCTACATAATATTGCAGAATTTCCATGCTTACCTTTAGTTGCACCCAATATTCAGGTAACACCAACTGTTCCAATTCAAGAAGCCCCTTTACAGCCAAGAGAAAAGGAGATTGCAGGAAAAAAAAAGATATTACCGGGAGGAGTGGAAGATGGTCAAAAAGGCAACTGAAGATAGATTAGAAAATCTCATTATTGAACCTAAAGATGAATGGGGTATGTGGTGTAAGGCATGCACAAAATTTGCACCTGGAATAGGAGTGAAATCTTGATCCCATTCCCAATTTTGTGAAAGGTCATGAGAATTTCAAACCTCAACGCCCCAAAAAAGAGACAGTAGACTGCCACTTTTCCAGCTCTGCTCACTTTAGGTGTGCAGAAATTGCAAAAGCAAGCCAACAGCCTGCTGAAGCAGCTCCAGTCTATCAAAAACTTATAGAAATGGATATGAAAACACAACAGAAATTGGAAAAACTTTTCAGAATAGTTTTTTACTTTGCAATGAAAGACAGAGCAGCAAAAGAATTTTCATCTGAGTGCGAGCTGCAAAAAATGAATGGAGCTAATCTTGGGAAAACTTATCAAAATGAAGTATCATTTAAAGTTCTTCTCAAGTATGTAGCATTGTCATTCCATGAAAAAAAATTTCTGAAATAAATAATGCCCAATTTTTGTCTATAATGACAGATGGTAGCACATCCAAAAAATGCATAGAATATGAAGCTGTTGTTGCCAGATATATAAACAACGATACATCTAAAGTAACCAATGCATTCATTGGATTGTGTAACATCGAAAATGCCACTGCATCTGGGATAGCAGATGTCATAACAAACTGTTTAGATGGTGCAGGACTTGAGAAATGGAAGGAGAAGCTTATCTGTATGACAGTAGATGGGGCTTCTGGCAATGTGGGAAAACATAATGGAGTCGTAAAACTTATTGAATCGCCAACATACATTCATTGCTACAATCATGTTTTAGATTTATGTTTGAAAGATTCAATAAAAGGCAATCCTGTGGCTCTGAAATGCATATCTTTTATAAAGCAACTGAGCACTTTTTACAGAACCAGCCCAAAGTTATCTCGGGAACTGGAAAGAGCTGGCGAGGTTTTAAATGTAAAACTGATTTCTTTTAAACCAATATGTGAAACGAGATGGGCTGATTCTGTAGAAAATGCAGTGATACCAGTTATAAGAAATTATAATGCTGTTGTTCAGCACTTAATAGATATTGTGTCAGACTTCAATTCTGCACAATATTCAAATAATATTAAAGCAATAGCCAAGAGCATGCTTTGTGATTTAACGACATATGAAGTATTGCTTTTTTTATGCCTTTTCAGATTTTATCTCAGCATTTTCCAAAACTTCTAAAAAATTAGAAACTGCAGATCTAGACATTGTACAAGCTGTACAATCAGTCAAAACCTTACAAATTATGTTAAGTAGCTTCACTGCTGTTCAAAATGAAAATCAAAATAAAAAAAATCTCAATTTCTTTTTAAGTGCCATTGA
Organism: Maratus speculifer; assembly: GCA_964019185.1. Taxonomy (NCBI): domain Eukaryota; kingdom Metazoa; phylum Arthropoda; class Arachnida; order Araneae; family Salticidae; genus Maratus; species Maratus speculifer. Next base: position 6,410,489 of record CAXHSM010001350.1, on the reverse strand, counting down.
AGAGGAAGATGATACAAATGCTATAAAATAAAAAAAATTTTATGTTGCACAAAGAAAAAAGTAAACGTAATAAGGATAAAGATAAAGAAGAAAATAATTTTATGAATGTATGCGAAAAAGCTTCAGAAATTATAAAAAAGCATTTTTCGTATAATGATGAAAACAAATCAGTCGTTATAAAAACATCCCGAATTTTGAACACGGTGTATTTCCCTCCAATTTTACCCAACAGCTTTGGCGAAGTTGAAATTACTGAATTCTGTTCTGTTTTCGGGTTATCAACCCAACATGTACTACCACAGTGGAAAGAATTCAGAGAAATTCTTTTTCAAAATTTCATGCCGGGAATAAGCCTAAAAGATTTATATATGAAACTTCAGACTGAACATTTTAAGCACATGAATTACATCAAACAGATAGTAGAAATAATACTAACAATTCCACCCAGCAATGCTGAAGTGGAACGTGTGTGGAGTAACTTTAATAACATTTTAGATGATCGATCTCTTTCGATGTCAAAAGAGACTTTGGAATATAGACTAAAAATTAAAAAGTCCAACTGTAAATTAGAGGAATTTAATCCAAATGAAGCACTAAAATTCTGGTGGCTTGACTCAATAAGATGTCGAAGGCCCAATTTGAAATAATTTTTTTTTATTGTGTATATATGTATGAGAGCATTTCTTTTAAATATTCTTTATCGTAACACTCTGTCTCTTATCAAACACATTGTCTATAATTGTCAAAAATTTTCATTAAACATTTTAAAATTTAATTTCGTCTATTGTTTAATTTAAAAAAATCCTAAATTTATAAAATGTGCAAAGTTCTTGTTTATATTTATCCATCATAATATGGTAAGTAATGTTTTCTATAATAATTTTTTCATAAGGTAAATTAAAATTGCATATTTGTTATATGTAATTGGACAAAATAAGATTATATGCAGTAATAATTAAATCAGTCATAATTAAGATAATATGCAGTAAAATAATTTCATTTCATATTATTTAATGTTGTTATATATAATTTTTAACATATTTATTAGAACTATTTAATTTTACCTACCAATATCGAGATATTTTATGTGCCATTCATTCATGTTTAATATTTTTAACTAAAAAAAAAGTGGCCACTACTTTTTAAAAAGTGGCCAGTGTAGAAACTGCTACCACTGGCCAGTAGTGAAATTTCCCAATTTTGCCCTTTATCAGCCAACAAATTAAAGAGGGTTGAGAGAAATCATCAGGAGGATGAAAAATCACCATCTGGCTCATCACCAGGGGGGGGGGGGAAGGGGGGAGGTATATGGTGGTGTGGAGTCCCCAATATTTGTGAGCATGGGAAATTTTAGATTTTTAAAAGACCTTTTTTGTTTAGGAAAATAAAAATAAAAGGTTTTTTATTTCTTTTTGTTTTGATGATTCGTTTTCCAGCTGTAAACAAGTTAAATAATCAAAACTGAGTCAGCTAGACTCAGTTTGTCATTATGTTTGTCTCGTCCGTGAAAATATACATCCACCGGACCTTATATTCTCTATATCTGTCCGTTAATAGCAGGTCCAAATTGTTTATTTCTTTCAGAACTCTGTTCCTTACCAATGTTCATAAATATTACGATATTTTTGATACATCGTACAATATTTCAAAATAGTCAACTTACTGCCAATAATAAATATTTCATGCATAATATAGATTAGAAACTGAAACATATTTCTTAACATGAAAACGTTTAATCAAACAACATGTAAAGTACTTTTTTATTTTTACTTAAAACAATATTGAAAATAAACTAATTGAAAATAGAAACAATTTTCTTTATGCACTTGCATGAAGCTGAAAAAAGAAAACGTATAGGATTCAGTATTAGCTATCAAAAAATGAGAAATTTATTTAAAAAAAAATCAAAATCAAAATATTTTTGTAATTGAATTTACAAATTTTAAGTTAATGATTGTTGACTAAAAGAAAAGCATCATTTCACGTTAGATCTCTAAAAATAAAATAAAACATTTTGGTGAAAAGATATAATCATGTCATAAAAAAAAAAAAAATCATACAAAAAATTATGACATTTCTTAAAAATGCTAGCAATTGGATTAATTCCATTCTTTCAGAGGAGTAATAGAGTTTATTTATTGATTATATCTCTTACAATGCCATTATCTCATTATAATTAAAAATAACTTTTTCAAATAATGTGAACAAAAAATGACGTCATGCTTTAAAAAACAGGCACTTTCCTTAACGAAGATGTTACTATTCAATATTTTTTCACTCTGCCAATACTGTTTGAGACACAAGGCAAAATGCTTCAGTGAGTAAAATAAATGTCATATAAAAAAAAAAAAAAACCGAAGATTTTCTTTCAGAAAACTGAGTATTTTTATCACAGATGTGTTTGCAAAACAGGAATTTCTGTTTTTTTTTTTTTTTTTTTTTCTTTTTTTTTTTTTATTGTTACTGAGAATACAGGTACAAGTCAATAGTTTGAATATTTCCATTACAAGTTGTAGCTGAGATAGGCAACTTCAAATTAAAAAATATATTAACTAGCGAAAGCCTTCCTTTGTTTGGATTCATGAAGCATTATTTCATAAAATAAATAAAGTAACAATATATTTTTTAAATATTTTTGCATCTTTATTAAGCAAAAACGTTATTTTATGTTTTGGTGCATTTTAATTTTAGCGAATTCCATAAATTGGATTAAAGTAAAAATTAAATTCAGCCAAATCTCATAAATTGTTTTTAAACGCCAACCATATTAAAAATAATACTATTAGTAATTACTTCTTAATAGAAAATATATTTCGTTTGGTTCAATTTTCAACCTTCGCATTTGAATAATACTTTATATAACAAATTTAACAATTCATTTTATTTGTTTATAACGCATTTGTTGCCACTTTACATAAAAAATTACAATACTTTCAAAATGCAGTATCGTCTGTTTAAATTATTTCATATAATAAGAATAAATTATCTATTTGAATTCTTAACCTTGAAAAATATTTTTATAACTGAATGTAAGTAATTGTATTTTCACAAATTTTAATTCATTAAAAATATGCTATAATTTTCATAAAAAAAAACCATTTTAAAAGTTTCATAAAAGAAATTATAAAACTATTATATGATTAAAAAGTATGAACACCAAAATATATGCTATTTCCAATCATTCATAATAAATTATTCTAATAAAATGTATATTTTCCTTTGCAAATAACATACATTTATAATATAAAAGTACTATTACACGAGGGATCAAAATCGCTTCAAATTCCAAGCATCTCCATGTTATCCTATGGCTGCAGGGCAGTTGCTTGGAAAGGGCATGACTCTCTTGTGCCGGAGATTCTTTGATGCCTAAAGCAAAGCAAGTCAATAGTAATATCCAATCAAATGCTTGTAAATCTGAAAATGGTAAAGCCTTTTCTCAAACAGCCAATGAAATACTTAGAAAATGAAAAAACGCAGGCGATTTTTGTCGCTTGAAAACTCTTTAAGAAAGTTAATACTCTTTTATGGTTTGAAGTATAAATTCTGTAGTTATTTACAATGTTTCATCTTTGCAAAATGCAGATAAATAGGTTCCTCTCCTTATTTTTTAAAAAATGAGAAATTTTGATGCAACGATAAAATTTTACATACTTAATCATTCACGACTTTTTTCACTTTTATTGACTCATTAGTTTTTCCTTTCTGCAAGAAGTATACAGGTTTCTTACTAAATCCATGCTTCATTTTTCCTTCTGAAAATATATGTGTTTCAATTTTTTATTTGCAAAAATGGGTCCATAATAGAAAAACATGTAAAATAAATTAATTAGAATAATAACTTTTTTAAATCTCTTCTGTAAAAACATAATGTTGTGCAAATCTATTGATCATAGTTTATTTTTAAGTCTAATTTCAAGTCAAAGTACTGAATAGTTTTTTGTGAAGTGTACGACAAAATGTAATTTGTGTAGCCTGGTAGAGGATCGCTTCGCTCATCCTTATAATCAATTGCAAAATGAAATAGTTTTTAAATCGTGAATATGGTTATGAGAACAGCCTATGTATATTTTAAGACGATGAAAAAGATGTTAGGTTTAGATTTCATGGGGTAAAATTTACATGATTGTGTCTAAGTAATTTTTTTTCTTTTTTTTAAGCATACAAGACTTAAATTGATAACTTGGTCATAAATACTGTTTTTGATTATATATTTCTATATTTATATATAAATAAAGATTAATTTTTTAATTAAATTCTACAATCATGCTCCTAAAACGGAATTTTTATATTGATTCTAAATGCACACAACTGCAATACCATTCATGTTAAATATTGTTCTTTGAATAATTTTTATTCAACATACTGAACGTTTTCTTGATTAATTTTTTTCTGAATAAAATATTTTTTCCCCTGTCATCTGAAGTTCTGTTCTTATTACTGTACTCTCCACAGACTCTGTTATAAGGTGCTCCAGTTTAAATCTGCTTAATGATACACTTAACACATTTTGTCTTCGAATTTGCATACAAAGATCTATAAATGCATTCTAAATCTTTATTTTAAAAATGAAAAAGAAAATGCATTTTGTTTTACTTATATCCTATATATTCTATATATTATATACTATATATTTACTTATCTTATTATGTTCTTACTTATATAGAGCTTTAAACATTGTTAATGCTAATAAATAGTTAAATTATTGCAGTACAATGTAAAATTTATTAATATTGCGAAATGTTTTCCCCAATAATCATTTATATTAGATAGAGAAAAAAAATCTTAAATTTGGAGGAATTCTGAATTTTATAATTTCTCGTGCAATAAATATCCATTCTTTTATCCTCATTGCTTTTACAGTACATAATTTTATTCATAGACTAGCTGACCCGCCCGGCGTTGCCCGGGTCCGTATTAACAATATTAAACGAACTTGAAATTTGTATGATTTTATCATTAACTCGAAACATGCAGAAATACATTGTCTGAAATACGTAGCCACTGACTGTATGAAAAATCGGTTTAAAAAAACAGCTAATGTTAATCTCTAAAAATACTCAAAATGAGCGATGAGAAACGCGGGAGGGAATATGTATCCAACAACTGCGTGATTTTCGTGTTAAAGTGTTGATATTTATCAAAAATCACTGTTAAGTCACGTAACTAATTATTTTTTTTTTCACATTGAAATCCCAAGTGAAATATTTTGAATTTCAAACTAATTATATCACTCTTAAAGCCGACTATACCATGAATGAAATCGATACTCGCTGGTATCTAAAATGTTGGTATGTAGTATTATAATTTCAGAGCCATTTAACAAAAGTAAGAGTTATTTTCTATCAAATCATGCGTATAATGTTCACTCTATGGATAAATTCCTAACCGTAAACTTTTGTACCGTAACCATAACTCGCCTCTAACCTAACTTTGACTTAACAGTACCTTACCGTAAATTAAATATAACATAAATGTAACCTAGCCTTCACTTTATTGTAACATATCCTTATTCTAACCATAGCATAAATGCAATTTAACTTTAACCTAACTTTAACTTAACCGTGACCTAACTGTAACCTAACGGGAAATTAATTATAATCAAAGACTGACCGTAATGTAATTGCAACCTAAATGTTACCAAACCATATATTGGTTTCAGGTCCATGGAAATTATTTTGTCTTGTTCGGATCTGGTTATGATTCATTAGAACATTTTTGTCGGGTTCAGATTTCGTTTGGTTCAGATTATAGGTATTTTTTGATATTGAGTTTTAATGTTCTGGTCGTATTCATGTCCATGGAAATTATTTTGCCTTGCAGTATGGTTCTTATATGTATACAGTTATGGTTCTTTGTAATATTTTTGTCGGGAACAGATTTGTTTCAATTCAGATTTCGGCTTTTTTCTTCAAATGGAATTTTTGGGTTCGGGTTTTCTTGCGTGTTCACGGAAATTATGCTGCCGTGTTCGAATAAGAACATGCTTCACTGGAATATTTTTTTTCAAGTTCAGATTTGGTTCAGTTCAGATTTCATGATTTTTTCAAAGAAATTTTTTAGGTTCAGATTTGGTTCATGTGAATGGAAATTTTTTGTCTTATTCAGATCCGGTTACGATTCTTTGGAATATTTTTTATCAGGTTCCGATTTGGTTCGATTCAAATTTCAGGTATTTTTTCAAATAGAATTTTTAGGTTCGAATCTCGTTCATGTCCACGGAAATTATTTTGTCATACTCGAATCCCAGTTATGATTCTTTCGAATATTTTGGTTGAATTTAGGTGTGGTTTGGGAAAAATTTCAGTTTTTTTCAAATCGAATTTTTTAGGTTCGAGTTGGGTTTATGTCCATAGAAATTATTTCGTCTTGCTTGGATTGGGTTATAATTCTTTGAAATATTTTTGTCAAGTCCAGATTTGGTTCAATTCAGATTTCGGGTTTTTTCTTCAAATATAACTGTTGAGTTCGGGTCTTATTGCATGTTCACGGAAATAATTCTGTCTTGTTCGAATAAGGACATGCTTCACTGGAATATTTTTACCAAGTTCAGATTTCGTTCAGTTTGCGATTTTTTCAAAGAAATTTTTTGGGTTCGGATTGTGTTCATGTCCATGGAAATATTTTGTCTTGTTTGGATCCGGTTGCGTTTCTTTGAAATAGTTTTGTCAGATTAAGATTTGGTTAGATTCAAATTTCAGGTATTTTTTTGAATGAGAGTTTTAGGTTCGTATCGGTTGATGTCCACGGAAATTATTTTGTCTTACTCGAATCCGGTTATGGTTCTTTCGAATACTTTGGTCAGATTTAGATGTGGTTTGGGTCAAAGTTCAGGATTTTTCAAACGGAGTTTTTTAGGTTTGAGTCGGGCTTATGACCATGGAAAGTATTTTGTCTTGCTGGGATCGAGTTATAGTTCTCTGGAATATTTTTATCGGTTTCAGATTTCGTTCGAGTCATATTTCGGTTCGGGTCAGGTTTCATGCCCACGAAAATTATTTTTCCTTGTTTGAATCGGGTTATGCTTCACTTGAACATTTTTGCGGGATTCAGATTTGGTTCGGGTCAGTTATCAAATCCATAATTTTTTCCAAACAGAATTTTTAGGTCAAGTCGGGTTTATACTCACGGAAATTTTGTGTATCACGGATCGGAGTGTGGTCTGTTTTTTTTCTGGTTGGGATTGGGTTATGTTTAAATTAGTCTAAACATTAAGGTTATAATCAGTTTTGCTACTATTCTTTTTATGGCTATTTCTGATAGATAATTTACTTTGCTATTTGATAATTTATTATGGTGAATGAATCGTCTGCGGATACAAACAATTGTACGCCAAACAGCTGTTTAATTTTTGTTTTAAAAACAAATTAAAGCCATATTACAATTTTAAATTGAATAGAACAAACACATTTAAATTAAATCAATGTTAAAAAAAATAAACTCATAGAAAAGTGTTGTGTAATGTTTTTTACTGCAACACAGCTAATGACTCATACATTCTAATGTTCGAAATGCCAAAAATATACGTACAGCCATATAGTAAAAAGAAATTAATAGAGTGGCAGTATAATGTATTGGGGTAACGCAAAAATGTAACTCTAAAATCCGCTACATTAAGTCCAAATAAGCACCAACAAAACCATGTGCTTTGAAACTCCGATCAATTCAAACTGGTTTAAACCAGTATTTCTTTGTTTTTGTTTTTTACCTTTTAAACCGTTATTGAATATATGACTAAAATTTCATTAAAAATAACGTTTTGTACCATTATTGCCTGTAATACACGATCAGAATGCATGAAAGATACAATTAGATCAATCATTGGCAAAAATTATTTGATTATTTTTATCATATGACTTTGAAATATCAATATAGAAGCATCATTTAAGACATTGCTTGAAAAATCAACATTCTTCCGTTAATGTCTTAAAATCGTCTGCACTCTGAAATCTGGATTTTAGATTAATATTATTATTTAAGTGTTCATGCATGATTTTAAAAATCTTTTCATCACTATATTTTATATATTGAAATGGAATTATTAATATGTTGTTAAATCATAAACATTTTTCATCTACGTTATAAAGTATTAAAAATTTCTGAAAAAAAAGAGAAGAGTTTTAGTAATACAATTTTTTGCTTCAAATCATACGTTTTCAATATTTTATTTAATTTTGTTTTGACATTTAATTATTTTTAATTTTCCAATTTCAATTATTTTAAAAGCAAACATTTATTTTAATAAATAATATAACAGAAAAAACCATTTAAAAAAAATTACTATTTCTTCGTAAAATATGCTTCAGCTGTAATTCATTTCTTCCAATCCGTCTTATTAATACAAAATTCCTTCCTCGTGCTTTATTTTGAGACATTAAAATTTCAGCGATAAATGGTTTCATATTGCAAATCTTTTTTTTTCGGTTTACTTCGCCACCACCTATATTTTTCCTCCATGGCGTACAGCAGCTGTGATTAAAAGAAATCCTCATTTAAACTGACAGTTTGCCAGTCTATGAATTTTAAAGGTCAGTCCCAGTTTTTTAAATTATTTCCGCGAAAATTTTATGCAACCAACCAACCATAAGAGAATGAAAGTGAAAAAAGCTAAAAAAAAGCGATTTTTTACGAGAGTGAGGTTTGGAATTTAATTAATTACTCAGTTAATAAATAGAATTTTGAAATTCTGAGCGTCAGGTGCATGAGGAGAGATATTGGGCTACTCTCAGAAAAATTTTGAGCTTCGTACGTACCGTAGTTTTCGCTAACTATCGCAGACACACACACACACAGAGCGATTTGTTATTTTATTAATATAGATGACATGAAATTACAAATTTTTTGCTTTAAGTTAGCTCTTTTTTTATTTATGAATTCTTTAAAAAAATACTTTTGTTTATAAATGCTGCGGATATAAATATTTGATTTATTCTTTATTAATTATATTTTATTTATGATAAGTTTTTATTTTATGGTGGCAATTGTTTATTTTATTTATTCTAATTTTAGTAATAGTTTAAATATTTATGCAATTAAAAAACTCTGAAATCTGACACTCCATTGGTTCGCCGAGCATCAAATAATGGTAGTTTATTTCAATTCGGTTTTATGCGCTAATTTAATATTTTATAATGAATTAATTTCTTTTTAATTTCGTTTGCAGGATCTTTAAAAGGTGAAACATTGTATTACTTGTATCTTTTTCAGATGCAAAAAGCACTGAATGTAGATGCACTACATCACATAACACAAAACTGTCTTTAAAGTGCTAAATATGCAACAAGACAGTTCTTTACAAGAGCTTTTTGGGAAAATAGCTTCTGACTCACACCAAAGAAAATCGTTTGTTTGTGAGGTATGCAGCAAAGTGTTTTCTAAAAAGAATGATTTAAGCAGACATTTATTAATTCATACTGCTGAGAAACCTTTCATGTGTGAGATATGCAACAAGAAATTCTCACAAAAGGGTGATTTCTTAAATCATCTGTTAATTCATAGTGATGAAAAACGGGTTGCATGTGAGGAGTATAACAAGAAATTCTCCCAAAAGGGTTATTTAGGTCAGTATCTATTAATTCATACTGGTGAAAAACCATTTGTGTGCGAGCTTTGCAACAAGAAATTCTCTCAAAAAGGTAATTTAGGAAAGCATCTGTTAATTCATTCTGGTGAAAAACCTTTTGCATGCGAGATATGCAACCAAAAATTCACGGAAAAGGGTAGTTTAAGAAGGCATCAATTACTTCATACTGGTGTAAAACCTTTCGCTTGTGAGATATGCAACAAGAAATTCTACCACAAGAGTGCTTTAGGAAAGCATCTGCTAATTCATACTGGTGAAAAACCTTTCGCATGTGAGATATGTAGCAAGAAATATTCCCAAAAGAGTGATTTAGGAAAGCATCTGTTACTTCATACTGGTGAGAAACCTTTTGTATGTGAGATATGCAGCACGAAATTTTCCCAAAAGAGTTATTTAAGAAACCATCTGTTAATTCATTCTGGTGAAAAACCTTTCGCATGTGAGATATGTAACAAGAAATTTTCCCAAAACAGTAATTTAGGAAAGCATTTGTTAATTCATACTGGTGAAAAACCTTTCGCCTGTGAGATATGCAACAAGAAATTCTCACGAAAGGATGGTTTAGGAAAGCATCTGTTAATTCATGCTGGTGAAAAAGCTTTTGCGTGCGAGCTATGCAACAAGAAATTCTCCCGAAAGGGTTATTTAAGAAAGCATCTGTTAATTCATACAGGTGAAAAACCTTTCGCATGTGATGTATGCAACAAGAAATTCTCCCAAAAGGGTGATTTAGGAAAGCATCTGTTAATTCATACTGGTGAAAAACCTTTTGTATGCGAGGTTTGCGGCAAGAAATTCTCACGAAAAGGAAATTTTAAAAGTCATTTGTTAATTCATACGGGTGAAAACCCTTTCGCATGTGAGATATGCAACAAAAAATTCTCTAAAAACGGTTCTTTAAGAAAACATCTGTTAATTCATACTGATGAAAAACCTATTGTATGTGAAATATAAAATGTGGTTTCCAACCCCGTATAAGGACCCCTACAGGCCCTTATTCCTCCATCCATAAGACATTCCTACGCGTGATTCTTTTTGCAATGATTTTCGGACTAGTACCTGGGTTCACCGCACTTCCCTGTTCACTGTCTGATGCTTCCAGTCATACGGCTGCGCACTGTCAGCACAGATCATACTGCCCCCGTTCCCTTGCTTGAGACGAAAAGCCGACTGTTACAGTTCTCCCACCCATCACTCGAAGAGTCAGATCTTGATCGCTTGGTTCCCTCCCCTGAGTCAACTTTAAGACTTGCATAAAAGCGACGCCTAGTGAAACGCCGAAGCCAGTCAGTCAGTGTCTTGGGAATGGCCCCAAGATGAACTCCTCTGACAGAGGAAAGATATTTGTTGGGGAAGACCGTAAAGGTGGAAGGTGCCCCTATCCGAAGCCCTCTGAAGGATGGGGAACAGATCTCCCCCATTGCAAAGACACGATCTCGTTTAAATATTTTTTTTGCCCCCTCTTCCAGATTGTACCAATTTACGAACAACCACCTGCTATGTTCCGACCTATAAAATTCGGCTAGAGGCCCACAGCTGAATCTAGAGTGACTTTTAAAATCCCCCTTTACGGCACAGGCAGCGGCTAGCTTTAATATTTGCGTGAAGTATGTTCAAGAAAATTTCTTCTAAGAGTACTTTCAACAAGCATATAAATGAAATATTTTCTAATAGAGAAATATTTGCTTTGATAAACATGCAATACAAAATTTACTTGAAATTTTGAAGTTTTTTTTAATCTGTGAAATCATATATTTTGCCTGGCATGTATGGGAAGTACGTGTTCTTTCTTCACGAATAAATGTTTTGTAACTTGAAAGTATTTTTTTCTTACTACTTCAACTGCACATGATACATTATCAGTGTTCAAGCTATCACTAATTTTTAATTAGTGAATTTTCTCTGAATTTACCCTCTGAACATGGTTACCACCGTAAAAAACTTTCGTAGGCTTTCGTTTCAGATTTATACATGTGCAATTTTATGTTTCTTTGCTAATTATAGTTATAGCAAAATGTCGGGAATTAAGTTTTGTACTTTTTTAATAAACCACCACGGGTAGAAGACTTTTCTTACACCACAATATAAAATACATCTTAAGGAAATGCAATAAAGAGCGTGGCAAGTGGTCAGGAGCAAAAGCACAGTAAAAAAATAACTACCAGTTTTTACTTACAGAAAATACTTCGACTAATATAAAGGAATTGAATAAGGAAATTTCTCTTTGACAAAATGCTAGTATAACAAGTTTATTAAATCCAATTGATTTTTTTTAAATCACCAGATTTTAAAACATTCACTTTTTATATAAACATTTTAATAAAATTTTTAATTTTACTTAAGAAAGTTGTTATAATAAAAATAAATGACATTGACATGTTTCGGAACCGTCAAATAAGTTCCATAATCATAATATAAATAAAAATATAATTTCAAAATATTTCACGGTCAATTCAAATGACACGCGACAATGAGATATAAATAAAAAAAAACACGCGCCCTATTGTAAAAAATTAACTTAAAATATAGACCATGATCTAAAATATAATTAAAAATAAAATTACAAAATATTTCACGGTCAATACAAATGACACGCGACAATGAGATATAACTAACAAGAAACACACAAAAAAAACGCGCTCTGTTGTAAAAAAATTAAGTTAAAATATAGACCATGATCTAAAAGAAATTTCAATATGGTTCATCCCATTCAAGCTCTCACGAGGAATTTATTCATTAATTCTAACCACAACTTAGGAATAATAAAAGAAACGGTATCATTGCAAAACAGATTTTTACTCGTATAAATTTCAATGGACTCTCTTATAATAGATTTACGATCGTAACGTGTCGTAAATCTATTATAAGAGAGTCCACTGAAAATTATACGCGTACAAATCTAATTTGCAGTGATACCGTTTCTTTTATTATTCCTAAGTTATGGTTAGAATTAATGAATAAATTGAAGAAAATAACAGATTAAAGTTTAAGAGCATAAATAGGATATCAATAAAATTAGACCTGCTACCGATCTCTCAAAGCCATTCCAAACTAAAAATATTTAAATCGATATTAATAGAGCGAAGAACATTAAGACGCAACACTAATCACAGAAAAAGTTTACCCTAACACACGTCCTATCGAAAATGAAATTTCTACCATGATTAGTTTATCTACAGGGCGAATCAAAAGTTTCCCATTACATATTTTAAATATATTAAGCTTTTTCATGTATAATAAAATTGATATATGTCTCTGAAGCTTAATATAAATTATACGCTACTGTCTTGCATAATATGAAGTACATAGCATTTACAGGGCCACACAAAAGATTTCAAATAGTATGTTTTTTCCGAAGTACCGTATATGTGTCCGATGATGGCTGATGGAGGGATGAAATGCATTTTAATTATGATATACGCGTTTATATTTCGCTAAATATATGCACATTATATGTTGTGTATAAATGTTATAGTTGATACACAGGGCTACCCATAAAGAGCTCATTAACGTTACTGAATATGAGCGTAAATTATTTAAACGTGGTTCTTAAATAAGCTATGCATTTTTACGCTGAGCTTCATTCAATTTACTGAGAAATGTTTGCAGAATACAGATAAAAGGATATACAGGGCCACGCAAAGAATTCGGTACATGGACGCGTATGAATGATGATTTATGAGAATGTGATTTCAGTTGTTTGAAAAGTGTTTTAGTTTACAATAAATTTTAGCCTAATGCTGACTTGTAATAAAGGTACAATGTAAACTACAGGGCTGAACAAAAGTATTCAAGTATGTTTCCATCTAATAGTATGAATTGCTGAAAAAGAAATCTCAAGCTACTGGGTATTTTCTTGCTAAGCTAAATTTTCCCATTATATGAACTGACATATGAAATACAGGGCTGTTGTAATGTACTGGAATACATATTTGGGTATATTTGGCTATACATTATTATTTCCCTAAATAACAAAGTTTTGTTAAATATTTCATTAAGTGCTGGAAAGTGCTTCATAATCTATGCTTAACGCATGATTTTTCATACTTGTTTTTTGTTATTTTCAGTAATTTGTCATTTTTTTACACTTTTTTTTTGCAAAATTTACCTTTTTTGTGATTTTTTGATGAAATGTGCCTCTTTTTTTCATCATTTGACAAAATGTGTTGTTTTTTCATAATCTGTTTACCAATATTTGAGTTTTTTGAAGTACCTAGACAAATATTATGTATTTTCTCGATCTTTTGACGAAATTCACGTCTTTTATGATACCAGGACAAAATTATTTGTTTTCTCGGGGATTTTCGGTGAAATTTGGCGTTTTTCTCGCTATCTTTCGATGTAATTTGCCGTTTTATCGTATTTATCCTTATTTCGTGATTTTTTTTGTGAAATTTGTCGTTTTTTTCGTTTTTTTCAGAAATTTGTCATTTTTTTCACATTTTTTTGCAAAATTTAACTTTTTTGTAATATTTTGATGAAATGTGCTTCTTTTTTTCATCTTTTGACAAAATGTGTTGTTTTCTCACAATCTGTTTACCAATATTTGTGATTTTTGAAGTACCTAGACAAATTTCATGTATTTTCGCGATCTGTTGATGAAATTCATGTCTTTTATGATACCAGTACAAAATTATTTGTTTTCTCGGGGATTTTCGGTGAAATTTATCGTTTTCTCGCGATCTTTCGGTGTAATTTGCTGTTTTATCGACTTTATCCTTCTTTCGTGATTTTTTTGCGAAATCGTCGTTTTTTGTTATTATTTTGAGAAATTTGTCGTTTTTTCGCTATTTTTAGCTAAATGTACCTTTTTTGCGATTACCTAGACAAATGTTATGTGCCTTTTTAGATCTTTGGACGAAAATCGCGTTTTTTATGATACATGGACAAAACTCGTCATCTTGAGGTGGTCTTTCAGTAAAGTTTATCGTTTTTTTTCGAGTTCTTCCGATGAAATTTGTCATTTTGTCACGATTTTTCGATGTAATTTGCCGTTTTATTGAAGATCTTTTTGCAAAATTTTTTGTTTTTTGCAAAATTTATCTTTTTTGTGATTATGTGATGAAATTTGCTTTTTTTCAATCCTTTGACGAAATTTGTTTACTCACAATCATTTGTCAAAATTTGTTGTTTTCTCACAATCGTTTGAATTTTTTTTCACAATATGTTTACAAATTTGCCATTTTTTAGGGATTTTTTTGTCAAAATTTGCCCTTTTTTTCGAAATTTTTTCATGAAAATTGCCATTTTTTAGACGTTTTGGCAAAATTTTGATTTTTTGCAATATTTTCCGCGAAATTTGTGTTATTTGGGATACCTAGAAAAATTTTTTTTGTAGTTTTTTGACAAATTTTTTAGAGATCTTTTGAAGAATTTTTTTGTTTTTTGCAACCTGCTGACGAAATTTGCTGTTTTTTCCACATTTATTTATAAAATTTCCGGGTGATGCTTTTTTTGGGGGGGGGGTATTTTGACGAAATTTGCTATTTTTGTGATTATTTTGCCAAAATTTGCGTTTTTTATGGTACCTAGACAAATTTTGATACATAGCAAATGATTTCTAGCATTAAAAAAAAACTTTAACAGTTGAAAAATAATCTTCAAATGTTTTCAAGAGTCTGTGACGTGTGTCGCAGCGTTGCACCGATTCTGCGCCGGGGATCATGTCATGTTGGTGTTACGTAGATAAATGGAAAAGCATATTGAAATTTTTAATAAATACTAATGTTTAAAAAAAATTTATAGCGGCAAAATACTTTTTTTCTTTGGTTCCTTCATATTGTTGCCGTCAAGTTTTGACGGGTTTCACCTAGTCAGAATAAATATTATCATTAATTTTTTAATATGTGAAATTTACATGTATTTTTGATTTATGAAAAGGTAATAGAAAATGCAAATGTTTATTTGTTGAATAGGGTGGGTAATGTAACAACAAATTAACCACTGAGAGGATCATTGTTATAGTTGTTGGTAAATGGCAAGCTATAAATTCAGTCTTATTTTGCTGCGAAGTAAGTGAAGTATGTATATTTTGTATGAAATGAGTAATGACAGTAATTTATGATTTATTCATGTCATGTACAATTTATTGGTGTTGTATTTGTAAATGGAAAATTATCAAATGAGAGAGATTCTAATTCTATGACAGCATGTTTGAATGTAACTCGGTCAATTGCGGGTCATTTGCCTAGATGTAAAATGCAGGTTTTTCTTTTATTTATTGAAATTTTTGCTGAAGATTAATCGTTAAAAAGTACTTTAATAGCTGGAAAATACTTTTTTCTTTCTTTGATGCCGTCAAGTTTTGACGGGTTCCATCTAGTATATTTTTTATATCATGATATTTTCAATTTTAGAACCGGTTATACCCGGTGTCGAAATTTAAAGAGATTTTTTTTTAATCTGAAACCAAAATTGAAAAAGTAAAAATTAGCTCGGTTGTAGATCGTCCTCAGCTATCCCTGCAAAAGATTATGTAAAAATAATAAAATTTGAGCGAGATATTTGAAAAGAATTCTCCCTTAGACTTAAGGGGTCAGGTACCTTTCAAATGGTCAAAATTTCGATTTTTTTTTTATTGCTTTATATGAAAGTATAATCTTTTAGATGCATATTAAAACAAACCCCATAAAAAAATTCTCATTAGAAACGAAGTTATGGGCAAAATAGTAAGGCCTCTTTTCATGAAACAGCGATATTTAAAGGGCTAGACTGTTTGTTTACATTTTTCACGCAGCTGGCGCTGGCCGTAGCTGATAAGATTCAAGGATTTCTACTCTTATTTTTCTTTACTCTGTGGTTATTTATTTTTCCTTTCCTTTCAGGAAATCAAGCAGAAATTAGCAACTGCTACTTCAGCTTTAGATACCAAGCTATTTAGCTCGATTTAGCGATAAATCTATGCACGTTGTGTTGTTTACTCTTTCGATTCTAAATTTTTGATTGTTTTTATAGTAATTTTTTTGCGGATAAGTTTTATTTTAGCTTTAAATTAATTTTATTTATTTCGTTAATAATCTTCTGCAACAATGAGTGAAGTTCTTAGCGAAAACACACCTAAAAGGGCTTCTGGGATACGACCGAAAAAAAGGAAATAGGCAATATGCATACTAAAAAGCTGACGAAAAGTGAAAGTGATTCACTGAATAACAGTGCTTCACAGAGAAAACTTTCTGTAAACAAGGAGTTTGAATATAATTCTAGTTTTGATGGATATCGTATTATGGATGTCAGTCACATGTTTTTCATTCTGGAAAAGTTTTTATGCTGTAAAGCTTGTGGTGGTGAAGTAAGTATAACAGAAGAAATTGAACGTGGCTTATCATCTAAAATTTCTATTTTATGTGAAAATAATGCTGAAGTTATTAAATTTAAGAATTCTAAGAAGATCGGCGAAAATAACAAAATTTCAGAAATTAACTATATATTTATGCCATTAGATCAATTGGACTGGGGTATGCAGCAATGAAACTGTTTTGTGGAATCATGAATCTGCCTCAACCGGTTTTCAAAAAATCTTACAATGCTGCGATAAAGGTGCTACAGAAATGCTTCGCATCTGTCGCAGAAAAATCTATTATATCTGCAGCTTCGGAAGAAGTAACTCTGATTGATTCTTCATACTTAAACATCAGTGGTACATGGAAAACTTGGGGTCACACTTCACGAATAGGTGTGTGCACTGTCATCGGTGACAAAAGCGGCAAAGTTATTGATACTGAAGTCCTTTTCTCATTTTGCAAGTCGTGATGCATGGAAACTAAAAAAAGGGACGCATGAATATAATTCATGGAAAAAAACCCATTAAAACGATTGACTCAATAACCACGATGGATCTGCTGGAAAAATGGAGCTAAGCGGTATGGTTCGAATATGAAAGAGTATTTGAAAGAGTTAGACGACTAAAGGATTGCAACTTCTAATTTACGCTTTCTCCAAAACACAAAAGAAGCAAGAAAAAGTAAGCGAATGAAAGAAATTGCTCAGAAAGAAAAATTTCTCTTGGAGGAAGGTGAAATTTACAGTGCCGGTGCTTTTTAAATGTGTTAAGTTTTGTCAAAATCTTTGAGCAATGTTTTTTTCCATCTGTTATCCCATGAGATGATAGTTATCAAAGTATATGTATGTAAATTAGTGTTCAAATTTCTAAAAGGTTTATTTATTTCATGCAATTGAAAACATCAGCATGAATTTATAGATTTTTGTTTCACAAGTCTTCTAATTTATTGGCAGTATGATGAAAAATGATGCGACAAGTGCCCATATAATTAAAAGATCATCTGTTATTTTTTATTTATTATGTGTAAATCAATTTCTACATTCTACAAAAAAGTTTATCAACCTTATAATCTAAGTAAACAGATGATGCAGTATTGCCCTTGTAAAGGTAAATTTTATTTTTATTTCTACTTTTATTTTTCTTGATTTAGTGCACAATATTTATTATTTTTTAATATTTATTAAATTCATGTGTATAAATAGTGAGATAAGTAAATAATTATATAAATTACTGCAATATTTAAACATTATGTTTCATAATATGTTCCTAAGTCAATCTTTTCTTTCAATTGAATTTTCACAAAAATAATTTTCGTTTTTACGTTTACGATTCAAAAGCGCGCATGATTTCTCAGAAATGGTTGGCTAAAATGTCATAAAAATTTAATAGCTCTTACAAAACATTCAAATGTTGAAAATGACGAAGTATTATCAGTGTCATGTAAGGATTTATTAAATAATGGTTATTTAGAAGAATGATATGAGGAAAATTTATTTTCGTTTTTACGTTTACGATTCAATAGCGCGCATGTTTTCTCCGAAATTGTTGGCTAAAATTTTATAAAAAATTAACAGTTCTTACAAAACATTCAAATGTTGAAAATGACGAAGTATTATCAGTGTAATGTAAGGATTTATTAAATAATTAATGGTTATTTAGAAGAATGATATGTGGAAAAATTATTTTCGTTTTTACGTTTACGATTCAATAGCGCGCATGTTTTCTTCGAAATTGTTGGCTAAAATTTTATAAAAAATTAACAGCTCTTACAAAACATTCAAATGTTGAAAATGACGAAGTATTATCAGTGTAATGTAAGGATTTATTAAATAATTAATGGTTATTTAGAAGAATGATATGAGGAAAATTTATTTTCGTTTTTACGTTTACGATTCAATAGCGCGCATGTTTTCTCCGAAATTGTTGGCTAAAATTTTATAAAAAATTAACAGTTCTTACAAAACATTCAAATGTTGAAAATGACGAAGTATTATCAGTGTAATGTAAGGATTTATTAAATAATTAATGGTTATTTAGAAGAATGATATGTGGAAAAATTATTTTCGTTTTTACGTTTACGATTCAATAGCGCGCATGTTTTCTCCGAAATTGTTGGCTAAAATTTTATAAAAAATTAAAAGCTCTTACAAAACATTCAAATGTTGAAAATGACGAAGTATTATCAGTGTAATGTAAGGATTTATTAAATAATTAATGGTTATTTAGAAGAATGATATGTGGAAAAATTATTTTCGTTTTTACGTTTACGATTCAATAGCGCGCATGATTTCTTTGAAATTGTTGGCTAAAATTTTACAAAAAATTAACAGCTCTTACAAAACATTCAAATGTTGAAAATGATGAATTGTTATCAGTTTCATGTAAGGATTTATTAGATAATGAATGGTTACTTAGAAGAACAATATGATGAAAAATTATTTTCGTTTTTACGTTTACGATTCAACTGCGCGCATGATTTCTCCGAAATGGTTGTCTAAAATGTCATAAAAAATTAACATCTCTTACATAGCATATAAATGTTGAAAATGATGAAGTATTACCAGTTTCATGTAAAAATTTTGTAAATAATGAATAAATATATAGAAAAATGTTGTATCAGTATATGTTATTTGTGTATTTATATTCATTTTGCATGTTTTATAGCACACTATTTACTATTTTTTTATAATGAAACTTATTGAATTTATGTTTTTATATAATTAGGTAAGTAAATAAATATAAGTATACTTAAATATCTAAAGATATTTTGCATAATAGGTTTTAAAAAGAAATTTTATCTTTAAATTGGATTTTCTCAAAATGCTATTTTTTCACCTTGCGCGCATGATTGCTCGAAAATGGTTGGGTATAATTTAATGAAATTTTTACAGAAGTTACATAACTTATAAATGCTTAAAATGACGAACTACTATCACTTTTGTGTATGAATTTTTCAAGTTATGAATTATTATTTACAAAAAAAAGTGCTAAATTTTGTTATTTTTCATATTTTTATGTATTTTTTATACAAAGACAGAATTTAAAGTAACTGGGGTTCGTCATTTTGATTATTGACTATTTTTCTTTATATATAAATTGGTTTTAGGTCTTTATGATATTTTTTATGCATGTTAAGCTGCGCGCAAGACTATGTATGATTTTTCTTCGAGAAAAAAAGACCTTTTATAATTTTTCAATTTTATTTTATGGTGAAGGCATAAAAATATTCTATGACCTGTAACAGTTGCAGGAAGATTATTTAAATATGTGTTAAAAATTTGAAGTTTTTAAAAGCGATAGATTTAAAGATATTGAGATCAATACTGTACGCAAATTTTGCTTCTATTTTCATCGATCAAAGGTACCTGACCCCTTAACATTATCATCCGGGTCTTTTTTAGTGACTAGTGTGGGGTCTTAAGCAAGCTTAATTATGATTTTAATAGCTGTGAAATTCTAGAGAATTCGGAAATTTTAACGCAAGCAAGCAATTATTTTATTTACGTGTCACCACGCTAAATTCCACGCATTTCGTTTAAATAGCTTCATATTACAGGAAAGTTCGCCCTGTCAAGTTATTATGCTTTTCACTCCCCTGTTCATTAATAATGGTTTTAACTCGACCACCTGCGGGCACTCAGGAATGAAATTTCTTGCCATAGTATATCAGTCAATGTCGAGTTTATTTTCCACTGTTTATCATTCCCCTGACAATGGCTTAGTTTCAGGCGAAAGCTCTCTTCTTATATATACTTTTAACATATTAGTATTTTTAAAAATCATTTGTGTATTGAAACATACGAAAAATTTCTTTAGTTAATCATTTTTTGAACGCTTTCATAATTTTTACATGGTAAACAAGTGTGAATTTAATGTTTCCAGTGGACTATATATAAAATAAATTTGTTAAAGTAGACCTTTATCATTTTTTCCTATTATCATGTAGGGATTCGTTTGGAATTTATGTTGACAAAATTCAATTGAAATTTTCTAGGCACCATAAATATGTAAATCTGAAATCATTGAGAAAGAACAATTGCGCTGCTTCAAACTATATTTTCTGACAAGAATTTTCTCTAGCTTCTAATTTTCTATCTGCTTCTAACATTCTTTCTCCTTTTTCTGCCTACAGTCTCTTATTCTAACTCCCTTTCCTCTTTTAATCCTCTGTAGGTGCTGGGTTCGAACCCAATCGCGTCCGCCGACCTAAGCATTCGGAGTTTTCCGTGTTTTTCTTCGAACCTTGCGTAAATACGGGTTAGGTTCCCTTAGAAAGACCCCCATTCCTTATGGCCTATATCCCACAGCGTAGATAATTGGCCTACAAACATACAATACAATCTTTTAATCTTCTGTCTTCTTTTACCTCTCAGCGCAGTGACATCGAGTTTAGCTTTATTAAAATATTCTTTATTGGAATTTAAAAAGAGCTATAGTAGCGCTGATTACAGCGAAACAACAAAATCGTCCATTTAATGATCTTTTGACTTATGTTAAAGTGCCATTGAAATAATTCTTTATAGTAAATGTGTTTGAAAGCATTGCATACTCAAATTAGAGTATTTTTTAATTTGTTATTTAACAAGGAACACAAACACCACACGAAATCTGAAACGGTGCAAATAATAGTAATTCTGAACAAATTAGAAATACATTGAATGCAATGTGCTTTCAAGGGATTTTTCTGAAGACGGCCGAATTTTTCGACGAAGGAATTTCCAAGCTCGTACATCGCTACGATAAATGCCTTAATTTGAATGGTGACTATGTAGAAAAGTAGTATTTGAGTGTGGCTTTCATCTGTATATAATAAATTTTGTTTCCTATACTTTGTTTATTTTTTATTCCAAAACGTAATCTACCTTCTGGATAGCCCTCGTATATATATATATATGCATTAGATAGTTTAGGTGCATACCAGGATTGCTCTTTTTTACATTTTTTTATTTTGATTAAAGATATTTTTTAAAAAGACACTTTTATTTTCAAAACCGGTTTAGAAAGAAAAAGTAATTTTACAAAAAACATATATATTCAATATGAAAAAAGTAAAAAAAGTGCGATGCTGGCATGCATCCAAGCTATCCAAAGCAAAAAAAAAATATTGTTTTTAATGTCAAAATGCAAACCAGATATTATGAAATATCTGGAATCTAAGATAAGATAAGAAGATAATATGAAATATCCCCATAGGAATAGCATTAGCTATCGAACGCTTCGTCGGCCAGAGACAAAGCCTTGAGTCGTACACTTTTTAGTGAATTTCATTTTCTTTTAATCAATAACTGTTTACACAGAAGAAAAAACTTTTGATGACAAAGACAAAAAAAGACCAAATTAAATCTTTATTAAACTGCTTTTTAACGTATCGTTCATTTGAGAAACACTATTCGAGTAGTCTGTCCGCCCGTCACAGAGTTCGAACGAAAAAACTGTTTATGTCAGAGACTTTAAATTTTGTTTACTTACAGCTGCATACCTCATGTCACACGACAAATCATTTTTTCATACCAACTCTCCAGCCTTGGTTTTAAGGAACATCAGAGATTTATATTTGTTTCTTTTGATAAATATCTGATAAATAATCCATTAAGGATTTTACTCAAAGACCATAACATAGAATTGAATTATTTTTGCTATACCTCTGAACGAACTTAGAGTAGACTCCCTAAAATCAGCACATCTTTGGATCAAATGTTGTGCAGATTTTAGAATTTTGCGGATTTTTGGTTATTGCCTTGTTTATATTTTTTAAAAGTTATTTAAATGTAATTAATAATGAAATATAAAATATAATAAACGCTTTCAATATACTAAAATATTAAAATAAGTAATAAACTAAAATAATAAAAAAATAAGTAATTTTTAAAATGATAAATATTAAAAGCAAAGGTCAAGTTTATAGTCAATAATGTACAATTAAATATTCATTATAGAGCTTAAATGTTTTTTTTCCTAAATTATTCAATGAAACTTGCCTCAGAAAGGTACGTTACTAATTCACATCAGGATCATAAGGTAACGAAGCTTTATTTCAGGTTTAGCCAGACTTAATAACTAAAAAAAGCTTCATTAATACATAACTACATTTGATAAGATTGTGATTACCGATGATATCAGCAATATCTTGATTTTTTTTTCAGAAATAAATTGTTCTTTCTTCATGAAAAAACATGAATTTAATAAAATTAACAAAAATTATAAATTAAAAAAATGTATGGAATATGTAAAACTAAAAAAGTCAAATTTTGCACTTACATCTGAACTGGATGTTTCATGGTTTACATCCGTAAATTATGTGTGGATTTTTGAGAGTGAGATTTTAGGAGTGTGGATTTGAGGGAGTTTACTGTACAACGAAATACATTTTCAATAGTGAATGTGAGATAGTAATCTTACATACATCATTTACATGGCAATGTGATTAATTCCCAAGAATTACATTATGGTCAGATGGGAGATAAGTAAAGTATTAAATAATTTTCAAGTGTGTTGGAAAGATTTAAAGGGAGATTAAATTGGAAAAAGAAAACAAAACAACAAACAAAAAAAATGCTTTTTACCAACATTTATTGACATTTAAAAATCACATCAGATCTTTATACTTTTATGAAAAAAAAAAACAATCAGAATTATGAAGATCTTGTTCTCTAAGTTATTTAATAAAAACACGTATTAGTCATGGCATTGTAATCAAATTAGGATATTTTATTTTTATACGTTCCTGATGAGAACAGCATAGTTTTAAAACACCTTTTAGGAATTTTTATTTAAATTTTCAACACTCATTAGACTTTTTAAAATAACAATCTGTTTATCAAACACATTTAATTATATCTTATTTACAATAATATGGAGAATTCGAGGAAGTACCGCTTTAAAAAAACAGTATTTTCAACATAACCTTCCCACTGCGAATGTCGCCTGCTGGCGATATTAAAGAACACCCTTGAAATTAATTTAAATGCTTCTAGATTAGTTAAAATTACTTTTGGATATTTTTAATAATAAGCATCGATACGTAAATTAATACATTTTTGAAGATGTTTTAGAGAAATTTTAAGCAGATTTTTGTTGTACCATGTAATATTTGTTTCAGGACAACGGGGGTTAAAAAGATATAAGAAAGACAGTTTTAAAATCAAAGTACTTCACTGTGCAAAATTAATTTTATCAGATCTTCTAACTTAAACATTCTCAATAGCTAACAGGCTCAATTTTACAGATTATAAATCTATAATCTAGGACTTATAAATCTATATTATGTCAAAAAAGGGATTTCAATATTTATGCGATTATATAAAGGATAAAGCCTAATAAAAAAAAGAGGTTTAAAGACTTTAAACATTTTTGCACAAAGGTTTTATTTGCTATTTTAAAAAAGGGAGGATTGCCAGAAATGATTTCGAAGTTCTCCATTTGCTGATTTGCTCATTTAAACTGGCAAATTTTTGTTAGTAGGCGTTTTATTTTTTCTCTATAATATTTGGAATAAGCTGCTATTTAGATTTTTAAAAAAATATGTCAGAGTTCCTAAATAAAAGACGTATATAAATTAGTTAACTTGCAGTTAGCAAACTATGAGAGCAAACATTAACAGTTTTCTCTTTTGAAGTTTTTTTTTGTATAAATTTCACACAAAATTTCTCAATGCATGCTTCCTTAAAAGACTGTTTTAGGATAAACTGTTAATTGTTGCATATTTCACACAAAACTTTTCTCCCTAGTATGTATTGAAAGATGTCTGCTTAACGTATCATTCCGGGAGAATTTTTTGTTGCATGCTTCACACACAAAAAGTTTCTCACCAGCATGAATTAACAGATGCTTGCTTAAGTGATGCTCTAGAGAGAATTTCTTGTTGCATATTTCACAAACAAAAGCTTTCTCACCAGCATGAATTAACAGGTGCTTACTTAATGTATCCTTTAGAGTGAATTTCTTGTTACAAATTAGCACATGAAAGGCTTGTCACCAGTATGCTTTAAACAATGTCTGCTTAAATGAGATTTCCGAGAGAATTTCTTGTTGCATGTTTCACAAACAAAAGGTTTCTCGCCAGTATGAATTAACAAATGCCTGCATAAACTACGCTTTTCAGAAAATTTCTTTTTGCAGATTTCACACACAAAAGATTTCACACCCGTATGAATCAACAGATGTGCGCTTAAACCACTCATTTGAGAGAATTTCTTGTTGCATACTTCACATTCAAAAGGTTTCTCACCAGTATGAATTAACAGATGCTTGTTTAAATAATCCTTTAGAGCGAATTTCGTGTTGCAGATTTCACATACAAAAGGTTTTTCACCAGTATGGACTAACAGGTGTCTGCTTAAATGAATCTTCTGAGAAAATTTCTTACCACACGTCTCACAAAGAAAAGGTTTCTCACCAGTATGAATTAAGAGATGTCTGCGTTAACAAAATTTTTTCGAAAATTCTTTGCTGCATACCTCACAAACAAACACTTCTCCTTGCTTTGAGTCAGAACCTACTTTTCCTGATAACTCTTGAGAAGATATATTTTGTTGCATATTTCACATTTTAAATACAGTATTAAGTAAGGTGATATACATCTACATTCATAACTTTTTGCACCTGCAATAAACATAAGTAACACAATCTATCACTTTTTAAGATTAATGGAAAATAAATTTACAAAAAAGAAACATATTATGAAATGTTAAATTAATGCACAAATGTGGGTTGAAAGAGATTTCAAATACCTGATGCTCACAGAACCAATGATGTGTCGTATTAGTTTTCTAATTGCGTAAAGATTTAAATAATAATCAAATTTAGAATAACTAAGTTAAATAATTGCCACCATAAAATAAAAAACTTATCATAAAGGAAATATTATTAATAAAAATTAGAAATAAATGAAGAATAAAACAAATATTTATGAATAAAGTACTTATACATAAAAGTATTTTTTAAAACAAGTATAAATAAAAAATAAAGGTAACTTATGGAGAAAATTTTATAATTTCATATCGTCTATGAAAACAATGATACATTATGCAGGCAATGTGGATAAAATAATTTATTTTTGCGGAAGGGAACTATAATATTTAGAAACATTTAGTCAACATTCCTCCAGATATAAGCATTTTTAAAATTAACATAGATGATTATTGAGGAAAACATTTTGCACTATCAATTCAATTTACATTGTATAGCAACAGTTTAACCATGTTTAAAGCTGTATATCATAAAAAAACAAAATGCATTATTTACAGTTTTAAAATAAAACTTTCGTATACATTTATTGATTTGTCTGTGCATGTTAAATTATAAACTGTGCGAAGGGTACAGTGGCAGATCCATGGGACAGGTCATGGGGGTCATGACCTCTCTCTGAAAGAAGAAAATTTTTTAAGTAAATTTAAATATACATATATTGATTTTTTTTTCAAATTTATCCCTTGCTTATCAATCAGAGTCTTTGTAACTCTTTAAAAGCTGTACTTAAACTCAAACTAGGTAATTTCTGACACATCCATTAAGTATTTTTTTATCTTAGATGCAAGATTCAAGGCAAATCTGATTGATTAACGTTTTCCATTTTACAAGAAAAGCATAGAATCTTTTGGGAAATCTCCGTAAATTGTCAAATTTTAAACTGAATTTCAGGCTATGACAGCCAATTGCTCCCTCATGACGGCTTTTTCCAGCAGTCAATCCCAAAAGTTCTGCCTAAAATGCTCAATTTCATTTGTTACAATTGTTCATTGCTCGTTTTTATATGAAAACGGAATAATCTTCAATTTTTTGGCATCTGAATAAAATGTATATATTTATATCTTTACGAATATTTATGCACACTTTTTTGTTACGAATAAAAATAACTTCTCAAAAGTATCAGAAATTTAGCTATTTTGGATGTGAGGACAATCTTCAATATAAAAGTTGCATGTTAAGAGACGTGCCCCCCCTCCTAAAAAAAAAGAGTTATGACCCCCCCCCCCTTTAAAAGTAGGGATGGATCCGTCCTTGGAAGAGTATCATTAAACAAATTTGAAATTGAGCATACTATAACACAGTCTGTAGAGAGTACAGGAATAGATACAGAACTTCAGATGGAAAGGAAAAATAAATATTTTATTCAGAAACTTTACCAATCAATATAACGTTCAATATGTTTAAAAAAAATTAACAAAACAATAAAATTTAACATTTATGATGTTGCAGTTATGTCTGTTTAAAAGCAAGATAAAAATACTTTTTACGAGCAAGATTGTAGAATTTTACATGAAAGTGCAGAAACAGATTTGGAATACATAATAGTGACTTTATATACTAACCATATAATGCTTCAAACTGCACTATATACATAGCAATTTAAGCAGTTTATTAAAATTATGACATTTTCATAGCCAATTACTTTTACAACACAATTCTTAGAGGCAATATTTAATTAAATGAAACATTATTAGAGTGGATATGAAAAAGAAAATTGCACTAAAAATAATTCTTTCGGCAAGTCCCGGAAGGAAAAGGTAGTTTTCATATTTCTTGATATTAAGATTTTGAAAAGTTTTACTCAAAACTACTTTTACTGAAGTTTTAAAAAGCTAAAATGCAACAAAAATGATAAGAAATTGTTCTTCAATACCAAAGTTGAATGAGTATTGTGCAAAACTATTAAGCTATAGCCAAATTGACATCATTTATAGTTATATTTTTTAGTTCACAAATTAGGCGATATTTAACCAAGGGTCACCAAGATTAGCAAGAATTTGAAGCTAACGGATATTAACAATAGTCAAGCATTGCGCATGAATTCATGGTACTGCCATTTTAAAATAAGGTGACCAACGAAATTTGATGAGACACTGGCATGTGAATAAAATCTGCATAGAATCAATCTCTTCTAAATCAATTTATAAAAATGAGAGTTACAGCATGATTAAATACAGAAAAACACAAAATATGCTTTGGAATCATTGTATCAAGGCAAAACTCTTTGGAAAAAGTATTTTTCAGTTTTCAGTTTATTTACAACACTTTTAAAATAAAAAAAAAATCAAATGACCGCAACTTTGAAACAAGATAGCGGATGAAGCTGGCTAACGAACTTGGTTGAGACATTTATATTTACTATAGATACAATTAATTTCACTCAAATTGGTTCATAATTCTGAGAGTTATCGCATAACATATACCAGATACAGAAGAAGCTGGTTAACATGAAATTTTGCTTAACACCAAATGATACGGAGATCCAGTCAGATATCCTGCCTGAAAATCAATGCTAATTTGTTTAACATGAAATCGAATTTTAAAAAATCTGTTTAAGGTGAAACTTTTTTTTTTCTCCAAAGTCAAAAAATGATTCTGTGTAAAAAGTTTTCATTATTTCAAACTACATGTTGTATTCTGTTTTTAAAATTGGATTTTGTCCAAAATATTAATTTTGATAGCATTTTCTAGAATACCACCTTTTATCGAAAAATGAAAAACATTGTTCGACATTATGGTTTAATTATATATAGTTATATAGTTCTTTCTGAACAATAGTAAATAACATGTTTCTGCCAATTCCAAGTAATTATGAACAAAACTTAATTCAGGAATATCTTAGTAAAAATCATTTTTGGATTACAAGATATTAGAAAAGATTGTGGTACTTCTGTATGAGCAAGTGGGTGATTTGCTCAGAGTTTTTATAATGTAATGGCCCAGATTTAGATGTATTTGCAGTTTAGCTCTGTATTTTTCCATTTTATTCTTTATTTGAAAACTTTTATATTTCAAAAAATATTTCATAATTCTATTATTAAATCTGTCTGAATAATAATTAAATGAATGTATTAAAATTTTGCAAAGAAAAAAAAAATTAGATTTTGATTATGTAACTATTGGTTTTATGAGCATGAAAAGAAAAGACAAAAAAATTATTTAAAAATATTTTTCATACTCTCAAAGTAAAAACTAAAATATTTAAATGTATTTGAATAAATGTGCATCTTGCAGTATTATACAAGTTCAATTAAGTAAAATATTTTTTTCCTTTCTTTCTCTTATTGGAGAAATTAATGATTACATAATTGAAATCTAGATTAACCATTTTTTAAAGGTTTCAATACATTAATTTGTTTATGATTATTTTATTCATATCTATGATATGTTATTAGCGCTAATTTTACCAGACTTCTTCAAATCTGCACAGCTTGGCACCAGAGGTTGTGCAGACTTTAGAATTTTGTGAATTTCTGATCATTGCTTTGTTTACATCTTTAAAATAGTAATTTCCATATAATTCACAATGAAATCAAATTTATAATGAATGCCTACAATATAACAAAACACTAAAATAAGCAGTAAAGTAAAAAATAAAAATTTTGGTAAATTTTAAAATTATTAAAAGATCAAGTTAATACAGTGAAAGTTCTATATTCAGCACACCCATAATCTTCAATTTTCTATAATTTGCGTTACTTTATGAATGTAAACAATGAAATAAACAGTTAAGAAAATTTACAAATTAGTGATCCAAAAACGATTTTTTATAAAAAATAATAAAACAATAAAAAAAATCATAATATATATATATATTTTTAATATAATTTTTTTTATTAACAGTAAAAAACAAGCTGCATTGCAGAAACTGTGTAATTATTTTTATTTAAATGCACATAAATTTTTTAATAAAATAACTTAAAACAGGCATTTTTTGAGATAGTCTATTAAATTAATTTTTAGATTTCATATTTATTTTATCATATTATATTAATTATAGAATTAAAACACCATCTAGGAGTAACAAAATGACGCATAATCGATAATGCTCTATAATCTGCAATCTTCCATAATCCACACAAACTTTGGCCCCAAGTTGTGCAGATTATAGAACTTTGACTGTAATTAATTACACATGACTAAGTATTCATTATAAAGATGAAATGTATTTCTCCTAAATTATCAATGAAACTTGCCTCTTAAATTTACACTACTAATTCAAATCAAAATCATAAAATAAGGAAGTTTTATTTCAGGTTTAACCAGACTTAATAAATAAAAAAGCTTGATTAATACATAAATATATTTGGTAAGAAGATTGTGATTATCAGTGTCAGCAATATCTTGAATTTTTTCTAGAAATAAATTTATTCTTACTTCAAGAAAAAATATGAAATCAGTAATAATAATGAAAATTATATATAAAAATATGTATGGAATTGATATAAAACTGAAAAAGTCAAATTTTATCCCTATATCTGAACTGAATGTTTGATTGTTTACATTCATAAATTATGTGCAGATTTTAGGATTGCAGATTTGAGAGTGTCTACTGTATTACCTTTGTGAGAAAGGAGGATAAAGATTCAGCTATTCAATATTTGTATATAATGTGCCAGCAATCTTGAATTCATCTACTTTTCTTCGGGAGGGACTTTTGTAGCTCCGGAGGGAAATTGCCCTTTTCGACCATTGAAAACCCAAAATCTTGAATTTTCCGGGGGGATACATTTTACCGCTCCGGGAGGGAATGTTCCCCCGTGGCCAACCCGTGAATTCAATACTGTGTGCCAGAAAATTTAGTGTTGTATTGCCAGTTTTTTTTAGGGGGGGGGGGGAGGGGGAAGAAGAAGATGCATTTTAAAAACGGTCAAGAAAAAGTTACATCAAAGTCATAATCTGCTGTAACTCTCACTGTACAGGAAAATTAAGATTTCTGCTAAATCTGGACATATAACCCTTAATAACTAACATATCTCAACTTTAGATTTATTGAAGAGTTGACATTTACTTATATTATTCTCACTGTTGTTGTTTTTACCTGTTGACAATTTTTCCATTGCCATTTTTGCTGTTGCAGTTTTCTCCATTGACCTTTTTTCCTAAATTTTCTGCATCATTACGCTTAAAATACAAAATGTGAAGGGAATTGAATGACATTAATGGAGATTTGAAAGATTTAAATTTTACTGAAATCGTAAACGTAATTGATAAAAAATATACAAAAAGAAAGTTTGTTTTTTAATTAAAAAAATATATACTTTTTTTTCTAATTACAATCATATTTTCTGTTAACAGTCACATATTAAAACTTTAGAAATTTTGTCAATAGAAAATCATTAATTTTTCATAAATCTAAATTAATTACAAAAAAAAAAGAAAAATCTATCTTACATTTGTTAGTGTAAGTCTTTAAAGGAATTAAATTTTTAAACCTAAGTTATGAAAATAATTTTATCATAAGCTTTATCTCTTTTTATAATTAAAATATTAAATTTTATTTGTATAAGTAAATATATATATGTAATAATAATTTTTTTTTGCCTTAATTCTAAATTATTTGGAAATTCTTTTAATATTTAACTATTTCCCTTTCTGTTTTATAATATTTAACGTATTATTATTGTTTTACATATAAAATTTCATTAATCAGAAAAATAAAACAAAACAATTATTTTTCAAAGCCAAAAAAAAAAAAAAAAAAAAAAAAAATTGCATCAAGCCCTGCATTTTGTTATGTAACAAGACAGGGAAATTAAATGACAATTAATAAAAACAATTCACAAATCATAATTTCAGGGTTCCATTCTATTATATTCAGGATGACCTGAATTGGAACTTTTCCAGGTGGTATCTCGCAATTTTTTCTTTTGACTGAACACTTTTACTTTTAATATAAAATGTATCCTAGCTTTGAAAGAAAGCAGGATGCAATTGTTGAAAAAAAAAAAAAAACTGTATATTCTTATGGGGATTTTTTAATTCTTTCCTTACACTGGCTGCAATTCTGCAGGTACCTCACAGAACCAAAACACCCAAATTCTAGCTGAAAATTTTTACACCTCACTCTTTCTTACTAATTATGATAATGTAGAAATCATCAATTTTATCTGAGTGAGGTAAACAACATGGATTAGCATTGATCCTTGTATGAAAGAAAAGAGAAAATTTTGGATAATACCTTTTTACATAAGACAAAACCCCAAACAACTTCAGAAAAAATTTAAACATCTATTGTTCCATGTTACCAGGATAAATGTAAATACTTTAATGATATGAATGTAAAACTTAATAGTACTGATTTGTGCTGAAAAAAGCTTAAATTTAACAGTTTTCTAAATATTCTGACTTAAAGCCTTTCTTTATCACTGTTGTTACAGCATTAAATAGAAACGTTGAAATAGTACCATCAACCCAGTATTTATTTATTTATTTTGACGTGACAACGTCTTGTAAATTGGTTTGCCGGGAGACACTTCAAGAAACTGCGTTACGTTACGTTACGCTCCGCTCACGATACGCGCTCACTTTTCTCTTAACTTTTTCCGGTCACTTGTGGGACCATTTTCTGAACGTGAATGTGAATTCGCTGCAAGGAAGGGGCGGTGCTTAATAGGAATTTTAGATAGTATCAAACTAAGACGAAATACGTTATGTATTAGTTATTAGTATAAAGTACAAAGAAAATAAGTGTAGTTTATTTCGTAATTCGGTGGTATATTATGGAAAACTAATGATATGTGATTAGTGAAAGCCATTTTACTTTAGTTATATTCTGCTCATTGAAAAATTCTTTAATATGCTGTTTACAAAATTCAACATTTGACATCAATAAACATGAAGTAAAATGTGTTTAACAAACACAGTGTATTGCAAGTTATTGTATGTATATTTGTATATAAATACGTATGTATGTGTAAAGGTAAAAATAAAATTTTGTTAATATGAAATTCAGTGCGAGATTCTTTGTATAAATTAATGTTTTAAATATAATTCTTTGTATAAATAAATGTTTTAAATTGTTACTATTATTTCATCCTTCTTCCTACTATACGAATGAATATTCACATTAAAATTATTTTACAACTCAAAGTCGTTGTCACGTAAAACTTTCGCCCGTATACCGACTTTACAGGCAACCAATTTTTTTTTTTTTTAAGTGCAAATCACGGATGGGGGAGGGGGGGTGCTTCATATTCCTATGAACATTCTTTAGAAACACTTTTAAAAGGTTAAAGTCACAGTATTTTTTTCTATTGCCTACACCCCATTAATCTAAAAACAGGAATTTTCCTAATACTCAGTATGAAAAAAAGTAAAGTGGTTTTTCTGTTAAAAGAATCCTTGAATATTAAAAAAAAGGCTGTTATTTTTTCATTATTCTTACATTATTTCTATCGTTGTTTAGAGAAAAAGAATTATGTGATCTAAGTGCAAACAAAATTGGTTTTTTTTTCTTTCTCAGCAGTATAGCCCAGTGCTTATTTGAGATCCCATATAACATTAGGAATTTCAAAATTCAGGTTCTCATTTTATTTAAGCCGCTTTAACATGTTACAGTTAAATTTTATATTAAGTACACTTAGTATGCAATCAACTATTTAAAAATATTTCATTTTATTAGAGCAGAATACAGCCAAATTCACTTTAAGATTAACAGAGTGTTTTAAAATTAAACTTTTGAATAAAAATTAAATCAAAACTCAAATCAATTAGAAAAAAAAAAGTTATAATGCTTTTAATGATACGTTGGCAAATATTAAGTTTGCGAGAAAAATTCGTGTGCTCATACGATCAAAACACAAATTGCAACATTTTTAGTACAAGAGTAACCAGTACTGTATACAAAATATCTTAATAAAATATCTTACTACAAACATATTTTTATAAAAGTGAGTTGAATCAATAAATTTATGTTTTAAAAGCTACCAAATATTACCAACAGGTGAAAGGGGAGATAGGACCATAAGATGCAGTAAAATATTAGTAAAATAATGATAAAATAGAGTAAAAGTTATTCCTACATCTATAAATAGGGCACGACGCCAATGCATTAAATGAATCATGAGTTAAGGCAGTAAATCATTCATTGAATTAATTCATCGCAAATCAGTCTAAATTATGAAGTTTTTTAATAAAAGAAAATTATAATCTACGTGTTCTTACATGCACAATTCCTTATTTCTATCTATTTGTTGCAGTGATATTAAATTAATAGTTAAGATCTTTGGGGTATAGCCAATTTTTATAAATGTTGGGATCTATTAAAGTGCTTTTCCACTCTTATACCAAAGAGGTTGATTTCAGAAAACATCTTTGCTAAACATGGAAAAAAGGTTTGAATAATTTTTTTTTTTGATTGAACTTTCTTATTTATAATTTTTTATGGAACAATAATTCTTACGAATAGAATCGTTTTGAGTTTTTCAGTATTCATTCTAGTTCTGCTTTTGTGATTCATTCATTGCTTTGGCGTCTGTTTTACTCGTCTGTGGCTTAAGGTAAATATTGACCAAAAACATAATATGTAAGGAGCTTATCTTCCTCTGATTCTAATAATAGTAAATTTTTAAAACATAAACATAGTGTTCCATCCTCTTTGCTAAAGTAAGTTAATGGTAAGCTGTGTTTCTTCGAGTATTCTTTACTAAAAATTCTCCAACTTGTGATTTGATCATGTGATCGCAATAAAATTTATGTCTCGACTTTTGTATATGTGTATATTTAGACATATAACATTAAACGTATTATGAAAATATTTATTCTGGTTGGCATTTTTATTTATCTATTGAATTAAATGTAGTTTGAGTTACGATTTTTGGGTTAAAAAAAGAAAAAAAATATTTGAATTTTTATGAAGTGTTTCTGTTAAATATTTAATTTTATAACATTGCATTGTTCATAAGCGGAATTTATCTGTATTGAGTTATTTCAAATGAAAATACTTTTTAAGTAGTTAACCTAAAAATATTTCTATTTACTAAGTTTAACTGCCAATAATGGTTTATTTTGAATGTCAAATGCGCTTTGTGGTGTATTTAACTGTAACCGCAACTTAAGTAAAAATGTAAATAGAATGTTTTATGTAAGCGGCAATTGTGTTCTATGCCGATTGTGTGTATCTGTGATCGTCTGCTGTAAATAATGTGTCCGTATTAAATAAGTTCTTTTAGTAAGATGAAAGTATTATTCTTCCAAAGTATATATATCTTGCTAATGATGTTAAATCGATATTTAGTTCACATATTAAAATAATATGTGATATCTGGCGACGATGTATGGGATGAAAAAGTATCGGATTCACGCACATTAGATGCGAAGACTGCCAAGGTAAAAAATTCTTTTTGATTTATCTTTAAAGAAGATTTAAAATGGAGCAGTTGGTTCAAAGTCTAATAGAACAAAATAAAATTTTATTAGAGAAATTAACCACTTTTGCCTATCCGAAAACGCAAGAAGCTAAAGTTTCAGTTCAATTTGAAAAATTTGATGAAACAGATGAAGCTTTTGATTCTTTTTTAGAACGCTTCGAAGCTTTCATGGATATTCAAAATGTTCCGGACGGCAAACGTGGGAAAGTTTTTATTTCTAGTTTGTCAGCAAAATTATATAATTTGTTGAAAAACCTACTAGCACCTGACAATCCTTCCGATAAAGATTACCTTGTTCTAAAAAATACATTAAAAGCTCATCTCACTCCGACGCCGCTTCCTAGTAGGCATGTGTTTCTAAATCGTAAGCAACGGGAGGGAGAAAGTGTCAGTGCTTTTATGGCTGAACTTCGCTCCTTGGCAATTCCTTGTCAATATAAACAAGAAATGTTGAACACGATGTTACGGGATGTTTTCGTAAGCGGGTTAAGGGATAGAGCAATATTAGATAGACTTTTTGAGGAAGACGATATAGATATTGAGAATACCTTGAAAATTGCTTTAGCTATGGAGAAAGCTATGAAAGGGGCAAATGAGATAATGGGTAAATCTTTAGAAATTAAAGAATTTAGCGTAAGGAAAAATAATGAGCAGTCAAAATTTGTTTCGCAAAAGAAAAACTTTGGAAGACAAAATCTTTCGGGAAAGAAAGTAAAAACGAGCTGTACACGGTGTACAGCAACGGATCACGATAAATATTCCTGCAGATTTAAATTAGCTAAGTGTCATTTTTGTCAAAAAATCGGGCACATTCGAAAAGTTTGTTTTGCAGCGAAAAAAGGGTTAAAAGGGAACACGGTAAAACAAAAGCAGGTAGATACCCTGTATTCTAGTGAAAATGTTATCCCAATGTATTCTTTTGATTTGAACTCGCTGAAAGAGGAGGAGCAAAGAAAACCTCCAATTATGTTAACAGTAAATATTGAAAATAAACCTGTGAGTATGGAACTTGATACTGGAGGGGCCGTCTCGGTAATGAGCATAAAAAAATTTCGTGAGATTTCGAAAAAAAGAATTCAACCCACAAAAGTAGTTTTTAAAACATACAAAGGTGAAATAATTGTACCTTTGGGTTTTGTCACCGTTGATGTGGAATACAAAAATCAAAAATTTAAATTAAATTTGTATATTGTTAAGGAAAATTTGGATACAATTTTTGGCCGTGAATGGCTATATAGTATAAATTTGGACTGGAATTCTATAAAAGCAGTAAGAACATCTTATGACTATAATTTGAGTAAATTGTTAGAAGAGTATAAAGAGCTTTTTGACGATAAGTTAGGGGAAATTAATAATTATGAAGTAAAGTTGGAACTTAAATCTGATGCAGTGCCAAAATTTTGTAGAGCTAGACCTGTACCCTTTTCTTTAAAAGATAGGATTGAACAAGAAATTGATAGGCTTGAAAAGGAAGGCATCATAGAGAGAGTAGAGACCTCTGATTGGGCAACACCAGTTGTCCCGGTTGTAAAAAGAGATGGGTCTATACGCCTATGTGCAGATTATTCTGTTACCGTAAACCAAAATATTATGGTACAACAACATCCTTTACCAAAATTAGAGGAAATTTTTTCAAGCTTAAATGGGGGTAAACATTTTTCAAAAATCGATTTTAAACATGCATATTTACAAATGAAAGTACATCCAGATAGTCAAAAGATCTTAACGATAAATACACATAAGGGATTATATGTTTGTAAAAGACTTATGTATGGTTTAAATTCTGCTCCAGCAATTTGGCAAAGATATATTGATGGTCTTTTCCAGGGGATGGAAGGAATCAAAGTTTTTATGGATGATGTTAGAGTGACTGGATCAGATGATAAATCACATTTAGAGGCCTTAAGAAATTTTTTTCAGAAATGTAAAGATCATGGGCTAAAATTAAATTTAGATAAGAGTAAATTTTTTCAAAAAGAAATTCAATTTTTAGGGCACAAAATCGATGCAAACGGTATACATAAGACTGATGAGAAAATTTCTGCGATTTCAAAAGCTCCTAGACCCACTAACGTACAGGAAGTACAAAGTTTTTTAGGGCTTGTTAACTTTTATGGAAAATTTTGTCCTAATTTGGCTACAATAGCGAATCCTTTGTATAAATTAACACAGAAAGGTGTAAAATGGGTTTGGTCAAAGGACTGTCAGGAAGCTTTTGAAAAAATTAAAAATGAAATTTGTTCTCCGCGTGTCCTAATGCATTATGATCCATCACTGCCATTGATATTGGCAACTGACGCATCTCCTGTAGGAGTAGGGGCGGTTCTTTCCCACTCTTTACCTGATGGAACGGAAAGACCAATAGCTTTCGCCTCCAGAACCCTCACAAAAACTGAGCAAAAATATGCTCAGATTGATAAAGAAGCACTAGCAACTGTGTGGGGTGTCAAGAAATTTTATCTTTACCTAAAAGGGAGACGATTCACATTATTAACTGACCACCAACCTTTAGTAGCCATCTTCGGATCGAAGAAAGGTCTTCCAGTTCTGGCAGCGACAAGATTGTTACATTATTCTTTAGTATTACAATCTTTCCAGTTTGACATTAAGTATCGTAATACAAAACAACATGGTAACGCTGACTTTCTGTCTAGGCTGCCGTCCACCTCTGAACAGCTAGACGTTAAAGATGAAATTGATCTATTTCAGTTAGCACAAATAGAAACTCTTCCTATCACAGCTAGAGACTTAGCCAAAGAAACTCTGTTGGATGCAGACCTCGCCCCATTGCTGAATATTTTACAGAATGGAGGAATTTTAAGAGGGAGAGAAGCAGAATATAGTCTACAAGATGGTTGTGTCATGTTAGGCCAGCGTGTGTGCGTTCCCAAAAAGTATCAGGCTCAGGTGCTTGAAGAGTTACATCATGGTCATCTGGGTGCTGTTAAGATGAAAGCTATCGCTAGATCGTATGTTTATTGGAAGAACATCGATAAGGATATAGAAAATTGCTCAAAGAATTGTGTAGACTGTGCTCGGTATAAAACCGACCCACAGAGAGTAAAGGTGCATTGCTGGGAGTATCCTAGTGCACCGTGGCAACGTATTCACATAGATTTTGCTGGGCCTATCTTTGAATATATGTTCCTGATTATAGTAGACGCTCATTCCAAGTGGTTGGAAGCTTATCCAATGAAATCCACCACAGCAACCAAAACCATCGAATGCTTAAGAGATTGTTTCGCTCGATTTGGATTGCCACTTATGCTGGTAAGTGACAACGGTCCACAGTTTACATCATTTGAATTTGAGATGTTTATGCGTAATAACGGCATTAAACACAAGACCACTGCGCCATTTAAACCATCTAGCAATGGGCAGGCCGAAAGATACGTCTTTACAGTCAAACAATCTCTAAGAGCAATGCAAAATTATAGTGGCACAATACAACAAAAATTAAGTACGTTCCTTATGCAATACAGGAAAGCTCCGAACCTCACGACACTTCATAGTCCAGCCATGCTTATGTTGAAGAGAGAGATTCGGACGAGAATCGATCTGCTGCGTCCTGATCTTAAGAGCAGAGTGGAAGAAAAAGTTCGTAAAGGAACTTATGAATTCTCGGATAGAGGATTCCAAATTGGTGACAATGTCGCTGTACGAAATTACCGACAAGGCGACAAGAGATGGAGGTTTGGAAAAGTCGTTAGAAAAGATGGACAGCTACATTACACTGTCGATGTAAATGGTCAATTGTGGCGTAGACATGTCGATCAAATACGGGATGGAGGAGACATAGAGGAAAAAGAATGCGAGCTCCGACGATCATTTTCAAAACCTGCCATTCCTGTGCAAGATGCTGATGTTCCGACAACTAGTGCTGAGTCAGCACAATCACCCACTAGTGTGGAGGCGGAGACGACTGATCCAACGCCAGTCTCAGTTACTACACAAGAGCATGCTCCACTCAGTGTCCACGGTTCAACTCCAACACCACAACCAGTTCGCCGATCTACTAGAATCCGGAGACCTCCTCAGCGATTGGACTTGTAGTGATAGTTTAGGAAGGGAGGAGATGTGGTGTATTTAACTGTAACCGCAACTTAAGTAAAAATGTAAATAGAATGTTTTATGTAAGCGGCAATTGTGTTCTATGCCGATTGTGTGTATCTGTGATCGTCTGCTGTAATAATGTGTCCGTATTAAATAAGTTCTTTTAGTAAGATGAAAGTATTATTCTTCCAAAGTATATATATCTTGCTAATGATGTTAAATCGATATTTAGTTCACATATTAAAATAATATGTGATACGCTTGACATTAAACAAGTTTCACGTGTTAAAGAAAAATATGTCTCATTTTTACTAAGCATGTTTAATTGTGTATTATTAATTACTTATTTCACCATTACTTTTAAAAATTTAATATATTTTTAATATGTTTCATTGAATAATCCAGGAAAAATGTAATTCATCTTTATTAAGCATGTGTAATTGCACATTATTAATTATCTACTTGACACTTACTTTTATTATTTATTTTTTTTTAATTATCTCACCTTTTACCATTTTCTTTATTACTTTTCCTTAATTATTTTATTTGAATTTTAAGCATTCATTAAAATTTCGATTGCATAATTACTTTCAAATTACTGTATAAAAAATCTAAGCAAAGCAGTGTCCAGAAATTTGCAGAATCCTAACATTCAAGCAACCTCTGTTCCCAGTCTGTGTGGATTTGAAGAAGACTTGTGCGCTAGACCTGTGAAGGGGGGAGGGGAGTTTCCTAATATAGTTTATATTCAATTATGAGCATTTCTTAACTGTAAGGTGGTGAAGAAAACAATAGACTCCCTTAAATCCATAAATGCCAGAAATCTGCTCATTTTTTCAGAAGTAAACAATGAAATTTAAGATGGTGCTTAAGCCGGCGGCTAACGCAATACAAAAAATTCTATAACAATGTTTATTTTAAATCATTTTCAACTTCTTCCTCTTTTTAATGTCTTTCAATTTAAACTCTGCAGTATTAAATAATATGTTACTTAGATGAAGAATGATTGATGTCATTTTATTATTCCTAGAAGGCGTTTTAATTCTATAATCAGTATAATATGAAAAAATAAATATGAAATCTAAAAATTATTTTAATAGGCTATCTCAAAAAATGTCTTTTTTAAGTTATTTTATTAAAAAATTTATGTGCATTTAATTAAAAATAATTACATAGGTTCTGCAATACAGTTTCTTATTTACTATTAATAAAATAAAAGATTTATATTTAAAAAAAATAAAATTTTTATCATGATTTTTTTTTCATTTTTTTTTAATTATTATTATTTGTTTTAAAAAATCATTTTTCGATCACAAATTTGTAAATTTTTTTAATTCTTTATTTCATTGTTTACATTTGTAAAGTAATGTGAATTATAGAAAATTGTGGATTATTGGTGTGCGGATTATAGAACTTTGACTGTAATAATTATCGTATCATATTTGCAGTGTAATGTAACTTTCAATGGTCATTGGGTAGTGTTTGTAATTCATGTGGCAGGATATTTTTTGCTATATAAAATTATTATTTTATAGTTCTATTACTATTTCCGTATCTCTGCTAGTTACAAAACGCATTTGGGATCTAAATCCGGTTTACTAATTATGATGATCAATATTTTGTTGTAATAATCATTATCGCATCGCAGTCGCAGCTTAATGTAACTTTCTATGAGCATTTCGTAGTGTTTGTAATTTGAGAGGGAGGATAATTTTTGTTCTATAAAAGGAATATTTTTAAATTAATCAAGCTTTTTTTGTTTATTAACAAAGACAAATATTTTCCTATATAAAAAAGACAGATTACTCCTCATCGTTATTTATATTTACCATAAAATCCTGTTAATCCACCCTTCCCGATCAAACGCCCCCTCCCCACTTTATAAAAGACTTGAAATTTACTTAAAAGGTAAGGGCGAGAAAGCGCCCTCCCTGTCAAAAAAATCGCTGAAAGCGGGTCGCTTGAGAACAGTTAAATCATGATGAAATGAATAAATCATGAATCTTTGATGAAATGTGCCTTTTTTCGAGATTTTTTAATTGATTTCATGCTTTTTTGGCATTTTTTTTTAGAAATTTCTCCTTTTTTTCTGCGTTTTTTTGACATAATTTACATTTTTTTTTGAAAAACGCAAATTTTTTCAAGTATTGCTTCAAGTATCAAAATTCATGATTCATTCAAAGATTCACGATTCATGCATTTTATCATGATTCTCCCTGCAAATTTTGTGAAACGATCGCGGAAAAATCCTGTGTAAGCACCCCCCTCTAATTATTTTACGATTTTTCGTCACATTGGGGGGGGGGGTGGATTAATGGTATTTTACGGTAGCATTGTATCTTAATCATTTATTTTTTTTTAAAATATTTTTCTAAAATTTTATTTTACTTAACTTTTTTTGTTGTAATTGCTTGCTTTTTAACTATTTATTTATTTAAATATTTTACTTAATTATTTTAATGTTTCAATTTATTATATGCATCCATTATAATGCTTAACCGACAATAAAATTAATGTTTCAAAAATGTAAACAAATCAATGTCCAAGATATCCACAAAATTCTAAAATCCGCACAACCCCTGGTCCCAAGCTTTGCATATTTGTGGGAGTCTACTGTGTTATAAATTCCTTGATATAATTCTGGAAGGCATATTAAGGCACTCAGTACTTTTTCAAATAAAATGTTGCTTGCACAGTTATAATAAAAAAAAAGTAGATAATGATATTATTACTATTTCACTCTTATTATTGTTTTCTTTAAAAATATGACCTGATTTTAAATATTAAAAGGGCTTGTAAGAATATAAATTGGCTTTATTCTCACCTAATATACTCATTACTTTTATTAAAGTGATGGACAAACTCTGCATTAAAAGTAACAATGTTCTTTTGTACCGAGAAGTAGAGGAAAATGATCTGGAAAAGTCTAAATTCTGATTATCTTGTTTTTGATAATATCCGCCCCTTCCCTGAAATCTCCATTAATGTGGTGTTGGTACTGATTTGTTATTACTTGTATCTGTAACTAAAAGTATGCATCGATTGATGCAGTTTTCTATGCTTGGTAAAAAAAAACTCTATTTTTTTCTTTACAATAATAAAAATATGGGTTTAAAATCATCTCAAATTTTACTTTTTATTAATCTTTTAAATTTTCCTTTTGATAACTTTAACAGAGCTTCTTTCACATTAGGCTGGAAAATCCCAAAGTTGAGGAATGTTCTTTGTGTATGTGAAAAGTTTATTTTTCAACATAGAATTCAATAGTGATGAATTTTAATGGAATGTAATTGTTTGAAGTGCCTGTAAAAATGATTTCTGGTATCGATTCTATTCCTTTACTTCGGTTTAAATATTCTCAAATAATAAAAATATTATTAATTTTATTGTTGTTTATATTTCTTAACTTTTTTATAGCTTTGTTAAAGATTGCATGCCTAGACACATGCGGATAGCAGCAATTAATCATAAAAATTGAGAGTCCTTCACTGTGATCTGCATATTTCACAGAGGACAGGGTTGATTTGACGTTTGTGTCATGTGCCATGCAGAATGATAAAACGTTACATACTCTTCTCCTATATTCTTTAGGTGAGACAATGAATCAATTTTTGTCATTTAAAATGTTTCTGGTGCCCTTATAAACAATATGCCAGCTAAATCACTGGCATAAGGATATGGTTTGTGCTCAGTTGAAAATTTTTCCAGTCAGCTTGACACTCTACTAGTAAAGCTGCCAGTTCATCAACGAGAATATATAGATCAATAGAAAGAAACCACGTTTATTTTTAAGAAGTCAATAATGTTAATAATAAAATACAGTGGAACTTTCATTTAAACAAATCTCATTGCTACACCAAAATACTTCATTATGAATAAAACTTCTAAAAAAATCAACTTAATTCATGAATTTTATGTAATAATATACACATAATATGAAAAATACGCCTAAAATGGATACACAACAGAGTCCCTTAAATCTGCAATTTTAAAAACTACACATAATTAATTGATGTAAACAATGAAAAAATCAGTTAAGATATAAGGACAAAATTCGACTATTTTAGTTTTATACCAATTCCATGCATATTTCATGCATATTTTCTTTTCTAATTTTTAGGTGCGTTCGTAAATATGCAAATACATAGCACCTATTTTTGTCGTTCAGTCCATCCGTCTGTCTGCATATAACAACGCAAAACGTACCCAACCGAATAATTTGAAATTTAAAATAAATAATTATTACATAATTTTGACTAGTCATTTCAAGTTTTATGAAAATCGGATGACAGATCAATTACAGGGATAATCAAAAGTATTCCGTTACATTACGGCCAATGGGGAAAAAAGTTTCAAAGGCATTCTAATCATTTCAAATTTAAAATACATAATTATTACCTAATTTTGTCGAATTATTTCAAATTTTATCAAAATCGGATGCATAGTTCAGTTACAGAGGCAATCAAAAATATTCCATTACTTTACGGTCAATGGGGGAAAATGTTTCAGATGCATTTTAACGGTGTTACACTCATTCGAACATAATAAAATGAATATGTATCTATAAAATGCATATTATATATGCATTTTGCACAATCTGTGGTGCAAAGAACATTTTGTTATTGATTTACAAGGCAACACAAAAGTATTTTATTACATAAGGGTATAGGGAGAACATTATTTGGTCCGCATTTTAATTGTAATTAACTATTTACAATTTTATGAGATTGATATATGAGAGTGATATTTTAAAACTTTGTTATCATACGAACACACTTCATTTGCTATGCTTTATGTGCAATTTCCAACTTGTTGTTAATGTTATTGAATTCATGTTTTTTCATGAAGAAAGAATAAATTTATTTCTGAAAAAATTCAAGATATTGCTCATATCATTGGTAATCAAAATCTTCTTACCAGATATACAGGGTGATTCAGCTCGTCGGTGACAAACTTTAAGGATCGATAGAGCACACCTAGACGAACATTTTTGAATAGGGAATGTAGGGTCCCTGACGCGATGGTAAGGCGCTAGGCGTTTTCGAAAATTTGGGTGCCGAAATTCGAAACGTCATAAAAACTAGGGAAATGGTTAGATTTTCTTGCTTGTTGCGTCGAAAGGATTCTGTTTGTTTAGACTTTCTTCAGTACCAATTTGATAAGCGTATCTCTTAAAACATGGATAGGGGGCGCTGCAGACTTTGGAGAGCTAGACAACAACTTTAAGCCCGTTATTTTGATAATTTAACACATGCTCGCCAAAGTTTATACTCTAACTTAAAGTTTGAACCCAAAAGTAGAGCCCTGCTAAAAGCGTAAGAGCCGGAATAAAATGTCAAAGTACAGGGTGGTCGAAACTCGAAGGCTCCTAAGAGATAAACAAACAGATTTCTTGACTTATGGCATGCATTTTCATGATTCTGTTTGCTGGGGCTCTCTGAAACTCAGTTGAACGGTACAAAAAGAAACATCGATAGGGGGCGCTTTGGGCAAAAAACATAATTCGTTGACATTTCGGACGCTAACTGGAAACGGGGCGCTACGATCAGTTAGAAACAAAACAAGAGAGTAATTTACTTATCATAAGAAGCTATTAAAACTGCAGTTTTTTTTTTTTTTTAACAAACATAGCTGGTTTCAATCATGCACAATGCGCGCAATAAAATTTACATAAGGTGCTTTTTGCTGATTTATGCAAAAGATATCGTACCATATCGATATGCAAAAGATACGTAATGCGTAGACGACAACGCGAGATGACGTAGTTGTATGCGCAGACACGTCTTTTGAACGTGCGGTACCTACTTAAGCTTCGGGTTACTTGTCTGCAGATCGGTAGTAGGATGGAACGGTACACAAACTCTGAATTGGCTGACATACATTTGGCGTATGGCGCTGCTGGT
Organism: Maratus speculifer; assembly: GCA_964019185.1. Taxonomy (NCBI): domain Eukaryota; kingdom Metazoa; phylum Arthropoda; class Arachnida; order Araneae; family Salticidae; genus Maratus; species Maratus speculifer. The sequence goes on along the minus strand of CAXHSM010001350.1, from coordinate 6,365,552 downwards.
TGTAATGGACGAGCCGCTCAGCGGTTGTACGCCGAGCGTTACCCCAACAGGCAAATCCCCTGCCATGCCTTCTTCGCTCGAGTACACCAGAGGTTGTCCACAACGGGATCTTTCGACGGAGGCAGGCCTGAACGGGAGCGATCAGTGAGCACCCCCGACAACGAAGAGGCTGTGCTTAATCTGGTTGAGGACAACCCAGGTCTTAGCACGAGAGATATCGCCAGACATGTTGGCATTTCGCAAGCAACTGCGTGGCGCATCTTACGTTCCCGGAATCTGCACCCCTACCACATCCAGCGGGTGCAGTTGCTCAGAGAGCAGGATTTTGGCCCTCGAGTGGAATTCTCAAGATGGTACTTGGCGATGAGATCCAGGGATCCCCGTTTTGTAAACAGCATTTTGTTTACGGACGAGTCCACCTTCAGCCGGGAGGGAATGTGGAACGCCCACAACAGTCATGTGTGGTGTGATGAAAATCCACATGAAACCAGAAGCCGAGCAGCCCAGGAGCGTTTCTCAGTAAATGTGTGGGCCGGCATTCTGGGGGATTGCCTCATTGGCCCTTATTTGTTACCTGAACGGCTGACAGGTGGAAATTACCTGATTTTCCTGGATCAAGTGCTGCCGCAGCTTCTGGAGGAGGCGCACGTACCCGAAGGTTCGCGTCGCCAGATGTGGTTCCAGCACGATGGAGCTCCGGCCCATTACACGAACGATGTGCGTCTCCATCTAAACGCAAGGTATGGCCAGCGGTGGATCGGGCGTGGGGGTCCAGTTCACTGGCCTGCCCGATCACCAGACCTCACCTGCTTGGATTTCTTCCTTTGGGGTTACCTGAAGGCCGAGGTATACCATACACCTGTCAGCAGTGCTGAAGAACTTGCGGCGCGCATTGTGGCAGCTGCAGGGCAGATCAGAGATACTCCTGGCATTGTTGGAAACACACACTCCTCAGTGCGACGGAGGTGCGAAGCCTGCATCATGGCCCAAGGTCGAAATTTCGAGCATCTTCTGTAGTGTTATTTTTTGTAAATAAATTTCCAGTATCATTGATGTTTTTGGTCTAAATTTATTCAGAAGTGTTGAGCAGAGGTAGAAAATGTGTTTTCATTATTACTAACTGATCGTAGCGCCCCGTTTCCAGTTAGCGTCCGAAATGTCAACGAATTATGTTTTTTGCCCAAAGCGCCCCCTATCGATGTTTCTTTTTGTACCGTTCAACTGAGTTTCAGAGAGCCCCAGCAAACAGAATCATGAAAATGCATGCCATAAGTCAAGAAATCTGTTTGTTTATCTCTTAGGAGCCTTCGAGTTTCGACCACCCTGTACTTTGACATTTTATTCCGGCTCTTACGCTTTTTGCAGGGCTCTACTTTTGGGTTCAAACTTTAAGTTAGAGTATAAACTTTGGCGAGCATGTGTTAAATTATCAAAATAACGGGCTTAAAGTTGTTGTCTAGCTCTCCAAAGTCTGCAGCGCCCCCTATCCATGTTTTAAGAGATACGCTTATCAAATTGGTACTGAAGAAAGTCTAAACAAACAGAATCATTTCGACGCAACAAGCAAGAAAATCTAACCATTTCCCTAGTTTTTATGACGTTTCGAATTTCGGCACCCAAATTTTCGAAAGCGCCTAGCGCCTTACCATCGCGTCAGGGACCCTACATTCCCTATTCAAAAATGTTCGTCTAGGTGTGCTCTATCGATCCTTAAAGTTTGTCACCGACGAGCTGAATCACCCTGTATTTATGAATTAATCAAGCAGTAATTAATTATGCATTAATGTTTTTTTTTTGGTTATAAAGTCTGACTAAATCTGAATTAAAACTTCCTTATTATATGATTTCGATGCAAATTAATCGTTATGGGGTAAGTTTCATTGAATAATTTAGGAAAAGTGCATCTCATATTTATTATTCATTATTTAACTTAAACTTTGCTTTTAATAATTTAATCAATTAAAAAATATATCTGAATTTTTTTACTTTACTTAAGGCTATTTCCATGTGAAATTGTTTGTCTGTTACGTACTATGATTTTTGATTACCAGTATTTTATACCGGAAAAATGTGACTTATTTTGTAGAAGATATCTCATCAATTGAATAAAACAAAGCAAACTTTTCCAAAATAACGGTGTCCAACAAGCAAAACTATTTTAAGCTGTGTAACAGACAAACAAATTTGCATGGAAATAGCCCTAATTACTTTAATATTTTATTATATTGTAAGCATTCATTATAGTAATCTCAATTGCATCATTTTTTACATTCAAATTACTGTTTAAAAAATATAAACAAAACAATGACTAGAAATCTGCAAAATTGTAAAATCCACAAAACTTCTAGTCTAATGGTGGACACATTTGAAGGAGTCTACTTTATTAAAAAAAATGTATTTGAATTGGGGCTGTATTTTTTTGTTTTGATGTAGCTATAATTAGAAGAATGTGTAGAGAAACATATAATAAAGAGTGGTGAAGAAAAACTGAAGTAACTTTTCTCTTTCAATGTTGCGTATCCTTAACTTTTAAAATGACAGTAATATTACTTTATATACAGGTTTTTCAGAAAAATAAACTACACTGTTCTTTAAAATTTACACTCATCTAAAAAATTCATCACCAACCACTCATTATATCAATCTCATCCCTTCCTCCAAGACTCCTCCTCCCACGGTCATTTCTGGGTGTGTTTGTGAGAGAATGGCAATAGCAAGTGTTTATTTTAGTGTGAAAAGTATTCTTTTGATTAGCACCAAGAAGTATGGAAATGATTTGATGAATACACAAATGACTAATATCATTTTCATACAATCTGCATAGATCAATTCATTTATCCATCACAGCAGCAAATAGAAAGAAAAATAATATGTAAATAAATAAACACCCAAGATATTTTTTTCTCTCTCCTTTCATTATTATACTGAAAAATTAATTCTTTAAAATTTCTGATCATTGACACTTTGGTGAGTGGTATATTTTTTAAATTTTATTTTTTGTATTACTCTAAGGGCTACATTCTTCTGTCTTTTTATTCTTTACAATCTGTATCAATAGTTTAGTAACAGTTTTTTATGCAATGTGGTCAACGGAATAATGGAAAAGGGCCATATGTATTGCCATCAGAAAACACATCTTTGAATGTAATCTTTATAGTACAGTCGTATGAGAAAGGGAGTTAAATGTCGATTACAAAGTTCTGTTGTATAAGAGCCAGATTAAGTAGAATAAAACAATGTAAAAATCTATATTTCTCAGAACTTTGCACTGATAGAAATGTTTCTTATAATTAGAGATTCACGGTAAGCTACCACAATTAAATATTAGTAAATTAATAACTAATGCATTACTTTAATGTATTTTTTATTTTTCAAAGAAAAATGGCTAATAATTTTTTCAAAAATTAATAAAAAAAATTCAAAATTTCTGATTTTTACTTAAAATGTATTTTGTTATCTCAAGTCTATTCTGGATTAAATTCCATTCAATAATTCATAGATTATGAATTAATGAAAGAAAAAACTTGTCTGTGTCAATTTCCCTTTTAATATTTAGTTAGTGCTTTTTCAGCAGATTATCAAATCAAGCATCAGAATCTTCTAGAATTTCGAAAATTTATTTCATGCTTTATAAATAATACTGATTTAAAGTATGTCTTTTGTAATATGTTTAATCATATTCTGTAATGTATATCCTGTATAATAAACATCTGTGGTGTACATTTATTTTACTTATTTTTACAGAATAACTAAAAGCAAATTAGTTTCATGTCGCTTACAAAACTTTTTCTGCTAAATTATTTTATCTGCTATGATTTCACACCTTTTGGGGGAAAATTTTTCAATGAGTAAGCCAGAAATCTGTATTTATTTCAATTTTAACTAGAAATTTGATGTCCTCAAAATGTTACTTTATGTTTGTATTTCTTCCAATGCAATTTGAGTTATATTTTTTTAATGGAGGTCGATCTAATATAAATTATTCTCTAGCTGATGCCCTTCATAAAATTCCATTCCATTGTCAAAAAGGAAAAAAGAATTTAAATGCTAAAAATGTTGCTAAAAATGTATGGTGCAGCACTAAACCGCATACCTTGTATGATTCGTTCAAGATTTAAAGATAATCTAGATTAACATAAAAGATGCTTAAAATATCCTCAAATCTCATTGAAAATAAAGCAGTTCTTAGTGATACATCAAAGGTGTCTATATCAGTAGAAAAAATAACTAAAATCAAAAGCCCCAAACAGGAGCCTCACTAAGGAGGAGACAGGGGGAGCCTCCTCCCCCCCCAAACATTTGCATATGCTGTTACAGTTAGCAGATTAAAAAACTGAACTAGCAAATTTGTTCAAAACTTTAATGAAGAACTATAATCAGAGCCATGCCTAGCAAAGGAGAAGGCCGGGTGCGAGAACTTTTGCGAGGCCTTTTCTTCTAGTTTCATATCGAATTTCGCCGTAACTAGGGGGATGCCAGGGGGTCGGGGGCACAGCCCCTAAAACATTTTGAGTCTCCTCTGGAAAAGATTTTATAGACATAAAGGAATTTCTGTTCCAAAAATCTTAATGAAATTCTGTTAAAAAAATCAAATTTAGTTTTGAGGCCCATATTTTGCAGAAGTACTAAATTATAGCATTTGTACAAAAAGTACAAATTAGTATTTCATTTGCACATCCTTTTTGATATATGAAGCTAAGAGGATGTATAACTTTGCACTAACTATGTACTTGAATTTTTAATTTTGCATTCTATTTGTTTTTTAGCATAAAATGAAGTTATTACAAACCGTTTAATAAGAAACATAGTGCTTAAAATGTGTTTGTTTGTGCATTTGTCAGATGGAGAGAGAGGAAGAGCGATTAGCCTCTCTCCTTACATTTTCTTGGACTCCCATGAATATGTGGAACAAAATTGGAAAATTTTATTCCAAATATTCTGTAACAATGCCGCAACATGTTCACAAAACTAAACTAAGGAAACTAAACGACTACAAGGAATATTTTATGCTTTCAAATTTCCGCGCCTAACTTTTGATTGATAAAAGTTTTACATTTTATGAATTGAAATTAAAAAAATATATGAAATTAAAAAAAATGTTTAGATATTTTAAAAATTCAATCCCCCCCCCCTTTTTATTTTACCCTAGCGCGAGGCCTTTCTAGACGCGAGGCGCTGTGCTGCCGCACCTTTCGCACACCTCTAAGGACGGCTCTGACTATAATACTATTTCTATTTCTAATAAATTTGATGAAATTTGTCAACATAATTAGAAATAGTATTCAGCTTTTTACAAATAAAGACTATACATTTTGAAATTGTGATAACTTGGTAAAACTATTAAATTAGTTGGCAAACGGCCGAGAACTATTTTTGTTTGCTTTTCACTGGGTTGGCAAATAATGAATTTTGATTTGGCAATTTAAGGCTCTCTCCCCCACCAATAAAAAGTCTTCGCGAGTGTCCTGGCCCCAAAATGCAGATTTCTTGAAATTGCATAGGTGAGAAAGCCTAAATTTTAAAATTTTATTGATAAATAGAGGATTTGTCAAGTGTTAAGCTATTCTAATTTGTAGTAGAGCATTACAAATAAATCTGAAATGTTTGTAACATTTTGAATATGTGTTTGTTAAATTTTCAAAATAATTTATTGGTACAGTACTAAACCTCAAACATTATATGATTCGTTCGAGATTTTAAGATAATTTAATTAACATAAATGATGCAAATAGTGTAAAGCATTCCAAATCTGTGTTAATTTTTGCTATCGTCATTGATTTGAAATCGTATAAATGCTATTTGTTGCTGATTGTCTTTGCAAAGGTTTCCCATTTAAACATACTTTTGTTTATTTTGTGTGGTTTCAAATCGATTTTGATTTAGTTGTTAATAATTTTGTTCTAATCCATTAAAAATTAAATTGCCTTGACACCTCCTAGCATACATACAGGACGAAGTGATTCATTTCTTTCTTACATTCATATTTCTTACATATTTCTGTTGTTTCATATTCTACTCTTAAAAATAATTGACTTGCAGAATTAAAAATTGCGCTGAAATGGCTACAGCTATAATATGTAGTTATTCTATAAATTTCATAATAATCAAAAGGGGTCAGGTTGCAAATCGCTCTCTTTTGTGTTGATATTATACAGAATGACACATAGATTTTTACGAATACTATTATTCTTTTAGCAATGTTTTTCTTTGTAATAATACAGTTACTAATTAATTAATTTATTATACATAACCCTCTGTGCATGAGTAATGCTTATATTTGACTGTTTATATTACTACTTTCATTAGATCTGATGTACTATGAATGGTTACAACCATGTCACTTTCAATGCAGGTTGTTCTCCAAAATCAGATGATTAAAGTGAAAAAAAATCAGCTCATTGTTTTCTTGCTCCATATTGGCATTTCTGGTGTTCCATATTCAATTCTTCGAGATAGACATTTCAAATTAGATGCACTTTTAATAATGCACCATAATATCACATCATTTACAATTAATGCATACCCCAACTGTGCATCATCACTTGCTCTTTAAAAAAATGATGCATTATTCTCTCAAGATAACTGCATACAAACACTGTTGATAGATAAAGATAAATTGATTGATCTGAGAGCTTTTCTTTGTTTTGATTCCAATGCATAATATAAATTTTTGAATTTCATTTTTAGTGATGCACAGTATCATTTGTGGTAAATTTAAGAAATATTTCGACAATTTCACATCCCGAAAATCTGCAAATCCTCTCAAATGTTAGGAATAAAATTTTTAGTTCAGGTATAGCGACAAAATTACTTTAAAAAAAATATATTGATTTAGTGTGCAATTTAATATGCAGTTCTAAATAATATTGCTGAACTAATGCTTTCATTGAAAGAATTATAAACGTATTTTTGAAAATTTTCAAGATACTGTTAGTGGCATTAGTAATCAATTTTTTTCCATGTATGCTTATGCATGAATCAAGCACTTTTGATTATTAAGTCTCATTAAACATGAAATAACACTTAATTATTTTATGATTTTGTTGTCAAATAGTAGATAATATTTAGAAGGCAAGTTTCACTGAATAATTTAAGTAAAATTTATTATGCACATTTAATTATACATTATTAATTATTTGTCTGAAACATACTTTTAATATTTTAATCATTTAAAGATTTATCTTAATTTTTATTATTTTAGTTTTTTGCATTATTTAATCATTTAAACTTTTAAACCTTCATTACAAGTTTAATTTCGATTACATTATTACATTTAAGTCACTATTAAAAAATATGAACAAAGCAATGAACATAGAAATTTTGTATCTGCAGTAGCTCTCATCCCAAGCTGTGCAGATTTCGGGGAGTCTGCTGTATTCTATTTATTAAAAAACTTATTTTCCCCTGAGTTGAATTATAATTATTAAGTTTTTTAAACCAATTCTGAAAAGTTTTGGTGCAGTTTTTCTTCAAAAACATTTGCTTTGATTATAACCTAACTTTTAAAATCTATCACAAAATTCTTTTTTATATGGTTAATTTTATAAATGTTCATTTATATTCTTCTCTATATTCTACATCATAATCTTCAGTTCTGGATGGTGAATTTTGGATAGTAATGTACAAATTTTCTCTGATAATTTCATGTATTTATTTGTTTTTTATATCAGCCCTACGGATGAATTATCCAGTGATTACACATATGTGTGTAATAGAATTGTCCTTCCACCAAAATAGTTTCTTTCCATATTATTGCTCATAAAATGCATAATTGTTTCCTTAAATATGAAATTATAGAAATTTCTCCTTCATTTCTTTTAATTATTTACAGATGTTGCTTAAAATGATTTTACTTACAAATGATTTGTTTGTAAATGTTTGCTTTTTTTACTATTTCAGATATATATTTTTAATTTTCATTTGGAGTATATATATTTTCTTAAAGTCATTTAATTTATGATAGAATTTATTCATTTTATTTGTTGTTATTTTAGTTAAAGTTTATCTTTAAGAACATCTACCAATTAGGAAATGAATCCGGCTCCTTTTATATAATAATCTACTGAAGTTTTTAATATGGTTAAAATTTTATTTCAATTTAATTTTCTACATTGATGTTAAATTTTAATTCTAAGCTCATTTTGTCGTAAGTTGCTTTTTAGTGATTCATAAAAAGTGATGATTAAATTTTATTGCTTGCAGATGCATAAAACCCTAAATATAGATAAAAAATCACACCTATCAAAGTAGTCTTTAAATTGTGAAATATGCAGAAAAATGTTTCTTCACAAGAACTTTCTGGAAAAAAAAACCTTCTGACCAACAACAACGAAAGTCACTTGTTCGTGAGCTTTGGGAAAATCTTTCTGAGAAGAGTAATTTAAGCTTTCATCTCATAACTCATACTCGTAAGAAGCATTTTATATGTGAGATATGCAATAAGGAATTCTCTCAGAAGAGTTATTTAAATAAACACCTCTTAATTCATTCTGATGAAAAATCATTTGCGTGTGAGGTATGCAACAAGACATTTTCACGAAAAGACATTTTAAGTAGGCATCTGTTAGTTCATACTGGCGAAAAACCTTTTGTGTGTGAGATATGCAACAAAAAATTCTCAACAAAGAGTAATTTATGTACACACCTCTTAATTCACACAGGTGAAAAACCTTTTGAATGTGAGCTATGCAACAAGAAATTTTCACAAAAAGGCATTTTAAACAATCATCTGTTAGTTCATACTGGTCTTCGTACTGGTGGAAAAATTTTTGTGTGTGACATATGCAACAAAAGATTATCACGAAAGGAAAGTTTAAGAAAGCATCTGGTAAATACTGGTATAAAACCTTTTGTGTGTGAGATATGCAACAAGAAAATCTCACGAAAGGGTGATTTAGAAAAGCATCTATTAACTCATACTGGTGAAAAACCATTTGTTTGCGAGTTATGCAACCAGAAATTTTATCATCAGAACCATTTAAACAGACACCTCCTAATTCATACTGGTGAAAAACCTTTTGCTTGCGAGCTATGCAGCAAGAAATTCTCACGAATGTGGGATTTAAGACAGCATCTGTTAATTCACACTGGTGAAAAACCTTTTGTATGTGAAATATGCAACAAGAAATTCTCTTATAGGAGTGTTTTAAGAAAACATCTATTAATTCATATTGGTGAAAAACCTTTTGTGTGTCAGATATGCAACAGAAAATTCTCACAAAAGGGTAATTTAAGAAGACATCTTAGAATTCATATTGGTGAAAAACCATCTGAGTGTGGGATATGAAACTATAAATTCGCACGAAAAAAACCTTTTAAGCAGGCATCTATTAATTGATACAGACGAAAAACCTTTTGAATGTGACATATGCAACAAAAAATTTTCAGGAAAGAATCAGTTATTTAGACACCTCTTATTTCATAATTGTAAAAATGGTTTTGTGTGTGAGATATGCAGAAGAACTTCTCTTGTAAGATTGCTTTAAACAAGCATATAAAAATTTATGCTTGTGAGAAATTTTTTGTTTGTTAGACATGCTATAAGAAATTCACTCGTACGAGTAGTTTAAGCAAGCATTTCTTAATTCTTTTTACAGGGAAAATTTTTGTGGTTGTCATATGATAAAAAATTCTCCCTAAAGCAGACATCAATTATTCATTGATGTGAGTATCTTTTTGTGTGTGAGATATAAAACAAATACTTCTTGCATAAAAGCAGCCTAAGCTATGTGAGAATTTTATACCAATGTCTCATTGGGATTAGTATGGACAAATATGGTAGTATTATGACATGTGTTTTGAGCGAATGGAGTGTGTGATTCCGAGTGTATGTTACTCTTTCTAAATATTAAACACACGAGATGGTATGATTTGTGCGATATGGTCACTGACGGAAAAACTCGGTCTAATACAGAATACTATATATCATCTCCAAGACCTTTCAGAAGCTCTAATTGCAGCTAACACTCATATGAGTGCCATTTCCCTGGACATAACCTCTAGATTTGCACATGTGCAACTTTTTTACCAAATATACTGAGATGTGAAAATTATTAAAGATTGTCATAGGACATTCTTCTATAGATCGAATCATGGGAGACGATAGTATTCTCGAGTGACGCACCCTATGTTAAAACACTAAAATGGTTGTAGAATGATAGAATTCATAACTCACTCGAGATCAACTTAAATGCGAAAATGTGTTTTTAATAACTCAATAAATGTAGCTTATGTATTGTTATATTATGGTTTCCATAATTTTTGAAACAGTCATATCTACAGTCTAATCTTATTCTGAATTTTTTTAATTTCTATCTGCATTATATTTTAACATTTATAAATGTATTTTTAAATTAAATTGCATGGCTTAAGGTTGTCATATTTTTTCCTCGGAAACCGACTGGGCAATTTTTATTAAATTAATGTATAATGTCAATCTGTTTTACATGAAGGGAATAAGACTAGCTTTTTCTTATTTGTTTTATAATCTGCATCAAAAATGGATCTTCCTTTTTGCCAATGACTTGTCAACTAGCTATGAAATTCCCATTTCTTTATTCATTTGCACACTCCACTTTTAGGAGAAAATACTCCAACTGAATTTGAAGGATTGGTTAAAGCTTTCAATTACTTAACTTACCTACCAGGGTTTTATCCTCAGTGTGGATTTTACATTTATTTTCAGATGTTTGTTTTCACTTTATTATGTAAGTTAATAAAGAATAGCTGTCATATGTGATCAGATTTTGTACATTTTTATATACGCAACTAATATTTCTTAAACCATAAAACAAATTAAATTCTGCATAAATGTTGCTTGTTTTATACCTGTATATTTATTCTAATGTATCATTTTTCTGCAATTTAATGAATCGGTTTATATATTTTTTAAAAAGATGGTTTTTGTCTTGATTTTCAAAAAGCTTAGAATAGTGATTAAAGAAATATTTTAGAGCAGTTACTCATAAAATACTTCACTCAGTACTCAGTTTACAGAGATAATTTACAAAATCAGAGTACTTAAGCATGTTAGGTATGGACAATTTACAATGTTAAAATATGTTTATTTAGCAAATTTTACAATGTATCATGGAAGACGGTAGTATTCCTGTGACGCAGCCTTAAGCCTAAAATCGTATCGTAGAATTGTCGAATGGCGGAACATATATACAGCTAGTTTCAGATCAAAGAAAATGCGAAAAGCCGCCTTTTAATAACTCACCAAATATAGCTCACATTGTTCTGAATTTTTAAAAAGAGTCTTATATCTGCCGTCTAATTCTATTTTGAATTTTTTACATTTCTACGTGCTTTATCTTTTAAGATCTCAATACCCATTTTTAAACCGAAATCGATGGTGTTTGTTCCTGATAATGAGATCTAGAAAACTGCCTGGGAGATTTTATTAAAACTTATATATAATATGAATCTCTTTAAGATAGAGTGAATAAGACTTGCCTAGTTTCTAGGAAAACTCTTGTTTGTTATATATTGGTCTTGAAAAATTGGACTATATTTTCTGCATTTCTATGGGAATCTCAATGCAAATGCTCGATAAACCATTTATTGTATTCATACGCGTGTTTCCTTTTTCTTTACCTATCTTTTTCTCCGCGTTACTGCATACTTGCTTGCTCAATCGGTATGTCGTTGGGCTTGTGAACTGAACATCGCGAGTTCTGCCCCGATCGAGGCGTTACGTTTTATTTTTGTTTTGAGCTTTTTTAAGTCAGTTAATAAAATAAAGTTGACTTTTATTATCCATTCCTTTATATTTTTTATTGTCAATGAGACCATTAAATGAAATTTTAATTAAAAAAATAAAATTGTAATAAGTTAAATAAAATTACATTACAATTACAACTAATTTAAATGAAACAAAAATTCGCTTTAAATAAATTTCAATAATTCACCTTTAAAATTAAATTTAAGTAAGATATTTTTTTATTGTTAAAATGGACATTTATTTTAAATTATAAAATGAAATGAATATTTACCTTTACAAAATCAAATATTTTATTATGAATGCGTCTAACGAAGCATAAATTTCTGTATTCTGACGGCACTCAGATTAGAACTTCAAGTTACCAATTTTCAGATACAAAATTTTAGCTGACAAACATCGATTTTGGGACCACATTTATCAATAATGTATAGTTCAAAAATATTTTAATAATGCAAAATATGAATGCGAAAGTATGCGACATTATAAATGACACTATTTTTAGGTTTTGTTGGGGGAAAAATATGATTATGTCCAGTAGCACAGTTTAATTTTTTATTACGTAATCCAAAAACTTCATAATTTCTATTTTAAATTGGATGTCATTAAGATTCAATGTACTGGGAAAAAAATGTAAATTTTCAAGAATTTGAAAAGTTGAAACTAATCTTTAGTTGTAAATTGTAGTTTAAGCCCTTTTTTTCCACAGATATTATGTCGAAATTCCATATAGTTTTTTTTTTTTTTTTTTTTTTTTTTTTTTTTTTTTTTTTTTTTTTGCATATGAATTGATAGTAAACAAGAAATACTTAGTAGGTCTTAAAGCCAATAGATGGCAGCACTAAAGCTCTGTGTGAGAGGGAGTTTTTAATTTTGATTGCAGTCATTCGTTGTTGCATTTCATTCCTAGAAGGTTCCATTGCTGAAGTTGAATCATGCATTGTCAGAATTGAGATTTGTTTTAAAAAATTTTTCTAGGCGAAATTTATTTTCGATCTTACTGCCAATATCCCTCTGACGCATCGTACGCACGTTGTTGTCGATAGATTGTAAGTGCAAAATGGCGGAATATATGGAAATGTTAGAAATTTTAATTTTTCTATTATTTAAATTGTAGAAAAAAAAATGTTTGAAAAAAAAGATTTTAGTTTTAAAAATTAAATTGGAAGAATCCCTTTAATTAAAAAAAAGCATTGTAATTAAAAAATATTTTTTATAATCGTTGAGCATTCACAGTAATAACAAACATGATTTACAATTTGAATAAACATTTTTTTCAATTGCAAAGAATAATTTGAATGAACAAATACAAAGTTTGTATTTTTTAAATTTTAATTTAGTTTAAAAAATCATTTTAGTGATTAAAATTTTTAAAAATCATTGTACAATGGTAATAATTATTCATAAGTCACTTTTTTAAATTGAAAAAAATAAATTAAAAAAAGAGAGAGAGAGAGAGCCCTTAAAGATTTTATTTTTTAAAAATATCTGTTAAAAATGGTCATTTTAATTTTTAAAAATATTTAAAAAAGAAAACTGAGTGCAGAAGTATCGTGCCTTCTAGCAGTATAATCCGAAGATTTGGATGAGCGAGGAATTTTGTTGCAGATGATATGTTTTTTTTTTTTTTTTTTTTTTTTTTAAATCAATTCCTATTAACAAACGAAATAATCTAATGCATAATTTCTGTTCAAAGAAATATATGTGTGAGAAAAGAAATATATGTGTTCCAATATTTATGCTACAATCATATTTTGTAATGATTTAAAACATAAATGATGCAAAATTATTTTTTAATAATAATAATAATTCAAGTATAAACATTAATACAAAAACATTATGCTGTGATTTAAAAACATAAAAAATAAATGAAAAGTACAAAATTATTTTTTTAAATATAGCCTTTTGATTCCAATTATTATATGGCATTAAAAATTGAATTTAATAGAATATTTTAGTAAGTTCTTATAAAATAATATGCAAAAATAATGAATTCCGTAAAAAGATATCTCCACTTCTGCACATCACCCCAATTAAAAACAACTTTCTCACTTTTCGTCTTTCCATAGGGATCCATCTAGAAATGAGGTGCTAATTTGTGACTAGGGAAGAGTATTAAGGGATGGGGCATCTGCAATAATTCTTAAAATATGTTTTATTTTTAATTTATGACTTTTCCACCACATGGAATAATCATTGTCTTATACTTGTTGCTATAAGTCTTTTTATAGTTGCAACTATTAGTTTGAGACTTAAAAAGGCCATTTTACAATACCTAAAAATAAGAATTACTCGAATGTTTAATGTACATTTTCAATCTCATTTTTGTTGCTAACTTAATTATTTTTAATATTTTGTAAATTCAACAATATGCCTTTTATAAATAAGCAGTTAAGTTAAATATAAAAATCCTATGCTTGTTGAAAAAAATTAATTATTTTAATGTTGCTCTAAGGTAAGGACAGGACACTATGACTCAGGAGGGATGGGGCATGTCCCATCCGTGCCAAATGATATATCTATTAAAATAATTATGCTTAATAACATACAAGTTTTTGGTATTTTATATTTATATTTTATGTTTAGGATACAAATGTTTCTAATTATGTTATATAAAGAATGTTATATTTGTTTTCTGAATGTTATATTTGTCTTTCTTTTTTTGTTTTGTATCTTTAAAGCAAATATAAAATGAACTAAAATACATAATTTAAAAAATAAAAATTGAAACAAACTAATATTTATAGCTCTAAATAATCAATTTTTATGCATTTAGATCTTAAATAAATTTCAAATTTTAAAGAAATTACTTTGTTAACATTTTCGTTTCATACTTATGAATCAGAAACTGCGAATTTTGCTTTCAGTATCCATATCAATGTAAATTTTCAGAATATGATGTAATTTTTTTTAAATCTTTAATTTATATACATATGTGTCTGTTTAAAAAGATTAACTCATATTTATTTTAAGGATAAGTTTCAAAAATAAGAAACATAGAAAAATTAAATTTATTACATTATTACATTCGCCGACTAGAAATGTGGTTCAAAACGCTAACTTTAAGAACATTTTCTGGAAAATCTTTTTTTCTGAAAAAGCTTTTACCAAATAATGGAACAAATTTTTCGATTGCGCAAATTTCTGCATTAAATACTTAAATATTTTTTCGAATAAAATGAATTAAAAATGTGTCATAAAGTTGGTAACATAGGATATGAAATAGATTTAAAAGTAAAGTTGTATTTAGATTAATAAATAAGGAAATTTTTTGTTAAAATTGCTTCAGAGTAGCATCTTCTTCTTTTCGTTTTAATTACATTTGTTTTCGGATTAAAATCTGACAAATACAAGACATTTCTTATTCAAAAAATGTAAAGAAAACATTAATTTTTCGATTTTATCTTCTTAAATTCTGCATTAAATCTCATAAATGTATATTCTACTAATCCAATGATCACTAACCTAAAAAAAGTAATGGTATCAATACAAAAACCCTTAATGGGTTAAAAGTTTTGACGCAGCTGTTTATTTTATGGTTCTAAGAATTTTGAATATGAATTTTAAAAATAATGATATCAAATTTTGAGTGACGCCATGTTATTAATTGAAAAATGCATTTTTGTACTATTTCATTAATCATTTTTTTTTTCTATTTATAATACCATGTGCAAAAGTTATTTTCAACATGAAAAGATATATACAACTTTATTCACCTATGCTTTTTTCACACACATCTCCCATAAATTCAAAATATGTGTTTTAAAAGATATGATATAAAATTTAAGTGACGCCTTTATGTGCCTTTAAAAAGTTTGTTTTAAAATTCAGGTTTTTTTTTTCATTTTGATTTGGTAAAATATATTTACACATCTAAACAACTGTTTTAAATTTACATTTCGTTGTTAAATATATAATTTTCATTGAATCTATACTATGCATTGGAATGCATTTATCTCAATAAACTGATTTATCATTTGTGTCACGTTATTCAAAATTGTAAGCAATATTTATGTAAATGGTTTCTTTGCGTCAGATTAAACATTTACATGCGTTTCACTTAGTTTGGATAATTTAGAGCAAAGAAACCATTTACATAAATATTGCTTACAATTTTGAATAACGTGACACAAATGATAAATCAGTTTATTGAGATAAATGCATTCCAATGCATAGTATAGATTCAATGAAAATTATATATTTAACAACGAAATGTAAATTTAAAACAGTTGTTTAGATGTGTAAATATATTTTACCAAATCAAAATGAAAAAAAAAAACCTGAATTTTAAAACAAACTTTTTAAAGGCACATAAAGGCGTCACTTAAATTTTATATCATATCTTTTAAAACACATATTTTGAATTTATGGGAGATGTGTGTGAAAAAAGCATAGGTGAATAAAGTTGTATATATCTTTTCATGTTGAAAATAACTTTTGCACATGGTATTATAAATAGAAAAAAAAATGATTAATGAAATAGTACAAAAATGCATTTTTCAATTAATAACATGGCGTCACTCAAAATTTGATATCATTATTTTTAAAATTCATATTCAAAATTCTTAGAACCATAAAATAAACAGCTGCGTCAAAACTTTTAACCCATTAAGGGTTTTTGTATTGATATATATTACCGTGAAAGACCAAAATTGGAAAATGTTGGCATTCACTGGTTAATAACAACGCATCCCAAACACGTACACGAACGATCGAATATTTGATTGTATTCTTAAGCATTCTGACCATCCCCAGTGTATGTCGACAAGCAAAGAAATACTCTGGTGGAGACGGAAAAAAACGAAGCCGAGGCGAAGAGAGATGCGTTAGTCCGTTGCAAAATACTTTGTTCTGCTGCGAGTTAATCAGCTTTGTCAGTCTTACGCAAAGTTTGAAGATGTTCGCAAGGTTTTCATAAATTTCATAATTTTAAAGAACACATAAATATTCTGAAAAATTTTAATTATTTATTAAGTTATTACATATACTTGTGACATTTTGAAGTTATGAGCCAAAAGCATCATAGCCGGTTTCCTCTTTTTTTAAATGCACAGAAGTCCTGGCAAGCGAGAGAAAAAAAATAAATGTAGACGCTTCATTGAACTACGCATTGACTGCTGCAACATAGTTTATTAAACTGTAGTCATATAGAGCGGGAAATGCTCTCTTGCAAACCGTCTTGAACAGAATCATCGAAAAAAGAATATTCCATCATAAAAACATTATTTCGCAATTCATTTTCACCAAATCATGGAAAGAAAAAGGAAAGAATATCCATCATCATCTCTCAGCTTCCTCCTTAAATCTAAAACCAAAAACTTCCAGAATATTCTATAGTCTCTAACCATGATTTTCCCATGTAGACAGATTTCATGTCCAGCGTCGAGATTTAAATTTCATTCTCGAATCTTTTCAAACGATAATTTTTATTTTTAAATATTATTATTCAACTAATTTATAATCGAAATCAGAGTTCGAATATCCTGCAGACAATATTCAATTACAGACGATTAATTTTAAACAAAAAGAAATGAGATGAATTTATTGGTACGCAATAAATAGCAAACGTTGAAGAAAAAAAATAAATAAATAAAAAGAATGCTATTTTTGAAATGTATGGCTTTGGAATAAATTTAATAAGACTTTCTTAATAAGGGTTGATAAAAACAAGGAAAAATGAGTTTATTGAGAATTTTCAGAAATAAAGTTTAATTAAGAATATTTTTAATTTAGAGCCAATTTTAAATTTACGCATATTGGAACACATGTTTTTAAAGGCGAATTAAGAATTTATATCGTTTCTATAGAGATTAACAGATTGGATCTAGTAACAGCATTTTAATTTAATAAGTTGGAAAAAGTACGGAATATTGTTAAAAGGGGAAAAAATTAAATTTGTAATATTATCCCCCCCCTCCCCAAATACTTTGTATGAAATTGATAGTTAAATAAAACTACAAGTTAAAACAGCAGAAATCTAATTAGAAAAATTAAATTTTGGAATAAAACTGCCAAACCCAGAAAGCTAAGAGATGGAAAAAAAATTAACGTAATATAAAAATTATAGCGATAAAAAACGTTAAGAGCAAATTAGATAGAGTTAAAATTAGGTAAGAGTATTCCCCTGAAAGAAATACAATAATATTACAATATCACTTACCATTTGTATGTGCATGGGAGATAATACATACAATAACAGTAAACAAGTTAAAAATGCTAATAAGCAAGAGATGATAAAAAAATAATAAAACTATAAATGTTCTTCTCAATTTAATTGATTACTTACAGTCCTTCAAATCAAAAAGTCTTTAAACAGTTTACTAAATCTTTTCGGTGGTATAGTTCACTATCAATAGTTAATCTAAATAAGTATTTCCGGAAAATTTACTGAATAATGTCAAATAAAGACCTTTAGTCCAGTTTACTAGTGAACTACATAATTTTTCCATTTTTGTTTAATGTTGTATTTAGTATTTTGTTGGATTCCAACATCTTTTAATAATACTTAAAATTTTTAATAATAAATAGTATCACTCTCAACATTAATAATAAATAATATAGAAAAATTCAAATAATAATAATAATAATAACAATAATAATAAGTGGTATAATAAAACTCAAAATTTATAGCAACAAATTTATAATTCTCCATATCCTAATGTTTCTCAATAAGAGTGTAATTTATACTATACTTCATTATAGAAATCATAATGATAATAATAATAAAACAAGAGTATAATCAAAAGAAGATATCACAATTTATTTATTATTGTTAGCGAAAATATTGGTTGAGGATAAAAAAGAATTGCATAGCAATTAAATAATTTTCTTATATTCTAATAATATAAGAAAGTACTTTTTGCCTGCCGAAAGTATGCATAAAAAATTAATAATACTTTCAAAATCCAAATAAAATTAAATCTATCTATTTAGAAAATGAACTCTCAACCAGTATTTCCTTACCATAATTCCTCTCTGATACTCGTTTACAAAATTGTCAAGTTTGGTTATAAGTTTTCATAGCTCAAATGTAAAATAATGTTTTGTCTACACATGATTGATAAACCTTAATAATAAAACAAATAGAAATAGAAGATCATTCTTAATTGAGAACTGGAAATAAAGTTATTTACTTTTGAAAAACTTTTAATTTCTGTAGTTTTCTTAATCACTGAAAATCACATATCGAGTTATAGGTTTGTGTAAAATCATCAAATTTTATAACTGTTATCATATAAATATCTGTTGGAATAAATAGCATAATACTAATATAAAATAAATGAGTAAATATAGTTAGAATTAAGTACACTTAATTTTTCAACATCAATTTGAAAGTGCACATCTTATGTCTGCCCAATCTAACCCCAAAAACAAGTAATATCCTTGTTGCGAACCAAGAACATACCTGCTAATGTTGAAAATTATGGTGATAAAATGTTTAAATTTAATCTACTGTCTTGACTTTAGTTTGATCTAGTGATTGTGATTGTATTTGAGGTTTTGTTTGTCTTTTGGGTTGCTCATGAAACAATTTAAAATCTTCTAATGAAAAATAGGGTCTTCATTTAGAAACATGCTCAATAACTGAATTCTGTCCTGTCTCATAATTAAATTTATCTATTCCATAAGTTACATCAGAAAGTTTATTTATAATTTTGTATTGTCCAGATAAAGTAGGTTCTAATTTTCGAGTGTTAGGGTATTTAAACTCTTCATAAATTACAGAGTCTTGTATCTTTAATGGGGATTCGACAAAATTTCGATCATAGAGTCTTTCGCGTTTAAGGTGAAATTTACGAGTTCGCGCTTTTACAATTTTGAGGGCTTTGTCTAGTGGAAGTGTTTAAATTTTGGTTGCCTCAGACAAAATTATTATCCTCTATTTTAAAAATATGAATTAGAATTACTGTGAAAATTATAACTATATTTTGCTGTTAACTTTAACGAGAAATTTTATCTAATAAAAATAAAAATGATAAATATCATAGCTATATCTTAAATTGGAATCAACTTTTCAATTCTATTATTTTATAAATAATAAACAAATTCAAAAGTTTCAATGACAGGTAATTTCTTAATTAACAAATCACAAAATTTACTGAAAAATTTAATTATATTTTATATGCCAAAACTGTAGCAGCAGCTTTGTATAGTTCCATTTTTCTTACTGAATTATATAAATTATAAGAATCCGTGAACTAGATCTCACTGCCACCAGAAATTCTATCAAATAAAAAAATATATATAAATGTTAACTTAGTTTTCTAGTTAAAATATCTGGTAGTAGGAACATTATCACAAAAATACTGCATTTTGAGAATGGCTCTCTGTAATTAACAAAAATAGATAAGTTAGAAAATGTACTTTTGTGAAATAAACCTGAATTCTAATAATCTTTTATGCGTCATTATCATTACGCACTTACTTTTAATCGTGCATAAGAAAATAATAGTATTTTATAACCTATAGTAAGTGCCTTAAGAACATCATACTCTTCAATTAAATTTTTAAGAACAAACATGTTTTCTCTCCAACAAGTAATAATAATAATACTCATAAATAGATAAATAAATAAAACTCCCAGAAAAATAAACAAATAAACCTCACAAACAGGGAATAAATAATCTACAAAAATACATAAAAAAGATACAAATAATTATTAAATACTTCTGGAAAAAACTCACTGTTAAGAAGAAATTCTCAAGGTGATCCTAGTGAGGTCAAATACCCCGAAAAGATCCAAGTAATCACCAATATGCAGTCTGGTAAAGTTTTCTTTCTTTTCATTATCAACAGAAACACTTAGTCATCTATTACACATAAACGGCAAAAAGATGGAATACCAGGCCTCAGGAACTCACAAGAAACTTCGAAGAGATCTTACAAACCACACACACAGGAAGCTATTTAACAGGAAAATCTCCTCTGCTTACTGTCATTTCGAAATCATGGCATCATGGAATCATTTTATACAAGAACATTCTCAATAATGGTGATACCGTCATTTTTCGGCGGTCCACAATCGATTATCTCTTCATTCCGCAGATTCAGTTTGCAATCCGAAAATGCCATATATAATACCATTCTTCACTCCTGTCACAAAATTCATCCTGTCGACTAAATTAATGACTGTGACATTTTGAAGTTAGGAGCCAGAAGCATCATCGCCGATTTCCTCTTTTTAAAAATGCACAGAAGTCATGGCAAGCAAGAAAAAAATGAATAAAAAATAAATGTAGGCGTTTCATTGAACTACGCATTGACTGCTGCAACATAGTTTATTAAACTGAAGTTATATAAAATGGGAAATTCTCTCTTGGAAGCCGTCTTGAACAGAATCATCGAAAAAGAATATTCCATCATAAAAACATTATTTCGCAATTTGTTTTAACCAAATCATCGGAAGAAAAAGGAAAGAATATCCATCATCATCTCTCAACTTCTTCCTTATATCTAAAACCAAAAACTTCCAGAACATACTATAGTCTCTAACCATGATTTTTCCATGTAAAAAGATTTCATGTCCAGCGTCGGGAATTAAATTTCATTCTCAAAGCTTTTCAAACGATAATTTTTATTTTAAAAGTTTATTATTTAACTAATTTATAATCGAAATCAGAGTTCGAATATCCTGCAGACGATATTTAATTACAGACGATTAATTTTAAAACAAAAAGAAAAGAAATGAATTTGTTGATACGCAATATGCATATTAAGACAGACGAGAACACAATTAATGCAATAACACAACAAGAATGAAAAATTAGCCGGGGTCAGAATTCGAACCTGGGTCCACAGCGTACTATGTCGTCGCTTTACCATCTAAGCTATCCTGGCCGATATCCTAACCTGATAATTTCTTACTAATAAACCATGTGGAGGAACGTCATCAGAAGAACAAAACTTCGTTATTTAGGGAAATAAGGCTATACACAAATATGTATTCAAATACTTTTGAACAGCCCTGTATTTGATCTGTCGGTTGATATATATATAAATAGTATATAATAGAAACTTTAGTTCAGCAAGAAAACGCCTAGCAGGTTGAATTTCTCTTGCAGCAATATATACTAATATATGGAAATATACTTGATTATTTTTGTTCAGCCCTGTAGTTTACCTGGTACTTTTATTAGACGCCAATATTTAGATAAAATTTTCTTTATACTAAAATACTCTTAAAACTACTGAAAACGCATTCTCAGAAATATCATTCATAGGTGTCCATGTATCCAATTCTTTGTGTGGTCCTATATATATTTTTACTTATAGTCTACAAACAACTATATACAGTATAAACTAAATGCAGTTCAGCATAAAAATTCATAACTTATTTAAACACCTCATTTAAGTAATTTACGCTCATATTCTGTAATGTTTGCGAGTTCTTTTGTGTAGTCTTCTATATAAACTGAAGCATTTATACATACACTATAATATGCATAGATTAAGTGAAACTTAAAAGCTTATATAAGAATTTTGTATTTCATCCATCCATCAGCAGTCATCAGATACAAATACAGTACTTTGGAGAAAACATACTATTTGGAATCTTTTGTGTGTCCCTGTAAATTATGTGCACTTCCTATTATGCACGACCATATCATATAACATATGTTAAGCCTCAGCTACGTATATCAATTTATTCATAAAATAGTTTATATAATTAAAATATGTTGCACACAATTTCCCACTTTATCATTATGTACTAAATTCTTTTGTGTGGCCCTATAAATCAAAAATAACTATTTTTTTCATCGCATATTTATAAACAGCATATTTTAGTGCAACTCGTAAATGCATATGAATTTTAATATGGTTGACAGGGTGTCACAGCTTTAAAATTCAACTGAAACGATTTTTCCCCATGGGCTGTAATGTAATGGGAAACTCTTGACAGGTCCTATAATGAAACTTATCATGATAAAAACTTTATTTGAAATAGAGTTCGTGCCAGGGTAAACGCCAATAAGTCCAAAAAATTCAGGGTACTTCCAATGCACTTAATCTGCCAACATCCATCTCAAGAATCAACAGGAATTTTTTTCTTGTGCTTCTTGCAAAGTCTGTTTTGAGGTCAATCACGCACTGTGTAAGCATAAATCTATACCAATAAAAAAACAAAACGCTCTGCTCTATGTGTGTGTATGTGTGTGCGATGGCTAGCGAAATCTGCGGCGCGTACGAGGTTCAAAATTTTTTTGAGAGTTGCCTCAAGTCTGTCCTGATGTGTATTTCTACATATTTCGAGTTAAAGATAAAATCATACAAATTTCAAGTTACTTTAATATTATTATTACGGATCCGGGCAACGACGGGTGGGTCAGCTAGTTGTAAATAGAAGCAAGCTCCTGGAGAATTACAAGAATGTGTAGTACCTGACATATTGTCTGGCCGTTCACTTAGAGAATTCATCGTGGTTTTTCTATCTTTAGAGATTAAAAAAAATTATAAACGAATAAGTACAAGAAAGGGAACATGTATGTAAATTTAAACTTTTTTATTCAATTTAAGATAGCACTACGTAAAATATTCAATTATTTTCAAAGCAAGCCTTTAAAATTTAAAACTCACTTTCTACATTATCGTATCTTTCAAATGGCATAGGATTGATCTCGCGTTGACTTTTCTATAACTGCATCCCTGTTTTTTGATACTGTGTGATCTTAACTCAACATCAGTATCTACTTCCTGACGTATAAGGTCATCAATGCATCAATGCAGCAGCTTCCATTGTCAGTAGTAGTTTACTGCATAGTGTATTTAGGATATAAGAATTACACAGACAACATATTTATGAGAACTTGGTTAATTATTAAGTAGAAGACATCATCAGAAATACAGCATACATGACTGTGCTGATTGCATTCAGCTTTAAGCACAACAGTTCAGAATAAAGCAGTTATGGTTACAGTTATTAGAGTTACAGGCAATATAAATATGTACAGTTATTTACATATTTACACATAATAATAGTTACAATAATATCATGATCATGTAAAAAATTCCGAGGTGCCCTATGTAGAAATATGAATAATTAAAACTAAAGAAAAAAATATTACAAGATGAATGTAGATTCTACCATTGCAAAATTCAGTTTCGAATCCGATTAGAAAAGAAAATCGATAGAAGTTTTTTAGAAGGGCGACCCCGTTTAGATTGCAATGAACTAACTTCATTTTTCTTGTGTTTATCAATATAATAGCAAACAGAACGGCGTGAAATACCCAATTGAATAGCAATTTCTCTCTGAGACATTGGAATTGCGGGATAATAAAGAGATACAATTTGACGTGCTACTTCTTCATTGACTAGATTCATCAAAAACGGATTTTTTCTTTAGTTTAAACGCTTTTTTATAGACTCTGAGTAAAAGGAAATGCAATTTAACAATAAAACGAATGGAATCCCATCGAATTCGACGAATGAAATGTTTAAAAGACCCGATCGATTTGGTTTTTAAAAAAAGCAAAAGTAATTACATTATTGAATCAATATATAATAAATATATTTACAAAGTAAATGTCAAATTTGTTAGTTACAATTTTGCATTCAAATATTCGCACATCTACAGTTAAAATTGTAATATGAGTGCCGGCGAAATCCAGAAATTTTATTTTATATGCACTCACAGAAAAATAGCTTTATTTTAAAAAAAAAAGAAAAAAAAGTAATATCGGGTACTACTAGGTTATCCCATCGACCAAAAAATTATTGCCAAACTATAAGATTAAATGCCAATAATGGATGATCGTGAATGTCACATTCAATAACATTAAATACGATTCATGTGTTTAAAATGTCATTAAGTGATTTTTATTTCGACTTTTTATTAATATTTTTATTAATATTCTACTAATTATTTATTTTTTCGTTATTTAAAATAAAAATTATGTCAATATGTATAATTTGGCTATTAATGTGGCGATTTGTATAATTTGGCGAAATTGGTAGACGGGATAACAGAGTAGTACCTAATATCGTTATGAGTAAAATATGATGTTTTAAACAGTGACGTCATTTTCTCTTCAAATGTTCTTTAAAAGCTACTGTTTATGAAAAAGGCATCCATAATAATATTGTAATTTTTTATCTGGTTGCTGAATTACATAATTTTCCTCATTTGAAATTTCTCTTATTTTGATTTAGACATTAATTTTTATCATAAATTATTTTCTGTCATTTTATTTACATTATTAATATTATTTCTCAGTAAATATATATTTTTTTTAAACTCAATTAGTGCATAATTATACTCAATCATTTTAGAAAATAAATTTTTATTATCGAGCGAAAAGCTAAACTGTGTTGTCACCATTTTGAAGAAATGTCCTGAAAAAGCTTTTAAAATTAAAAATAAAATATAAAAATGGAAATAAATTAAAAAATAATTAAAATGGGCACAACTACAAATAAATAGCTTTCATTTAAAAAAATAATTATCAAAATCGGTTGACTAGAAAATTCAGGGCTGATGACACGACATTTTTAGCTTGTCTGAAAGAAATAGTATCGGATGCTAAAACAATTCAAGAGATTTATTATGTAACTTTAATATAAACTGTAAAAGTTAATTAAGATTAAAGAAACATTTAAGTAACAAATTGTTTTTCACGATTATTTTGAATTTTAGTTAAAAAATACATAACGCATTTAAAATTTATTTTTAGAAATATAACAATTTAACAATGGTAAATCTTTTGGTTGACTTTAATGATGCAAGACACTTTTAAAAACAGAATTATGGCTGATTCAGAGAATTGTTACAGCAATCAATAACCATTTTTGATAGACAGATTACATAATATCAGAATGAGTTAGATAAATTGAAGTTTTGATTTTGTATTGGCTAATTGCACTTTTTATGCATGAATTTTAAAATTTACAAATTTTCATAAATTGTCTTTAAAAGGTGCATAATTAAATTTCAAATTTAGCAGATTAATTGGAAATTTTTTAAAAAGGTAATTAAAAATATGATTATTTGCTCAAGATGAATCTAGACAAGATTGTATGTAGACAAAGTCGAATCTCGTTAACATGAACCTCAAGGAGAATCAAAATTTTGTTCACGTTGACAGGAATTCATGTTATCAGTATCAAATCTTTGTACTCATTTTTATAGGGGACAGTGAAAACAATTCATGTTAAAAGAAATTCATGTTAAGCGTGTTTATGTTAAGGAAGTTTCACTGTAGATATACACACATACTGCCATCTTATTTTTTAATTTCTATCATAAGTGCATCGGTAGTCTAAAAAATAAATTATTATCGATATCAGATACAGAACTTCTTACCCCTACAATATCGAGGCTGTGACGATTGGAAGTTATAATATCAGTAAAAATTCCAAAAGGTAATTTATTAGAAATTTTTAAAAAATGCTATATCTCTCTTTATAACACAGTAAATATGAGACCTAAAGTTCCAGTAAAATTCTATAGAATGGATTTTTAAATTTCATTTTGTTATGATTTTTATGCACTTCTATGATTATATTTTCTCAATCCCTATATGAACATTTATGTTGTTGAGATGAATGTATTGCAGAGGTACAATTAATAGCAGCAAGCTTCCCTGCTTTAAATTATTCTTTTCATAATGATGAAATTTTTCAGATCATCGTTCATTTTTGCTATGTGTAGTTATAGACAGATATCTGATAATATCGTATATGCAGTGCCAAAATGAAGTTTTTGGTTACTTTGTCTAAACACAATATTCTGACAGAAAAAACAGCACTTCAACGCGATTCCCAGAATAAAGTATTAAACTTTTATAAAACGTAACAAATAATTTGAATTACATGTATAAAATAAATGATTTGGCTCTAAAAAATGCCTTTTATAATCCATAATTTTTTTTACTCAAATACCATGCCTTATATTTCATAAAATAATGCAAGAGAACAAAATGAGTTAAATTGCAATAGATTTTGAAATGAATTATCGTAACAAGAAATGACAGAAGAAAGCTGATTTATTCTTTCCTGGAACATTATGTCATAAATTCTTCTTCAATCAACTACTGGTGATTGGCAATTTACTGCTTGATAGGTTCTGCAAGTGTTTCAACAGTATACCTGTACAACTGGCAGACCTGTCACAAGCAACTATTTCTATATTAATACTACTATTTTTTAAGGGTAAATTTTGTAAGATTTATCTTCTGAAAAAAATTCTTCTGAGACAATAATGCTAGACATAATTAAAAAATAGTCGTTAGTGGCAACGATATATCAGGAAATTTCTAAAAAATATATTTCTCTCAGCTATCTTTATCGCTCAAGCATGGAAATTTTCTGTAATTGCCCTTTCACTTATTGATACCATGTACAATAGGGTGGGCCGAAATAAACTTTTTTTCGATTTTCGATTATGGCGGGTGCGGAAAAGTGGCCACTGGTGGCACTCAGTTCATACAAAAAATTAGAGATTTTTTTGGAAATTTACTTACCCTGCCGCAGACGGCTTGAAATTTTGCAAAAATGTTCATTTTTGAACTGTTTTCGAAAAAAAAGTAAAAAATGTTAAATTAAATTTATTTTGGTTGTATTTAGTTGAAAAGGCATATTTAATGTACCAAATGTTTAAATAAGATCTGATCATGCATTATTTAATAGCTATGTGTATTATAACTTAAGCTATTTTTATAGCTTTTTCGCGTATAATAGTCAAAAGTTGTATTTGTTTGAATCGATCGTTAGTTTGTATATTATTTATGTACCTTGGTCTTCTTTATATTTTTTCTATGTGTCAAACGTCATATATTTGGGGAAAAGACAGCAGTATACTTCAAAAACAAATCTGGAAGCTGAGAAAGTGGTGAAGCAGCACTCTAAGCGAGCGCAATGGCTCGGCATAATACTCAGGGAGTGAAGGAGGAAATAGTTGAGAGCCAAAATGCGATAAAGGATTCTTATTATTTATCCTTGCTCAGTTACCTGCGACATTTGTTCAGTGTTAACGTGAAACCCTTTTGTAGTGATTATACAGTGCTTTTTGGGTCATTTAATGTGCCATTATATTGTTTTGTGCGTTTTATTACGACGAGCTCAGAAATGGCTAGTATAAAGGGCTATAACAATGCAAAGACACGCGATACCGTGAAAAGTAACTTTTTGGGGGGCGTCATGCATATTTGAATTAATTGCAATTTCCAACTTATGCTGATAATCATGCGCCATTACTACTGGTTGCTTCACCATGTAGAAGTTGTGACAGCAGAGGATACGAATCTCGTCATCGATAAAAACAAAGTCAGAAGAGAGAAATAGAAACTTGGAAAGAAGATACAGGCAGAAGTTATTGAAAGAAGGAAAATTAAAAGCATATTTTTTGATGGTAGAAAGGATAAAAGTATATTAAGAGGCAGAAAAATAACAAGCGGCACCGTCGAGAGAAAGGCGAGGAACACATCACCGTGGTGTTTGAACCTGGTTAGGAATACTCGGGTCACTTGATACCTCGTCAGTTCAGAAAAGTCTAATTTGTGGTGACTTGGAAGTTTGTATAATGATTCTGCTATTTCTTTTCCGTGACCGAAACACGGTGATGTGTTCCTCGCCTTTCTCTCGACGGTGCCGCTTGTTATTTTTCTTCCTCTTAATATACTTTTATCTTTTCTACCATCAAAAAATATGCTTTTAATTATCCTTCTTTCAATAACTTTTTCTGCCTGTATCTTCTTTCCAAGTTTCGATTTATCTCTTCTGACTTTGTTTTTACCGATGACGAGATTCGTATCCTCTGCTATCACAACTTCTACATTGGGAAGCAACCCGTAGTAGTGGCGCATGATTATCAGCATAAGTTGGCAATTGCAATTCTTTCAATATGCATGACGCCCCCAAAAAGTTACTTTTCACGCTATTGCGTGTCTTTGCATTGTCATGGCCCTTTATACTAGCCATTTCTAAACTCATTGTAATAAAACGCACAAAACACTGTAATGGCACATTAAATGACCCAAAAAGCACCGTATAATCACTACAAAAAGATTTCACGTTAACACTGAACAAATGTCGCAGGTTACTGAGCAAGGATAAATAATAAGAATCCTTTATCGCATTTTGGCTCTCAGCTATTTCATCCTTCACTCCGTGAGTATTACGACGAGTCATTGCGCTCGCTTAGAGTCCTACTTCACCACTTTCTCACCTTCCAGATTTGTTTTTGAAGTATACTGTCTTTTCCCCAAATATATGACGTTTGACACATAGAAAAAATATAAAGAAGACCAAGGGGCATAAATAATATACAAACTAACGATCGATTCAAACAAATACAACTTTTGCCTGTTATACGCGAAAAAGCTATAAAAATAGCCTAAGTTATAATACACATAGATATTAAATAATGCATGATCAGATATTATTTAAACATTTGGTACATTAAATATGCCTTTTCAAGTAAATACAACCAAAATAAATTTAATTTAACATTTTTTAGTTTTTTTCGAAAAAAGTTCAAAAATGAACATTTTTGCAAAACTTCAAGCCGTTTGCGGCAGGGTAAGGAAATGTCCAAAAAATCTCAAATTTTTTGTATTAATTGAGTGCCACCAGTGGCCACTTTTCCGCACCCGCCATAATCGAAAATCGAAAAAAAGTTTTTTTTCGGCTCACTCTAATGTACAATGTCGTCACGTTTTTGTCATAGAGATCCCATGTATGTAATAATGACATCAATAAAATTAAGGCACGTTTTTATAAAACCCTGATGAGAATAAAGAAATATTTTTTAAAATCTACATATTACATCATTCAGATAAAGTTTATTTATTTTATACAAAATATAATGCATAATGTTACATAAATGAGCATTATAATTTTACATAATAGTCTTACATAAATGAGAATTATAATTTTTTAATTAACCGAAGTTCTATTTTCATGACTGTTTATGTTTAAAATAAATCACACACTTTTAAAACAAACTTACTAGGAAGTACCTATAAGAAAAGTACGGAAGTTAATTGATAAAAGCCTTAAATTAGCAAACGCAGTTAGGCATTTTGTGAACCCTTTGAAAAAATGCTTGTTGCATTTTTTATACACAAAATGTTTATCACCAGTGTGAAATAATAGGTCATCTTACAAACTAATCTTGTCAGAAAGTTCTTTTTTTCATACCTCACCAATAAACGGTTTGTTATCAGAATGACTTAACAGATGCTTTCTTAAACTGCCCTTTAAACAGAATTTTTTGTTGCATACCTCACATACAAAAGGTTTCTCGCCAGTATGAGTTAACAAATGGCTCCTTAAATTACAGCTTTTTTTGAATTTCTTGTTGCATATTTCACACACGAAAGGATTCTCGTCAGAATGAATTAACATGTGTGAGCTTAAACTACCCTTTTGAAAGAATTTCTTGTTGCATATCTCACAAACAAAAGGTTTTTCGCCAGTATGAATTGATAGATGGCTGCTTAAATTACTACTTGTAAGGAATTTTTTGTTGCATACATCACACACAAATGGTTTCTCATCAGTATGAAGTAACAGATGCCTGCTTAAATCACGATTTCGATAGAATTTCTCGTTGCATAACTCGCACGTAAAAGGTTTCTTGCCAGAATGAATTAACAGGTGTGTGTTTAAATTACACTTACGAGAGAATTTTTTGTTGCATGTCTCACACACAAAAGGTTTTTCACCTGTATGAATTACAAGATGGCTGTTTAAATGACTTGTATTAGAGAAAGTCTTGCTGCATATTTTACACATAAAAGGTTTTTCACCAGTATGAAGTAACAGATGGCTGTTCAAACCACTACTATTCAAGAATTTCTTGTTGCATATGTTACATACAAAACGTTTCTTTCCAGTATGAATTATTTTATGCTTATTTAAATGACCCACACTAGCAAATTTCTTGTTGCATGTCTCACAAACAAAAGGTTTCTCAACACTATGAAGTAAGTGATGATGTTTCAAGTTTCCTCTATTAGAAAATTCCTTGTTACATGTGTCACACGCAAAAGATTTCTCATTTGTATCAGATGTCTGCTTAGATGGCTCTTTCGAGAGAATTTCTTGTTGCATGTCTCACACAAAAAAAATGTCTCACCAGTATGAATTAATAGTGCTAGCTTAATTTATTCTATGGGAGAAATTTTTTTGGATACATCACAAATGAAAATTTTCCTTTCCGCAAGTTAGGCGATTCTTTTCCAAAAGGATTTTGTAAAGAAATATTTTGTTCCATAATTAACACTTTAAATAACTTTGTAACTCTTAATGATATCATGTGATTTAAATTTCCATTTTCCCTGTAATTACTTGTACGGCTTTATGCATCTGTAATAAATAAAATTATGTTAATCTATCATTTTATTAATTAATAAAAATACATTAAAGAATAATTATCTTTTCACAAGAAATTAAAAACACTGTAAAAAACAATTAAAATAATTTGCATAGTAATAAAAATTACAGTCAATTTCTTAATTTTATGAAGAAAGAAATAATCACAAATAAACCATTCAATCAACAAGTAGAAGTAACATAAAAATAATGAAAGAGTAGTACTTGTTGAGAAAAATAAACATGGATTATTTGTTTCATTATAGTGGATTTAAAACACTACATTTGAATTGCCATAGATGACTTTGCACCATCGAAAAGAGGTAGAAATCAGATAGAGAGGACAGATTTTAATGGTGTTTATAGATTGAGACAAGAATTTTAAATCACATATTTTTATGTATAACATTGAGTCAATATTTTCCAGAAGTAACTCTGAACGAAAAAGTCATATAAATAAGCAGTTTATCGGATTCGTTCATATGTGAAACTGAATAGTGTTTTCTATTTTTGAGAAGAGGACGTTTCATAAAATGCTGTCTCAGATGGCATCTGGAGTTTCTGAATACGACACCTTACCAAAGAATTCTACCAGATAATCTTTTTTAACGCAAGATTGAATTCATTGATCAATTAAAGAAAAGCTTTGATTTTAAATCATGGCAATATTGTGTATGTTATTGTGAAGCCTTTACATTTAAAAATTAGTCTATAAATAACACCCCTTATATTCAAAACCTTCATAACGAGATTAAAGATTGCCGATCGCAGAATCGTACTCCCCACTTCAATAATATGAGTTTATGCAAACCCACGCATTAAAGTTGCTTTTCCTGTAATATAAAAAAAATAACACCACTGTTTTTTTCTCATTTAAATAAAAAATGAAATAAAATCAGATTTCTTTAGTATTTATTGTAATTTTTTTATAATAATCAAATAAATAATTATCATTTAGAATGCATTATTAAAAATATGCGACACTACACATTTTAATAATAAAAACTAAAATTTGACTTTATTTATTTATTTAATTTTTTACATTAGATTTGTTTTTAACCCCTTTAAACCAAGTAATTTTTATTGTAATAAGCCCTCTTAATTTTTCTGTTATCATTTAAATAACATTTTTGTTTAAATTATCTTTTAAAATGGAGTTATTTTTTTTTTCTTTCTTTATGTTTTTGCACAATCATTTACAACATAAGGTTTGTCAAAAGAGTAAAAAAATTCTGATTTTAATAAAAAGGACTTCAAACAAACAAAAAAAGTATATTAAGAAGGTACTTATTGTTTTAAAAATATACTAGAAGGGATTTAAAATACAAAATTTATAAAATTGAAGCTAAATTGGATTCATATCATAGGATTTCTAAATAGATGTGATCTAACTTAGAAATCAAAAACTTCCTTTACCTTATAGTTTGGTCAATAGTACTTTGAAAGAGTAAAGAATAAAAAGAATCCGTATTAAAGCATTAAAGGAATTTACATGTAAAAAAAAATCTTAAAATTAATTATAACAGGACGTCAATTTTTCTATAAAATATGCCAGAATTTGATATTTAAATTTACTTTATAACCCTGAAACTAAATTTAATTAAATGATTGTAATTTAATGTGTTATTTCTTATTAACTTTTAATATAATTATTAAGTAATCATTCCTATTCTACATATGTAAGATATAAAGTGTTTTTTAGTAAATCAAAGAAAAAAAAGATTTTAATTGTTCTCTAGCTTTAATTATTTTATTATTCAGAATTTCTTAAGAATCTGCTTATGCATTTGTTTGTATTAGAAAGTATTTATTAATCTGAATCAATATATCACAACAATTTTAAGTTTATTTAAAGTTTTATGTTAATTTATTATAGTCATTATCCCTCCCCTACCCCACCTCGCACACCAATTGAAATTAGCTAAATAGTTAACGGTTGGAAAGGGAGTGATTTTCTACTATTACAAAAAGTTATAAATAAAAAGAAAATATAAAGTATATATGTAATATGAACTTAAAAATGAAAGAAAACTCAAAGAAAGAACATAAAGCAGATATAAAATTTTGTCGTCAATACACAGATTTGTCTTGCTTAAGTTTTAATTACAATGCCATACTAGATTTTCATCACCACTATCAGAGTCCATAGAAATCCTGTGTATAAACAATCAAGCTTGTAACAAAACCTTGTCCTACAATATCCCCAGTTTATGATTCATTGTATTGAAAATAAATTCTGACACTGTACATCGATTTTCGAGCTACTCATTTAAAAGAAGAAATGACGAATGAGAACAAAGAGGAATAAGAAAGTAAATGCAACTGCAATTAATAATAATATATTTTTACTTTTATTAAGTATAATCCAAGAAACTGCTATTTCTACTTTCAACTTTAATAATTATGTACTGGCTCATTTTTAAAACGAAATCATACATTTGCATAAAACAATAAAATGACACCCCTCTGAAAAAAAAAAAAAAAAAAAAAAATCCTTCTGTAACAGCAAAAGTCTTTTACTCAATTAAAGAAAGAAAAATCTATGCATGGTTTTTTTTCTGCATAACAAAACATTTGTAAATCTATCTAAACAAGATTTAGGGATGAGGTCAAGGGAATCGTTCATTGACCTTGGTCTAATCTATTCAAATGATATAATTGAGTTGGATAAACAAAGCCAAACTACAAATTGCTCTTTCATTTTTCTGGATTATTATTATTATTATTATTTTTTTTTTTTTTTTTTTTTTTTTTTTTTTTTTTTTTTTTTTTTTGGAATGCTCTATTTTTCTCATAGCTTAGTTTAATAAAAATTTTTAACGCAGCATAATTTAACATGCTGAAAATCTGAATAACATTTGTCAATTATCAATATATATACATTTTTTTCAATAACAAAAAACAAGATTTTCTTTTCATTTTTTACAGCTTGTTTACAGCTATTTGTTTTTCCTACACTCAAACGATTCAAGATTGCACACAGATACATTAATGAAATAATATTTGAGTAGTTCTTTGGTGTTTGGTTATTTTAAAAACCCTTTAGAAAATTTTTTGCTTAAAAAATTTATGAAATGCATCTTATAATGTATAAATTAATTTCTGTGAATAGACATTAATGTTAAGAGTTAATATTCAGGAAATTTTCGAGAAATTTCCATTTATAATCACCCCCTCCCCAATTTTGCAATATTTCAAGAAGTCAAATGTGAGAGGGGAAGCATGGGACTTTTTTGAATCATTGTAAGATCATCTACAGATTACAGATCCTTTGAATTTCATGGTAAGTTTATTTAAAGCATAAAATATCAATGAAAGGTACTACTCTGTTATCCCGTCGACCAATTTCGCCAAATTATAGAAATCGACAAACTAATTGCCAAATTATACATGTTGATATAATTTTTATTTTAAATAACGAAAAAACAAATAATCAGTAGAATAGGGTCACCCAGGGTAAAATATGTACAAAAATCCACTTTTTTAATTTTAATATTTCATGGCAGAAATATTATGAAATAAATTCATGTTTTTGTTCATTATTTTTGGCATTGTGTATCTTAGGTCTAAATTACACATAATCTGTGTTTTCTTTCTTTTCAAATTTTTGTGTAAAACACTATACCTATTTTACCCCATGGTTTGGGGTAAAATGGGTATATGCTGGTTAAAGTTGATTAATTAATTAAATATATTTAAATACACTAATTAATGTGTAAACCGATTAAAAGTTTGTACTTTCATCATCTGAATAATGTGTAAACTAGGAAGGTTGGGGGGGGGACTTCAAAAATGCCCTACTTTCAATTTGTTTACATTTTTTTCTTGACATATAAAAACACTGTTATGAAACTAGTATAAATAAGATGAGAGTACTGACAAATCGTATCCTCCACCACATCAATTTACGCACATGCTGTAAATCGTGTTTCTCTTTATTTATTTATTTTTTTTCAATGCAATTCAAAAGCAGATAGATATCAGCACGAATATCTGTAGGGAAAAAATGAGAAATTAAATTACACTGGAAAATCATTGTTCAATCAATGCTATAAAATAATGAAAATTTACATGCAAAATGCATACTGGTAAGGACTGTTGCAGCTTGGTTGAGATAGCTATCTGACAATTTAGGATGTGTTCACATCAGTAACATCGTCTTTCTGAGGAAAGACATAAAATAATCCGGCAAATGACTTTGTTGTAAACTTCACAGTATTTTCACTTTCATCAGGGATATCAATAAGACCTGTGAATTCTAGAACAGACTTTCAATTTTACAAGGACTCAATCACCAAATTCATTGTAGTGAAAACCTTTGGTTTAACTTCTATTTTAAGGGTTGCTTCGATTCTTTTAACTGTTTGTACTTTTTTTGCCTTTTTTTGTGTTCCTAGCACAAAGTTTTGCAGCCACCTGCTCTGTAGTTAAAACTTCTCCTACCTTTGCTTGTACTCTCTTGCATTTTCACTGAGTTTTTTATAGTCTCTCCAGTACTAGAAGATGTGTTTTAATTTAGTTTCGAGATATTTTTCTTACCTTGTGTTCCTGTACATTTAATCAATTTGCATATATTTTGATTTCACCCGAAATAGCCTAATTTATAATATAAATGATAAATTGATGATATAAATAATCGTCTAATTTCATATAACAAAGCATAATTTCAGTTTAAAAATAGGATCAATAACAATTTCTCTCAAAGGTCTTTCAACTTTGATCAATTTTCATACATTCATATCTTGACCTATACCCATTTTACCCCATATGACAAAAAATGCTATAAAATTTTTGTGAGTAAATAAATTTACATAGTTTTTCAGTTTTCTGTTAGAAGAATCCTTCTTCTGTAAATATCAAACAGCTTATTCCTAAAGTTCTTCCTGTATATTTTTCTGGAAAGAAGTTTTTCAACCACTAAAAACACTTTGTTCTATCTTCTAAAAAACAAAATTGTTGCCAAGCCCATTATAAGTGTCACCAGTTTGTTTTTACAAAGTTTAAGCATTGCCGGTTATGTAAGCACTTTGTTCATAATTTTAATGTTTAAAACAAATTTGTCTCGTAAAATAATAAAATAAATAAATAAAATATACCCATTTTACCCCGGATGACCCCATTAATATAAATATTAATAAAAAGTCGAAATAAAAATCACTTAATGACATTATAAACGCGTGAATCATATTTAATGTTATTGAATGCGATATTTACAATCATCCTTTATTGACATTTGATCTTATAGTTTGGCGATAATTTTTGGGTTGATGGGATAACCTAGAAATATCCACTGAAAAGTGTTAAGGATTAAAATATGAAATAAGATGAATGGAATGGAAAAAAATGCAGCACCTTTTTATTTAGCTCTATTTTTGTCCATAAAATTTGATGCATACCATCATGGCTTCCTGAGAACTTTAAGCTCACAATTCAGTATTTGCTCGAATTGACACCAATTGTTTTTAAGGGTGCTAGTCACTCAGTAGCCCAATTCTCCTCTGTAATGTTAAGTCAATGAGCATTTGATGCATTCTTATACTCAAAACATCTGCTTAAGAAATGAATACTTTTACGTTCTTTTTTCAATGTTCTTTTAATAAGGGATGTCTTTTTTTTTTTTTTTCTTTTACAAAATGTTTCTAAAATCTATGCATAATTTTGTATGAAGTGTTAAAATTTTACTTTCTCTTGTGTAGTTTTTAAAACATAAAATATTAAACTGAGCATCAATTTTGGAAATATTTTGACATCTAAGATAGAAAGTGACATACTTTAAGAAGAAAACACTTAAAAAACTCCCTTAAACATATTAATAGTTTAAGGAGGTATGTTGAATATAAGAATGCATCCAATGCCCAAAGACTTAACATTACTGAGGGGGTATTCGTCCATTAAGTCATTAGCACCCTTAACTGTCTGCCGCAGAACAACATTTATTTAGTTTGATTACTAAATACATTACAATACACATAAAAAAACATGATTATCCAACTATCAATGATTAAGCATATAAGAGAACATAAGCATGGCTATTCCAGAGATGATTCTGAGTTTTAAAAATATTGTGAAAGGCTACACATAAGGACCAGGAGGGGTGTGGGTACAGAATCTTTTGATCCCATGTCAATATAGGATGACATGACGTCACCTGAGAATTATAAGGTTCTATCTGTGTTTTTGAAAAAATTGACTTACCGATATAGAAATGTTCTATTGACGTTCTATCTATGAAGGCATTTTTGGATTAAAATAATGTCATATTATGATTGTAAGGTCATATGTAAAGTATATATAACATCATTTTGATGCAAAAATGCCTTTATCAATACAAATAAAACTTATCTATATTAGTGAGTCATTTTTTAAAAAATATGGATAGAACTTTATTAGTCCCAGGTGACGATGAGTCAAGTACTGTTATAAGTTTCAGGTGTGAAAAAGAAAATTCGGTACTTCTAGGTTATCCCGTTGACCAATTTCACCAAATTATACATGTTGACATAATTCTTATTTTAAATAATGAAAAAACAAATAATTAGTAGAATATTAATAAAAAGTCAAAATAAAAATCACTTAATGACATTTTAAACACGTGAATCGCATTTAATGTCATTGAATGTG
The DNA here is from genome assembly GCA_964019185.1 of Maratus speculifer. Classification (NCBI taxonomy): domain Eukaryota; kingdom Metazoa; phylum Arthropoda; class Arachnida; order Araneae; family Salticidae; genus Maratus; species Maratus speculifer. Next base: position 6,327,898 of record CAXHSM010001350.1, on the reverse strand, counting down.
AAATTTACGATCATCCATTATTTGCATTTAATCTTATAGTTAGGCGATAATTTTTTGGTCGACGAGATAACCTAGAAATGTCGAAAATTCTTTAAGGAAGAAAGAAAATGTTGCAAAGAAATTAAATTTGGATGAAAAAGGGAGAAACAAAATCACTATTTTGGCACAAACACGGTTAAAATAACCCATTTGTAGTAGATAATATCATATGGCCCAACTAGTGCAAGATTATAAGTAACCACTTAAGTGACAATTTTCTAGATTTATTCAAATGGTACAAACATTTTTTCAATAGGAATTTTTATTTAATGAATGAAATGTAATAAATAAGTTTCACATAGAAAGAAGACATATTATAATGTATATAAATTTTTTGTATTGTTCCAATCGAAAAATTAGAAAAGAACATAATACTTAAGTGGTATTACATAACAAGTACTTTCGCAAAATTTAATGTGGGAACTATATAAGGTTATATAAGACATTACAAAAAAAAAAAAAAAAAAAAAAAAAAAAAAAAAAATCCTGTAAGTAGTAATATTGATGTTACAGTGTAACTTTTCAGCATGAGAATAGACAAGTACCTTATTTCTAAACGAAAGAAATCAATGAGACATTTTCTTTTTAATCCATTCAACTACAATACCTATCAGCTACGTATCTAATATCATAAAGACATTGGAAGTTCAGATTCTTGGTTTCGTAAATTGTTTTGATATTTTAATAAATTTTATATAACATCTTCAGCATGTGATTAATTATTTAAAAATTATTTACTTTCAATAGAACAGAATACAACCAAATTGAGCAACCCAATGTTTTAAATGAATCGTTAATAAAAATTGAAACGAATTCGCTGTTTGGAAATATATATTTGAATAATATTCAACTAACTAATAACAAATGAATAAATAAAATTATCTGCTATAAATAAACATTTTTAAAATACTTTAAATATCTATCGACAGAATATATGTTCCAATGCATGAAATTTCGTGTAGTCATATTATCAAACTGCAAATAGTAGAATTTTAGTTAAAGGGTAACAAAAAGAAAATATCTAAGCATTTACTTATTTTAGTAAAGAGAATGATATCAATAAATTCATATTTTAAAAGTTACCTGATAAACCAGACAAGATAAAACACAAGACGCCAATGCAAGAATGAATCGTGACATTTGACAATAGGGAAATTAAAAATGAATCATTCATTCAATTAAACTGCGACAATATATATATATATATATATATATACATCCGAAGGCGTATTTAATCGCTAAATTCGCGAATTCTTACTAATTGTTTCTGTTTTTTCTTATAAATAAATGTTTTACATTGTCAGTTAAAAATTTATTTATTGAATCATTAATCGTGAATAAATTCTTCTTCTGTGATTCATTCATTGTGCTAGCGTCTTTCTATCTAAATATTTTATGTGGTAGTTGCTTCTATCTTGTGATCTCATTTTGATTTTGCTTCTTATGATTAGTTCAGAGAATATAACAATTGCAATAAAGTAAGTTTTATAATATGTATTATTTATAATTATAGTATGTAAATTGCAGTCCGCAATGTTCTTTTCCGAAATTTATGCATGCATCTAAATGATCGTTGTACATGTCTACATCGCGGAGAAATGGCAAACGCGACAGAAAATATGTATAAATTGCCACTTTTTCTTCTATAAATAACTATATTTTATGTTCCGCTGATTATTTTTGAAGCGTGCAAAGTTTGTACATCTTTTTTTAAATAATTTTTTTTAAGAAAGTATTTTGCATGATTATTAAAATTTGATAATATTGTAATGTCACATTTTAAATAATCATAAACTGTATTTTTAATACACCTAATTTATAAAAGCCTTTCTTTTAAAATTGTTTTTCTTTTCACAACGTTGTTTTCTGTTCATTTAATTAAATGTATTGTATTTCTGCTAGAATAAGAGAATTCAGATGTTGTTTCTATTTTAAAAGATACTTGTGTGGACCAAATTTTCATTTTGTTCCAAAGTTTTAAGAACAATCTGTGTGTTTATAACCAAAATGAACACCCACTCTTGACCTATTTTTTCTTTTAGTACATTTAAAACTTTCTTGCTAAATCAAAAGGAACAGGAACATTTAGATTTTTTCTGAGATGTAACCATTAAAATTTCTTTTTTGATTTTCTTCAAAATATCTCTTTGATTTTAAACTATATCTTTTAATGTGAAGCAAGATATTATTTACTTGTTTAAATTAACAGAAAAAACAGTGCAATTTAAAATTTTATAATGTAAAATAATAATAAAAATAAAGATTTAAAACTATCCGTTTCTTAAAATGAATCAAAGTAAAGAATTTAGATCATAAATTACAAAAAATAAACTGCTAAACGAACCCCTCATAAGCTATGATAAGTAAATAAATTATACTAAGCATTATTATTATTACATTATTATTATTGTTAGCTTTGCTAAGCTAACAAGCAATAAAAAGTTAAGGATTAATTAAAACAATACAATTTGTATAATTCTTTGTATCTGACTTGGCATAGAAAAAACAAAATTAATATGAGTTACTTTCAATTAAATAAATTGTATTATTTATTTTTTTTTCCTCCTTTTTTTTTTTTTTTTTTTTTTTTTTTTTTTTTTTTTTTAAACAAGTAGTTGTTATTTTTTTTTTCAAATTCCTCAAAAATTGTCTAAAATTTTAAAATAAATGCTTTAGAATAAAAAAAGGTACAGATGTCATATATGCACCACATTTGCACATGTTTTTCCCCTGCCAATTTGGCGAAATTTTTGCTTTTTATATGATGGAAATTGCATGAAATAACAGCATGTGATTTTTTATTGTAATATAAAAATAAAATAAAGGGGGGGGGAATGAAACAGATTCTAGTATTTTAAAAAGGAAATAAAAATAAATTACAGTTAAAAAATTACAGTAAAATTACTGTTTCATATAAATAACTAGTGATATATTTTGTAATAAAAATGATTGAAAGAATTAAATTAAAAAATGGAAACGATAAATAAACAGTTACAAATAATAAACTTTATAAGTAACTAGTTGGATGTGCCAATCCCAAAACTTTCTTCTGTCACATACGTACATTTTAATATTTAAATAAATGATTTACTCATGTTAATTCTTTAAATTTTAATTCAATACTATACCAACTTTTGTTTTCATCTTAAGTTTTTGCTTTAGTCATTTAATCGGAGTAAAAACGAGTTTCTGTCTCTGTACGAGCTGATGGACAATTGAATGATTGGCAGATTTTTTTTTTCTCAAAACGCAGGGAGGACCTACTTGCCATACCAAAAAATAATCATACACAAAAATTTTAGTTCAGCTTTAGGCATAACTTTATACATTTTTAGGTGGTGCAATATTGAAAATGACACAAAAATTGCTATTGCAGCACCCTCTTTCCAGCAGATTTTTTTGAAATTCAGGGAGGACCAACTAGCCATAGCCATACACATACACAAAAAATTTGGTTCAATTTGATGCATAACTTCATACACTTTTGGTCGGTACAATATTGAAAATTATTGCAGCGCCCCCTTCTGGCAGTATATTTCAAAATTGAAGGAGGAACTGCTTGCCACAGCCAAAAACATTCACAAAAAATTTGGTTCAATTCTATACATAATTTCTACGAAACAGGATAATTATAGAAAAGGTGATAGATTGGTATCTCTTTGGAAATTTTTTCTTTGCTTAGCAATGTGTGTTATAAGATGGCAAAATGAAAATGTTGCAAATTGGTCATGTTTAATGGTTTTAACTTGATGAGCTACCAGAAAAATATTAATAAAGAATATCTTTTTTAAACGATATGAAATGTTTGAAAATATGTGAACTTTGATCCCTTTGGGCTAATTTTAATCATTTGGCTTGATTACTTTCATGGGACGGCCCTGGGGAAATAGCCCTGTATAAGTCGGGTCTGCATATGACACAAAATTTTATGCGTCGCAATTTTCTTTTTTTGCTGACATTCATAGCTACTTCAAGTAATCCATGCAGATGTCAATTGAAGAACTTTGCTAGCCGAATACTTTATTAATTCACAATTTAAGGATGTTAAAATTTATATAATACTTAAAACAGATAATTACATTCTGATAAACAAAAATATTTTAATCCATATTTTACATATGTATCAATATTCTACGTATTTTTACGTATCATCCATAACATTCTATAATTCACAATATTCCATAATCCACACAACCTTTGGCCCCAGCTTGTGCGGATGATAGAACTTTGACTGTATGGACTATAAAAATTGTGCTTTAAATTATTGCATAATAAACATTTTTTAATTAACAAAATTTAAATTATCATGGTTGTGAATACAATTTTTGGTACTACTTCATTATCCTGTCGACCAATTTCACCAAATTACATAAATCCCTAAACTAATAGCCAATTTTTGCATTTTGACTTTTTTTTTTTTTTTTAAATAATGAAAGAACAAATAAATAAATTAGTAAAACATTCATAAAAATACAAATAAAAAGTCAAAATAAAAAACAATTGATGAAATTAAAATACCTATTCCGTGTCTAATGTCATTGAATGTGACATACATGATCAAGCATTATTGGCATTTAATCTTGTAATTTGTCGTTAGTTTTTTGGTTGATGAGTTAACCATGTAGTACCCAATTTTTTTAGGCACAGTTAAATCATATACGCACCACATTTGCACGTGTTTTCCACCGCCAATTTGGTATAGCACATGTGTACCAGGAGAAGATCCATTAGTTATAAGTTTATAAAATTGTTAACGAAATAAAATGGGAAAAATTAAAGATTTCAGTGAAATGTGCTGATTAAATGATGCAACTGCTTGCATTCAATATGACTATCAGTATTAATATTTATAATTCATTGGGAAAATTATATTTACTGTTTTGTTACTTTCTTCTAACCTCAATAGAAGAAAGCATTGTAATCAAAATTTTTTTCAATGGATTTATACAAGTTTTAGGGGTCAGAGATTCCAAAAAACATATTTTTACAAAATGTCAGTGTATGTCTGTGTGCGTGTCCGTATGTCGCCATTCTACCATCAAAAAATGCATGAAGATATGCATAGAATTGAACCAATTTTTTTGTGAATGTTTTTGGCTGTGGCGAGCAGGTCCTCCTTCAATTTTAAAATATTCCACTGGAAGGGGACGCTGCAATTGCGATTTTTGTATTCAAGATGCGACTATCTTTTTCTAATACCCTGTATACAAATGTGAACTGCACCGAGTGAAAAATTGATACATACATGCAATGCGTATGAAATTTAATACTCTAGCCACTTCACGCAAAGTTATTCACACAAAAAATTTCTGTTGATAGACAGAAGGGGTCCCCCATAGCCTTAGTCGGCCTTGCCTATAAGTAACTAAGATACTCTATAACTACAATATACTGAAAAAAAAATAATAATTTTGCAACATATTTTCTGGCTACCTATTCACTGTCATTTAAATGAGCCATTTTTTCCCCTAGCATTTGTATGTTATAATATTTATTGTAATACCATTTATTTATTTTATTATCTGAATTGAAGTAAATGGTGTATAAAAATCAAACATAATGCATACACATATATGGATATATATACACATGTAAATATAGGCGTATTATGTTTATATAGATATACATAAACACTCGTAAGCATTCATTAGGATTGTTTTCATAGCTGTTTGTATCATTTGTCAAGGACTAACAAATAGCAATTAAAAGAAAAATGTGAAGGCCTCTATAACGGAAAAATATTTATTTTTTTTTATTATTAATCAGTTCAAATTGTCAATATAAATTTTAAACATGTGTAATAAGTATAAATAAAATTTGATTAAAAATCTTTTTTACTGTAATTATCAATTTTAAAATCAGCTGTAATTATTTACAGTTTTATAAATAATTTATTATGAAAATCTTGAAAAGTACAATGTTAAATATATGAAAATAGTACTAATATAAAATCTTGATTCAGTTAATGTAAATGTACTACATTTTGCAGATTATAAAAATAATTGAATAGTTTTTACTTTATATGTAAACTTATAAATACTTTTTTTTCTTTAAACCATATGAATTTGTAATTAAAATTAAATTTTATATACTTTTGTTATTTTCCTTCCTCCAAAGTAAAAGAAAATTGTCCGACTTTTAATTTAAAAATTAATTGCAGTAGTTTGCTGTAATTTATATGTTTTAGTTTTCATATGTTTTTAATTATGCTATACTGAGAATTCTAAAATTCAACCAACATTTAAAAGAGGGTTCATAAGGAGGATGAAAAATTCCCATCTAACAAGAAAGATCTCCATACTGGGCATACTCAGATTTCTTTGAAAAAAATACAAATTAAACTACTCATGTATGTAATAAAGGATCAGTGAAAATTAGCGGCAGAATTACAGAAGAAAACGTGTAAAAAAAAAAAAAAATACTTTCGAATATTTGGCATGAAAAGACGAAAGTGTCACATGATTTGGCGATCAGTACTTTTCTCCGCCAAAGGCGCCCCACCAGTGGCCGAGAGGTACGGATAGGCTAAAACCATTTGGTAGGCCTTCCCACCTAGCCGAATCTGCCCCTCTCAACTGGTAGACGGCAGGTGCTGGGTTCGAAACCAATCGCGGCTGTCGGCCTAACCGTTCGGAGTTTTCGTGGTTTTCTTCGAACCTTGCGTAAATACGGGTTAGGTTCCCTTAGAAAGACCCCCACGAAGGGCACTCCACCTGGTCCTATATCTCTAGTGTAGATAATCGGACGACAAAAAATACATACATACACATACTCCGCCAAAGGCAAACGATTTTAATGCAACTCAAAACTCAAAGTTGGATATTTAGAATCCGTATAAATGAATTTAAACATAAACAATGAGCGAGTTTAATATATCATATATATATATTAAATTGCATATATATATATATATATATATGTGTGTGTGTGTGTGTGTGTGTGTTATTTGTTGCTGTAGTTATTTAATTTACCTCTGGAAAAAATATTTTCATATATAAAAAATTCTTATTCAGTAAAATTATGTCCATACATTAAGCGTATTAAAAAATAAAAGCCAAATATTTCCATAGCGAATTGACAATGCTCAAATGGACATTGAATGTGAGACAATATTAATGAATTTAAATTTGAATTTCGTTTTAAGTTTGAAATTTTTATGGCTAAATTTGAATATAAATACATATAAATATCAATATAACGAAACTATACTTAAAACAAGCTAAAGTTTACAAAACAAAGATATATAATTTATCTAAACACGCTGAAATGAAACTTTTTTCCTTTAAGATGCATTTGACATTAAAAAAAAACGTTTTTTGAATTTGCTTTTCATCGCCAACAGATGATATATCGCCAAATAACGAAATTTTTAATAATTTTTTACGGACAGGGTTCGGAGGTTCCGCCGAAAAAAAATTTATAAACGTATATATCCTCCTGAGAAGAACATTCTGTAATTTTTTCAGATTTTTCGGAGTATGCCCGTATGGAGACTTTCCTTGTAAATTGTCACCAGTGGAAGGGCCGGGGAGTCTCCATTATTTGTGAGCTTGGGAAATTCTAGATTTTTAAAAGACCTTTTTTCTTTAGGGAAATAAAAGTATTTCTTTTTGTTTTGGTGATTTGTTTGCTAACTGTGAGTAAGTTAAATAAACACAATATAAAAAGAAACCAATGAGACTCACAAGGAAAAACTCCAGACTGGCATACTCCAAAAAATCTGAAACAATTACAGAATGTTCTTCTAATGAGGCTGTATACGTTTATGAAAAGATTTTTGGCAGAACCTTCAAATAGCGCACAAAAAAAAAAAAAAAAAAAAAAAAAAAAAAAATGAAAATTTTGTTTTTTGGTGATTTTTATCCGTAGGCGATGGAATGCAGTTTTAATTTTTTTTCAATTCACTTTAAGGAAAAAAAAAAGTTTCATTTTGAACTTGTATAAGTAAATTTAATTTAAATAACTTTAGTTGGTCAGGTTTTGTTTGTTTTAAGTTTAATTTTACTATATAGATCTTTATGTGTATTTATATTCAAATTTAACCATCAAAATTTACGATTTAAAATGAAATTCACAATTTAAATTAATTAAAATTGTTTCAAGCTCAAATTCCAATAGAGCATTATCAATTCGATTTCGTAGCTATGGAAACATCTGGCTTTCATTTTTGAATAAGCAGAATTTTGTAAATTATTTTTCACAATATGAATATTTTATATATAAAAATTTAATCCAGAGATAAATTTAATAGCTACAGTATCAAGCAAAATATATATGTAATACGGTAGATACAAGTATATATAAAATGTATTAAAATCTTTCATTTTTAAGTTTAAATTCATTACATACCATTTACACGCATTCTAAAAATATAATAACAAACAAATTTCAGTTACATGAAAATCGTTTGCTTTTGGCGAGGAAAAATGCTGCTCGCCAAATCGCGTGATGCTTTTCTCTTTTCATGCCAAATATTCGATTTTTTTATATATATATATAATCTTAATGCTGTATTTCCGCCGCTAATTATGACTGGTGCTTTATTACATACATAAGTAGTAGAATAAGTATTTTTTTTCAAAGGATTCTGAGTATGCCCATTATGGATACCTTCCTTGTCATGCCGTCATTGTATTTGTCTGATATATGAAGATATCTTACATCCGCCAGGCCTTAATTTATCTATTCCTGTCCATCAACAGCTGATCCACATCGTTTATTTCCTCCAAAACCTTTTTCCTTTCCCATGGTTCATAAATATAACCAAATTTTCATTATATATACGATATTTTCAAAATAGTCAGCTTACTACTGTTAATAAATATTTCAAGCATAATATAAATTAGAGACTTAAACACATTGTACTTAACATTTAATTCAAGCAACACATTAAAAGTGCTTTTTTTCACTTAAAATATTATTGAAAATCATATAAAGAGCAACAATTTTCTTTATGCACTTACATAAAGCTTTAAAAAAAAGTATAGGTTACTATCAAGATACCAAAATTTATAAAACTTTATATATATATATATATACAAAATATTGTAATTGAAATTCTTTATTTTAAACATAAGCTTACCTTACTTTTTATTTCCTAACATGCTGTATAATTTAAACTAAATTAAATCAAGACTAGAACAGATTCATTTCAAATGAATCTGAATAGAACTGAGTACAGTAGACTCCTTCAAATCCGCAAAGATTAAGACCAGAGGCTCGTTCGGATTTTAGAATTTTGCGGATTTCAGGTCATTGATTTTTTTACATTTTTGAAACATTAATTTCATTGGTATTTAAGCCTTATAATGAATGCATATAATAAATTCAAACATTAAATTAATTAATTAAAATATTTAAATAAATAAATAGTTAAAAAGCAAGTAATTATTACAAAAAACGTCAAGTAAAATAAAATTATAGGAAAATATTAAAATAAAGTAGATAATTAAGATACAATTCTAAATATAAATATTGATGAGGAAAAATCATTCTTTTTTTATAAAGAAAAAATTTGCCTTTGTTAATAAGCAAAAAAGCTTGATTAATTTTTAAATATTCATTTTATACAACAAAAATTATCCTGCCTCTCGAATTACAAACTCTACCAAATGGTTATTGAAAGTTACATTACGCTGCAACTACGATACGATAATGATTATTTTGATTAAATATTGATCATCCCAATTATTAAACCGATTGTAGATCCCAAATTCATTTCATAACTAGCAGGTATAAGAAAATAGTAATAGATCAATAAAATAATAATTTTATATAGCAAAAATTATCCTGGCACGCGAATTACAAATACTACCAAATGACCATTGAAAGTTATATTACGCTGCAACAATGATAGGATAATGATTATTTCGATTAAATATTGATCATCGTACGTCTAAGAAACATATTATTTAACACTGCAGAATTTAAACTGAAATACATTAACAAAAAAGGAAGAAGTTGAAAGTGACTTAAAAATAATTATTGTTATAGAATTATTTGTATTGCGTTAGCCGCTGAGTTCAGAGCCATCTTTAATTTCATTGTTTATGTCTGAAAAAATGCGCGGATATCTGGTGTTCGCGGATTTAAGGGAGTCTGTTGTATCTAAATTACACTGTTTATCATTCTGCGTCTGTTCTGAATTAAGTATGTCCCACATAATCTAGAGTTAAAAGAAAAAAAAAATTCCAACATAAAGCTTGAAATGTTCAGCAAATAAATAAGTAGAATGCTATATTCATCTTTAAAAAAGGTAAAACTTGAAATTATACTATGTGTTAATTACTTAAAGGTGCAAAAAATATTTAAAAGAGATGTTAAATTACTTTTTATCCTTAGTACTTTCAACTGTTAACACAGCAATCGACAGAGAACATAAAAATACAAATATCAACATCTTAATTTTCAAAAGTTACGTAATTCGTGTCAGGAAGATATGAAAGTGAATTTTAGAACCAGAGAAAGTTGGGAAAATAAAATGTAGATTTTGAAGAAAATGGAATATTACTTATTGCGTTTCTTTATGTAAACAAATCCAAATTCTTGGTATGTTGTAGGATAAAACTTCATTGCAAACAATATTTCCTTTACTAATATTTTTTATTTATTCTCGTTTGATTAATTCACGGTAACTTTTGAAGCGATCTATAATTTTTACATCTTTCAAATCAATTTGAATATTTTGCTTCTGATTGAAAAGGTTGTTGCTGGATGATTGCACTTTAATCCTCTCGAATGTTTTTTGATATGATCTTTCAGTTTACGAAAAATTATTCCAATTTATTTGAGATAAATATTTTCTGTTTTAAGTGGAATTAGATATCATTCAGAAATCTCTTTTTTTGGAATTGGGTGTATTTTGGGTGACCTCTCAATTTTATTGTAAGAGTGGTGATTAAGTTTACGCCAAAGCTTGAAAAAGATCTTTGTTTCTCTTTTCGCATAGAAAAAAGTCATTACGAACAACAAAAGTTCTTTATCTGCAGAACAGTACAGTCAGTGACAGTTGGAAATTTCATCTACACTTGCCTTGACTGACAAAATGAAAAATATCTTGTGCAGTGATATTTTGAAAATTAATATCAAGTCATCATATATATCATACATCTTGCTATTTTGAAAATGACGATCAAATAACATGAAAGTATTAGTCATCTTGATTCTTTGAAAATAAATATTTAGTAACATGAATATATCAAACATCTTGATCTTCATATTTTGAAAATAAATATCTGATGTATATCTGTTGACATGTATCAACAAACCCTGTTCTTTATTCAACAATTATTTATTAAGTATCACTGACACTATTTTCATATGGAAATCTTGACTCAATCTGTCATTGTGTTTCTGTAGTATATGAAAATATCATACATCCACCCAGGGTTGCAAAAAACCCAACCCAGGTGGGGTTTTTCGGGCTTCAATGGGTTTTTTGTTTTTTTTTTAAAGATGAGGGCAGGGAAAGTCTCTTTTCTCTAGAAAAATCATCTTATATTTTTATTAATTAACTTAATATACAAGTAATTTTCTTTGAAACAACACAAATAAGTATAAAAGGCTATAAGAAAAAAGTTTTTACTTTTGACATTATATGATATTATATAATAAGACATATTACATATTTAAAAGTTACTTTAATTACTTTTTATCTGTATTCTCCACTAAAAACACATTTTTTAAACAAATTTTTAATCTTTTATAATTTATCAATCAAGGGATGCTTAATAATATTTACAAGATATCTATTGTTCACTGTATAGAGTAGTTTCTTCGATCATAATACAAAAACTGTTACAAAAAATATTTTACAAAATGATTTGTATTACTACCTACCGATTGTAATTATTTAATTTGAGTAATTTTAAATGAAGTTATAATACTTATATAATATGTAAAGTTTTTTTTTTTAATTAACAAACATGGATAGTACAATATGTAATAGAAAATTACATTTAAGGGGAAAAAAACAACAAAAAACCTGATTTAAACAAACAAAAAATAAAAACAAGTTTCTATTTTTTACCAACTCTGGCCAAAAATGAATAAGTGAAATTTGTATCTTGTTAAGAACTTGTGTTATGGAATTTTATATTGTTAAATCTTGATATAAAAGATATTGTCATTTTTCATCTATGCAAAAATGTTGTAATAAGCTATGTATATTGATTTTGACTTTTTTTTTCTTCATAATATTAACAAGTTTTTAAAAGAATTAAGCACATCGTTTTATTTTGACAATTTTGGCAGAACATCCATCTGTTTTGTATGGATAGTCTAACTCTTAAAATACAAAAATTAAAAAATCTATTATAAAAGTTACTGAATGTTAAATATTAGCATAATTTGTAAAAACCCCAATAAAACCAGCATTAAAGTGGGTTTTTTGCAACCCTGCATTTACCTGACCTTATTCTCTCTATTTCCTGCCCATCAATAGCTGATCCATATTGTTCATTTTCTTGGAAACTTTCTTTTTTAGTGCAACAATTTCTTATTAAGAACAGGCTCGGACTGGCCCGCCGGCCCATCTGCCCGAAGGAACGGGGAACACTCGTCCGGGGAACACTTCACGCCCTCGATTGCCTAAGCCGCTCCAATATATTTTCTCTTATTCAACATATACATTGATTAGTGTACTAAATTATAATTTAAACCTTACGCGAGTTGGCCGAATTTTCTCAAATCAGATACACCAGAAGTAAATAAAATTTCCTTGAGTTTATTAAAAAAAATTCACTCTCTGAAAATCTGTGCCCTTTGTGATGGCCCAGTCCGACCCTGATTAAGAATCACTGACAAATTTTTCACATGGAAAGCGACAAAGATTTGTTCGCAATAGAAGACAAGGGAGTCACAAATTTTAAGCTAATGTTCGTTGACTAAAAGAAAAGGCTCATTTCGTATTTGGTTTCAAAAAATAAAATATTTCAAAGAAAAGATATCCTACTGTCACAAACAAAATACATACAAAAAATTATTCATGTATCTTCCGTTTGATACTATAGCAACCAGTCATTGCCAAAGCAGCTGTAGAAGGTTCTTAGTCAATGCCAATGCTGTAGCCTTTTATTACCAAGCCTTTTCTCTACTTTTTTTGTGTGGACTCTAAAATTTCCCGTTATTCATAGATATTGCCGTGAAAGTTTCACTTGAAAAGGGGGAGGATGAAAAAGTATTTCCATTTTGGAATAGCGGAGAGATGGATTCTATAAACATGAACAGCCTTTGGAAATTCCAGTTTTCTGGAAACTTCCAAACTGCAAGTGTAATATATTGATCATTTTTTGTTTGTCACTTCTATATTCTGTATTATTTGGGCTGCTTCTTATAACTTGCGAGTGTATTTCTTACATGATACTTCATGCATTTTCATACTAAAATTCAGTGTTCATTACCAGTGAAAATCGTAATGAGCTCTAAACGAATCACTAATATGCAGACTAGCAAGGCTTTACAAAAAAATGGCAGTTAGTTCGATATTTGATTCCTTGCAGTAACTGGTGGAAGATAGGAGAGATAAATGTTGCAGAAGGGGAGACTTTTAAATCGTTTGTACGATTCCAAAATCTCTTACCATTTCCCCTTCGGAAAAATACTTGCCGAAATTTTGACGAACCTTCGTGAAATCTAAAATTTTTCATTAAATCATAATAATGATGAAATGCTTAGAAAAACAACTCATATTGTTATTTCTATAGAGAAATATATTTGCAGTAATACAATAAATTTTTTTTACGTATTGAAACATTAATGAATAATTAAAATGACGGCATTTCCATTTAATTATGTGTAATTTTGATTTCTTAAAATTAAACCTCTGAAGAGCGGTAAGCAAATTAACTTATATTGTTATTACTTCAGGGAATTATATTTGCAACAGGAAAAAGAGAACTGATTTTTTACTGTATTTTACAATGGGGAATAATTAAAATGTGGGCATTTCTATTTAAATTTATGTAATTTTCATTTTTTAAAAATGAAACCCCTGAACAACACTCACCTCTGAAGAGCGGTCATTTTTTACTGGTCACTTTGACGGGAAACCATTATTCAGAGGTTACATTTCACAGATTTGAATTAATCGCCATACATTTTTTATTATTCCATTTTTATTTATTTCATCTTGGAGCTTTCTCCCCCTCCTTGAAAAGCACAACCTGATTTTTCTCAATGGTCTGATAAATAAATTTATTATTTACATTCTAAAATCTTAATTTACATGCTTTTTCATGTATTTTTATATGTTATTTTTTTATGTAGTTTAAAATAAAATATTTTCTGATTTTATTAAATGGAAACAGAATTATCCCAAACGTAGCCTGCTTTTAACACTGCATGATGTGTCATGCCCTCCCTAATTCCGATATGACCATTTAGATGGGAGAAGAAAAATTAAATATTTATGCAGAAAATCAAACCACAAATTTCATTATATATATTAATTATACCATATTTTCAGTCATTATTTTAATAATAAAGAACAACCACAGCCTAGATATTTCTTTTTTTCATTACATATAAAAATGACAGTATTTTCTGTTAAAAAATTTCTTATACTAATTTTTGTATATTTACATTAAAAATATTTCCTTCAAAATATTTTAACTGTTCTCATAAAAAAATACATAATCCAATAGTTCATATGTGCATTGTAAATTCAATATCATTATCATCTTTCATATCTATGCATTGTCTAAACTGTCCCAAAATTAAAAAAAAAAAAAAAAAAAAAAAAAAATTGTAATTTACGAAATTACACCAACCATTTGAAAAATGTTTTACTCGAAACATTCATCTATTATTTTAAGCTAAATACCAGTTGTTTTATTGTGTATTATCCGTGCCACTGTTATAAATGACTTTATACATGCTGCAATTTGAAGGTACGGTTCGTTTAAGTAACATCACTCCATTGTCGCCAAGCATAAAAGTTGGCGACAAAAGAAACATTTCAAACTATGTAACATTGTTTGTGCAAAATTAATCATTATTAAAATACAGCTTTGGCATATACTATTATACATGTAAGAGTTTGGCATATACTGTTTGATTTTACAGAGCAGAATTTTGGTGATGGAGGTTTTAAACCAAAGTCGATCGCAGCTCATGCATCTGAGAATGGGTCCATCAGACATTGAATCAAAAGAGTTTTTTCCAGTTTTTCCCAAGCCGATTGCTTTTTAGTTTTCTTTTTACGTGGTGGAAAATCAAGAGTAATAGCTATAACATTTTACGGCTCGTTATAATCACTACTGGTACTCAAATTTTCCTGGTTAGAACCGACCGATTGCAAAACGCCATGGCTAGTGGATTGGTCGCCCTCGAGACATGATGTTTTACAATTAATCGGTTCGGCATTAAATTGCTTCCATTTTCGTGATCGCCTTTCCACACCTAATTGGTTTTCAGCGGCTCGACAATCTTTTGATTTTCTCGTTTTCTGCATTGAAAGACGTTTTTGCGCCAAACCAAATGCAGTACTACTTAGTTATCCCGCCGATCAATTTCGCCAAATGATACGAATCGCCAAACTAATAAGCAATTTATACATGTTGACTAAATTTTTATTTTAAATAACAAAAGAACAGATAAATTAGTAAAACATTAATAAAAAGTCGAAATAAAAATCACTTTATGATTGTTTAAGTACGCGTATTGTGTTTAATGTCATTGAATACGACATTCATGGTCATTCATTTCTTTGTCTTCGGCTTTTTCCTTATCTGATAATTTCCGTCTACCCATTTTTAAATTTGTTAATTTTCTCCTTTATTACAATGATTTTAAACATGTTAATTTCCTATTCAAATAAAAATTCTTCTAAAAGTAAAGAATTTAATATAAATTCAAATAAAAATTCTTCTATAAGTAAAGAATTTAATTTAAATTCAAAAGTGACCACATCATTTTGTCAATCCTCCACCGAAAACAACAACCATTTTTCAATGGTTAAAAAAAGTTTTTGCTTCCTTTACCGGAGGCTTTCTCAGTTTAGAGTGATGGTATTTTCTCTCAAATGGGATTCGGCATGAGATTGCATGGTTTTGAAAATAAAGTTTAATAATGGATTATGTAACTCATAAATTCTCTTAAAATTGCCTTTTTAAGCTTATTCAGATTACATATCTTAATACCATGCTCATTTCTTTCTGTCACACTTTTAGTATGTTTTTGCTTCTAGATGTGACTGTAAAGGACACTAAATAGAAAATTTAATCTAATCCAACATTAATTTTCAGAATCTTTACAAGATCAAATAGTAAATTGTTTTATTACTCATCAGTTTAAATTTATGTATGTGAAAGAAAAAGAAAAAACTGTGAAAAAACAGAAAAATTTGAATGTTGATTTTTTAGCTATCTTCTAACGTTTTTCCAAAAGATTATCATACAAAATATATAAATTAAATTCTTAGCAATTGAAACAAAATGTACTAAATATTTATGGCTTATTTAGCATTTATAATTTAATTTGGTGTTTTATTTGTATTGCAGATGCAGTTGTTTGAGAAGTTCAGTCTTGCCATACCATGAAGACAATTCAAAACACAAATTGCGTTTGAAGATTATGGACTCCTTTTCCCCCCATTTTCTATATACTGGCATAATAAACTGGTTCTGTGAGGGTTTTCTAAAACTTCTGGATTAGTTTGAAACAGTGGAACTGTGTTTTTTTTTCCGCAGGCTGTCAGATTGGATTAGATTAAGATTATTAAACAACGATTTTTATAACGCTATCAAGTGCTTGGAATTATTTTATTAATAGGAAAATGTCAATTTTGTTATGATGGTAAAATTTTAATACAATGTTTAGAATTTTCTGCATTCTTAAAAAATTATATTTTTAATGCAACCATGAAAGAATAAAGAAATTTCTAATAATATACAATTATTCCAACTTTTTATGTATTGTTAATACTTTATATGGAAAAATATTAACTTTTGAATCTCATCTGAATACCCTTTTGTAAAAAGTTCTGAAATTAAAAAGTGGCGATTTCCATAAAATTGACTCTATTTCTGTAGAAAAGAAAAACAGTTTATGTGTAAATAGGTATAACTGACTCATTCTTGTTCATTTCTAATATTATCCACAGAAAACCTCCATTATCTCGATATTTTTTATTTCAGTGTAAGTAGAAAGAAAATTATTTATAATGGTTAAAATCCTCTTTTACTTGTGTGATGTAAATAAAATGTCCCTCAGAAACCTAATTTAACTTTCCAGCTTAATCTTTCTTTAATGAATTTCACTAGAAATTTTTCTAGTGAAACATTTGAAAAGAAATTTAGTTTGAAATTAAACCATCGTATTGGAAGGAAGATAAAACTATTCCATTAATGAGATATAAAGAAGAACTTATAACAAATCCAGCTTAAACAGACATATTCATTTTCATTGACAGATGTGAAGTGTATAAAAAACGATTTTTTGGGGATGTCTAATTTAGAGAAGTGTCATGTTAACTCAAAAGAGAAATTATTCATGTGTGAAATATGCAACAAACAATTTTCTCGGAAATGTAATTTGGATATCCACCTAAGAATTCATAGTAATGAGAAACCTTTCTGTTGTGAGATCTGCAAGGTAAAGTTTGCTCGAAAAGATTATTTAAATAAGCACTTGCGGACACATACTAAAGACAAACCTTTCTCTTGCGAGGTTTGCAACAAATAAGTTTTCGCGTAAATATTCATTGGATATACACTTGCGAATTCATACTAAAGAGAAATCTTTCTCGTGTAAAGTATGCAAGAAAACGTTTTCTCAAAAACCTTCTTTAGATAAGCACTTGCGGACACATACTAAAGAGAAACCTTTTTCTTGTGAAGTATGCAAGAAAACATTTTCGCGAAAAGATTATTTAAATATGCACTTGCGGACACATACTAATGAGAAACCTTTCTCCTGCGAGGTATGCAACAAAGGCTTTTGTCAAAAAGCTCAGTTGAATAGACACCTGCTGTGTCATAATAAAGAGAAACCTTTTTGAGTGAGGTGTGCAATAAAGTATTTAGATATAAATATCATTTGGATGTCCATGTGTGAGTTTATAGTAAAAAGAAACTTTTCTCTTGTCTTTTGAGCAAAAAAGCGTTTGCTGAGAAATTTGCGTTGAATGATCACCTGCTAATTAATACTAAAAGGAAACATTTCTCTGGTAAGGTATGTAACAAAAAGTTTTCTTTGAAATCCTACTTGGCGAATTTATACTAAAGAGAAATTTTACCTTCGTGAGGTGTGTAAGAAAGTCTTTTCTCAAAAATGTCGGTTGAATACCGATCTGCAATTTTACACTAAAAAAAACTTTTTTTTCATCTGACATGCGCAATTGTTTTCTCAAAAGTCTCATTTAAATACCCACTTTGTTAAAGAGAAGATTTTCTGTTGTGAGGTGAAATGCAATTCATATTCTGACAAATCTCATTTAGATATTCGCCTGTGGTTTCGCAAGAAAAAGTAACTTTGTTATTGAGTTCAAGTGTTCAAGAAGAGGTTTTCTCAAAAATTAGTTCGGATGACCAAAATGTAAATACACATTGGGAAAACTGAGATGTGGAACAGGATTTTTGCAAAAAAATCATATCAGATCTGCCTGCATGTTCACACTACACAGAAGCCTTAGTTGTTAACAAAAAAGGGACTACTTGGTTATCCCGTCGATCAAAAAACAATCGCCAAATTATAAGGTTAAATGCCAATAATGGATGATTGTGAATGTCACATTCAATGACATTAAACACAATACACATGTTTAAAATGTCATCAAGTGGTTTTTAATTCCACGTTTATTTGTATTTTTATTTATGCTTTGCTAATTTATTTGTTTTTTCGTTATTTAAAATAAAAACTATGTCAACTTGTATAACTTGGCAATTAGTTTAGAGATTTTTATGATTTTACGAAAATGGTCGACTTGATAACTAAGTAGTACCACAAAAAGTAATCTGATGGATCTGCTTTAAATATGCATCATCATATCGACTCAAAAGTCCAAAACTTCTGTAACAGACTTGGCATGCAGTTCTTTGGAGTCTTTTTTTATTTATTTTGTTCGCAGTGAAGATTTTTTCAGTCAAATTTGAATTTAAATGTACATAGTCACATGAAAAAGAAATTCCTTGTTTGTGAAATGAAAACTTCTCTTTAATTATATAACAAGATATTTTCTTTCTCTATTGCAATTGAAAGCATTTTTTTATGCTTAATTTTAGTTATAACAAGTGTAATTTTAATTGATGTTTAATAAAGTATTTTGCTGTTATTTAATTCAAATTTTTCGTCGTTATTTACTTTAAATTGAGTACAGCAAAAAGGTTTGTTTTATAAAATATTGAAATACGCCCAATCCACAAAAAAACGGACATGAGGATGAAAATTTAAATTTCTTTAAATATGATTGAAATCTTGCATATTAACTGTTAAGGGTGTACTATTTCATATTTTATCAAAAAAGATTTACATTTTTGTCATTAACATACTTATTTTAATTAATAAAGTGACACTATGACTTTGTAAAATAGACTGCGGCAAATATCTTTACATTTCATGGTCTCGTACAGCTGAACAAACATCCTGAAAATCTCCAAACTAGGATATATATGATCTGACAGTTATTATTGAGAGTTTTTAACTGCAGAGAAGTGTTCACTAATCTTCATTACAAAAGGTAAGCATATTTAATTACTCTTAATTATTGTGTCACACCCGCAACAAAAAGTTACATTTATATCTCTACAGAAAAAAATTTTTGACTTAAAGTTATGAAACTTTATATTCAAAAATAGTTTATTAAGACACTTTGAATTACAGACACAAAAAAAATTAATTAATATTTTAATTATAATTATTGAGCGTTGCGGGCGTGACATGTCCCTGTTGCGGGTGTGACATTTAATTAAAGTCACACCCGCAACGTCTTTTAAAATTGATTACAAATGTATATTTGAACAAATTATATGTAAATTTATATAGGAATAATATGCTGGAAAACATTACTTGGCAGCTTTAACTATATCGTTTGATTTAATAGAGTGAATTCCAGTTAATAAATAAAAATTTGCATCATCTGAGCATGTGACTCTGTGTGTAGTTGATTTATTCAGTTTGGATTGATAAAATTGTTGCTTTACTGCAAGAAAATAATTTTATTACTGACATATGATTAAGAAATTAATTTAAAAAGTAAGATTTTTATAGAAATGTAAAAAAAGAAAATTAAGAAACAATATTTTAGTAATTTTCTTTAAATTTGTTAATTTTGTTTTGTTTCATATATATATATATATATATATATATATATATATATATATATATATTTGTTATTTGATAGTATTTATCTAATATATATATATTTAGTTTTTTTAAAATAAGTAAAGTATCATTAGGGGAAGATTTTTTCTCTTTTAATTCAAATTAAATAAAAAGTAGAAGTAAAAATAATAGAAAATGTTAAAATGTTTATTAAGTTAGCATAAAATGTATATAGTCAGTTTGAAATTAACCAAAATTTAACATAATTAACCTTATGTAAGATTGGAAATTTCAAGGGATAAATATTAACAATTTGTTAAGCATATATTTTCGGACTGGAAGTGCTGTATTTATTAAGTTTACACATTAATTTCTTCTCTTTTGCAGAGAATGAAGAGTACAGAAAGATCACGATATCATAGAAAAAAGATTAAAGAAAACCCTTTTAAATATGAAGCATAGCTACAAAAGGAGAAGGAAAGAGACAAAGCAAGGAGAGAAAAGAAGAGAATATTTTAAAAAATCATGGTAAAGGATGGCAATCCTTTTACATTTCATCTCATGGTAAAGGAGTTGTCGACGGGGTTGGTGCAGTTGCCAAGAAATTGGTAACGCTAGCAAAACTCTGCAACTATAAATTCAGCTTCAGATTTTACTATGTGTATAGAAAAAGTCCTAAAAAATATAAAAGAACTCTGCTGAATGTGAAATTTCAGAAGATATTGTGAAAATGCTTCATGCATTCTGGCACCAAGCACAATCGGAGCGCAACATTAAATCGATACATCATGTTTATTTCTATTGACGTAGGAACAATTAATGTCGCAATAACTTCAGAAAGTGATCACAAGAGAATTTTTTTGTTATAATATTTTGTCAAAAAATATAATATCCAACGATAAGAGTGCAGTTGGAGATTTTGTAGAAGTTGTTTTATTCTCCACATTAAAAAAAAAAAAAAAAAAAAAAAAAAAAATTAAAAAAGAGATGATATAGAATAAGAGTATCTGAAAAAAAAAAATCAAGAAAATGTGTATATTTGGCTCAGGCAGTCAAATGTATCCATACTTTGACAAGGATATAATATCCAACAATGAAAGTGCAGTGGAGATTTTGTAGAAGTTGTTTTATTCTCGACATTAAAAAAGTAAAATTTTGATGGGCAAATAAGACGAATGGATGGTGACGATATAGAATTAGAATGTTTAAAAAAAATTTAAGAAAGTGTGTATATTTGGCCCAGTCAGTCAGATGTATCCTAGGGAAAAAAGAGCATTTTTGTAAAAAAAGATACCACCACCAGAAATTATAAATTCAAGATTGGAAATGAAATTTGTTTGATGTTTTCTTCTGTAGATATTATAATTGTAACATTGATTAATTCTTCAATTAAAAAAATCTGCCTTGAAAATATTTGTGTATGTCATTATTTTATTGGCCGTACAAGTCACACCCGCAACAGGGCGTCACACCCGCAACGAAAATTTTGAATATTTTCTACAAAAGCAAGAATTGAGTAAGTAATTTAATTTTTTCATAGAATAATTACTTAAGTATTGCTGTTTAATATTTAAAAAAATCAATTCACTCAGTTGTCATAATTCACAGAGTTTTGCGTTTTTGCACTGAAAGGTGAAAATGCATGTCCTTTTTGTGTCACACCCGCAACAGGTAGAAATTATTTTTTTTTATAAATAAATGATACATCGAACAATTTTCAGTTTTGGATAAATGTATATGTAAGTGGTCTACATTGAAATTCATACAAATTGAAACCAATGCTCAAAAATATTTTTGCTGGTGACTAATGTAAGTTGTGTAAATGTCACACCCGCAACTTTGGATTGGGCGAATATGCAAATTGGTAAACGTGTTTTTTTATATAAAGATTTTGATATCGATGTTCCGATCAGAACATAAGTGATACCCTGGGTCTAAAAATAGTAGAATTTGTCCGTAAAATACTTTTGTGAATGCGCAAAAATGTACAAAGATAGTTGTTATACAAATGAACCATAACAAGCTGTGAATATATGAAGAATTGCAGAAAAATAAATGTTAAATATGTATCAAAGATTTATGTGCATATGTATGACAGGATTCACGACTATGTAAAAAAACAAACTGTCTTTATTAACCGACGAGTACACCCTAAATGTATCTCAGATCTGGATGTTTCTAGATTGCAGTTTTTTAAATAATACCATTTTAAACTACTCAAATTACTTAATGATGTTTTTTTTTATTTACAATGATTAAAAAAACCCAGTACTTACGAGCATATCATGCTCATTATAAGGGTTAAAAAAAAAAGAATGAAAGTCGAAACCTGAGTTTTTTATACGAAGTGTTCTGATCCAAACGCCAACGTGAAAAAGGGGGGAGACGTCGGAATGTTCCAAAATTCGATAGAAGAGGGGATGTTCAAGTTATTTTGACTAGACTGTACCATTTTCTTTGGATGGCGTATGACAAAGCATCGTCACAAGTGTTGTTACCTCGACATAACATTTCAATTAATTCCATGATTTTAATCTTTTGGTAATTTGATACTTTCTTTAGTAATTTAGCTTTTTTAAAATCTGTTATAACCTCTTGTTCCTGATATTGTTTAGAAATAGCAATTTTGCATCGATTAAGCTTGATATCTGCAATGTGTTCTGGCAAACGCTTCTTAAATTTTCTGGTTGTCATTCCAATGTAATCTGTCCTTTTTTTTCTCCATTATAGTGGCTGTGGTTAAGTATACACCTGCTGAATTTTCCACGGGGATAGGGTAGATTCTGTTGTGATTATCCGAGACTAAGCCGTATTCCTGAAAATGACAGATAGTACTACTAGCTTATCCCGTCGACCAAAAATTATCGCCAAACTATAAGATTAAATGCCAATAATGGATGATCGTGAATGTTACATTCAATAACATTATACACGATTCACGTGTTTAAAATGTCATTAAGTGATTTTTATTTCGACTTTTTATTTGTATTTTTATTAACATTCTACTAATTATTTGTTTTTTAGTTATATAAAATAAAAATTATGTCAATATGTATAATTTGGTTATTACTTTGGCTATTTGTATAATTTCGCGAAATTGGTGGACGGGATAACAGAGTAATACCTTACAGATTACTGAAAATACATCAAAAATTCTTAAATTTTCTTAAATAGTGACATTTGTTCGTAGTTTAATTCATACCAAGTGATACTGATGTAAAGCCCGAATTAGTTGTAACTTTTTTTATTCAATTCGAACGGTTCATTTTTTACACTGAACATTCAAAAGAGTTCTGATATATTGTGAATATGGAGATTAATTCTTTGAAATACATTTTAGTAATGTTACACCGCTTCAAAAATATAGAAATTGATGCCTGTTGTTGATATGTACAGAAAAATATTTTATAAAGAAAATGATGTGTATGTCATTTATTGTTGATTGACAGGGACACGCACAAGATTCCGTACTACTGCGGTCTGTGATGGTTGTTGTTTGAAGTAAGGACCAACAATGCTGTGTTATCATCTGTATCATTAAGAAATTAACATAACTTCTTCAGTGCAAGATAACATCTTTTCTATAGCATGCATGGAACATTAAATTTTTACAGGCCTACGCAAAATAATTTAAACACATTATTGTCCATAAATGACTGTTATAGAAACTATGTCTTCAGTCGTGTGATAGGTTTTCAGGATTATTAAACTTTTAGCATAAAATGTGTCGGGAATTTTAAAGATCATAATGTCTAAACATTAAAAATATTACACAGCTCCTCCACCCCCCCAAAAAAATTAAATAGATAAATATCTATGGTTAAGGGGATTTATCTGGTGGGGAAGAAAAGAAGTGAAATCCAATGTAATCCTATGGATAAAGAACCTGTCTATCTACGAGCTGAAAAAAATTTGTGTTTAAATTTCCAAATTTGAATGGACAAAAGGAATAGTTTTTCGGTACTACTCTGTTATCCCGTCGACCAAAATACTGTCGCCAAATTATAGGATTGAATGCCAATAATGGATGATCGTGAATGTCAATTCAATGACTTTAAATATGATACACGTGTTTAAAACGTCATTAAGTGATTTTTATTTCGACATTTTATTAGTATTTTTATTAATATTCCACTAATTATTTGTTTTTTCGTTATTTAAAATAAAAATTATATCAATATGTACAATTTGGCTATTAGTTTGGCGATTTGTATAATTTGGCGAAATCGGTTGACGGGGTAACCAAGTAGTACCGTTTTTTCTTATAGGATAACATGAGATATCTCCCTTTTTTTTCTTCCATATCAGATAAGTCCTCTTAAAGATTGATCAAATTACATTTTAATTGCATTAGACTTATTCTTTAACTAAATGGAATTCTGCTGTAGTGAGGGATGCGAGTATAATAATGTAGAATCGGAAGTTCTCGAAATCATAAGTAAACTGAGAGACATAAATTCTACACTGACACCGTTAAAATTTTAGAACTAATATTAAAAGATAAATATTTACAAAAGGAATATTTGCAATATATTATTTACAAAAGTCTATTATTTACAAGATAATTATAGCCGTCTCAAATTTCGTATTTCAATGTTCCAGCACATCCGAATTCCTCATTTTACGTCGTTCTCTCCAACTCATAACAACTGTTCTAAAAACGCTGTCTTCACTTTAGTTTTTTAGCGTCAGCACTTAACTACACCTTTATCTGGCTAAATCGGACTTATAGCAGCCGGGCACTATGATGAGATATGGGACTTAACCTCGTCAGACCTGGGGTACACAAATATGTACCTCCATTCTTTTCCTCATAAAAACTAAATTATTCGCATTTTTTAAATTTTTTTCTTTACTTCTATACAGCTGAATATTTTTTGCTTTAAAACAAAAACAATAAATGTCAGTCTTGATGAATATTACCTCATAAAATAAGTATTATTTTCATTAGAGTTAAGAAAATATCTTTAAGTCATTGTGGCCAAAAAGGTAAGAAATATTCATGATTATTTAACTTAAAGGCTTTACAATAAAAAAATGAGGATTTGCTGATCATTTACTTGTTTAAATACCTTAATTTTGTTATTGCGCTAATTTATATTATTGATGGTTAAATTGGTGTTTTAAGGGGATTAGTACTTTTATATCCATATTTGTAAACCTAAATTACCAGTCCCCTAAAGTACTGACATCATAAAATGACTCTCCCTTTCATCTATGGTATCATTTCGATTATGCAAAAGCAATAAATATACATTTGTAGAGTTATTTTATGCTCAGGTCTGAAGAGGTCATAGCAGCCGGGCTGCGGGAGTCAGAAGGTCGCTCCCACAATATAGATTAGTTCATACACATAAGACTGAAAAAGATGTAGACAAAAAATTTTATATTTATGCTTATTATTCCAGTAAAGTATTTGCAATTAATTCTGTTAAGATTTTTTTAAAGCTGAAATACATTAAAACATACCAAGTGATTAGTATGTAACAAACAGTGCAAACGAACAAAATTCAAATGAATTACAATCTATGGATAAGAGCAGTATACAATATGATTTCAATTGTTTAAGAGATTTTTAATTTAACTGAAGATTGTCCACATAAAGTGATTTAAATATAATTTTACTAAATTTATATACAGAGTAGCTCAGAAGAATATGGATATATTGAATTCTATGGAGCATTTTCAATCTTAATTTATCTTAAATATACAAATTCATGTACAGGATAGTTATAATTAAAGTTAGCCTGTTTAGAGAAACCCCGAGTCTGTTCTGGTAGACAAATATTGATAAAACTTGGATGGGCCGTGGGCAGAGAAAATCTGCAATAAAAAATAATAGTCCAAGTTTTAAATTGATAGATGGAGATTTCCATCTAAGAAAAAGGACATTATGCAAATCTGGAACGGTTTAAAAAGCCAGCAGTAGCTGCCATAAAATCTTTATGCATCATGTGTTAGAGAAGAAAGAACGATCATTACTGGTGAAATTATTTTATTAGAAAGACAGAAATTAGGCATACAACATGGTGAACTACCTCACATAGCCCGAGCAGTGAAGGCAGAGTTTCGTGCCCACTTTTGAGATGTTCAGATAATTTTGATAAGTTTTCTGACAACCTCCTGATTTGAATCCTTGTTAATTCTGATCGTGAAGATTCCTGGAAGGTCGTATCTATGGAGGAAGTGTGCATAATTCTGCCTGATTTTAAAGTCATCATAACTCGTCATGTTGCTGCAATAGATAAAGAAACCTTTTGTGGGACTATTGATTACGCTTTTACGCTTTTGAACATGTGCTTAATGAAAGTGGAATACAAATTGAACATAGGCTGTGAATAAATAAAATTTTGTGTTTTCACTTAGTGTTTTTTTTTCATTCGACCTATTCTCACCACATATTTGAAATTTGAAGTACTTATTTTATTGCAGATTTCTTTTCCCCATGGTTCACAATCACGTATTTTCAAGTTACGTACATATCTGTCAACCAGTTTGGATTTTTCGTAGGTCGAAATAGGCGAACTTTAATTATAACTACCTTGTATACCTAATTTATTTTTCATATACAAGCAGTAGCGTAGCTATGTTTTTTGGCGCCCGGGGCCAGCAAGAAATTTTGCGCCCCCACCCCAATATAGATATATAACAATTTCTCTCAATTTGCCGCCCCTAGGCCTCGGCGCCCGGGGCGGAGGCCCCCCTTGCCCCCCCCCGCTACACCACTGTATACAAGACTGCACTGATAAAAATCTGCTGCATTTTGCTGCAACGCACTCCACCGCTTGTATATAATGTCTCTATTCCAACCAATGAGAAAGCACCATTTCACGGCCAAGTAACCGTTTTCTATACAAGCAGGGGAGTGCGTTGCAGGAAAATGCAGCAGATTTTTATCAGTGTACTTAAAGTACTTGAATACATTACTGTGTATATTCATTCTTCTGAAGATTTTACTCAAATTCTGAAATATTTCTCTGGTTGGCACATAAATAAATATTATTATCAGAATATTAAAGGGTCTTGTACAAGACGATGTTAATCTATTAACGTTACACTATGAAGCACAACAGTAGATGTATTAGAATGCAGAAATAACAAAAGAGACTAAATTGGAAAAGACAAAATTCATGAGACAATACAGCATTTGGAGGAGACACTATCATAAAGAAAAGTACTTTTGATCTTCAAAGTTTAAACAAAGTCAGTTTTTTTCAGTTGTTGTTAAAGAATTTCATTATTCAAAATTATGTTTATCATAAGTTTTTATTTAAATATCTTCGACCATCAGTAAGTTTTACAGTCTTAAAAACCTATATAATGTAAAAAAAAAAAAAATTAAAGATTGTAGGCGAGAGGGGGACACGTTTGAACTGGGAGCACCTTTGAACACTGTAAATATTTTCCTTAAAATAAGTTATTTTTAAAACATCCATATGGCAGTACATGACTAATGCTTCAGTGCTATAATTATATAAAGCTGCACCATTTTGCATTAACAATATTATCTAAGCAAGATATGTATTTTTCTTCCTCTTGAATCTAAACTTAAAAAATTAGAGTTGTAAGATTTTTGCTGGCAATCTCGTATCTCTAAAATTTTAATTTACTGTTCAATACTTAAATAAAGATGTTAATTTTAGTTTATAAGCTTTGTTTTATTTAGATTCTTCAGCCAGATTGAGTAAACAGTTGTAATGTTGGTGATGGGGCACCATTGAACAGAAAAATTGGGGTACCATTGAACATTTAAAACTATAAAGTAAAGAGTTGTGGATGCAACTAAATATTTAAAGATAGAAAACCAACGAATATAAATGCACAAATAAAGTATGAGAAGGTAGCAAATAGCTATTTCGAATCTACTAACGAGATTCTTCATCAGTGCAAAACTCAGCGAGCTAAATCAAAATCAGGAAAAGAATTACCAAGAGAGATATGTAAGTGATATAACTCGCGCTCTATATGAGCAATTTTCAGGCGAGTCTCTTGAATCAAAGCCCTTAAAAGAGCTAATTTAGATCGAAACAAGACCTTATCTATCCTACTTGAATTAAATAAATTACAACGTATTGAAATAAATCTAGGAATCACTTTTTTGCGTCTGCAGTCACGTAAAAAATGTAAGTGCTCCAAAAACCTATACTTTTTCAGCCGTAAATTACAAAATCTATTGATTTGTGACATAGTAAAGAGAAGTAAAATAAAAACAGCAATAGAGGAATCAAGGCAGGTTGACGCCAAATACATTAAAATAGCAAATAAATCCAAATTTAATAATAGCAAATAATAGCAAATAAGGTCTTGTTTCGATCTAAATTAGCTCTTTTAAGGGCTTTGATTCAAGAGACTCGCCTGAAAATTGCTCATATAGAGCGCGAGTTGTATCACTTACATATCTCTCTTGGTAATTCTTTTCCTGATTTTGATTTAGCTCGCTGAGTTTTGCACTGATGAAGAATCTCGTTAGTAGATTCGAAATAGCTATTTGCTACCTTCTCATACTTTATTTGTGCATTTATATTCGTTGGTTTTCTATCTTTAAACATTTGTGCACAAAGGCTTTATTTGCTATTTTAATGCAACTAAATATTATTATTTTTTATTTTATTTTATTTTATTTTATATATTTTTTGTGTGAAATGAGGATAATTAGGAAGTCGAAGAAAATGGACTTATACTGTTAACAATCTCCCTTACTGCACACATAGATTACAACGTCTGGATGTATTAGTGATGGGAAGTTTCAAATTTAAATTAATGATGGCATTCATCTATTGGATAATTTCAAATCCCGGCTACACAATAATCATTCGTGATTTAGCAGTTTTGTCTATCAAAGCCTGTTTCATTTTCTCTTTCCCAAACATTATTTTTGGTTTTCTTAACTTATAAAACGGAGACATAACTTTGAATTTTATGTCAGGTTTCTTCATAAAAAGAGTGAATGAAAATTTTAATTTTCCAGAAGTATCAGTTAGCACAGTGGTGTATCTCAAGGATATTGTAAAAAAGTTTGCACAACCAAACATAACTGGAGAAACACTGTGTATTGTTTTAACAATGAGTATTGAGATCAACTTTGATGCATTTAAGTTTGGTTAAATAATAAAAAAATAAGCTACCTGTATCCAATATGGACACCCTAAGGAAAATGTATTTTTTTCACCCCCATATACTAGTCATAGGACTCCAAAAATATGTGAGCACTATTTTTGGACTATTGACTATAATTATTAAAATTAGCGACCTTGTAATTATTCTGGTTTAATTTAAATGATAAAAAGAAAAAAATGTTTACAAGTATCTATATAAGGAACTACCTGTCCCTATTATGGACAGGTGTTTCCTTATTGACTTTCTACAAAATGTGTATGGAAAACCCACTTTTCCAAGAGATTTTAGAGGAGAGGGGATAAAAAAATGTATCTTAAAGTATTCGGATGATTAGAGGGGACAGTAAATATGTTCAGAACATGGATTTTAGAAAGGGGGGGGGGTCATTTTCGGTTTTTACCTTTCGAAGACCCGTGCAAAGTCCCTCAGTTACTAGTAAATATTATGAAATAATGTTGCTGGTTTTACTTAGCTTTACTGCATCTGTTTGCGAACTTACATCTGTTATTAATCAGTCCTCACAGCATGGACAAATACAAACTTTTTCACCATGGGCAGTAAGTCCCACATAATCCTAATGAACATATCTGCCACATGTGATGCATGGCTGCATGTTTGAAAAAGCATCAATACTGCAAAAGAAGCAGTACCAGCTCTCCTTTGTGGAGGAAATCATACCATTGGTACCTACGATTTCGCCAACAGATATCCTATTGGGGGGGGGGGCTTCTTTTTATTTTTCTGCAAGGGTTTTTTGGAGGAAGGTTTTTGGGGGATTGTTCAAATGGCATCTTGTTGAACAAAGATTTTACCACGTTGATGCCTTTTCAATTTATTGCTTGACAACGTTGTATTTTCTTCTTTCTTACAGTTGTAGTTGATGGGGACATAAGCTGTCCATATTGGGAACTGGGCGTAGTTTTACTAAATCTTGTAACAAATGAATAAGGAAAATATTTTAAAGCAAAATATGCAATAGCAATAGAAAATATGTTTTATTAGCTTTCTAAAATACTCCACTTTTCAACATTTAATACAATTTTACCATATCTAATAAGAAATTAAGCTTACAAGTAATTAAGATCAGCATATCTCGAAACAACAAATTTCCTCCTAAATAGCGAACAGCGCGCTTTTTACACTTTCCAGCCTTAATTATCTTTTTCAACTGCTTTTCTTCGCGGAAATGTTGAGCCATCTCTCAATCAAAATTAAAAATATTAGGGGTGTCTATATTGAGAGCCTTGTCAATATAGGGTACAAATACCTTAGTAATTTAAATAAAATGTAGTTACTTAATGTTATTCATATTGCATTATATTTCTGAAACATATGCAGTTTTTTTTATAAAATGTATCAACATATTCATATTTTGTTCATTTGCTCAAAGGGGTCCCTTACTTGTTCAAAGGTACCCCTAGATGGGTCAGGTTTGAAAAGAATCTTCCAATCTTTTAAAGCCTTACAACTTATTTTTACATGGAAAACTTTTAATTTCTGATTCATATAATAAAGAAATGCATTTTTTTTATTATGTAATATTTAAAACGCAATAATTTAAATATGAAATGTTTTCATTTTCTAAAAATTTGTACAAACGTGCCTCCCTCTCTCCTATATACTAAAATATACATTCTGTAGAAACTGTGTTTCAAATACAATTTATTATTCATTTACAGGGTTACACAAAAGTAATCACAAGAGGGGGGGTGTTTTAATTATATTAAATTATTTCACATATTATGAAATTGATATGCATTGCTGAGGTTTAATACAAGTTACTTAAAGTATAATAGAAAGCAGATAGTATTTACAGGAACACACAAAATATAACATACCATATTCAAAGTACAGCAAGATCAGAATATTTTTAAAACTTCGTTATAGTACGAACGCATCTCATTTAGTACGCTTTACGTGCAATTTCCAACTTGTTCGCAAAGTATCTTTGACCATCAGGAAATCTTACAGGCTTAAAGATGAATGTCACTCGATGGTCGAATTCCCTTCTGTAATGTTACGTCTATGGGCATTCGAAGCGTTCTTATATTCAAAATACTCATTAACCCCTTGAGGGGCAGTGGGATATATTTTATCCCACCTAATTTAAATGATATTCGCACCAGAAACTTTTACAGAATTTCTATACTTTAAACTGTGACGGCAAAATGTTCAAAAATTGCATTTCCTTGTTTTATTTTTTTTTCGGAGAGAGTTAAATATTTCAAAGATATTATGGGTAGTCCATCAAAGGATTAACCCTTTCCGACACACTGTGCCCGGTCTAGGATACCTAATTTTAATTCCAAACTTGCAAACGGTACCAGTAATATTTTTGTAAAATTTTACTTTTACCATAAAAGCTTAAATTAAGGATTTGAAGATATCTAAAAAATTCGTTTGTGAATTCCGATGTCGGTCGATAATTTCTGATTTTACTAACAGATTTTGCCCGTGCCGGAAAAGGTTACAGAATTAATATTTTTAAGCCCTTCTTCAGTGTTCTCTTCTTAAAGGATGTCTCTTTTTCTAAGTTGTCAAACATTTTCTAAAACCTGTGCATAAGTGCATAAATCTGTGTTAAATCTGGTATGAAGGGTTAAAATTCTACTTCCAGTTCGTTAGCTTATAAGACATAAAATGTTAAATTGAGCATAAATTTTAGAAACATTTTGACAACTAAGAAAAAAAGTGTCATCCTTTAAGAAGAGAACACCGAAAAAAGAACTTAAAACTATTAATTCCTTAAGGAGATAGTTTGAATATAGAAATATATCAAACGCCCATAGTCTTAACATTACGGAGGGGGAATACGGCCGCTGAGTGACTAGCACCCTTAAAAATCTATATCATGTAAAAAAATAAATTAAAAATCGAAGATTGTACAATTTTGGGCACATAAATCAGGATAAAAATAAAAAAAAACTTTTGTACAGCTGATGCTGAGGTTTTATATCCACCGATTTGTCAGTATAAAATAGAAATATTTTCATTAGCCCCTGTTTCATTTCGGTAACTGTAATATTTGGCAAGAAATAGTACATTTTTAATAGCAGAATATTCCAAAGATACCATATAAACAAATTATAAATATTATTTAACACCTAATAATAAATTTTGAAAGTGAAAATAAACATTTAGAAACCTTTATTGTGGAACTTCCATTGCATATTTCACACGAAAGTTTCTTTACCAATATGAAGTAATAGATGCAGGTTTAAAAAACTCTTATACCTCGTTCAGACTGGGAATTTCAAGTAATCTTAGACCATCATTTTTGTAGTGATTCTTACCCGAATTGAATCCCCGTTAACATCACAGAACTTATCTTAGATAATTCAATAAACCTCCCTGTGTTCAAGATCTTAAAAAATCATAAGTTAGTATATGCGCATTAGGGTGGTCTTTAAAAGTTGGTAAGAAATTTTTTTCATGATTTATACCAGGGCCATTTTGTTCTACCCATTAAAAAAGAATTACCGAATTTTTTTCAAAATTTTTAGCATGATTTTAGAGGTTGCTACCAGTATTTAAAGTTTAGATTCATTCAAAAGTATTGAAGAAAAATACATAATTATTCTTTATAACAAGTAAATTTATTTTTATTAAATATTTCAGTAAATTCTACAGCAACTACATTGTTATATACATTTAAAGAAGAATAAAAAAACCATCATTATTAAAAAATACTTACATTTACCTTTTTTAAGACATCAATGTAGACTTTTTAGAGTTTGGACACTTGCTTCGAAACTGCTTGACTAACAATAATAAGTACTGTTTTTGTTCTGCATCTTTTGTATGAAGTTTACTGTATTCCTCAATAAGTGCTACCCCACGTTCGATTACATCATTAATAATTTTTACTGAAACCGCAAAAACCTTACAAGTTTTGTAAGATTCATTTTTATTCTAATTTGTCAGATCTGTTTAAAAAAAGTCTGAAGGTAATTCCATAATTGTGAAAAAACCTCTGAGAGTTACTTGTTACTAAACCTTGCAAATTCTTTTTGAAGATGTCATCAGGATCAACCCGTGCACATTTCAATGCTTTCACATTTTTCAAAGCACGCACCATTTTTTTTTTTAATTTTAAATGAGAAATTGTCATCGAAAAATGCAAAAGCAACTAGTTCTTCTCACAAGTAACCACAAATGTCCAAGAAATTACTTTATAGCACACAAAGAAATGTCTTTATTTACATTTTCGTACTTTTTCAAGTTTTTAAGGAGCAATAGATCATTTCTAGGCGCAAAACAAGCAGATAGCGCATGATACCAACTGTGAATGTTTTACCACAAACGAGAATATTTGACGAACTCCAGATTTCTCGTGCTTGGAAAGTTTTAACTGATCTTTAAATAAATAAATCTTGAGCGAGTATATGGCCTTTGCCATCAATCGTGCTCGATGCAAGCCACCAGGGGCTCTAAAGTGAATACCTCTTTCGGGTACTCCTTTTAGGAAAATTATCACAAGCTCTAACAGTTATTTGTAATTGTCCCCTGGTTGAAAATTAAGTTAATTTTCTGCAAACTCTATGATTTCTGATGCATTTTCTGTTGTTTTTTTCCACTGCTAAAGTTAACAGTTACGGAAGTCTGAAATACGTCATGATCAATAGAGTTCCACGAAATTTTAAATCCTTTAAATAAGAATATGTCCCATGCAAATGGAGCTCCGAGTAACTTAACAACAACTGTTTCCAGCATAATCTCCAGGATGTGATGACGGCAAGCCAATCAAAGCATAAATGATAAGCTACCAAACAATGTCCCATTAAAGTCACATGGTGAGTTTTCACCACTTTTCACAGTGGTTACCTCACAGTAGGGTCTCTGTTATCATTTGACAAAATCTTGTGAGAGGAAGTCACCATGTGACTTTAATGTGTCACTATTTGGTAATTTATAATAATGATACATTCACAATGACTTTGAAATTGAACCTCTAAATGACAGTCACATGAGTCTCAGTAAAATGACACTGTAAAGTCACCTGTTGACTCTTCATAAAGCAGCAGTCGCAGTGACCTGACAGTGGAGTCACATATAGTAGTCATTTGAGACTCATAAAAGAGACGCATTGAATTTCCTACTTTTTGTTTCGCCGTAGTGACTGTGACTCTTGTGACCATGTGTGACCTGAATGATATGTTATATGAACTAGCTGTTATGCAGGGATAGTAATTATTCAAATTATATTACTTCCTGTTGAATATTCGCGTGAAAATTATCGCTTGAAAATATTTTCGTTCTTAATATTTGCACTCCAATGTAGGTTTATTATGATAAGGCGCTTTCCTTATTAGTTTCGGGAGTTTATATTGTAAGTATAAGGGAGAGACGGGGGGGGAGCTGATCCCCCTTTCTTAATTTAGATAAATGTGTTTTTCATTCAACTTTTAGATACAGAATCATTCTGACTAGGTGCCTCTGTAAGTTAGATAAATGGGTTTTTATACAGAATTATCTGATTTGTTTTAAATTTTGGATATAGGCTCTTTTTGATAATACGAATTCCTGAGTAGTTTTGGGGGTTTAATGACAAAATATAAAGGGAAGACCGGGGGATACCCCTCTTAAAATAACTATATGGGGTTGTAAGGAGAATTATCCGATTTGCTTGGAATTTAGGATATAGATTCATTGTAATAAGGCCTATTCCTAATTTTGGTAATTCAATCATTAAATAAAGGGATCGGAATGAGGGAGCAAATTACCCCCCCCCCACCCTCTTTAATTTGTTTTTGAGGGATATTATTCATTGAAAAATATAAGGCTGTTATATACAATTAGCGTGAATAGTTTATGGGGCTTTCAATGGCATCACTTTAACTGGACAGTATTCTTTTTATCTTAATAGTAACCTCTTATTAGATTAACACTGAATTTTATTAATTTCAAAGAAGTAAACTGTGATAATTGAATTCAAAAGCAAAGGAGGTTATGGAATCATTATTTCTTCAATTTCTTAGGGGATCGTCATAAAAGATTATTTTAATAAACAATAGTATGTATTTTGCTTTTTATAATAGCAACTTGCGCTTGCTTAAATTTTTAATACTTTGAACACTATTATTGTGATTTCTCAACTATTAAAATTGCGATTTTTATAGCCTAGATCCAAAATGAAGAATAGGGTCCATTTTTATGAATTAATAACTGAAAATAAATGCTAAACTATTTATACTTATTTGAGTTTAAAATAAATTTTCTATAATTGCCTGCATGCGGTAAGTACAATAAGCTGTACTCCCATGACGTCACAGTTTGTAAATGGCGGTTCTTATAGCCTCGAACCGAAAGAGAGAATTAGGTTCATTGATTTAAAGGAAGTAAGCTACCTAATGGACGAAGAAGTTGTACTGATTAACGAAATACAAATTTCCTACCAAATTGTAAATATGCATGGCATGCTTTTTCCTGACCCTCTCATCCTCTGTATCATATCTGATGTTCGGTAACGTTTCAATGGCTAATAAAATTAGGGCAGACATTCTGCGTCGCGTTTCCAACAACTGGTGGGTGCTCAAAATCTCTGGAATTTCTTATAGAATTTAACGTCGATATCTCAATGAAAATTTTAGAAAATTTGGCATATCTCATCAGCAATTTTAGATAGCAGCGTGAAATTCCAGAAAATAAATCTAAAAATATAATTAAATATGTATTTGAGCAGATTTAGAAATCTTACCCCTTAATGGGGGTTAAAAAGGGGGGGAAAGTTTTTGAATAGTTGATCATATCTCAGCAGCTTTTTTAGGGAGGACCATGAAATTATGGAAAATAAATATATTTAAAAATAGTGAAATAAATATTTAGAGAACTTTAGAAATTCACTTCCCTAAGGAAGCTAAAGAAGGAGTCGAAATTTCTAGAACATTTAGCCATATATCTGCAGCTGTTTTTCGTAGGAACGGTAATTTCAGAATAATAAACTTATTAAAAAATAATTGAATGTTTTATTTCAACGATTTTAGAAATTCCTCCCAAGGAAAGTAAAGAGAGGAGAGGTCGAAAATGTTAGAATATTTGGTCATTTCTCATCAGCAGTTATATGTCAGGGAGTGAAATTCAAGGTAGGAAATCTTATTAGAATTAATTAAATACGTATTTCAGTATTAGTAATTACGTATTTTCCCTTTCTGAGTTAAAGGAGAAGCCGAAAATTTAAAAGAAATGGCCATATCTCAGCAGCTGTTTTGGATAAATGCATAAAATTCAAGATAGCAAATCTAACAAATAAATAATTAAACACGCATTACACAGATTTTGGAAATTTCCGCCGAAGTGGTTGAATAAGTTGGAATATTTTAGGATATTTGGCCATATTCGAGACATTCAATATAATTTTAGACAGAAATATGAAATTCATGGCAAAAATCCATTCAAAGTTAATAATTCAGAGATTTCAGCGATTTTTGAAATATCTCACTTAGAAAGTTAATTGGATGGTCAAAAATTATAGCATATTTTCATTTCACCATATCTCAACTTAGCCAATACGCAAATACAGGTAGAAGCTGGAAATTCAAGATAAAAAACCTACTAAAATAATTGCTAAATATTTTAATTCTTTATTATTATTGCTTTATTTATCAGTACTTTAGTTATTTTAGAGACATGTTGTTTATTATGTCGCCAGTATGGACTTAAAATTATGTAATGTAAGATTACACAAATCAGACAATAATTATGGGTATTTGATTAGATATTAATTATTACATTTTTTTAGATTTCCTAATTGCTAAATATATTTTGTTTGATTCAAGATTCTTTTAGAGAATCTGACCAACGCAGCGGGTGAAGGCTGCTAATTATTCATAAAGCATAGTTACTTACGATCTATTTTATTTTCATATGATATTCAAAACTCATGAATACAGAAAAAAGTACTAATAATGGTTATTTAAGTAATTATCTACTTAACATTACTTAAAAATAAGACCTTGGATAAAAACATTCAAAATAAAATCCAGTCAGAAAGTCAGTGTAGAATGGATGATAAAAGAAAAACATAATTTTAACGTTCTACAAAGAAGAAAAAGCCGAACTTTTAAAAATGCATCTGTAATTTATGAAACCAAATTAAATTTCTAAAATTTGGCTAAACAAATGTTTAACATAAATATAATTTTTACGAATAACAAATAAGTAAGATGCCAGCCGAACAAGGGCTTGAGGGGTAGAATTTGGAGGAGTGCATGGGTCGCAATCGGAACAATAATGCTTTACACATGGGTTGAGTTCGAGAATCATGCAACGTTTAGCATGGAACGTTTAGCTTTTATTCCAGATCCAGCCTTTAGCTACAAAGTTTGACAAGTGCAGATTTCTATGAAGAAAGAAGTCACCGTGCTCAATCTGGATAAAACTGGGCCTACCTGAATCTGCATTAAATATACTACAAGGACTCGGCTCAGCTCTATGACTGAAAGACCCAATGCACGCCGAACCTTGTGGATTTAAATTGGTATGGATCACACTGGCTCAAGCTTCGCCTTCAATTAGAAGGCATTTCCCGTAAGGATACATGTTTTGCAAACACTTTACTAGTAAAAGGGGACGGTGATTGCCCCTTCTGCCTCCAAGATCCGCCATTCGTTTGAGATTATTTAATATGATATAAAAAACATATTTTGAACATAAAATAAATGTGACAAAATCAGATTAAATAATAAAGTATTATTTTCAATTTCATATTCATAAGACCTATCATAACTTTTCAATGAAAGTTTGCATCGAATTGCAGATAGTGTCATTGCATTTTTAGTTAATATATAAGAAACGATACAACACTTCACATAGTTAAAAAATCCCCCGCGCACCTCCATCGAATAAAAAAGTTCCTCAACATTGTAAATGAAATCTTTAGGAGACTCATTAGATCATCATTTCTAGTTCTAAATTGAAGTTCTTTCCAAATTTTGGTGAGTATCTATCTGTTATTTAACTAGTATAAATCTGCAGATCAGGAGCCTGGACATCAGCTCTGCAAGTCATTTTAACTTTTCACATTTTATATAACATTCAAGATCGTAAAATCCACAATTTATTTATTTATTTAATTGCATAAATACTCATTATATAAAATTCTTAGAAGGTTTCAAGAGAAATAAATAATAGAAAGAAAAATGTACAAATAGAAATATTAACTTAAACTGATTCTATTCTATCTAACTCTTAACTAATTTAGAAATCAAATGGTTTTATAATTTTTGTTTCTGAAAAACAATTATGATGGTCATAGATGTAGGATCTTAACTAAATAGATGCTGTAAAATTAAGCATAAAAATCAGTTATTATCCTTACACCAAAATTATAACAAGCTAAAAGTAAAAAAAATACATTTAAGGACATATAAATATCTTATAGTCCCTAAGCATTAATCGTCGCTCCCACATGTGGTCTAATGCGTCATTTGTTAACATAATTATCTTATCCTTTTTTTATTTACTTTTTTGTAAAAGCATTTTTTTATGTTCTCAGATTAATTTAATAAAAAGCATATACATGCCTTAAATGTAATTTTTTCCCTTAAAGCATGTTAAAATTTTAATTTAAATCCATACTAATATTTTTGATAGTATTAACATCAGAAAATCACCCCAAAAATAGGCATGTTTGCAGACCTGTACTGGTAAATCCTTCATCCTCGATTCTAATGCTAATTGTCTAAATCACAACCAAGATAATTTTTTTGTGATGTAAATCTAATAGTATTTAATGGAAATAAAAAAATAATCTTACTAAATAACTTGTATAGCTGTATTGCGGAACAGATTATTAAATAATAACAAACCTTTTACTAAACATATACTGGACAAATACAAAACATTGCTCAATGGTGCACAAAACAAGAACTTTAATATGAACTTGTACAATTAAAATAAATAAATAATTATTTTACTTTAATTGTACAAGTTCATATTAAAGTTCTTGTTTTGTACGCCATTGAGCAATGTTTTGTATTTTTAATAAATACATTCTTAGTAATTAAACCTTTAAATTCCCCAGACATACTTTGAGCTAAATCTTTCGCATTCATGATTCATACTTTATGAATGTAAACAATGAAATAAACATTTAAGGAAATTCGCAAATCTATGATAAAAAAAATTATACAAATAATAAAAATTTAATAAAAATCATAACAAAACATGTATTTTTTTAATTTACTCTTTTATTTTATTAACAGTAAAAAACTAAACTGTATTACGGAACGCACCTAAGCTTACTGAAAGTTCGAAATGCCGACTAAGTTTAGGAGAGTAAATAACCAATGGGAACGTACTATTTTGTGTGCTAGTCGCGCTTTCTAACAGTAACACAGTAAGACACCTTAGAATTAGATATTAGGAGTTGGGAAAGTCGAATCAATGTAGCCAATCATAATGATTGATTGCAGAGGTTTCGCCAACGTCAGGAAAGACAAACGGGAACCTTCAACTATAGGCGAACTTTGATTGATTTCTCAAGATTCGATCTTCCGAGAAACTAAGCTTTAGCAGGAAAGCTCTTTTTTCATTCTATTTACGTTCTTAATTTGGCAACAAGCACAGTTGATTAGTTGATGTTTATAAATTTACGGCTCACTTGCCATCTACATTGACTTTCTCATATACGTAGACGCCAAATCCCATTGTTATCTCGGCATGGTTTCGAATCCAACATCTTTGGCGAAAAGATGCTGTTTTTTTGGCGGTGATCACTTTATTGGCAACTTTCAGATTTCACAAAGAGAAAAGAAGAAGTGCGGTCCAATTCAAGACAAACATAGCAATATGAGTTTCGGCGGGAGAAAAACCGGTTTGGCGTGCTAAATCTGCCCTCCGTCACGTGACGGAAGGCACACATGTCGGCCTACGAAAAGGTTGCTATTTTGGAGTCTAAGTATCTTAAGGTCATTGGCCATCTAGTATTGATTTTACTTTTTACACTAATGAAGCACATGCAACGTGCAAAATGAATAAAGGAAACGTAGTAATTCGCGTTTTGTAGTGAAAGAAAGGTGGCGCTTTTTTCACTGCTAATGTTTGTAAACAGTCCCATGTGAGTGCGGTTATCACTGCCGGCTTTTGTTTGAGTTTTGTCTCGTGTAAATTGGTTGCTTGTGTTTTTTTAAAGTCTTTTAATGAAAAATCGGCTTACTTTAGTACAAACTTTAAAGTTCGTGGAGAGTTAAAAGCAAAGTATATGTTTGACTGAAGCGGTCTAAATTTTAGCTTCAAATCATTAAGAAATGTACAGGATAAAGTGTAAATGTGAAAACGACATGTAGATAGAAGCACATATATACATATTTTTAAATAAAATAACATTAAAAATGCATTTTTTGAAATTACTTATTAATTTAATTACTAGATTTCATATCTTTCCATATTATACTGATTACAGAATTAGAATGCTGTCTAAGAATAATAAAATGACGCATAATCCATTATTCTCTATAATCCGCGCAACCTTTGGCCCCAACTTGTGCGGATTATAGAACTTTGACTGTATAGCAAAAATTATAATTCTTAATCCGGGTACCTCACCAACATGCCCATTTAATTCCAAGGTAATCAGATACTTTTTGCAGCAGCTATTGCAGAACAGAGAAACTAACAGATAGAAAACAAAAACTATTTATTAAAGAATTTACGGACATTTCAGGAAAAAAAAAAATTGCCCTGTACTATTGAAAAAAAGTGAAATTACAACAAAATATTCTGTTTGTATTAGACTATGTTTCACACTCTAAGCTTGATGCTTGAATTTTCGTTCTTTCCTTTTTTTATTATTTAAAAAGTTGAAAAGTGTTAAAGACTTTGTTTTTCGTGTCCATCTATGCATGCTTTAAATCTTGAAAATACACACAGTTTGCCGGAAATTTTAATATGTTACTGTCATTTTTTATGCACAACCACTACATAAAATAAAGTTTGTTGTATGTAAACTTAGTTTACTGAGACAGTCAAAAACTAATTTGTTTCATTGTGGTCCATGGTAAAATAATTTTAAGAACATATTAATTATTACTACGATTTAGCGGTTGTTTATTTAGAGGTAACTTTTGAGAAAATTTCTTGAGGCATACCTCTCATAATTTTTCACCTGTATGTTTTAAGAAATGTTTGTGTAAATTACTTTCAGGAGGGAACTTCCAGTTGCATATCTCACAATCAGAAAGTTATTCCCGAGTATGAATTAAGAGATGCCTTCTTAAATTACTCCTATGAGAGAATTTCTTGTTACATATCTCCCACACAAAAGGTTTCTTATCAGTATGGATTATAAAATGAGTGCTTAAATGACTCTTTTGAGTGAATGTCTTGCTACAAATCTCATTTCTTCTCACCAGCGTGAATTAACAGATGACTGTTTAAATTACTCTTTTGAGTGAATTTTTTGTTACAAATCTCACAGACAAAAGGTTTCTCACCAGTGTGAATTAACAAATGCTTGCTTAAATAACTATTTAGAAGGAATTTCTTGTTGCATATATCACAGACAAACGGTTTCTCATCATTGTGAATTAACAGATGGCTGTTTAAATTACTCTTTTGAGTGAATTTCTTGTTACATATCTCACAGACAAAAGGTTTCTCACCAGTGTGAATTAACAGATGATTTCTTAAATGACACTTTTGAGAGAAAATTCTGTTACAAATCTGACAACTAAAAGGTTTCTCATCAGTGTGAATTAACAAATGCCTGCTTAAACTACTATTTAGAAGGAATTTCTTGTAGCATATATCACAGACAAACGGTTTCTCAGCAGTGTGAATTAACAGATGATTGTTTAAATTACTCTTTTGAGTGAATTTTTTGTTGCATGTTTTACAAACAAAAAGTTTCTCACCAGTATGAATTAACAGGTGTGAGCTTAAACTACACTTATGAGAGAACTTCTTGTTGCATATATCACAAACAAAAGGTTTCTCACCAGTATGAATTAACATGTGTGTCTTTAAATTACCCTTTTGAGAGAAACTCTTATTGCATATCTCGCACACAAAAGATTTCTCACCAGAATGAACTGACATGTGTATGCTTAAATTACCCTTTTGAGAGAAACTCTTGTTGCATAAATCACACACAAAACATTTTCCCAGCTGTGTGCTAGAAGCTGCTTTTCTAAAATTGTTTTTTAAAGAAGTATTTTGCTGCATATTCCAGACTTTAAAGATTGTTTTGACTGATTTGATGTATATCTATCTTTATAGCCATCTGAAATAAACAAATATAACTTAATCGCTTTTTATGATTCATTGAAAAACAATATATAAGAAAAAATGTAAATACAGTCGACTCTCGTTAATTCGAAATCGGATAAATCGAATCTTCTCTTAATTGGAACTAAACATGAAGTCCCGAAATTTCCAATGGCAGAATAACGTTAAAAACTGTCACTTATTCGAACTCATTTTGTCTTGGCTTCGTTTAATTCGAACCAATGTGAGTTCCAATATTTCATTCTGCCTTATTTTCTTACGGATTTCAGATCTTTGAAATGGTTTTCTTTCTTTCATTTTTGTCAGATGTTTTCTGAACTAGTATGAATATAATCTCATGTATTTGATACACGCTTTGTTAGTGCTCCGTCTGTACATTAAAGACACCTTTATCTTTTCTTGCATTGTGCTTGTTCTGAATCGCTTAACTACTTTATGTATTTATATCGTTTAATTTAATGCTAAGTCGTATTCTAATGATAACAGCCGAAATAAATTAAATAAACCCTATAATATGAATTTATTTGTAATGATACCCCTTTAAACATATTTTCTTCTCACACATACCATAATTCGAACTCTGAATAATTCGAACATTTCTTGTGGTTCCGGCAAGATTCAATTAACGAGAGTCGAATGTATTTCATGAAAAATAAAAATTAATGCATTAAATTAAATTAAAATAAAATTTGTATGATAATATTAAAAACTACAATAGAAACTTAATTATCTGATACCTGGAAAACTAAAATTGCATCAGGTTCACTTCGTAATTATATAGTACTGATTAAACTATATATAAAATTATTACATGTAAACTAAATACCAACCACTATAAAAAAATTATTAAAAAGAAAATTATAAACATCAAAAGAAAGTTTTTAAAAGTTTTATAATAAATATTATTAAAAAATAAAGCAAATTTAATGATGGAATTCCATAATTTCATATCATCTGGGGGAAATTTTATATATTTAAGCAGTAAGGCAAAAATCAACTTTTTTTTTTTTTGGACAAGAAGAATATAATGTACAAATGTATTTAGTTGGAACTTGTCCAAAACTATTCATTTTTCAGTCTGATATAAATGATTATTAGGCCAAGATCTTTCATCATTCTTTCAAGCTATACTGCACGGTAATAATTTAAATATTTATTTGTCTTTTTACCATGTTTAAAGAATTAATAAATTCATAAAAGTTAAATTACAATATATTTTCTCATGCAATTTCAAAACAAAGCACACTTGGAAATATATTCTATGGTCAGTCTATGCAAACTGCATGATGAAATGTGAGAACATCAAACTGAGTTACAATAGAGTCTATAGAGAAAATAATAATCATAAAGAGACGTCAGATGGCATGGTTTGCAAGTTTTTGCCGGGGTGGTTAAAATGAGAGATTGCAACTGGCTAAAATCAGCTGGGCAGAAACTAAAAATAAATACTAAAGAGAACCTTAATCTGCAATGATTTATAATTAACACATGTTTTGATAAGTAAAGAACTAAGTTAAAAATTTAAACTAAAAATTACAAATGTTCTTGAATGTACTAAAACAGTTTAAAAATGATCATATACAAATACGTTGTTTATAGACAGGAAGGCAGCAATATGACAATCATTCCCATCGAATTCACGGCTGAAATTCCAGAATTAGTTAAAACTCGATTGGCATGTCAAAGCAAAATCGGTCTGCCAAGTCGTATCTTGGTGAAAACATTCGAAAAAGCGATTTTAGCAATTGACTTGTAGTTTTATTATTGTGTTTTCCTGTCCCTAAACATATAAAACACAATGACGAACCTATTAATCAGTAAACTAAATATTTGGTCTGGATGTAATTTCCACCAAGATAGGACCTATCAGACCAGTTACATTTTAATATGCTTATTAAATTTTAGTAAATTCCAAATTTCTAGCCGTCGTCATCTTGATGAAGTGATTGTCTGTGTTGGTGCTTCCTGGTCTATTATATAATACTAATTTTCTTTCACTTGAAAAACAAAAATTTTGATAATTGATATTTAA
Source organism: Maratus speculifer (assembly GCA_964019185.1). NCBI lineage: Eukaryota > Metazoa > Arthropoda > Arachnida > Araneae > Salticidae > Maratus > Maratus speculifer. Next base: position 6,283,227 of record CAXHSM010001350.1, on the reverse strand, counting down.
TGCTTCAAAAGTTTAACTATTGATATTGTAGCTTGTAATTGAATTTAAAACGAAACAAGTAAGAAAAATCATGCGTTAAGCATAGATTATGAAGCGCTTTCCAACACTGCTTGAAATCTTTAACAAAACTTCGTTAATTAGGGAAATAAGAGTATATAGCCAAATATGTACTCCAAAATTTTTAATCAGCCCTGTATTTGATTTGTCAGTCGATACACATATTGAAAAATGGAAAATTTAGTTTTACAAGAAAAAAGCTTAAAATTTCTTTTTTGAGCAATTTGTACTAATAAATGGGAAACATACTTGAAAACTTTTGTTCAACTTTGTAGTTTACCTTGTACCTTTATTACACGTCAGTAACAAGCTAAAATTCTATTTAAACTAAAACATTCTTAAAACAACTGAAATCATAAAATGCTATAAATTATTCATAGGTGTCCATGAACACAATTGTTTGCGTGGCCCTGTATATCATTTTATTTATATTTTGCAAACATTTCTTTGTAAATTGAACGCAGTTCAGCATAAAAATTTATACCTAATTTAAGAACCACCTTTAAGTAATTTACGCTCATACTCAGTAATGTTGTTGAACTCTTTTGGATAGCCCTGTATATCAACTATAATATTTATACACACCCTTATAATGTACAATGATTTAGTGAAACTAAAATGCGTATATCATAATTAAAGAGTATTACATCCATCCATCAGCCATCATCGGAAACATATACAGTCCGTCGGAAGGAATATACTATTTGAAATCTTTTGTGTGTCCCTGTAAATGCAATGTACTTCGTATTATGCAAGACAGTATCGTATAATTTATATAAAGCCTCAGTGACATATATCAATTTTGTTATACATGAAACAGTTTAATATATTTTTAAAATGTCACACATTATCCCCCCTCTTTACCTTTATCCAATAGAATTCTTTTGTTTGGCCCTATAAAAGAATAATAGCTTATTTTCACTGCATATTTTATAGAATACATATTTTAGTGTACCTCTTAAATGTATGTAAATTTTAATATGTTTGACAGGATGTAACATCTTTAAAATGCCTTTGAAACGATTTTTTCCAACAGGCCATAATGTAATGGAAATTTTTTGATTCTCCCTGTAAATAAACTAATCATGGTAGAAACTTCATTTTCAATAGGGTTCGTGCTAAAGTAAACGTCAATAACATACAAAAATTTCAGAGCAATTCGAGTATATTTACAGCTGTTAGAGCGCGGACAGACGGATAGACTGGCAGACAGACGGACAAACCGAATGCCTAAGCACTTTTCAAACAATGCATAAGCACTTTTTAAATTTTTGGAAAGTGTTATAAATGTTAAAATTTATTTGAAACGATTTTTTTACATAGGGTGTAATGTAATGGAAAACTTTTGACTGACCCTGTAAATAAATTAATCATGGTAGAAACTTCATTTTCAATAGGGTTCGTGCTAGGGTAAACCTAAAAAACGTCCAAAAATTTCATGGTAATCCGAGTATATTTACGAGAGTTAGAGCGCGGACAGACGGCCAGACAAACCGAATTGCATAAGCACTTTTCAACTTTGTTGGAAACATATAATATAATATTCCATGAAAATATTCTATGATATTTCAAATAATCTCTTTTCGAAATATTTTTTAAAAAAATTAAGCAATCCAATAAATTACAGATTATCTACCATATACAAATAGATATGGTTCATATAAAAGTAAATAATAGAAGCACAAAATATAACAGAAAATTTTTTAATGAAATATCTTGCACAATTATCATACAAATTTCAAAGAATAAAAGTATCGCTTATCTATATATACAGTCGACTCCCTCAGATCTGCACATAATTTACAGATGTAAACAATGAAATATTTAGTTTTGATGTAGGGATAAAATTTGATTTTTTTAGTTTTATATCAATTTCATATATTTTTTAATTTGTAATTTTTGCCAATCTTACTGAATTCATGTTTTTTTTTTTTTTTTTATGAAGTAAGACTAAATTTATTTCTGAAAAAAAAATCAAGATATTGATGATATCAATGATCATTGATTATTAACTTGATGCTTGTTTTTGATATTTTAATCATTTTAAAAATTACTTAAATTTTTGTTGTTTTAGTTTATTACTTGTTTTATTATTTTATTATATTGTAAGCATTAATTATAGGTTCGATTGCATTATTTACATTTAAATTGCTGCTTAAAAAATGTAAAGAAAGCAAAGACAAGAAATCTGAAAAATTCTCAAATCCGCCCAACACCTGGTCAGAAGCTATACAAATTTGAGAATGTCTACTGTACTATTATTATTTTTTAAATGGAGCATTGCATAGCACAGGACTAATTTTGCTAAACTTTCTGAACCCAGACTGTTTCTTAACCTGTATTAAAAAAAACAAATGTTTGAAAATATTTTTCCAAGACCAGCATTACTTATTGGCAACTTTAATGTTTAACTTTAAAAATTTTGGATATAGTTTTCTATTTAAAATTTTAAACTGAGATTTTAAACTATTCTAATAATTGATTATGTATAAAATTACATAACCATATTTAAAAGAAATTTTATTTATTACATTATTCCTTTTTCCTAATTTTTTTTAAATAAGCCCTATTCATAATATTTTATTTTATTTATTTATTCTGAATAAAATGTACTTAAGGAATTTAATATTCCTAATAAAGTCTCAGATTATGTAATGAAATCATTTTCTGCAACTTGTTGTCATTTTCTGCCAGTTAAAACAGGTTACAACCAGTTACTGTCATTGGCATGGCAGAAACCACTTTCTTCAGGCCAAAACCCAGCCCTGACAAAACGGAAGTAAATATCGTGCAAATAGCATATTTTATTCAAAAACAAATCAACCAATAAACATTTCAGTATCTTAGATAAAAATTATCAAAACAGCAATATTTCAAATAATGTGGCTGCAGTTATAATGCGTCATGTACAAGTAACCTAAAAATGTGAATATAAAAGAATGATTGTAAAATTCAACCTGAAACTAGAGAAATTGATTTGGTATAATTATATTAATAAAATGATTTTAAACCATTACGAAAGAGACTGGCTGGTCTGAAATATCGTGTGGTAAAATTCCCTCATATTTTGAGGCCAGCAACAAAATATTGAAAATTACACAGATAGTTCTTTTCACCGAACTATTCTCATTGGCCTACAATCAATAAATACTGATATAAAAAGGAAAAGTGTGCTAAAACCATTTTAATATAAACATCAGAAGCAAATTTATTTTTCTGCGAAATAATAAATTAAAAATCAATTCACTCAATTTAGTGTAACTAATTATAATAAATTAGCATAGTGCACATGTATTACTTACCTGATATCTATATTATAAAGGCAAAACGTATCTGTGTGTAATGCATGCATCATTTTGTGAATGGCAACACTTTCTCCTTCAATTTCGGTTCAGCAATTTTTGCCATTGCAAATTTTACATTTCTAAACATTGCACATTTTTCATTTTTACACCGTCGTATAGAAAAAAAAATATACTTTTAAATGCAATTTGTTTGAAAGCTGTATTTTGGTATATATATATTTTTTTTTCCTTAGTTTTCAATACCAATTTTTTAATTGTGGCAACAGAATCGTTCCATTTTCTCTTAAAATGCAAAATAAATTAAAATGTATATAGTAAGCGCATGTTCAGTGCAACATAGTGATCACTTACCAAAGTGATCAATGTTAATGACAGATTGTAAGGCAGTACAAAATGAAAATCAATGTGACGTTATTTATAATTAAACAGGATAGTTTTCATTAGTATCACAATTTGCCTTCTTACTGCCCTACAATTGTTCGGTACCATTGGTCACTTCAGTAAGTTGCACTGAAAAATTGCCCTTTGTCAAATGTATTGTCTGTTATAAAATCCGGCGAATTTCAGTTTTGTTTCCCCCCCCCCCCCCCCCCCCGGAAATATTGAGATTTTGGGTTTTCAATAGTAACAAAATATGCAATTCCCTCCTCCCGGATCTACAAAATCAGTGGCGTAGCTAGAGGAGGGGCAATCCGCCCCGGGTGTCACCCTCTAAGGGGTGCCACCCAATCTTTATTTGCAAATGAAAGGTATAATCTTATCAGATTTTGGAAAGAAAATCAGAAATAAAAGGATATTTGGTACTTATGTATTAACGCCACAGCAGTTATCTTTTGATTTCCTTGTTGCCTTGTTTTTTGCTGATTTTTGCTGCCATTTTAGTGTTTTAGTACTTTTTAGAGCCTTTTAGTGTATTTTTTGTGCACATGCGAACAACAAGATTGCTCCTTATTACGCAAGTTCTGCTGCGGCAGCTTTAATACATAAGTACCGGATATTTTTAACTTACAACACACTAAAGTTAATTTTCTTTTCTATGAGAATGTGAAATTTTATACAGAATGGTGTACCTAAATGAAACATGTACCAGGGAACAAAAACCTGCCATCTAACGATTGGGTAGCAAAAACAAATTTTAAAAGAAAGAATTTTCTTCTACAATCTACATTATAGACACCACATTGCCTTATGCAGACTATGAGTTGTGTAGCACCAGTGAGTTTTTTTTATACACAAGGATGAAAGATAAATAAGGAAGGGTATGGTTATTTATTATAACATAGAATTATGACTGAAAAAATATATCGGATTGGAAGGGGGTGGTGACACCATTTGGATCGGCCCCGGGTGTAACCCATCCTAGCTACGCCACTGTACAGAAGACCCAAATGGACAAAAGTGTCTGAATTCAAATTGAACAGAGTTAAAACCAAATTCAATCTAGGAGAAATAGTACAAGGTATCAAATTTAACCTAAATAAAAGTTCCCATTTGTTGTTTAGAAATTTAAACATGAATATTATTTGCCTATCTCATTACAAATAAATAAATAAAATTACCTGCTATAAATATGACATTTTAATAATGCTTTAAATGACTATGGTCAAAATAAATATTGCAATACATGAAATTTTGTGTAATCATATTATCAAACTTCAAGTTATAGAATTTCAGTTAAAGAGTAACAAAAAGAAATTATCTTAGCATTAATATACTTCAGTAAATTGGATAAGATCAATAAATTTACACAGTGAAAACTTATATGATAAACTAGACAGAGCAAGACACAAGACGCCAATGTGAGAATGAATCGTGAAATTTTACATTACGATTCATTTAAAAAGATTCATTCCTTGACCCTGTGAATATTGAATTCTAGAGATTTAAAAATTAGTCCCTTTTTTTATTCCCTTGCTTAATACTGACTATCAGTTAGCCATTAACAGAAAAAAGGTTTTCCACAGAATATGTTAAATTTTCTGGAAGTTCCTGAGTTATTCAAAATTAAATTGCGTAAATTTTAATCCTCAGACCATATTTAAGTGCTAAAGTCGCAAATTTTAACTAATACTTTCTGTTCTTTTTCTATAAATAAAGGTTTTGTTTAATTAGTTAATAATTTTTCTATTTTATTCTTCGATTCATTAATCAGGATGGATTTCGTGATTCATTCATTGTACTGGCGTCTCTTTTTATCAATTAAACTGCTGCAAGGCTGCAAAAGAAGTATGCCTAAAACATTTTTTTTAATCACTGGTCATAGTAATTCTTACTAGTGTATAAGTTGTAAACAAGCTTTAACAAGGAATCGAACCAAAATTTTTCTGAATATCCTAAATCTAACTGCATCTATATTTAAACGGAAGGCATATTTAAGTGATTCATTAAGGAAATCATTAATAATGAATTAAATTTTATCATTCATTCTCGTGGCGTCTGTTCTAAAATGAACAAAATTCTCACACTGTGATCCTAACAGTGAATGTATATTTCTCAAATTAATTTAATCACCCATCTTTTTTACTGAAATAAATTAATGGTAAGATACGTTTCGTTTATTAATCTTCTACTGAAAATTCTAGAAGTTGTAATTTGATCATATGATGGCACAAAAGTTTGTGTCACAACTTTCATTATTGCTATCATTTATAGTCATTTAATATATTCCGCACTCTAGCAACGAATATTTTGCCAGCCGAATACTTTATTAATTTAGCATTTAAAAGTATTAAAAAATTAATAGTTAATATTTAAAACGGTTACTTTCATTTACAGAAAGATTTTTTTTTCCCCCTTAGAGTAAAATACCCTATAAGTAATTAACATACTCTATAACTAAAATGCACTTAAAAATCTGTAATTTGGCATACGTTTCATTTATACAATCTGTTTTTTTAGCATTTGTAAAATTTATTTATTGTAATACCATTTGTTTATTTTATTATATGAAAAGAAGTAAGTTGTGTATATATAAAAAACAATAATAATGCATACAAATACACATGCATGTATGCATATACATGTGTAAGTATACAATTATTATAATTATATGAATATATAGATATATATAAACACACATATGCATTCATTAGGATTGTTTTCATAGCTGTTTGTATCATTTGGCAATAAATCTCATTTTATTAAGCTGAAATTGTGTGAGTAAAGAATAGCTATTAAAAAAAAATGTAACGGCCTGTATAATAAAAAAAACCCTCTCTTTTTTTCTTTTTCTTTTTTTTTAAATCAATCAGTACAAATTTTCAATATAAATTATGAACATGTAATAATTTTAAGTAAAATTTCATTAAGTATCTATTTTACTGTATATTATCATTTCAAAATAAGCTGTAATTATTTGCAGTTTTATATGTAATCTATAATTTTTTATAATGTATTTATCTTGAACAATACAATGTTAAATATGTTAAAGTATTACTAATAATAAAATCTTGATTCAGTAATATATTTAATTGTAGTACATTTTTCTAATTATAAAAATAATTTTAATAGTTTGTGCATTCAATATAATTTAGACACACATTTTTTTTTCTTTAAGTAGTTATACGAATTTGTAATTAATATGAATTTTAGATACTTCTTGGTTATCCTGTCAACCAAAAACTATCGCTGATCTGTACGATTAAATGCCAATAATGGATGATCGTGAATGTCGCATTCAATGACATTAAATATGATACATATATTTAGAATGTCATTAACTGATTTTTATTTCTACTTTTTATTTGTATTTTTATTAATATTCCACTAATTATTTATTTTTTTGTTATCTAATATAAAAATTATGTCAATATGTATAATTTCGCTATTAGTTTTGGGATTTGTGTGAAATTTGGTGAAATTGGTCGATGGGATAACCAAGTTATACCGAATTTTATGTACTTTTGTTATTTTCCTTCCTCCAAAGTAAAAGAAAATTGTCTAACTGTCAATTTTAAAATTAACTGTAATAGTTTGCTATGTTTAATATGTAGTTTTTATAGTATTTGATGTATGGTCTACTCAATGTTCTAAAATTTAACCAACAAATTAAAGAGGATTGATAGAAATTATCAGAAGGATGAAAAATCATCAACTGAATCTCACCAGGATGGAGAGGGGGATGGTAGTGAAGTCTCTAATATTTTGTGAGCTTGGGAAATTCTAGATTTTTGAAAGACCCTTTGGGAGGGGGAGTAAAAGGTATAAGATTTATTTTTGTTTTGGTGATTTATTTTCTAATTGTAAACAAGTTAAATTATCAAAGTATAATAAGAAAGCAGATAGACTCAGTCTGTCATTGTGTTTGTCTGGTCGTTGAAAATATCATACATCCACCAAACCTTTAATTTCTCTATGATTGTTTATCAACAGCTGATCCATATTGTTTATTTCCTCCCAAACTTTGTTTCGTACCAGGTTCATAAATATTACGATATTTTCAAAAGAGTCAACTTACTGCTGATAATAAATATTTCAAGCATAATATAAATTAGAAACTAAAACATATTGTGCTTCACGAGAAAAATTTTAACCATAAAACAGATTAAAGGTACTTTTTTTTTAACTTAAAACAATATTGAAAATCAACTAAACTCCCTAAAATCCACACATAATTATGGATGTAAACAATGTAACATTCAGTTCAAAGGACAAAATTTGACTCTTTTTTTTAATTTTATATCAATTCTATACATATTCTAATACAGTATGGAACCATTTATTCGGAAACCAGTTAACCGGAAAACCAGCTATCCAGAATGATACTTCTAATAGACTGATGTTAGAATCTTTGTAGAAAAAAGTGCCATACACTGCCAGTTTGACATATACATTGCTTGAAACAATTGTATAGTTTGATAACAGCTCCTAGTATTTGAAACAGAAGCATATAATCATATTATAGATAAATAAATAATATTATAATTATAATATTATAGATCTTTCCATTTTTATGCCAAGAAAACAGAAGAATTTTTGTTCCCAAGGAGTTCCCATAAATTATCTTCTTTCAAACTCTAACAATTGATCTTACTTGCATCGGATTCTTGGTTCAAGTAATCTAATAATAAATTTAAAATTAGAAGTAATACCACAACTACATATGTTTCACAAAACTTATCAAATGGATGCTGCTTTAATGCACAACCAGTTAACTGGAAAAACCAGTTATCTGGAATACATCTGACCCTAACCATTCTGGATAAATGGTTCTGTACTGTATTTAATTTTTGTTATTACTGAATTCATGTTTTTCCATGAAATAAGAATAAATTTGTTTCTCGAAAAATTCAAGCTATTATTAATATCATTTGTAATTAAAGTCTTCTTACCAAATATATTTATGGGTACTAATTGGTTATCCCGTCGACCAAAAAACTAACACCAAACTATGAGATTAAATGCCAATATTGGATGATCATGAATTGCGCATTCAATGACATCAATTACGATATATGTGTTTAAAGCACCATTAAGTGATTTTTATTTCGACTTTTTATTTATATTTTTATTAATATTCTAATAATTTGTATTTCATTATTTAAAATGAAAATTATGTCAATTTGGCCATGAGTTTGGTGATTTGTATAATTTGGTGAAATTGGTCAATGGGATAACGAAGTATAGTACCCATTTATGTATTAATCAAGCTTTTTTGGTCATCTAATCTGGCTAAATCTGAAATAAAACTTCCTTAGTTTATTATTTTTATATGAATTAGTAATGTAACTTTATGAAGCAAGTTTGATTGACTAATTTAGGAAAAGTAAATTCCATCTTTATTATGAATATTTTATGATACATTATTGATTATTAACTTGACCTTTGCTTTTAATATTTTAAAAATTATCTAAATTTTTATTATATTCTACACATTTATTATAGTGTCTATTGCATTATTAATTACATTGATAGTACTGTTTAAAATGTAAACAAAGCAATGATCAGAAATCTGCAAAATTCTAAAATCCACACAGCCTCTGATCCCAAACTGTGCAGATTTGAGGGAGTCTACTGTATTTGAAAACTCAAGTCCTTTTTCACTTAGAGTTCAGATTCCCCTCTCTCATGTTAAACAAATAGCAACATGCAATCTTATTTATCTAATATCGCATCAGAAAATTAAAATTTTAAGCTCATTTTTTACTATGCAATGCATTCTTCTTAACCATTTCTGCATGGGCAAATCCTTTTAGTAAAATGAAAAATTATTGACTGTCACCAGAATTTTCAAAAGACATTTTTAGAAATTAAGAATCCCTTAATTTAAGCTTTCATTATAAAAGTAAAATTTTACTAAAATATTATTGGTCTTGTTTGCAAATTTGAAATTAAAATTATGAGTCCTGGGGCTGGACACAGTGTGCCAGAAAGGGTTAAAGGATGTTTCATTCAATTTCAGCTAACAGAAAATACTAAAAATTTATACTTATTTTTTATCTTAAATATTTGTAGTGAGAAAGTATTAATAAATAGAGAAAAAAATTAAGCAGACACTACTAATTTATAAATCCCATATTATATTGAAACAAAAACTATCTAAAGTATTAGCAGTTAAATTTGTTTTTGGATAATATTTAATGAGTAATTAACAACCAGATGAGAGAAAGAAAATGCTGTTAATTTGTGATATGTTCCAATATGACAGTATACCATGGGGGAAAAAAGAAACAAAAAATAGTTTTTAAAGATTTAGGAAATATGCAGAATTTTAAAGATTTTCACAATATCTCAGAAATTAATGCAAGGATTTTAATCAAACTTCAGATTCAGTTATAAATTGAGATAAGTTATTTCTGATTAGACTTTGTAGTGCCGTAAAATCCCATTAATCCGCCCTTCCCTATCAAATGCCCCCTCCCCACTTTATAAAGAATTTGAAATTTTCAAAAAATCCCGAGAAAGCGCCCTCACTATCGATTCTCAAAGGCGATTGAGAGTGGGATGAATCATTTTGAAATGAATGAATAATGAATCTTCGATGAAATGTGCGTTTTTTCAAGATTTTTAAATTGATTTCATGCTTGTTTTGGCTTTTTTTTACTAATTTCTCCTTTTTTCTGAGTTTCTTCGACAGAATTTACGTTTTTTTTTTTTTTTTTTTTTTTTTTTTTTTTTTTTTTTTAAACTTAAATTTTTTCAAGTGTCAAAATTTATGAATCATTCATTTCATGATGATTCATTCCTGTAAATTTTGTTGAACGATCGCGAAAAAATCCCGTGTAAGCGCCCCCCTCTAACTATTGTACGATTTTTCATTTCGTTTGGGGGGGGCGAATCAACGGTATTTTACGGTAAATCACTTTACCGGCATTGTTACTATGCTGCATTTTTTCAGGAAGTATTAACAGGTATGATAGGGGGGCACAACCTTTTCAAGAGAAGGGTCACTTACAAATATATGAGTGGTCGAGGGCCACACCAATAACACAGACAGAATTCGGTTTCAAGAAGGTTATCTGTGGTCTATAATCGAATAAAAAATATGATTTCAGAGGATAGTTGGAGGGGGTAGTCCTTTAAGTTTGCTTACCCAGTCAAAATATCAAATTTAGTTGGTAAGGCTGTATAAGCAATTTTTTCATTTATGTATATAACAGTTATAGCAAAGATTATATTCAAGATGTAACGATACTCCTTGACTTTATTCAGAAAAGTAAATTTTGTTTTATTAAAAATTCTAAAAAACAAACTTAAGTAGATGGTGCCGAAAAAAATTTGAACTTTATGAATGAAGGAGAGAAAAGGAGTCACTCAACAAGATTTTTTGCTTCCTGATCAATAGAATTCCTGATTTTCCTGCGCCTGGTCAACAAAATTTGCTATTTTTCCTCGCCTGATCGACCATTTTCGCCCTTTACGAAACCGATCGACAAAATTCTCTATTTTTATGCAGCCGATCAAAAAAATTCATAATCTTTTCGCGCCTGAACAACAAAATTCACGATTTTTACGAAGCCAATCGACGGAATTTACGATTTTTCAAGCCAATTGATGAAAATCACGATTTTTACAAAGTCGATCGAACAAATTCTTTTGAGCCGATCGGTAAAATATGTAATTCGTATAATGACGAAGAACGAAATTTGCGATTTTTCTGTGCCTGATCGACGAAATCCACGATTTTTACAAAGCCAATTGACCAAATTTGCGATTTTTATTCGCATGATCGGCAAAATTCGCGATTTTTTCGATCCTAATCGACAAAATTCGTGATTTTTATGAAGCCGATCGAGAAAATTCACGGTCTTTCCGCGTCTGATCAGCATAATTCGAAATTTTTACGAAGCCAATCGCTAAATTTCCCGAATTTTACGAAGCTGATAGACGAAATTGGCTAATGTATAAACTATTGTATGAATCTGTTTATAAAAACTCGCAAATTTTTCTTGTCCGATCGACGAAGTTTGTGCTTATTCCGCGCCCAATCAACGAAATTCGCGATTTTAAACTAACTTTGACGAAATCTGCATTTTTTTACGCGACGAGATTAAATTCCCAATTTTTTTTCGAAAGATAAATTGATAAAACTCATGATTGTTTCGCAGCCGATCAACAAAATTTTCATTTTTTACGCCCATCATCATAAAAGTCGCGATTTTTTCTAGCCTTATCAACGAAATTTGCGATTTTATATTCTCTGACAAAATTTGCGATATTTTTCGTGCGCGATCAGCGAAATTTGGTGATTTTTTCATGCGATAAACCGGGAAAACTTGTGATTTTTCCTTAGCCGATGAATTTACATATTTGATGCATCTATTTGAAGAAAGTTAAAACTCGTTGGGAGATTTTATGAAACAATCTCAGAGAGTTCAGGGGTTTAAAATATCTTAATTATTTCATATGAATAGGATATTATAAGACAATTAGATTGCATATCTTGTACCAAATGTTTCTCGCCAGTACGAAATAATGAACTTTTCGTACTGCATAGGGTGTAAAAACATATCATCATATTATCACTTCCAAGGGGAGAAGTGTCCAGCACTTGTTATCGTAAGACATCATTAAGTGGAGGAAAATATTTATGTTTTTAAATCGTGATCTTTTTTGATCCAATCATGATTTTCTCTTTTTGATATTTTTTCTTTGCATCAATATTTTTTTTAAACTTTTTTAATCTGTTATCTATTTTTATAAAAATACAAAGTTATGATTAAAATGATTGCATATAAAATCATTTTATTCCATAAAATGGAGAATCTCAGTTCTCGCCGGGTTTTTTTTTTTCGTATAAAAAAAGTTCTTAGAGAAATCGGGTTTGAAACGATACTTGTTATGTTTATTAGAAAAAATGGGGAAGAAATGTGTTCTTCTTTTGTTGATTTATTAGAAGCACTACTTACCCACATGCATGGGGAAGTGCAAAGAGACAATAATACTGTTGAATGCATTATGTAACAAAAAGCTATTATCAAACACTTTTAAATTGTAAGTATTTCTTTAAAACTCTAGTTGATATAAAGTTATTTCACATATGAAAGTAGTATTTAATGAACTTCTCTTTCCTTAAATCAGTAAAGCATGTGAAAATATGTCCTATATGTCTATATAGGATCAGACCACACCAAACCAACCAATGGACAAAATTTCAGGTCTTTCGATTTTGTTAATTTTTGGCTCAGATATTGTACAAGAATATTAGGTAAAAAAATACAAATTTGCAGATTTTATTAACCATTTGTTTTTGAGTTACTAATTTTTGAAATTTTAAAAATTTAATGAAATTTGTACTGTTTGGCATTCTTTAAATTGCTGTAACTTGGGAACTAATTGACCTAAAGAGTTGAAATTTATGTCATTATTATTAGTTTTTTATGATGTTTTATGAGATATATAACAGAACCAAATTATTTTAAAATATACTTTTTTGTAAAAAAATTATATAAAATTTTAAAAATTCAAAATCGGATTTTTTGATTTTGTTTAAAAAATATATTATATTTAACTCCCTTTTAGCAACTTTTATGCAAAATTTCATGATGGTACTCTTATGGTATCATAAAGAAAAAAAAAATTTTCTATATCAATGATCGGCCAATTTCTGTAAAAAAAAATCTTATTATATTATGTTATAAAGCAAATTGACTATAAAAAGTAGTCCATTTTTGTTTCTAGTGTTCATATTCCTCATTCATGCAGGTGAAGTTTAATTATCAAGTAAAATTTTAGCATATAATTCGTTAGGTTTTATTATTTTGTTAAACATATAACAGTAAAATTAAAAGTAATCAAGATAACTAACATCTTGTGTAATTAACAAGCTTGTTTGAAAAAGTGCTGTTTAAGTTTATATTGGCAGGTGTTGCCTAGCAACAGGCATACCAAAATGTAAGAAGTTTTCTAAGTGCAAACAATAAACTGTGAATGAAAGACATTATCTTTTTATTTCTGCAGCTTTTTCTAAGCTGTGTGAAAAAATATCATCTTTGTCTTTTCTGTTGTGATTCGAATTGTTTTATGAGAATGTAAGATCTTTTGTAGTGGCACACTATCTCCAGTCTATTGCTGTCTGTTTATAACTTTTATTGTACAATTTATGTTTTTTTTTTTTTTTGATACTATTATTTCTTTGAGTTTAAGGCTGATTTGTGTTATAAAATACTAAGAGTGAAGTGGCTTTAAACTGAAAATGGATAAAAAGTGGAATAAATTTTGTTGTAATCCATTCAAAAAACAAGAACATTGGGTAAGTAAAAATTTAAGAAGTGTTACATTGTTGATGATAGCATTAAAATGTGACATTGAAAAAGGCATGAAAATCTACCGCTTACAATTAGGCAAGGAAAAGCATCCCTAAAATTGTGAAAATGATATTGATATTAAATTTTCAGACATTCCAATTGATGACAATCCAAAACCAGGTTTCAGTAAAGATGACCCTGAATTTATGGATGTAGAATCTGGTTTTGATTATTTGAATGCATCATTAACATCTATTGGTGAGTCACCTATTATTAAAAGTGAATGTTTAAGTAGTAAAAGGTTCTGTAAGGAAAAAATGAAAAAGTTAAGCGCATGTTGAATGAATGTTTCTTTCAATCAGTTCCTGATGAGAGTGACATAGTGTGTATGTGTGTACAAACAGAAATAATTTAACAGCTAAAACATAAATTTTTGACAGCAACTAAAAGTGAGTAATTAGAAATCTTGACAGTTTTATGTAAAAGCTGGTCATGTGAATTGTCAAAAATACAACGTGAATTTGGTGTAAGCATAAAAGCATTGAAAGAAAAGCAAAAAAAACTAACTAAAGAAAAAGGTGTTTGTCAACTCCAGACCCAAAACCTTGTAAATCTTATCAGCTGAAACATCTGCTACAGTACAGGATATAATGATGATGTTAGCAGACAAATGCCAGGAAAAAAGGATTACATTTCTATGGACAAGGATGCTGATGGTACGCCACTTCATGTTCTATAAAGACTAATTTTAGGAAATTTATGTAAAGTTTACATTCTTTCCATATCAAAATCTCCAAATTTAAAAATTGGCTTTTCGAAGTTTGCTGAGTTAAGACCTAAAAACTGTATAATAGCTGGTGTCAGTGGCACTCGTGTGTGTGTCTGTACGGCACACCAGAATATTAATTTGATGATTGCTGGAGGTAATTTACATAAAATTACACTACCTGGATCTGACAATCCTCTTAAGACTTACTGTGTAATCCACCGACACAATTATGCTTTTTAAACGAGTGTGCTTGCTGTCCCAAAATTCATGACTTCAAAGAAGCTCTGATGGAATACTTTGAAGAAAATATGGTTGAGAACATAAGCTACAAACAATGGATTACAGTGGATCGTTGCACTTTTGAAACCATGATTAAACCAGTTGAGGATTTTGTGGAAAAATTTAGTAACAAGTTAGTGCATCTAAAAATACATGATTTTGTGGCAAAACAACAATCGCAGTTTTTTCTGAAGAGAAGTCCACATTGCAAGAAAATGAAGCTGTGATAACATGCGACTTTGTAGAAAACTATTCATTTGTCTTACAAGATGAAACACAAGGGTTCCACTGGAACAAATCAATGGCCACTGTGCACCCAGTCATTGTTTACTGCAAAGAAAATGACCAAGAAACAGGCAATCAGATTCTACTTCATAAGAGTATAGTATTCATTTCAGACTGCTCAACACACAACACAGTCCTTGTACATGTTTTCCAGAGAAAGAGAGCTATTTTCCCCACTTCAAGAAGCTGTACTACTTTTCAGATGGCTGAGCAGCTCAATACAAAAACTGCAAGAATTTTGTTAATCTTTGCTATAATAAAGAAGATTTTGATGGAATTGAGGCCGAGTGGCATTTTTATGCAACGACACATGATAAAGGTGTATGCGATGGAGTTGGAGGCACAATAATGAGGCTTGCTGCTAAAGGCAGCCTCCAAAGTCCAACAGATAATCAAATATTGATGCCTTTTGAACTTTTTCATTGGGGTTGAGAAATATACATGTAGAAGAAGAAAAGGTGTTGAAATCAAGATTTTAAGAAGCTGTGTCAGTTGTTGGGACTCAAAAATTTCATTCGTTCATCCCTCTCGATAAAGACAAAGTCCAAACGAAAATATACTCTTTTTCTAACAATGATATGGAAACACACAAAGTTCGAAATGAGTCCTAGTGATGAAAACGTTTTGTTTGAAAAAATTGTGGGGTGTGTTGCTTGTGCCTATGAAAATGAGTGGCGGGTGGCATGTGTTCTCACAAAAGATCAGGTTGAAGACCACGTTAAAACTTTGACGTTTAAACTTGTTTCTTTCCTTCATCCAAGCGGACCATCTCCGTCATTCACTTATCCTACAAAAGCAGACATTTTGACAGTAGCAAAATACTTTATTTTATGCAAAGTACATCCAATCACTGCAACAGGCAGAAGATACGCAGTATCCAAAGAGGAAATGGAAAGAGCAGGTCAAATTTTACAAAAGAAGAAAAAATACTTGTACTAAGATCTAAAAATTGAGCTCCACTGTGGCAAATTGAATAAGTAATTTGATAAGCAAAAGGATTTGTTCATAAAATATCTAAAATTTGTTATTTGTCTTTTAATAAAACAGACTATTGTTAAATTTCCTCCAATTTGTATTTGTTTCCATCTAAGTAACATTTCTGGCTAAACTGTGCAGCATACCTTTGTGTTTTTATTGCAGATTTACATGAACATTGATACAGAAAATATTTTTTTCTTTATGACACTATAGGAGTACCATCATAAAATTAGGCATAAAAGTTGCTAAAAGAGTGTTAAATGTAATGTATTTTTTTTCAAGAAAATCAAAAATTCCGATTTTGAATTTTGTAAAATTTATATAAATTTTTTACAAAAGAAATAAGTATCTTGGTCATGTTATACATCTTATAAAACACTATAAAAAACTAAAAAAAATTATGCAAATTTTAATTCTCTAGATCAAATAGTTTGGAAATTACAACCGATTAAGATTACAAAACTACATAAATTTCGTAAATTTTTCCAAATTTCAAAAATTTATAACTCTAAAACGAATTATCGAAAAAAAAAAAATAAACTTCACAATTTTAATCTCATAAGTACCGTATATCCCGTATATTCCAGCGTATAACACGCAATTTTAAATCTGAAAAATCACTTCATTTTTCCATATGCGTGTTATACGTCGAATATAAAATGGTTCAAGTAAAATCATAAGAATAAAACATTCCAAATTTTTAGAATTATATAAGTACATTTACATAGTTACATAAACAAAGAAATTCAAAGTATATATTTTCTAAAAAACAATCTACTTTTCAGATCACACGAAAATTACATTGTACTCAGTCTCATTTATACTCTCGGGAATGTCATCTTCTTCCTTACTCTCACTTTCATGTATTTTATCACCAGTGTCCTTTTCATCTAGCCATAAATAGTAATATTCTGTACCGTCAAGTGTATTGTGAAATTCCACAGTTTTTAAATAATTTTACAATTATTTCCAGTTTTATTTCATCTCATGATGTTATTATCCATTCACATATTTGCGGTAAAGTCACATGCCGCATGTTTTCTCCTTTGTAAAGGATATTTTTCCTTCTAGCATCTATGTGTTCCATTGCCACCTTAAACTTTTTTTGAAAGGTTTGTTTTTTAAAACATCTAGTGGTTGAACTAACGAAGTCAACCTACATGGAACTACTGCCAAATCTGTATTGGATTCTTTTGTTCTTTTTTTTATTCCGGGTGTTCTATGGGGTCTAAACATATCCCAAACTAAAAAGCTTGCTGGTTTTTTTTATGTTCTTGGACGCTTTTCCCAAACATTACGTATCCATAACTTTAACCCATTTTTGTCTATCCATCCTTACTCATAGACATGTAGAAAAACTCAATTTGGAAAACTACCAACTGCCTTTGTTTTTCGTTTGAAAATTACCATTGGTTTTAATTTAATACTGTCTGCTAAGCAAGAAAGAATCACTGTGACTTGCGAGATTTCGTGTCCCGTAGTTTTAAATTGAATAATTTTTACTCCTTTTGTTTCTACACTTTGGTTTTCTATCATTTCAAACATTGCGGGCGTTTCGTCTATATTCCCAATTTTAGACAAATCATAGTTTTTCTTCTTTTGTTTATCAATGACAAACTTCTGGAAACTTAGCAGTTTTCATTCCGTTTCTTTAGGAAGTTTTTGTACAACTTTCCTCTTTTGGCGAAGAACAAAATTTCTGCGCTTTATACATCTATCGCACCAACTCGTTATTGACTTAAACTTTTCACTTTCTTTGGGATTCTTTTTTGCCCATTGTAAGACAAATAAACGAACACTACTCCCGGTTCTTATTAGCCCATTTTGCGATTTTCTAATATCCACTGGGCAACATTGTTCTCTAAAATAGGCCACTTCGTAATGCCATGTAATGCTAATTTTGTTTTGGCATAGTTAGAATCGCAGCTTGCGACTTTTTCCATTCACGAACAGAACATTCATTATCTCAGAACATTCTAGCTGCAACGCGATTACTATTTTCTTTTGGAAATGCTATTACTTTACATTTAAATCCGAAATTGTATTTATTTCGTTTTACTGAAGGCATATTTTATGATGAAGAACGATTTTCATAAACTTTAAGATCAACGCATCTAAAAGTTATGGTCTCGAACAAATGACGAATGTTACATGAAATGGGAAATTTTCATTGGTAAGATCAGCGCAGATGGGGGAGGGAGGAAACATCGGTTTGTCTCAAACGAGATTTGGGGGGGGGGGGAGACGGGTTATTTAGATTCCAAAAAGTAGAAATTGAGCAGACAGAAGACGACTAGTTTTACATGTCGCAAAGAAAAGACGCATTTATCTGAATTGGGGGGGGGCAGTTTTTATTTTCAGTTTCTTTTCGTGGGAAAAATTTTATGCATGTTATACGCCAGTATATTCTTGAAATAAAATTGTGTACTTTCAAATTAGTGGTGCGTATTATACGTCGGGATATGCGGTAAATGTTAAATAGCTTTTCAATAGTTACATAAAACGTATTTTTTCAGGATTATATCATATTTTACATTGTCAAACTCCAGTGACTGACGCTGTAAAAAAATGGAAAATTAAGTGAGAGTCACCGGTGACTAACGTAGCATTCAATGTGTTAAGCATGGTAAGTATATTAATAAATAATTAAATTATTTCTATTCAACTAACCTGAAAAGATGTATGCAAAATCCTTTATATTAGATTGAAAAATTAATAATTTTGGATGAATTCCAAACTAAACATAATCATACATTCCATTCTCCTTGCAGAAAAAAAAATATTTTCGCCTCACTTTTTAAGAGTGTCATTGTTTCCACTAATATGAAATTATATAATTTCATCCTTAAATTTACTTTATTTTCAATTTATAATATTTATTATATCAGCTTTTAACTTTAATATTTTTATATGATAAATTTGTTTAATGATGGTAAGTAGTTAGTTTACATATTATAACTTTATGTATAGTTTCATCAGAATATAAGTATGAAATGCACCTAATGAAGTTTTAGTTTTCCAAGCATCAGATAACTAGACTTGTATTGTAATTTTTAATACTATCATTCAATTTTTAGTTCAATTCACTTTAATACAATAATTTTTATTTTTCATAATAAATTTATTTTTTTATAAATTATTTTTTAATGAATCATAAAAGTGATTAATGTATTTCTATTTATTACAGATGCTATAAAATTAGCTATACATCAAATCAAACAAAATCATCTTTAACATTTAAAATATGCAGCAAAATACTTTTTCACAAAACATCCTTGGAAAAACAGCTTCTAGCTCACAGCGGAGAAAATATTTCAAGTGTAAGCTATGCAACAAGAGTTTCTCTCAAAAAGGTCATTTAAAAACACACCTGTTAATCCATTCTGGTGAAAAATCTTTTGCGTGTGAGATATGCAACAAGCATTTTACACAAAAAAGTCATTTAAAGAGTCATCTATTCGTTCATACTGGGGAGAAATGTTTTGTTTGTGGAATATGCAAGAAGAAATTTTCTCAAATGAATAATTTAAGCAAACATCTCTTAATCCATACTGGTGAGAAACCTTTTGTTTGTGAGATATGTAACCAGAAATTCTCTCGAAACGGTAATTTGAGCAGGCATCTGTTAATTCATACTGGTGAAAAACCTTTTGTGTGTGAAATATGTAACAAGAAATTCTCTCTTAAGCCTAATTTTAACAGGCATCAATTAATTCATACTCGTGAGTAATTTTTTTGATTGTAAGATATGCAACAAGAATTAAAACATACTGGTGAATAATTTTAAAACGAGAATTTTTCTCAAAAATTATGTGTAAACAGCATCTATTAAATCTTGTGATAATCAAAATATTCTTAGTTTTTTTTTGTGATTCTCCATAATTCCCCATAGAGTAGTTAAAACAGTTTTGACTACTCTTGTATATGAAGTATACATACTACAGACTTTGTTTTATGCAGTGATTAGGCGGTAGAAAATGGTATTGACATATTACAATTGGAGGCAATTCGAGTGTATTTCCAAGAGTAAGAGCATGTAGATACAAATCGAAGTAATTAACACTTTTCAACTGTTTCAAGATTTAAAAGAAAAACAATTACGAACATTCATGCATCAAGCATGAAACAATGCAATATAATTGTAAAATTTTTCAAAACCTCACTGTTTTATAATAGTACAGGAAAAATGGTATTTCTCTTTTCCTTAAATGTAAATAAAGTCTTACTGTGGATACATAAAATTTTTCTGTTTTATTTTACGTGTATAAGTTGTGGTGGAATTTTATATGTGTTTTCCAATCATATAGAATATGTTTTTATTAATTTACTTATTTGACATGATATATATATATTACAAATTTAATTTTTTTTCGCCAAAATTAACCTTATTCTGTATTAATTTCTTTTTAACGCTATTCTGTAATTATTTCAACTTATTAAATTAAAATCCTGTTACTAGATCCAATCTGTTAATCTTTATAGAACCTATATAAATTCTTATATCACCTTAAAAAGCATTTATTCCAATATGCGTAATTTTAAAAAATAGCTCTAAATTAAAAATATTCTTAATTAAACTTTATCTCTTAAAATTCCCAATAAAGCTCATTTTTTCCTTGTTTTTATCAACCCTTTTTTAAGAGTTTTATTAAATTTATTCCAAAATCGAACCTTTCAAAAATATCATTCTTTTTATT
Source organism: Maratus speculifer (assembly GCA_964019185.1). NCBI lineage: Eukaryota > Metazoa > Arthropoda > Arachnida > Araneae > Salticidae > Maratus > Maratus speculifer. The sequence continues at coordinate 6,262,172 of CAXHSM010001350.1, read as the reverse complement.
CATTTTTATTTTTCCTTCACGTTTAATATTTGTTGCGTACCAATAAATTCATTTCTTTTCTTTTTATTTTAAAATAAATCGTCTGTAATTGAATATCGTCCGCAGAATATTCGAATTCTGAGCTCGATATAAATTTGTTTAATAATAATTTTTTTAAATAAAAATTATCGTCTGAATGATATGTTTAATCTCAACACTGGTGATGAAATTTTGTTTACATAGGAAAATCATGGTTAGAGACTATAGAATGTTCTGAAAGTTTTTGGTTTTAGATTAAGTGAGGGAGTAAAGAGATGATGAGAGATATTCTTTCCCTTTTCTTCCGATGATTTGATAAGACGACTTGCGAAATTAATGTTTTTATGATGGAATATTCTTTTTTTTCTCTTCTTTTCGATGATTCAGATCAAGACGGCTTGCGAAGAGAGCATTTCCCGCTCTATATGGCATCATTTTAATAAACTTTTTTGGAGCAGCGAATGTGTAGTTTACTGAAGCGTGTACATTTATTTATTTTCCTCGCTTGCCATGACTTTGTACTTCAAAACGGTGAAACCTGTGATGATGATTCTGTCTCTGAACTTCAAAATGTTAGTTTTTTATTCAATCGAACAGGATATTTTGTGTGACAAGGGCAAAAAAGAATGACATTCCATGACATATTTTCTGCTTCATAACGGAGTCTGCTGTAGAATGTAGTGTTGATCGGCTTGTGGACCTAAAAAAAACGACATTGTTGGAAATCTTCTTGTGCAAAAATTCCCTTAATTAACTAAAGTACAAGAAATGTTCTTTCTATAGTGCTTCAAATCTATGCTTGAAAAAACACTGAGAGAGTTGCTGGCTTTATTAAAAAAGTTCCATGATGACTTACATCCATCTTGTTGCCGCCCAGATATTGAATAAATGATTTCAGGTATTCCTGGTAGTGATGCCAAAAAGAAAAAAAACTTACAGGGACAATTGAACGCCGATTAATGATTATTTACTTCTCCCCACTAGGATCACCTTGAGAATTTCTTCTTAACAGTGAGGTTCTTTTTTCAGAAATGTTTCATTATTATTTGTATCCATTTTATGTATTTGTGTAGATTATTTATTCTCTGCTTGTGAGATTATTTATTCATTTGTTTATTTTTCTGTGAGTCTTATTTATTTATCTAATTATGAATATTATTATTATTACTTGTTGGAGAGAAAACACGTTTGTTCTTAAAAATTTAATTAAAGAGTATGATGTTATTAAGGCACTTACTGTCGCTTATTAAAGACTATTATGATATTTTTATGCACGATTAAAAGTAAGTTTGTAATGGTAATGACGCATAAAAGAGTCATTCTCAGAATGCAGTATTTTTGTGATTATGTTCTTACTACTAGATATTTCAGCTAGAAAACTAAGTTAACTTTCATATTTTTAATTTTATTTGACAGAATTTCTGGTGGCAGTGAGCTTTAGTTCCCGGATTCTTATAATTTATATAATTCAGTAAGACAGATGGAACTATACAAAAGTGCTGCTAGAGTTTTGACAGATAAAATATAATTAAATTTTTCAGTGAATTTTGTGATTTTAATTAAAAAATGACCTATCATTCAAAATTTAACTTATTTAACCTATCACATCAAAAATTTTGAACCTGTTTATGATTTATAAAATAATAGAATTAAAAAATTGATTCAAATTTAAAAGTATAACTATGATATTCGCAATTTCTATTTTTATTAGATAAAATGTCTGGTTAAAGTTAACAACAAAATATAGTTACAATTTTCACGATAATTCAGATTTAGATTTTTAAAAAAGAGGAGGGGGGGGGGTGTAATAATTTTGAATGAGGCACCCAGAATGTAAACTGATACGCAGTAGAAAAGCCCTCAAAATTGCAAAAGCGCGAACTCGTGAATTTCACCTTAAAAGCAAAAGACTCTATGATCGAAATTTTGTCGAATCCTCATTAAAGATACAAGACTCTGTAATTTATGTAGAGTTTAAATACCCTAACACTCGAAAATTAGAACCTACTTTCTCTAGACCACACATAGTTATGAATAAACTTTCTGATGTAACTTATGAAATAGATAAATTTAATTATGAGACAGGACAGAATTCCGTTATTGTGCATGTTTCTAAATTAAGACCCTATTTTTCACCCGAAGATTTTAAACTGTTTCATGAGCAACCCAAAAAACAAACAAATCCTCAGATACAATCACAATCACTCGATCAAACTAAAGTCAAGACAGTGGATTAAATTTTAATTCTTATTCTTTAAATATTTTATCACCATAATTTTCAACAATTGCAGGCATGTTCTTGGTGGCCAACAAGAATATTACTTGTTTTGGGGAGATTTTGGGGTTAGATTGGGCTCCTTGTGCAGGCATAAGGTGTGCACTTTTATTGTAGAATTTTTCAAATTGATGTTGAAAAATTAAATTTAAGTGTATTTAATTCTAACTATATTTACTCATTTATTTTACATTAGTATTATGCTATTTATTTCAACAGATATTTATATGTTAATAGTTATAAAATTTGACGGTTTTACACAAATATATTACTTGATATGTGATTTTCGGTGATTGTTGAAAACTATAGAGATTAAAAGTTTTTCAAAAGTAAGTTATCTTTATTTCCATTTCTCAATTAAGAATGACACAATTTATTCCTATTTGTTTTATTATTAAAGTATATCAACCATGCGGAGACAAAACATTATTCTACATTTGAGCTACCTATAACCAAACTTGACAAGGAGGTGGGTTAATTAGGGCCATTTTTCGTCCATCAGCACCTAGACGTGACATACATTTTTTTCATTAGTATACCTCATAACAAGTAAGAAAATAATGATATTTTGAATGAAAGTGTAATAATTGATGCAAAAATAAAATATAGATTTAAGTAAATATTATGTGTATTAATGAGCATAAACACAATTGTCATTAGTTTTAATCCATATAATCAATAATAAATACAACAATAAGCGTAAAATTAAGATAAATGGAGCTTACTAAGATTATTATTTCAATACATGAAATATCGGAAATAATAAATAACAGATAATAATAATAATAATAATAATAATAATAATAATAATAATAATAATAATAATAATAATACAGTTTCAGACTTTATGGAAATGTGTTTTAGATTATTTTCGTTATTGATTGCTCCACCAGAATCACTAATGGACCATCCAGCGGTCGCGTCTTGTACAGCATATGAACATATTCGATATTTGTTTTTTTTTTTAATTTTAATAGAGCGATGGTACATTACAGTAGTATTGTAAGACAGAAACCATGATATGAAAACAACAAGCACCCAGCACTCTACGACATATTTGCGTACTTTACACTGACAGTACCATTATGTTATAATGTTTCGCTGTGTTTTTATCCAAATATTTCAGGTTTTAGAAATTGTGCGCTGAAAAATCAAATTTTGGTTACAAGAGGTGTCCCTTAGCATCATCTGTTGAAAACTGTTGCTGCTTAATTAAGAATCTTGGCATTTCATGTTCATTGTCAATTTCGTGCAGAAGTTTCAAACAATCCTGGTAAAATGTATCAGTACTCTCAACATCATATGGCTTCAGCCACTTTCTGATATTATATGAATATTTTTAATGTGTTTGTAAGTATGTTAGCGTAATTGTTCTTTGTTTCCGCGAAGTAAGGAACGAAGACGTCGAAAATGTAATTTGAAGTAATGTCGAATACCATATGCTTAACAAAATGTCTTCCTTTGTATAGCCAGAAGGAATGTCTGTGAAAGGAATAGTTTACACTCTTCTGTATATAAACGTACATGCTATCGAAAGCAATCATCACAGTATCATTGTTGTCGTCCGGAATAAACAATCTTCCTGCTGAAGGCCGCGTATATATATCAATAACTTGTGTTCTGGTGATGTGTTCCATTCTACAATGTTTTAGAACAACGTTCTCAATCAAAGCCTGGTTTTCATATTTTTCAGAAGACATTATTATTTTTCTTATATTGCATAATGTAGACAGAACACCATGATTGAGACCAGTTCTAAGTTTTAAAAGTAACATTGCAAAGTAAGTACGAGATGACCTCTTTATTGAGGAACGTATTTTGGACTTTACAAGTTAAAAAATATAGTTAAAATCAGACGTAAATATACCCATGAGAATATAATAACAGATTTCGGAAAAGTGTCCCGGTGTATCAAAATCGAGGCCTTCTTTGCTATATTTCTGATATTGGTTTAAATATTTTCATGCATCGCATTTCATACATCGATGTATTCTCACTTACAAGACTTAAATCTTGCAGAGTCAGTTTACCGATCAAGTAATATGAGTTTTACAGCATCGTTTTCGCAAAAAAATATATATGTTAGTTTCGGTAAAGGCTTGAGTTTCAATAGCTTTTGTTACAATAACGAGGCAATTTTCTTACCTTTACATATTATACAACAAGTGCTAGAGTTGTGAAAATGAGATTTGATTTAAATGTATATTAGGTTCCTTATTTGTGGTCTCATCGACAGGAATCATTGGCGCATAATTTTTTATTATTACATCAGAAGAAGAAATAGAAGTATTTAGAGCCTGGAGAGCACGAAATACATATTTTTTGCATTTAGAGCACTATTTAGAACCACTCTGTAAATCTCAGTTTTTCGAACATCTAAGTATCAATATAACTTTCCTATTAGAACAGATAAGAAAAGATTTCTGAGAGATTTTACATAAATGACATTGGTATCCAAGCATTATTTATTAGTAATTTCTTTGATAAATATTTACGAAATAATTTTAGAAAACAACATTGACGTCTGAACAACGTTACTTTTAAAGTACGGCAAAAGAAGTCTGAACGCGCTCCGATAGTAGTGGATTTGTTTCCCTCACATGATATTTTTTTTCTTTTACAGGTAGAAGTGCGCACTGAACCCAAATAAAAAAATGGTCATATAAAAGCCTATAAAGAGTAGAATCATTGCATGTCAAAATTAATTGGGTTCATCGAGCGCCTCTTAATAAAAAAATAATTCAAAAACACAAAAAACATCAAAAATGCAGAAAAAAGCGAAAATACTGTACTTTCGGGCTATAATTTCCATGACGTACTATTTTATTTATCACGTAAAACTTATATTAAACAAAAATACATACCTTTATCTATACAAAGCCACAGAACAATCATCTGAATTCGAAACTTTTTTTCCGAGTATATGATGGGCGAAAATTGACCCTTATTGACCCACCTCCTTTAGTAAAATATTCCAAATTTTGTATACAAAACATGATGTATTTTTTAAAAAATTTGTATTTTTCAATCAAAATAGCTTTTAAATTAATGTATGCACATACAATCTAATTTTACTTCATAACATACCAATAGGGAGAATTATAATCAGATGATTTAATTTTCTTTTTTATAAATTTTAATAAATAGGTACAAAAAAGTACACACACATTTAAAAAAAAAAAATTACTTATTTTATAAAAAAAAGAAGAAAAAATCTGTAAAATCATTGGTTTATGAAAATTCCTGAAAGACAAACAGAAAATTTTAAAAAGACTTTTACTGATTTATTTGTAATATGAAAGTTTTCGTACATAATTTTCAATTAATTCTGTGACTGCCTGCTTGCGACTTACCTATAGTCTAATTTGAAAGAAAATGCAGCTTTCTTCAAAAATATAAGTACTGTTTTCTTATTACTCACAATATTTATTATTATTATTATTAAAGATGTTCCCATAATTGCTTGATTTGTTTTTTCAATAAAATATTCTGTTTGTAGGATTTTTTCCTCCCAGAGCTGTTTTGGCTGGCAGAAAGTGGTTTCTGAAACTGACACTAACTTGTCGAAACTGATTACACGACATAATCTGAGACTTGTTTAGTAATATTAAATTCCTTAAATACATATTTTTAGTGATAAATAAGTAGATGAATTGTTGTGAATGCTGTTACTATAAAAATAAATAAATTTGTACTATTAGGAAAACAGGAGTTATTTAATAAATAAAATTTCCGTTATGACATGGTTGTGTAATTTTATATATAAACAATTATTAGAATATTTTAAAATCTCAGTTTTAAAATCAAAGTAGAAAACTATATCCAATAATTATTTTAAATTGAGCACATTGCCAATAAGTAATGCTGGTCTTGGAAAAATATTTTCAAACATTTCGACTTTTTTAAAGAGTTGTAAAACTGTCAAGGATCAGAAATTTTGGCAAAATTAGTCCTATGCTATGGAATGCTCCCTGAAAAAAGTCATAATAGTATTAATAAGAGTGTTAATTCTTTCTTTTAATATTGTAAAATAACTGTACACGATATTTTATTTTTTAAAAAATCTGTTATACATTGTGTTTCTTTTATTTACTTATAAATTTTCATAAGAACCATTTCTATTTGTATTTACTAAACAACCTGTTAGCTATTGGATCGTTTCATTTATTTAAAAATACTTCAAAATGTGATTTTTAAAAATATCATATAATGGTTTGTATTTTCTTTTTATTTATTTATTTATTTTAAATATTCAAAATTCAATTGTAAACTATAATCTTAATAATTAAGCTCATCAGATTACGATTTTGAAAATTTCTGTTTTTCAAGATAAAGAAAATTAGTATTATTTAATACACCTGGAAGCATTAATAACAGACAATCACGTCATAGTAATGAGGATGGCTGGAAGCCTGGTATTTCTTGAAACTCGATAAGTATATTAAAATGCAACAGGTCATCTTAATAATTACATCCAGACTCAATATTTAATAGGTTGATTAGTATTGGTAGGTTTGCCATTGTGTTTTCCTGGTGGCAATCCTGCATGTTTTCATACCTTTGGGTGCAGGAAAACATAGTGGTAAATCTACGAGTCAACTGTTAATATTGGGTTTTCACTTTGATTGATCAATTGTGTTTTATTATACAAGTCGAGTTTTAACTAAGGGATCGTTCAAGTATTACGTAAGAGCTAAAGGGGGAGAGGGGGTCCAAAGTCTGCTTATTTTTTCTGACAAGGGGGAGGGGGGGTTACGACAATTCTTACGTAAGCATTAAACAACGAAACAACTGCAGTTCAAATTCAACAAGCAAACAAAGTGTGATGGAGAAAGAGCGTTTTACAGTCCGTTCAAAATTGCCGTTTATTTTCGATTTTATCCTTTGCTTATCCATCGGCAGTCGCGTGACCCACATCACCCACTCGTCCTTTGTCTTCATTGTTGTCTGTTAAGTTGTGTGCCAAGTCAAATTCATTGCAAGACTAGAAAAACACAGGAACCGGTGTGGCTGGGTTCTGTTGCCAGGGTAACTGGTCAGTTGGCTTTATTTTAGATAAGTCCGCTATTTTCTTTTCTCCCGTTCAATCGGTCATGGAATTCCAGGAATTTTTGCAGAATTTCTGGAAATTTTTGTCTTTCCGCTCCTATTGTCGAACTTCCTTCTCTACAGGTTTTGGAACTTTAGAAAGCAGAAAACCTACTTGGGGTTTTTCTTGTCTTGGATACACAGCACAGATATTTATTGTTTTAGTTCAATTGCATAGTGAATTTACATAGTGAATTTTTAATGAAAGTGTATTGCTTTTAGTTGCATAGTGAATTTAGTCGGATTTAATTATGGATACTAACATTAACAAATCCTTATTATATCAGAAACTTTATCAGAATCTCGAAATGATACTCCTGCCCAAGTCGTGCAAAAAATGGCGAATGATGTTTGGCGATGGTACAAAAATGGAGCAAAGTGCGACAAAGATCTTGAAAGGCTTATTTTAAAGAGAATTGAGGAAGAACTGCAGATTGCAAACAAAAAGAAATCAACTTTTTTGAACTTTTTCACTAAGGTAAGTGTTTAATTTTATCAAACAAATATAAATTTCGTAGAAATATAGAGTAGCTTACGTTATATTCTCAAGAGTGATTTCTAAAGTCTTGACATAGCTCTCTGGTTAATAAAAAAAATCAACAAATTTCTATGTTTGTTGAAAACCTGTTTACTTTAAATTCTAAAATTTTCTTTATTTAAATATTAAATTTTTACATTGCCTTTTTATTCATTTCATCAAATTCTATCTTAAAATATATTACTTTTGTATATCAGTTGGTTCGTCTTTTATTTCAAAAAGATGCTTGCGATTTATATTTCTTAATCTTATTATAGATTAGCGTTATCGCTCTAGCTATGAAGTCATACATAAGTCTTAATTACTTATAAATAGTTTTAAAAAATGTAATAAAAAATGCCTGCCTTTATAATATTTACCTACTGTAGTCTCTTTTTGTGTGTTTAAAAGAATGTGCTAATTAATTGTTATTGCTTTGAGAAGATATTGCAAAAAATAAATAAATAATAATAATAATAATAATGTGCTAAATATTTGTCGTTTAAATCCCAATTCTATAATTTTTATATATTTCATTTCATCCTTTTTTGTTATTCAAAATGCAGACACGCTAACATATTTTTAAAAAATCAATATTTATAGCCGACAGAGAGTAAACGGGCGAAATGGGTTCTTAAAGTACTGGTTGAAGAACAATAATGACAGACATATTATGGAATGGTTCATATATAAATTCTTGTTTTAATATTTAAAAAATAGCGAGCTTTGCTTGTTACGCTGGTCGATTTTTCCAAATGAACTTCGCAGGCCTGTGCGAAGGGGGCCGTTTTCCTGGGAGCCGAAATGGAGGAGGTGCCATATGTATTCTACACAACTTTTTTTTCCCAAAAAGAAAATATACATATAAATATATATCGGGCATTTTTTTTTCAAAATGAAAGTACATACTTTTTCATTTCAAATTTAAGGCATTATCGTTTACCCCATACCCCAAAAACAAATGTTTTATTTTTTTAAACTTGTTTCGTAATTCAGGTGTTTTTGTCTGATTCTTTTTTGTTAACCTTCTCTTTTCTGAGTCTGAAATTTTCAACCCTGTGCTTGTGACAAAACATATAGGGGAGAGCAGGGTACAGTGGATCACACCCTAATATTTTATTTATTTTTAACTTTTTAAAGCTTTTCTTTAAGGTAATTGATTGCATCATTGGATTGTTTATTTATAGCCTTCAGATCACATGTTTAGCTCAGAATGAACAATTTTATCATGACTGATAGATTTGAGCTTCTAAAAGTAAAAATTTTAATCATATTTTTCTTTATTTAGTAATTAAAGGTTACAGATAAATAAGAAAAAAACTGCTTTTTTGCAAAGATAAGACACGTATTTTTATTTAATGTAAAAGTTAATATGCTTAAAAGAAAGCTTTAAGGCTGTTCTTAACTGCTCTGCCAAATAAGCGAAAAACGTTTTGATACATTTACAAATTCATTTTTAACGGAAAGGTATAAAATTGGAAAGCTTGGCCATGGAAGCGGTTTGGAATTGAACTGTTTTTTGCATTTTTTGATCAATCAATTACCTATTGAGTTGACCCAATGAACTGATGTGCATTCTTCAAGCCCTCAATGGTGATGAAGACGCTGAGTGGCTGGAGAAAGAAGTGGAAGAACAAGGACCTGAAACCTGAAATATCCCAGGCCACTGTTCCAGTGAAAACTTTATAATAGACAATGTTGAAACATGGGTTCAAGGATCCTGGACGTCAGATTAAAATATGAACACCAAATTGAACTTTAACATTTGTATGATTCATGTCAAAAATTTTACTTATGACGCCTAAGTAAGTTAAGACTTCCTGTATATCTTGTTTTATTGTTCAATGTGATAAATAACAATATATTTAAACCATTTTGTATTCTGTGGTTTGTTTAATGCAATAAGCAACAATATATTAAAACCATTTTATATATTTTGATATCACAATCCCTGTATGCCTATATAAATTTGTAGGATTAATAATGTAATTGATTGGTAGCTTTTTATAAGTCAAGAAGTATTGATGTATAAACTGTCATAAAATCTTAAGTAAGCAAAGGGGGGGGGGGTCTAGCATTTGCTTATATTTTCTTACAAGGGAGGGGGAGGGGTACAAAATTACTAAAAGTATGCTTACGTAATACTTGAACGGTCCCTAATTCTGAAATTTCAACCGCGAACGGAATATTAGTGATTGTCTGTGCTACAGGCTCCCAGTCTATAAACAAAGTATATTTATATGTTTAATACTTCTGACAGTTTTTGAGACTTTTTACTATGTTGAAAAAAATTCATAATCTTTAGTTTTAATTTTTAACTTAGTTGTTTATGTCTCAAATGCATGTATGAATTACAAATCATTGCCGATTAAAGTTCTTATTAGAATTGTTTATTTTCTGCAATTTTTTGTTATAGTTTCTAAATTCTGATTTTAACCGGTTACAAGCACTCGTTTTAACCTTCCTGGCAGAAAGTTACCAACCCTGCAAGACCTTTATTTGTGTTCTCTAATGACTATATCAACTCTCTATAGACTCTATTATAACTCAGTTTGATGTTTTCACTTCACACATTTTACCATCCAATTTGCATGGACCAGTCTAAAAATATATTTCCAAGTAAGCTACATTTTGAAATTGCATGAGAAAATGTATTTTGTTTTACTTCTTATTAATTACATAGGCCTTTAAACATGGTAAAAATATTAATAAGTCCTTAAGTTATTACTATGCAATATAGATTGAAAAATAAAAGCAAAATCTTGTCCTAATAATTGATTTATTAAATTTAAAAATCAATAATTTTAGATGAATTTCAAACTAAACATATTTGTACATTCCATTACCTTGCTACAAAAATGGTTGATTTTTGCCTCACTGTTTTAATGTATCATTGCTTCCTATCGATTTTCATTTTTTAATATTTATAATAACAACTTTTAACGGTAATGGTTAATATTTTCTTTATGAAAGATTTGTTTTATAAAGGTACATTGACACGTTATAATTTCATATATATAGTTTCATCAGTATATCATTATGAAATGCACTTGATGCAATTTCAGGTTTCCAAGCAACAGATAATTATATTTGTATTGTAGTTTTTAATATTGTACAAATTTTATTTCAAATCAGTTTAATACATTAACTTTTATTTTTCATGATAAATATATTTTCTCTTATAAATTGTTTATAATGAATCATAAAAGTTATTAAAGTATTTCTTTTTATTGCAGATGCTTTTTATCCATCAAAACTATTTTAAAGTCTGAAACATGCAGCAAAATATTTTTTTACAAAACATCTTTAGTAAAACAGCTTCTAGCTCACAGGAGAGAAAATATTTTGTGTGTGAGATATGCAACAAGAGTTTCTCTCAGAAGGGTCATTTAAGCACACACCTGTTAATTCATTCTGGTGAGAAATCTTTTGTATGTCAGATATGCAACGCAAAATTCACACAAAAAAGCGCTTTAAGCAAGCATCAGTTAATTCACGCTGGTGAAAAACGTTTTGTGTGTGAAATATGCAACAAGAAATTTTCTCAAAAAAGTGATTTAAGCCGACATCTCTTTTTCCATACTGGTGAGAAGCCTTTTGTTTGTCAGATATGCAACAAGAAATTCTCTAAAAAGAGTACCTTAAGCAGTCATCTGTTAATTCATACTGGTGAAAAACCTTTTGTCTGTGAGATATGCAATCAGAAATTCTCTTCTAAGGGTAGTTTAAGGAAGCATCTTTTAACTCATACTGGTGAGAAACCTTTTGTCTGTGAGATATGCAACAAGAATTTTTCTAGAAAGGGTCATTTGAGTTATCACCTGTTAAGTCATTCTGGCGAGAAACCTTTTATATGTGAGATTTGTAACAAGAAATTCTCTCAAAACTCTCATTTAAACAGTCATCTGTTAATTCATAATGATATAAAATCGTTTCTGTGTGAAATATGCAACAAGAGTTTTTTTCAGAAGGGTCATTTAAGCAGGCATCTATTAATACATACTGGTGAGAAACCTTTTGTGTGTGATATTTGTAACAAGAAATTCACCCAAAGCAATAATTTAAGTAGACATCTTTTAATTCATATTGATAAGAAAACTTTTGTTTGTTAGATATGTAACAAGAAATTCTGTCAAAAGAATAACTTAAGAGGACATCTGTTAATTCATAGCGATAAAAAACATTTTGTTTGTCAGACATGTAATGAGAAATTCTCTCGCAAAAGTAATTTACGAAAACATGAGTTAATTCATACTGGTGAATAATTTCTCTGTAAACGATCTATAGACTTAATTTTATGTAGTGATTGTGCTATAGACGATCGAAATAACATATTAAAATTTCAGGCAATCCAGGTCTAATTTCACAAGTTAAAGCATAGATAGACGGACTTGTAAACAAAAATCCTTAACACTTTTCAACGGTTTAAATAAGACAAGAACGAAAAATCAAGCACGAAGTATGAAACATAATATAATACAACTAAAATATTTTGTTAAAACTTCACTGTTTTATAATAGTATCCGTGAAATGTCTTAGAGACTTATTGTAGAGGCAAAAAAAGTGTTTATTATCTATCTTTTAAACTACCTGTTCTGCGATTACTGCCGCTAAAAATGTCTGATTAGCTTGAAATTATATGGACTTGTTGACAGGGTTCACAATACCGGGTTCAGTTTGAAAAAAAAAATCAAGTATTTTTTATTCAGAATAGGCCAAATATAACAAATTTTTAATAGTTATCCCTTGAAATTTCTAATCATACATAAAGTTAATTATGCTAAATTTTGGTTAATTTCAAACTGACTATATACATTTTATGCTAACTTAATAAACATTTTAACAGTTTCTATTATTCTTACTTCTACTTTTTATTTAATTTGAATTAAAAGAGAAAAAAAAATCTTCCCCTAATATTGATTTACTTATTTTAAAAAACTAAATATATATATATATTAAATAAATACTATCAAATAACAAAATTAAAAAAATGTATATGAAAAACAAAACAAAATTAACAAATTAAAAGAAAATTGCTAAAATATTATTTCATAATTTTCTTTTTTTAATTTCTATAAAAATCTTACCTTTTAAATTAATTTCTTAATCATATATCACTAATAAAATTATTTTCTTGCAGTAAAGCAACAATTTTATCAATCCAAACTGAACAAATCAACTGCACAGAGTGTCACATGCTCAGATGATGCAAATTTTTATTTATTAACTGGAATTCCCTCTATTAAATCAAAGGGTATAGTTAAAGCTGCCAAGTACATGTTTTCCAGCATATTATTCTTTTATAAATTTACATATAATTTGTTCAAATATGCATTTGTAATCAATTTTAAAAGACGTTGCCGGTGTGACTTTAATTAAATGTCACACCCGCAACAGGGACATGTCACGCCCGTAACGCTCAATAATTATAATTAAAATATTTATTAATTTCTTTTGTGCCTGTAATTGAAAGTATCTTAATAAACTATTTTTGAATATAAAGTTTCATAACTTTAAATCAAAAATATTATTCTGCAGAGATATAAATGTAACTTTTTGTTTCGGGTGTGACACAATAATTAAGAGTAATTAAATATGCTTACCTTTTGTAATGAAGATTAGTGAACACTTCTCTGCAGACAAAAACTCAATAATAGCTGTCAGATCATATATATCCAAGTTTGGAGATTTTCAGAATGTTTGTTCAGCTGTACGAGACCATGAAATGTAAAGATTTTTGCCGCAGTCTATTTTACAAAGTCATAGTGTCACTTTATTAATTAAAATAAGTATATTAACGACAAAAATTTAATTCTTTTTTGATAAAACATGAAATAGTACACTCTTAACAGTTGATATGCAAAATTTCAATCATATTTAAAGAAATTTAAATTTTCATCCTCATGTCCATTTTTTCGTGGATTGGGCGTGCGATTACTGCGGCTAAAAGTGCCTGATTAGCTTGAAATTATATGGACTTGTTGACAGGGTTCACAATACCGGGTTCAGTTTGAAAAAAAATCTTTTTTATTCAGAATAGGCCACTTGAAAAAGCCCACTAAACAACCCATAATGTGGGTTGTTACGTTCTGAGAAATATTTAAAATTTTTAACAATGTATATGTTTAATGAATTTTTCTTTTCAATTAAATTTAAAAAAAAATTATATAAAAGCCAATACATAAGCATTTGAAGTAAAATGATAATATATTTTAGCAAAATGATGTACAACATACAATGCTACAAACAACTAACATAACATAATAGACATCTAGAAGGCATGCATATTACATTATTATAGGTAAAGGCATACCATAGGAATGTCTCTCTATATAAAAAAATCAAATCATTATATTCATGAAAATAAAATATATGATTTTTACTTTCTTCTGCTTTTGCAAGAATAATGTATTGGATTCGTGGAAAATTTTGACTTCCAGTTTACGATGCGTTTATACGTTTGTAAAAACACCATGCGAATGATTTGATGTTTTTAGAAATTTTCTGTCTGTATATGATCAAACATTTTTGGGGTGCTCTATCTCAAGAAATAATACATGAAATTTCACAAAATTTTAAATTCAGTTAGTCCTTGATATAAAATGTTGCTGATTAGTTTTTTGTATATATTGCCCAAGAAGTGGCACAGCTATGCTACATTTATTTAAATTTTTTGATATCACTTTAACTCAAAATGGACTTTTTTCAGATTTAATAATAATTTTTTGCAGTTTCACCAATAACTCTTACCTCATGAACTAATGAATAGAATTTAATAGAAAGATTAGATTTGATTAGACTTAGAGGTAAACTGGTGCTGGTTAGATTTTTGGGGTATTTTTGTATGATTTTTGTATACTAATATTTGTAATTGTATACTAATTTCTATGTACCCAAATCCATAGTTAAAATTTAAAACTCAAAATTGTTACTTAAGCAGACATTTCCATACTAAAATTCTGGTATTGAAATTTAAAAGTTTTGTTTAGTTGTAGACAATCTAAAAATAGATCTCTGGGTGGTACCGTGTAAAACATATTTGTCTATAGTAAAAATCAGAAGTTCTAAATTGTATTTAATGTAAACTTACCTCGCTTTCTTTTTACAAATTTGGTGTTTGGAAATTTGTATAAAATATGAAAAGATGTCCGCCAAGCCCATCATGCATAATTTTAAAATATTTGAATTTTCAAAACACGTTAACGATGATTTAGTACAAGAGAAAAGGTTTTCTATCGACAAATGTAAAGGCATTGACTTACTAATTTTTTTAATGGAAAATGTTAAATAGTTACCATAATATAAGCTCGGAAATTTGATATCAGAACACATTTTAGACACAACTTTCATCCTTTTTTTTCTCTCTTGGTTTTTTTTAGTTTTAAAAAGTGTTTTTTAGTAGATATCACTTCTTTTTAAAAAGAGATTATATAAAATTTAAATAATCTGCTCACTTAAATTGGAATGAGTTCTAGTAGAACCTCTGTAAGTAGAAAGTAAGAAATGTATGTGTACATTGTATTTATATATCATTTATTTCTTGTTAGTAATTTATCATTTATAAAATATGAAAACTTTGTAAAAAAACTGATAGAATTGAAATAAAATATAGATTTATAGTTGCTATTTTAGTTAGATATGACACGAAAATCTAGTTTAGCAAGGAAACGAGAAATAAATTGAAATTTCACTTTCAGCAATGTGTGCCTGAACATGGACACTTACTTGAATACATTTCTACAGCCTTGTATTTTATCTTCTATCTTTACATTCGCACTACTATTTGCTTAAATTTAATTCAGACTAAAATACACTTGAAACAAGTAAAATCACACTTCAAAAGTGATCATCCTTTGACGGTTATATATCTAATTTTTTGCGTGGTCCTGTAAATCGTTTTATCTGTATTCAGTAAATATCTTTTAGTGCTCAATTATTATGCTCAATATAGTTCAGCATAAAAATGCATAGCTAATTTAATAAGAAAAATCATGCATTAAGCATAGATTATGAAGCACTTTCCAACACTTCATGAAATCTTTAAAAAAACTGTTAATTAGGGGAAAAAAAAGTATATAGCCAAATATGTATTCCAATACTTTTGGACAGCCCTGTATTTGATCTGTCTGGTCATATACATATTGTAAAATGGCAAAATTTATTTTAGCAAGAAAAAAGCTTAAAATTTCTTTTTGAGCAATTTGTAGTAATAAATGGGAAACATACTTGAAAAATTTTGGTCAGTCCTGTAATTTAACTTGTACTTTTATTACACGTCAGTAAGATGCTAAAAATCATTTTAAACTTAAATTCCCAAAACAACTGAAATCACATTGTTATAAATTATCATTCATAGGTGTCCATGTACACAATTCTTTGCTTGGCCCTGTATATCATTTTATCTATATTCTGAAAACATTTCTTTGTAAACTGAATGGAGTTCAGCGTAAATTGTATGCCTTATTTAAGAACCACCTTTAAGTAATTTACGCTCATACTCAGTAACGTTGGCGAGCTCTTTTGGATAGCCATGTATATCAACTGTAGCATTTATACACACCCTTATAATGTACAAAGTTTTAGCGATACATCGGAAACATATACAGTTCGTCGGAAGGAATATACTACATGAAATCTTTTGTGTGTCCCTGTAAATGCAATGCGCTTCATATTATGCAAGACAATATCGTATAATTTATATTAAGCCTCAGTTATATACATCAATTTTGTTATACATATTTTTAAAATGTCGTACACAATTCCTCCATATACCATTACCCAATGGAATACTTTTGTGTGGCCCTGTAAAGGAATAATACTATGTTTTCACAGCATATTTTATAGAATGCATATTTTAGTGCACCTCTTAAATGCATGTAATTTTTAATATGTTTGACGGGGTGTAACATCTTTGAAACGATTTTTCCCCATAGGCCATAATGTAATGGAAAATTTTTGCCTCTCCCTATAAATAAAATAATCATGGTAGAAACTGCATTTACAATAGGGTTCGTGCTAGGGTAAACGTCAATAACATACAAAAATTTCAGGGCAATTCGAATATATTTACAGGTATTAGAGCGCGGACAGACGGATAGACTGACAGACGAACAGACAAACCGAATGCATAAGCACTTTTCAAACTTTTGGAAAGGTTATAAACATTGTAATGGAAAAATTTGACTGTCCCTGTAAATAAATTAATCACGGTAGAAATTTCATTTGCAATAGGGTTTGTGCTAGGGTAAACCTAAATAACGCCCAAAAATTTCATGGCAATCCGAGTATATTTACGAGAGTTAGAGCGCGGACAGACGGCCAGACAAATCGATTGCATAAGCACTTTTCCAACTTTGTTGGAAAGTGCTAAAAGCATAAATTCATTTATCCCTAGGAAAACGGAGCCAAAGGTATTTTTTGATTGGTTTGTCTTTCCGCAAATGAAATGCCTGTAGTTTATTATTGATAATTATAACTGGTTAATATTGGTCTGGAGGCCATCTTTTCGCATTTGACATTAAATTCTAATGCACCCAAATTCGTTGTTAGAATCCAAAATTGTTACTTTTTGAGACATTTAGATAGCAGACTCTTCCTTACTGAAATATTAGTGTTGAAATTTAAAAGTTTTGTCCAGTTGTAGGTAAACTATATATGTGGTATCGTTGGACGGTAACGGGTTAAATATTGGTTAGAAAGTTGCGCAAAATATAGAAAGATGACCGTAAATAGATATGATGTAAAATACTATCGGTTAATACAACTGTACAAAAATGGTTCGGCTGGTACAATTGGTTCGGTAGTTCCATAGATTATCCTCTTTAAGTAAACATTTTATGGTAAAATCGTATTTCATCAAGTAATGACGTCAAAGTTGTTATCTATGTTGATTCTTTGCTCACACACAAAGCGAATATCTTTTAGGCTCGCCACACACTAGTGAAACATTGAACGAAAAAACCTACGACATGCGACAATTTCACCCTGATAAAGAAAAAACCGGTTTGACTGCGTCATGTTGCACGATTTTTGACGCATGTCTCTGTAGTGTGTGGCGGGCTTTACCATGGTTCTCTTTTTATATAAAAATCACACTCAATTTTTTTCAAAAGTTTTGTTTACATTAGAGATGAAACTTTAAATGCTAATAATTTTAAATGACTACACTTTAGAAGATATCTCTCCTTTCTAAAATTAAATTTATTTTAGAGATCTTTAAAAAAAATGAACTTTTACACTGTTTTATTCGAAAAAATAATTTCAAAGAAAAATATCTTATTAGCATATGAAACTTGAAGTGGCAGCATTAAAAATGATTTGCTTTACTATAATGTAGCTAGTACACGATTGGCGGATTTATCACACTTTGGCATAATTTGTTAATTAATTAGCCGTTTTTTGCTTATTAAGGATAGAAAATTTGTTTTTTTCAAACTGAATTTTACAAAAGCCCGTAGCTTGTATGATCATAGATCCGAAAATGCATTCTATACTTCTTTCTGTTCCTTATTTAAGTCTGTACCTTGATTGAAATAAAAAATTTTGACGAAGAAAAAAGTGATCATTTTCAGTATCTCGACGGTTTTTTAAAAATCCTGTATCTCTTTTAGTAACTATTTTATAAAGATGCGTTTGATCTCAAATTGAAACTTTTCATAATTAAATTCTTCTAGTTTTTGTTTTATTTTACTGCGATGCTTCATTTCTTAAATATCCGAAATTTTAAAATGCCATGTTTGGTCGATTTAACATGGGAACGTTGTCTCGGGTATATTAAGCAGTTAAGCGGTCGTTATGTTTTTGGCGTTTGTTCGTTTGCGCGGTCATATTATTTTTTTCTAGGTTGGCTTGGCAGAACGACTGTCCTGCTTGATATAGATGATTGTTCTTCTGTTATTTAAAATAAAAATTTAATCAACATGTATAAGTTGGCTATAAGTCGACCAAAAAATACCGCCGAATTATAAGATTAAATTCCAACAATAGATGGCCTTGAATGTCCCATTCAATGACATTAAACACAATACATGTGCTTAAAACATCATAAAGTGATTTTTATTTCGACTTTTTATTAATGTTTTATTAATTTAATTGTTTTTCTGTATTGAAAATAAAAAAATTAGTCAACTAATAATTGGCTATTAGTTTGGCGATTTGTATAATTTGGCGAAATTGGCCGACTCGATAACTAAGTAGGCGCGATTGGTTCAACGCAAATTTCGCGAAAATCACTTTTGAATTATTTTCTATTATATTAAAATGAAAGTAACAATAAATAATGAACGATTAAGTGCAGAATAAATTAATATACGGTTTACCATGTCATGCAAAATAACGATATTTCTATGCCAATTTTGTGGAAGAGTTCCAAATACTGCTCTGAATTTTTTAGTGATATATATTTATTTATTTATGTTTTATTTTATTTTATTTTGCATTAAATGAATCGGTTGCTTTTTTTTCATTTTCCAACAAAGTTGAAAAGTATTTATGCATTCGGTTTAGTTTATCTGTCCGTCTGTCCAAACATTAACATCTGTAAATATACTCGGATTTTTATGCAACTGGTAAATCTTATTTAGGGTCCCCTGGCATGTTTGGTATTGCATATGAAATATGTGAGATTAATAGTTTATTTACAGGGGCACCAAAAGTTTTCTATTACATTATAGTCTATAAGAAAAATCGTTAACAGAGTTTTTTAATGAAATTTCACTATTTCAAAGTACTGAAACTTACATAAATCGATGAATTTCAATACGATTACGTTTGAACAGGACATTTATATAATTTTTAGTCCGTTTGCAGGGACACACAAAAGAAATAGGATACAATACTGTTTTTCAGCAATAATTGCTAGTCATTTGTTTTCAATTTCGGCATGTGCTTTGAAATTTAACTGTTTTTTAGGTGCATTCGTAATTATATAAATACGTAGTACCAATAGGCGTCGTCTGAACCGAACGTCTGTCTGTCCGCATAAAACAGCACAAAAACTATCTTACCGAATCGTTTTAAATTTTAAATATGTATTTGTTGAGTCATTTTAAAATTTAGTAAAATTGGATAAATAGTTCGAATACAGGGACAGTAAAAAATATTCCGTTATATTATGGCCGATGTGATGAAATAATTCCAAGAACATGAGGAGCACTAGAATGTATATTTTGTAGAGCATACCGTACATAGAATATTTATTATTCATTTACAGGTAATGAAAAAAGAATTCCATAACAAAATGGTACAGGGGGGAGAGGCATTAATTTTTCAGCTTTAATAATCTGGGGATTTTATCATTTCTCAATTGTCACTAGCAGACTTTTTAAATAATAACTTTTGGGGGTGAAACTGCATAATCGAGTTCATATTGGCGTATTTGAGCCAGCATGTCTTGCGGAAAAATATGCGCAGATTTATAAGTCATTTGTGGTGACATTTTTAGAGCTCAAGGCTTATGCAGATGAGATATTCAGATGTCGTTCGTACCTTATACTACAGGCATTGCATATTCCTTTTATTTAATGCATGCTACAGTGAAATACTGATCAACTTCATGAGAACATTTTGGACATAAGCTCATTAATTAATTTCATTCTTAAAGGTTAGTTAACGTATCATTATAAATTATCTCTGTGAAATATGTATATTTCTTGATGATGAAGATATAATATCGAATTCATAAAACTCAATTTGAAATATTTTTTTATACTCAAACAAAGACTAAAATATTGTGTTTGTTATGTAGAAACTTCGTTGAAGTTTGCTAAGAATTTACTCACAAATATTTCGAAAACCCCACAAATATCTAGAAATAATTTGGATAAATAAATAGATTTTAACCTGAAACTTTGTTGAAGAAAGGTGTGATCGTGAGACATAATAAAAGTGATCCATCTGCTTTAAAAAACAACGATTGGATGCAATTGCACACAACTCGAAATCGTTCAAGTTAATAAAGGTGTCTAGCCCTCCAAGCGTCTTGCAAATGGGTAAATTTGTAATGTTGTTTTCTCTGCATTTTGTCTTAATTGCTAATAAAATATGATTCTCTCAATATTACATAAACAATCTTATTTAGGAATATAAATGTAATCATTGAGAGTCTTAATCATTCTTCAATGCATTGAAAATTCATTAAATTTATAGAATTATAATATCTTAAACATTGCTTATATTGCAGTGAAACATGGAGCTTAGTGTACGGAATATTACGGGACAAACGCTTAGAGGGTTAAAATAGTTAAAAATTCTAAAAATCTGCAGGAGCATTTCTATAAATATTCATGATATAACCAGAAATTTCAATAATCGCATGAAATCGATGATTTGAATATAATTTGCTATAACTGAAAATTTTCATTAATAGACAGTAGCCATCAGAAAATATTTTTTTAATAGCCACTTTTTCTCATTTAATGGCCCTGGTACCGGAGGCTAGGATTTATTTTGTCCTTTATTTTTATAATTCTTGAACATATAAGTGCAAGGAATTTTACTCTGTGGGCAGTTTTACGATATGATTGATACCAATCTTTGGTCTTATAAAAAGTAGCAGTTACAACATAAAATGAAAATGAAAATTTTAGGATTACAAAATTACTAACACATTTTTGTATAATTTTGCTTGCGATTTATATTTTAAAATCGTTAATATGTATTTAAGCTTGTTTGTATTTTTATTTTAATTTATTTTTCAATACATCAGACAGTGCACTTTCGTAAGGTATTTTTGCTACTTGTTTCTATTTAATAAATATTTTTAAACATTTGCTGGTGCGTGTCTCTAATTTTTCATATAAATAGTTTTAAAATTTTTGTATTTTTGTTTATTTGTTTTAAAAAAAAACAATGCTGTCTATTTTATGTACAGTTTTCACTTTGTGAAATAGTATCAAATTAATCCGCTTCTTTATTTTTGATAATGTGGCCCGCGGTGGTAGACGAGTTTGACATGCCTGCTCTACATGTACTAAATATATTTGAAGTACATTTAGAGAGCATATAAAAGCTTAATGAACTATATGTGAACTCTGTTAAGCCACTCCAGGGAATAATATCAGCATCATTGATGAGATTTTATGTATGAAGAATTAAAGACACTTTTTCCAAATAAAAAGGGCCTCTGAAATGATAGCATGCTTAAACTGGATTCAAGGATTAATCGGGGCCTGGATATTCCATATCCCTTAAGAAGCAGCTTTTCTACGTATTACTGCGTCATTACATCCTCAAATTTAAACAACTATTCTAAAATGAAGATATAAGTTTCTGTTATTTATTTGTATGCATAGTTTATATTTTAACAACTTATAAGTTAATAAATATAGGTATTTATAAATGTGTCATGTGCGGGACATTTCTGATGTCCCAGTAAATTTCATGAATAAGGCCGCGTGCACATTGAAATACTCTCTCCGTCAACTGAATTCCTGGAAGAGGCTTTTGTGTAGGAGCCAATTGCGGTTTCTTTATAGTAGAACGAAGGGGATTGAACAAAGAATCGGGAAATAAGCATATCAAGCCTACTTGACGGAAAGATTCCTCTGTTGCCGGACAACCGTTCTTTTCCTGTAAAACTCATTAAAGATCAAAGACACCGTGTCGCCACAACAAACGAGTCGACGAGTAACCGCAATAAGTGGTCAGGTCTGTTTGGACCTTAAGTTACACCTTGGTACTTGAAATTTGTCTGCAATTCACCAGTAATAATATGCACATAAAGACATCCATACAGACATTTCCGAATAGTGGACACCACTATTCAGTGAACATTTATACATTTCCAACATTAAAATATTTATATATTTGTCTCAGAATGGTGTATCCTTCGAATAACAAACTAATTCTATCGCCCTGCTATTTTGACATCCCATTCGGCATTCTCTCCTGTTTAGAAGTTGGCCATACTTGAATGCTTATATGCTTACTGCGTATATACTAGAACTTAATGCGTATAGAATACTTAATGAAGAATGTAGAATAGTTAATGCGTATATACTAGAACTTTATTTTTATATACGTTATAAAAATTTGTTATAAACGTTATAACTTATTTAAAGGTATAAATTTAAACTACATTTTATAGTTCCAGTTCAAATATGAATTAATTTTAATGCATTTCAATTTCGAGTAGATGAAAACTTTTGGTCACGTTTATATTTAAATTTCAGTCGTATGCTATGTAATCCGAGTCCTTGAATTTGATTGTAGACAACTCTATCTGCTCATACTCTAGGAGGGGGGGGGGAAAGGGAAAATATTTAGTGGTACATTTGAAAAGTGAAGTTATTTGAAGTGAAATTCTTAATAAGATTCTCTTCTCTGACACACACACACACATATATATATATATATATATATATATACAGTGGAACATCCCCATCCCTGTACGACTCCTTGCACATTTTTTCAACAATAGAAATTTGAATTTAAACAAAACGTGAGCGACATTAAGTGACATCATTAATTGCTACCTTTTCTATACAATAGAAATTTAAATTTAAACAAGACCTCCATTAAGAGTCCACCTGTCGGAGCGACCAGTCTTTATTGGAAAGGAATATGGTCACTTAAGAGAGGTATAACAGTATATAAATATATTTATATACTCAATAATACAGTGGAATATAAATATCATATAGGTTTTTGTATGTTTAAAATCTCTAAAATATTTTCTGCACTTTCAAAAAAACACCAGTGTATTCTTCCATAACTTTTTTTAAACGCTCTCTTTTAAAATCTTTACTATATCTAATTCTCGATTCTTAAATATTTTTTTAAAAATTCTAGAGAGTGGAAAGTTATTCTAACAGAATGCAAAACTTCAATTTTAGTACAGATCGATGTTGAAGTGTTTGATCACTGTAAAAAAAACTCCCTTACTTTACACCAAAAAGGATGACAACTAAGTTGCCACCCCAAGTGGTGTAATGAAATTCCACTTGTAAATTGGTGTAATGAGCCACCAACTATCAAATGGTAAAGAAACACCATTTGTAGTGGTAACTTAGTTGCCACCATTTTGGGTGTAAAGTAAGTAATATGTTTAAAATGTACGTTATAATAAATTGTCTCAGTTAAAGGAAAGTTTAGAACACTCTTTGCGTGAAGCTATTTTTTTTAAATTATGGCCGTATTAAATTTGAAATGTAATTTTTTAATTATTTTTTATTTTGCTACCATTTATTAAAGTACACTATATAAGTAGATGGTAAAAAAGGAAATTTTCTAATATTTACATGATTTTAACAGCAAAATAAAAAATAATTTAAAGATTACATTTTATATTTAACACAGCCATAAATTAAAATAATTAGTTTCATGCAAAAAAGCTGCTAAACTCCCTTTTAATTGAGGTAATTTATTATAACATGCATTTTAAACATAATACTCAGTTATTAAACAATGTAATTTAGTATATTTTCATACTTAAAAACATCGTTATATGGATCACATAGTGTGTTTGGGGGTTGGTGGGGGGAGGGGGCAGAATGTATCTGCAGCACCTCTAAATTTCAGTATAGTTTCATTACAGTTTGTCACAGGTGTCACAAAATTGAAAAGTGTAAAAGCACAAATAAATTCTATTAAACACGTTTTTCGTTTATTTTGAAACTTTAAAAGATTTAATATTACAACTAAATACTATAAAAGAACATTGCGCTTACATTTTGGCAAAGGTGATCTGGAAAACATATGTGAAAAAAATGTATCTAACAGTATTGTATGACCACTTTTGGATTTCAAGAATGAAGTAACATGCTATTTTGAAAATGTATGTTTTTTTCACACAAAAAATCCCAATATGTTTATATATATATATTTTTTTTTACAAAAAAAGCGAAGAAACAAAAGACGATAATAACATAAATTTGACGGCCCCTCAGTTTCCGCGCCCGGGGCGACCGCCCCCTTCGCCCCCCGTTTCACACAGCTCTGAATGAACGTACCGGCAGCCCCCCCTTTCATTGAAGTTCTAAGATTTTCTATTAAATGTATTCAAATTCAAATAGGCATTAATGATGATTTTAATTATGTTTTACTAATTTAAGAAAAAGAAAAAATAAAATAAATAGAAAAGATAAATAGAAAAATAAAACCATGACAATCTCTTTAACTCTTTCAGTATCAACATATATATATATATATACATATATATATATAAACAAAATAAAAATAATGAAATTTTTGCTTCTAAAAATCTAAAAACACATCAAAATACAAATATAAATTGAAAAAATGAATGTTTAAAACAAGATATAACACTATGTTTATTTAATTTCGTGTTAGTTCAAGTTATGCGGAATTTAAAGCAGTAAAACACTATAAAATCAAAACTAAATATTTACAGAGCTTTGGCTCTATATACGAAAGTGACAATTTTACGACTTCTTTTATCATTAATTTTTATTTTTAAAGTATCGAAATAGCTAGACTGCAAAATCACATTTTGCAAGTATCATGCATTTATTTATAATATATATATACGTACAACAAATATAACACAAATACAAGCTTTTACAAAGAATTAAAAGTGATTGTATACAAAGCAAAAAGAAAATAAATGTCACTTACTTATTTGAAAAAAATCCAAAACTTTGCAACAACACTGTGTTGCAGCTGATGGCCATCATTAGAATAGACTCTAATTCATCATAGAATAGATTATTTCTGGTTTCTTAAAGTGTCCAAACTAATTGAAATAATCAAAGCTGTAAGTCGATAAAAGTTCTTAATATGAACTATGTCAGCAATTTCTTAATCATTTTATTACTACGAAATATAATCGATATTCACAGAACAAAACAGAACGTTTTCAACCAAGCGCCATTTTGCATATCCAATAATCCCACCCCCCCGCGCTGGATTACATAATCACCGACTTCCTGTCGCTGGATTAAAAAAACACCTGCCGTTGTGTTGATGAATTCAATAAAGTCTTTTAGAGAGCGAATTGTAACGATTTCTAGTGATTCAGAACGCCTATTTTTTTAAAGAGGTGTGATATGTCATTGAAAGTGTAACGTAACATTTATTTTGGTATTGGCACTCAAAAAATAATACATTTACACCTTATTTCACATCTCATACAACCGAAGTAAATGTGATAAAACTCTTTATTTTTTGCAGTGATTAGAAGACACTAGAATTTTTGTGATATTTTAAAATATAAAAGAAATAGAAAACTGAAGAAAAAACAGAAATAGCTGTTAGTTGCATTTATTAGAATCTACAGCAAATGTTAGCTTTTGAAATATAAATGTAAATTTTTGTTTGTAAAAACAGTTGTACATATATTTAAATACAAAAAGACTAAATGGTGATCTTAACTGGCCTTTTTCTGGCACATTTCTAAGTTCATTTTTTGTTCACAAAAGTAAGAATCTGGTAGATATTCTAATTTAAATTCTATGCAACCGAACAATTTATATATGTTTTTAATAAAGCAGAGGATTTTTCCAAAAATACTGTCAAAGTCGGTGCTTTATATCGAATTTACATATGTGACAACTCGAGAAAGATCATAAATGTTAATCAAGCCCTGATAACTCAACTTGCAATTCAGTTACCGAAAAATAAAAAAAATCTACTCAATTCCAAGTCATTTCAGAAGTTATTTTTCTATTCACTTTTAAAAACGGGCTTGTTTACACATTATAATTTTTTTTTGTTATCGAGGGGAGGAAAGTATCAAGTAAGGAATGGTTGGACAATCTGGAGCATAACGGTGTTGCAGCCAAATGCAAAACTACCAAACAATATGTTTTTTTTTTAGAATTACCTTATACAGCCATAGGATGCCAAATATACAAAGCATTCATAAAATAATCTTTCCTAGAGGAAATTGTTATCTCGGGTCCCTTGAGATGTTCATTCCCGAAATTAAATAAAGGATCAAAATTTTTAAGGCCAACTATTTATTTTTAAAAATACACATAAGTACAATTTGAAGCTTTGATGCCTCACCAGATTTTAGAATTATTCAAAAAATACTAATTATAAGGTATGAAACTGCTTTTCTATTTATATCTAAAATCACTTGTAATTCAGTCATGACTGCTTTGAAACTTACTGAAGAAACATCCTAGTGATCCGAAATAAACTGACTTATTCCAAATTTTAATAACATGCACAGCATGGTAGATTTTTCTTTAAAACTTACACGATTGTTATGTAAGGTATCAGGAAATTGTTTACCGTGATTCTCGTTTCTACTGCACAATAGTAGCGATAGATGGTGCTGCAAGCAGTAGTCATTAAATGAGTGCCTGATTTCTGCCCTCCCTCTTCTGCCAGCATTAATGTGAAAAAAGGAGGTTAAATATATGCAATAGCTCATATCACCTGTGCAATTTTGTTCTATGGGGCCGATTCTCAGAATCAGATAAGGAAATCAGTTTGGAATGCAAGAAATGAATAATAAAAGAAAATCACACTTTTAAAGCTCTACAAAGAAAAAAAAAGACATTTAAAAATTTATCATTGTAATTTATGAAACCAAATAGAAAAGCTAAACAAATGTTTAACATCAGTATAATTTTTATGAATAACAAAGAAGTAAGGTCCAGCCCAATGTGAGCTTCAGAGGAACAATTTTGAGGAGTGCATGCGTCGCAGTCGGGCCAATAATGCTTTCTGCATGGTCTGAGTTGGACGCACACGAAACGTTTACTTTAATTCTGGGTCCAGCTACTACCTGGAAACTTTGTCCAGTGTAGATCACTATGAAAAAAGAAGTCACCATGCTTAACCTTGAACAAATGATGCCTGGCCAAACTGGAATATGAGGAAAATATAGGACCAGGACTAGACCAGCTCTACGACAGAAAGAACTGATCCATCCCGAACTTTGTGAATTTAAACTGGTGTGGCCCATGTTAGGCTCGAGTTTCGCCTTCTCTAAAAAGTCATTTCCTGTGGGGTTGAATGTTTTGCAAACACTTTATTTTAGTACAAAGTGTGAGGGTTATTGCCCCTTTCCCCCCACCCAGATCTGCCATTGGTTTAAATATATTTTATATGATATAAAGAACATGTTTTGAACATAAAATAATGTGACAAAACTAATCTAAATAATAAAGTATAATTTTCAATATTGTATCAAAGAAACCTACCATAACTTTGTAATAATTGGTGATATGGAGTTGCAGATTATGTCAATCGGTTCCTAGTTAAAACATACATAAGAAAAATTCATATTTGTGAAAACCTCCTTCCATCCTTCTATGGATTAAAAATGCTATCCGAAACATCGTAAAACAACTGTATTTCGGGGGTATACACTGGATTTTCATTTCTAGTGCTGATATGAATTTCTTACCAAATTTTGGTTACTGATTATCAGTTTTTTAACTAGTAAATCCACAGATCTGGAGTCTCGACATCAACTATGCTAGCTATTGTATTTTAATCACATTTTACATAACATTCAACATCCTACGATCCACATATTATTTACAGTTAAATTACATAAATATTCATTACATAAAATTCTTAGAAGGTTCCAACAGAAATAAATAATAAAAGGACAACAGAAATCCAAATGGAAATATTAAGTTTAACTGAATTTATTCTATCTAATTCATACTTAATTTAGAAATCTAGTGTTTTTATCATTTTTGTTTCCAAAAAAAACGATTTTGATGGTCATAGATGTAAGATCTTAACTAATAAATAGATTCTATAAAATTAAGCAAGAGAATCACTTATTATCCTTAAACGAGAATTATAACAAACTAAAAGTAAAAAAAATTACATTTAAGGATGTATAAATACCTTGTAGTTCCTTAATCGGTCCCACAGGTGCAACGATTCAGTCGTTAATAAACTGATCTACATGTTACGCATAATCAGCAACCTAACGCAGATCGGTATTGATTAAAAAAATAATTTCGCAAAAAATTAAAAAATGAATTTGTTCAAACAAAAAGTACAAGATCATAACTTTAGCGAAAACATGTGCTCTAATAAAAAAAGGTCATATGTAACGTAACATGAACTATTTTATCATTTTTTAAACACCTTTTTTTATATTTTCAAATTAATTTATTGAAAAACATTTATGCGCGTTAAAATGTACTTTTTTCACTTTTAGCAAGTTAAAAATTTAAATTCATACAAATCTACTAGATAGAATTAACGTACTAAAATCACTCCCTAATAGGTATACTTGGAGACCTTTTAAATGCACTGGATAATTATTTATCCTTGGGTCCTCTGCTATTTCCTAAATTACATCAAGCACACATTATAAGATATTTTTTGTGACAGCATTTTAATAGTATTTACATTAAAATGAAATAAAATTGTCTTACTAACTAACTTTTAATTTGGTGCAAAGCTGTATTACAGACCAGATTAGTAAAAGTTAATTAATTTTTCGCTTCCCCTGCCACACTTTGTGCTAAATTTTTCGCAATCATGATTATTAAATGGTTCATTTTTTATAGGTTATGAAATGCAGTAGCTAAGTAACTGAGGATATATATATATATATATATATATATATATATATATATATAGACATATACCTAGTACGATTAAAAAATTCGAGGACTGTGGCCATTTTTGACAACAAAAGCAAGTTCCTAAAATAAATTCGTTTGACATGTATTTTCCGAATCCTCTCCTACTTGCTCATGTTGGTTTAGCCCATGTCATGTGAGAGAACCGTACGTGCATCTGTTATCTTCCAAAGATAGTTACCTCTGTTTTGCGACGTAAGAAAGATGGCTTTTCTTGAACAGTATTGCAATATTAAATTCTGTCACTGTTTAGGTAAATCACCAATGGAGAATTTTAAAATGCTAAGAAAGGTGTACGACGAATCTACCGTGGTGAAACTCTAGATTTATGAATGGCATCGACATTTTTAAGAGGCCCGAGAATCCATCGAAGACGATAAACGCGTTCGACAATCTTCGCAGAAACTATACACTGGCACATTCTGCTTGGCAACATGCAAGCACATCGATAACAATTCCTCGTCAAAACTCGCACGAATATGCTTCCACATCTTCTCTATCAACTGGAGGCAGCCCATGTGACTTTTACCTGTTCCAATGAATGAAACACTTTTACAGGGACGTCGTTTTTAAGTCATCAGATGTGATGAAAACAACATCACAGCAGGCCTTTTAGGCACAGGAGATTACGAAAACTGTCATCCAGCGATGATTCTACAAGTTATACGAGTTCTGTCAGAAATGTATTGTCGTCCAAAGCGACTACTTTGAAGATAGCTATGCTTCGGTTCTTTGAACTATTCAAGGTAATGCTTTTTACAACTTGAATCATACTATGTATGAATATATCATATCAAACAAGTAAATTAATAGAAAAAAAGGTTTATTGGTTAATATGTATAAAATTCTACCAAAAATTATACATGAAAACTAAAAAAATTGACAGACATATTGACAATATTTCAAAATGAAAGGCATAATTTTAAATCCTTATTGGGAAATTTTAGCATCCATGCTTTATCACTTAAATACATTAAACAGATGCATCATTCTCTTTGAACAAATGGAAATTTGACAATGGTCTGAATTGCTGTAGAAAATGCATTATGGTGCAAAATATATTTTTTTATATTTTTAGAAGTAATGAACCATATATAGCAAAATCTGTACAACTAAATCCGTATGTCTCATCAACATGCTCATTTAATTTCAAGCTAATCAGATATTTCTTGCAGCTGTTATTGCAGAACGGACAGCCTAACAGTTGGAAAACAAAAACTCTTTGTATCACCTTTATATCAAATTATTTATAAATGCTATAAGTGATCTATTAAAATAAAATAGTATGTCAAATTGTTTTTGAAAAAATGCCGTTAGATCAATGAAACATGTAAAATTAAAAGATATTATTTGACATTTTATTTTACTTTAATAGATCACTTATAGCATTTATAAATAATTTTAATTTTTAAAGTGGTGCTTTATATTATATCACCATGATAGTAAGCCTTAACTGACGTTTCAGGAAAAATACATTTTTTTTTACCTGTACTATACAACACTAAAGTTTAAAGAGTTTAGAGTTAAAACACTAAAGTTTTAACAAAATAATCTAGTTGCATCGGATTATGTTTCATACTCGATGTTTGATGCATGAATTATCTTCACTTTTTTAAACATTTAAATAGTTGAAAAATGTTAATGACTTCGATTTCATATCCGTATATCTATCCTCTAACTCATGATAACTGAAACGGATTGCCTCAAGTATTAACACGTTATTGCACAATGAATACATAAAATGAAGTCTATAATACGTATAGTTCTATTACAAGGACAGTCAAAAGTATTTTTCTGATTTATTGTCAATGGCAAAAAAGTTTTAAGAGCATTTTGTTTATCGCTACCACTTAATCGATGCCATTAAAAATAACTTTTGAGAGACTTTCTTGTTGCATATCTCTCACAAATGTACATCAGTATGAATTAACTCATGTTCGCGTAAATCACTTTTAGGAGAGATATTCTTGTAGCATATCTCGCAATCAAAAAGATTCTCACCAGAATGAATTACGAGATGCCTGCATACAATTCTCTTAAGACAGAATTTCTTTATACATATCTCTCACACACAAGGTTTTTCACCAGTATGAATTAACAGATGTCTGTTTAAAGAAATCTTTCTTTTAAATTTCTTCTTGCAGACCTCACAAACAAAATGCTTTTCACCTGTATGAATTAACAAATGACTGCTTAACTGACACTTCTGAGCGAATTTCTTGTTACAAATGTCACACATAAAAGGTTTCTCGCCCGAATGAATTAACTGATGCGTACTTAAATTACACTTAAGAGAGAATTTCCTGTTACATACCTCGCACACAAAAGGTTTTTCACCAGTATGAATTAACAAATGCCTTCTTAATTTACTCTTTTGTGAGAATTTCTTGTTGCATATCTCACACATTATTTTACCAGTATGAATCAACATATGCTTGCTTAAATCACTATTTCGATAGAATTTCTTATTGCATATCTCACACAGAAAAGGTTTTTTATCAGTATGAATTAACAAATGCCTGCTTAAATTACTCATTTGGTTAAATTTCTTATTGCATACCTCACACACGAATGGTTTCTCACCAGTGTGAATTAGCAGATGACTGCTTAAACTGGACATATGAGAGAATTTCTTTTTACAAATCTCACACATAAAAGGTTTCTCGCCAGAATGAATTAACAGGTGTGAGATTAAATTACTTTTAAAAGAGAATTTCTTATTGCATATATCGCAAACAAAAGGTTTCTCACCAGTGTGAGTTGAAAGATGATTACTTAAATAATTCTTTCGAGAGAAGTTCTTGTTGCATATCTCACATATAAAAGATTTCTTGCCAGTATGAATTAACAAATGCTTGCTTAAATCATTTTTACGAGAGAACCTCTTGGTGCATATCTCACATAGAAAAGGTAGCTCCCCTGTATGCTTTAATAAATGCGTGCTTAAACCACTCTTACCAGAAAATTTCTTATTGCATATCTCACATGCAAAACGTTTCTCTCCAGTGTGAACGAACAGATGACTTTTTAAATTACTTTTCTGGCTGAAATCCTTGTTGCATATTTCACAGATGAAATATTTCTCACCAGAATGAACTAACAGATGTCTGCTTAAATTACACTTTTGAGAGAAACTCTTGTTGCATATCTCACACGCAAAACATTTTCCTTGCTGTGATGTAGAAGCTGTTTCTCCGAAATTGTTTTTTGAAGAAATATTTTGCTGCATATTCCAGACTTTAACGATAACTTTGCTTGATATGATGCATATCTATATAGCTTTATGCATCTGCAATAAATAAAAATGAATTAATCACTTTTTATCATTCATAAAAAAATCAATGTATAAGAAAAAAATTGTTTCATGAAAATAAAATTTATTGTATTAAATTAAATTGAAGTAAAATTTGTATCATAGTATTAAAAACTACAACAGACACCTAATTATTTGATATGTGGCAAATGAGCATTAGGTTCACTTTGTAATTATATACTGATTAAACTATATATAAAATTACTACAGGCAATCCCCCGCTATAAAACAAAATTATCATAAGCAAAATTATAAACATTAAAAAAAGTTTTTAAAAAATTTGATAATAAAAATTATAAAAAAAAAATTAAAAAAATTTAAAACAAATTCAATGATGAAATTCTATAATTTCATATCATCAGTGGAAAAACTGATACATTTATGCAGTGAAATAGGACAACTATCAGGATTGGTGCATCAACTATTTCCCCCCCCCCTAAGATGAATATCATATACAAATGTGTATAATTGGAATTCCTCGAAAATTGCTCATTTTTTTGTCTAATATAAATGATTATTAGGACAAGCTTTTGCATCATTCTTTCAAGCTATATTGCATGGTAACAATTTAATCATTTATTTGTCTTTTCACCATGTTTAAAGATCTATTAAACTGATAATAGTTAAATTAAGATACATTTTCTCATGCAATTTCAAAATACAGCTCACTTGGAAACATATTCTTAGGTCAGTCCATGCAAACTGGATGATGAAATGTGAGAAGAGAAAACATCAAACTGAGTTATAACAGATTCTATAGAGAGAATAAGATGAAGTGTTGGCAAATTTCTGGTTAAATGGTTTAAACGAACGATTGTGAATGGTTAAAACCAGCGTGGCAGGAACTAAGAATATGCACTAATGAGAATTTTAATCTGCAATGACTTATAATTTATGTATGTACTTGATGGTAAACAATTAAGTTAAAAATTAAAATTAAACTTGTTATTCAATATAATAAAAAGTTTCAAAATGATCATACTTTGTTTATCGACTGGGAGAAGGCAGCACAGACGATCGCTCCATTAACTTCACAGCTGAAATTCCAGAATTAGTTAAAACTCGATTTACCTATTAAAACACAATCGGTCTGCTAAATTATAGCTTGGTGGAAAACACTCGGAAACCCGATTTTAGCAATAGACTCATAGATTTACAATTGTGCTTTTCTGCTCCCAAAGGTATGAACACATGGAGGATTGGCAGCAGAAAAACACAATGGCAAACCTATCGATCAACCAATAAAATATTTTGTGTGGATGTGATTTTCACCAAGATAAGATTTATAAGGCAAAATACAATAAAATATGCTTATCGAGTTTTAATAAATTCCAAATTTTCCGTCATCATCATCTGGATGAAATGATTGTCTGTATAGGCGTAACTAGAGAATTTTTCTAGGGGTGGCCACGGCCCCATGTATTTGATAATTTTCAAACAATAATTGTAAAAACTATTATTGTTTGGAAAACAATAATAGTGTGACAATGCTGTTTTATAGTAAACTGTTTCATAATTTCCAAATAAATGTAGTATTAGTAACTAGTCGGATGTGGCAATCCAAAAACTTTCTTTTTCTGATTTATTTTAAGATTCACTTTTGCTCTCAAACGCACCAAACTGGGAAATTCTCTTATTTAGAAACTATATTAGGCCCCATGTCTACGATATTTTGATAAATGCAGAAAATATTACAAAAAATGCAGCCAATGTTCGTCTTTTGAACCGAATTTTCCAAAGCGGGAGATCTGAGAACGAAAAAAAGGGTCATGTTGAGAAAATAATTGTCGATAAATCAAATTCTAATGAATTCAGAGAAAAATGAAGTCATACGGCATCTTATAACATATCTTCAAAAATTATCTCACCAAGTTTCATGTTTTTACTTTTAAAAATGAATCTGAAAATACATAGGAAAATATTGAGCTGCCGAGTGAGAAAAAACATTTTTTCGAATACACCTCAATGCGTCAAAATTTGCTACCTCAGTGCAAAAATTAAATGGCAATTTATGTTCATTGTGAAGATTTTAAAGATATGAAATTCCTTGCATTAGTTCTTAAAATAAGACTATTGCGGAAATGTGAAAAAATGCAACATAAAAGCGCCATCTGTTGGGCGATTTATACCAAAATATAAACAGCAACAATATTTATTAAGCTATACCTGAATCTGAAGTTTGGTGAAGTTCGCTGGTTAGTTCTTGAAATACAGCTATTGCAGGAATTGAGAAAATTTCAGCATTGCAGCACCACATATTGGGAGATTGACAACAAAACATGAACAAAACTAGTTCATTTCACGGATTGACTGAATCTAAAGTTTAATGAAAATTCATGCACATGAGAACCTGAGATAGAGCTATTGCGCAAATCGTGAAAAATGCAACATAGCAGTGCCACCTGTTGAGCAATTTACACCAAAATGCAAACAACATCGATTCATATTGAGAACTAACTGAATCTGAAGTTTAAAGGAAATCCATGTATTAATTATGGATATATAGCTGTTGCATAAATCGTAAAAAAATGCATCATAGCAGCGCACCTGTCGAGCGATTTGCAATAAAAACTAATCAGAATCAATCTATATCAAGAACTATCGGATTATAATTTTTAATTAAATTCCGTGCAATAGTTCTTGAGATAGAGCTATTGCAAAAATCGTGAAAAATGCAGCATACCATCGCCATCTGTTGAGCGATTTACACAGAAACGAATACAATATCAATTCATGTTAAGTTAATCTGAAGTTTGGTTGATATCCGTGCCTTAGTTCTTATGTTATAGCTGTTGCGTTAATCGTAAAAAAGCAGCGTAGAAGCGCCATCTGTTGAGTGATTTGCAACAAAAACTAATCAGTATCAATTTGTATTAGGGACTGCCTGAAAATAAATTTTTATTACATTCCGTGCATTAGTTCTTGAGATAGAGCATCCACAAAATTTATGTCACATATAGACAGAGTCACAGATCCACATATACACAGACAGACATTTTGTAAAAACTCTTTCTTACTAAAAACTAGGGATCTCTGATCCCTGAAACGGGTAAATCCGTCAAAAACCGGAATTGAAAATTTTTCACGAAACCAATATTTTCTTCCGTTAAGATAGAAGAAAGTAAAATTAGTTTTTTAGAACTGATAATACTCAAAGGAAAGCTCTCTTGTTAATACATTCCTGAAAACTTATAATCTATCATAGAAACTAATTGGATGAAACTTTCTTTTGTCTTTAGCATCTATCAGATTCCCAAACTTTACGAGCGACAAATTTTTCAGCCGATTTTAACCCCAACTTTTCCCCGTTCAAAGAGAGAAAAAGGTTACAATTATTTGCGAAAAAGTTGGAGGAATAGTAGGAAAATCAGTACTATTAATACAGCCGTTAATATTTATCGACTATTCCTATCAATAGTTTATCTCTGATTCGTTGAAATGCTCGATGCTCAATGAAAAGTCTCGGTTAGCGGAGACTTTTTTGGAACTGCAGAAAAAAGTTGGGGGACATTGCTGTTTGCTATCACACTGGGTGTTGTGAGGACATTTCGCGAAAAGTTGGAGGAAATCAAGTGTTGGCTCAAAAATCTTTTGAAATGCTGATGAATCTGACAGTGGTTTTATACATCAAGTTTTCGATTCAAAACAGTGGTTGGGAGAGAGGGAGAAAAAAATTCTTAATGCAGTGGCGCAACCACATTTCGACTGGGGGGAGAGAAAATATAGTTGCTTATAAACAACAGAGTTCGCCATTTTTTAAAATAAATTAATAAATTTGTTAATGAGTTATAAGCAATTTTGATAGCATGACAACCATTTTTCCTCCTTTTTGTCGCTACCATGTCGTCAATTCGTTTCAAATCATCCACTAAGAGAATCGTATTCTGAAAGATCTTATCAAAGAATGAAGAACATTTCTCACTTACATAGCTTTTTAAGCCTGAATCTATGAAAAAAAGTTAGTGGAAAAAAATGTCATAAACTAAAAAAGCGAAAAAAAAGTGACACGGAAAAAATGTTACCGGAAAAAAGGGACAAGGAAAAAAAGTTACCAGAAAAAAAGAGTGACAAGGAATTGATTTTGGAAATGTATTATTGATTTTGGGGACTTATTGGTTAAGTATAAAAGGGGGGGTTCGAGGGGAGGCTCTTAATTTAGGTAAATGGGTTTTTCATGCTAAACTAACTGTTTTGGTTCAAATTTTGGATATACGTTGATACTGAAAAGACACTTGTTTAATCAGTTTTGGGAACGAACGATTACCCCACCCCCCCCTCCGTTCTAAATAAGATGAATGGGTTTTTAAGCAGAATTAACCAACGTGTGTCAAATTTTGGATATAGATTCTTCCTAATAAGGTTTGTACATAGTATTGTGGTGTCGTGTCCCCAGTTTCTCTTTATTCAGTTGGTTTATTTGTTAAGTTCATCACTAACACATTTTTAGTCTCCCAAGTTCTTTATTAGAACTATAGATCAATTAATACAAAAATAAATAAAACGGTATTACAACTACATAGGAGGCACACTCCAATATTACATTTCACTTAGCACGTCTAAGCCACCTTACATCTATGTACTCTCTAGTACATTGCTGCACATGTCTCTCTTCCAACTACCTTCCTTCCCTCTCTACGCTCAATAATACCACCCCTCAGCGCATTGCTACTAGACCAGTGAAATCATTTTCTAGACATGTTTCTTAAGATCAATTGCAGCTATTCTTCTCAGCTTTAGAATGAAAATACTTTTACCCCTGCATACCTTTTCAAAATGGGACTTCAGTATCTATCTTCTACCCAAATTAAAGTTGTCAGTACGTCGTCGCATTATATAATGACTGAAGAATTTTGGGAGTTCAATGGTAAAATATAGAGGAAGAACGGGGGATAACCTCTCTTAAATTAAATAAATGGCTTTTTACGCAGAATTATCCGATTTGCCAAAAAATTTGAATGTAACTTCATTATGATAAGGGGTATCCCTGATTAGTTATGGGGTTATTTTGCTAATTAAAAAGTGGGAGGACGGGCGATTATCTTCCCCCTTTTTAAATTAGATAAATTGTTTTTTATGCACAATTATCCGACGTATTTCAAATTTTGGATATAGGTTATTTCTCATAAAATGAATCCCTGATAGGCCAGTCAAATTGTCAGAAAAAAGGGCTGATAGATGCAAAAATTCTGCTAGAAGATTTTATGGTTTTAAAATGTTTATGGGGATGCTAGTAACAAGAATTAATGGTTTTCCAACAAAATATCTCGAAGCTAAACTTTGTGAAGCCAAAAAACCACAAAATTTTCGGATTTTTTTCAGTTTTTTGCCTGTAACTCGAAAAGTATAAACTTTTTGCGTAGCATACTTAATTACAAAAAGAAAGAACATTAAATTCTCTATAAATTTTATTATAAAAACGTTTTTCTAAACCCATTACTAAGCGCGCTATGATTTTTTGAAAATGTCACTTTTTTTTAAGCTTTCCAGAAAGTGACCTATTTTTCGCCTTCTATCCCTAAAAACTTTTTTTCATCGCTTCAAAATTAAATACTCCTATTGATGGATGAGAAATGAAAGTGTTAGGAAATCAGGACTGAAGACGCACAAATTCTAGAAATTATATAAGAAAAACAATTACGAAGGGAGGGAGGGCCGGGGATAAAAAAAAGAGAGGGAATGCAGATGGAAGATTGGGGCCATGTGACGTTCCTGAACCGCTTTTGTTCAGATGCAAGTGTTCTTTTTAAAATACATACGTTTCTAATATGCTGTTATTCAATCTATTGCATCTCTTCTCGTGCAGTAATGAAAAATGTGTGAACTCGACCCAAAATTGTTTTTCATTTGCCAAACGGCTTCAAATAGTGATACTCGCGTTGTGAGCCAGAAAGAACTTGCCAAACTTTTTTAACATAGCGTTCAGCGTCAAAGTAATATTCATCAGTTTTTTTAAAATTAGCAAGGAAGTTAGAATACAGAATGATTGCCGAAAAACATATGCGAATCAGAGAATGATAGCAGCATATGTTCGTCGGGATGAAGATTCTACGCAGACAATAGTTTGACCCTCAGATCGAGCACTTCTTTCAAGTTTCAAGATAATTGCTTCTTGTGTGAAGAAGGCAATCCCGGTGATTTCAACGAAAAACAATAAAAAAAAGCCCTTCTCAAAGAGATATTAGTTTCACAAAGTAATGAAGTTAGAAGCGAAAATTAGATTTTTGAAAGCTGCAGAAAAACATGGGAAATAATAGAAATTAATTGAAGAAAATAATTGAACGTATTCAGCACGAACCTGACTTGCAGATACATGCTATCATAGTTTTTGTGGCGTAAAACTAGATCAATCTGTAACAAGTGGAGAGAAAAGAGGTCGTCGACCCGCATCATCCGTTGACGATGCCAATTTCAGAAACAAGAGCCGCTTCATTTCATTGCTTAAAACAAATTAAAAATTTCAAAACAAGAATTTCAAAATAACAAAATTTACGTTGAACAGGTAAAAGAAGAAGATGATGTCATCATAGTTATCTCAGCCATTTCAAGAGCAGAATCTTTTGAAAGTTTCATAATTGTCAGAGAAGACATTGACCTTTTTGTGATCATGATGAGATTAGGCTATCAGCCCAAAAATCTGTTTTGCCAAAAGGCAGGAAGAGGTAACATTGAAACCAAGTGGTTTTTAACCATATCGTTCAAATACAATTACAACAATGTTCTTTTCACTC
The DNA here is from genome assembly GCA_964019185.1 of Maratus speculifer. NCBI lineage: Eukaryota > Metazoa > Arthropoda > Arachnida > Araneae > Salticidae > Maratus > Maratus speculifer. The sequence continues at coordinate 6,222,709 of CAXHSM010001350.1, read as the reverse complement.
ATGTAATCAGCGGATGCGATACAACATCCGCTCTTTTTGGGCAAAGAAAGTCAAAGTTTTGTAACACTTTGAAAGAACATGATCAGCTTGGAGAAATAGCCTGCGTGTTCAATAAATTAGGTTCTACCCGTCAAGAAATCAAGATTGGAGAAAAATTCCATATTGCACTATACAGTGGATGCATAGATACCACACAAAAATTGAATACATTAATGTTCCAGTTATTTGGAAAATCTGCCACAAAAAGCAAAGTTCATTTTGCAAGACTACCACAAAACAAGAGGTTGCTCAGCATCTTTTTCTCCGATGTTATCATCAGGTACAAGCTAGGTTAAGAAACAACATCCCTCCTGAAGAATGGGGGTGGATGATTTCTTTCAGCCAGTTCAAATGTGCCAAAACCCGGCATCTAAATCCTTGCTACATGTTGTGTCATATAGTTTTAAAAAAGCGTGCAGCAAAGGATGTTCTTTTCATAAATTAAGACTCAAATGCTCGGCAATTTGTAAAAAATGTAATGGGATCAACTATGAAAATGTCGACGACATTATTTATCCAGAAGTAGGGGATGTAAAAATGTCGCCGTAAGTATTTTTTACTTACATTCAGTTAAATACCTAATATTATCATCTCCACTAAAGCTCTAACTACACAAAAAGTTACAATGTTCTTAATTTTTTTACATTGTTACTATTATAATTCATCGTGATTGTTATCATGCAAATATCTATAATTTAAATAAGTTATATTAAGAAGATAAAATAATGGGAAATTGTGTCAAATTTTCGTTTTTGCAATTTTTCCACTAAGTTAGAAAAAAAGGGTCAATTTCAGAAAGCTGTAGCGCGCTTAATAATGGCTTTAGAAAAACAGTTTTAGAATGAAATTTGTAGAGAATTTAATATTCTTTCTTTTTGTAATTGAGTATAGTACACAAAAATTTTATAATTTTTGAGTTATAGACAAAAAACTGAAAAGTCCGAAAATTTTGTGGTTTTTTGGCTTCACAAAATTTAACCTCAAGATATTTTGTTGGAAAACCATTAATTCTTGTTACTAGCATCCCCATAAACAGTTTAAAAACATAAAATCTTTTAGCGGAATTTTTGCATCTATTTATGACAATTTGACTGGCCTATGAAAAGTTTTAAGGATTAAGGGTTTGTTTATATATCCTCAGTAGCTGTTTGCATTGAAAACTATGGTTTATGATTCTGCATAGCTTTTTTCAGTATTCTATAAATATCTTAACAAAGAAAAAAAATATTCTGTTTTTATTAAAATCTTTTTTTATTGTTATTTAAATTTGTTTTTTAATTCTTTTAAGCGTTTAAAAAATGAAGATCTATCGAAAACTGCAGGTTTATAAACAATTAACTTTCTAATTACTAACATATGCTAATAATAAAAAATTATTATTTTTATTACAAATTAATGAATTCACTAGTTCATTCGTTCGTGACATACAACATAGTTTGCACATTAAAATTTTCTAACATATGCTTTTTAAATGTTTTATATTATATTTTGTGATGTGTAATATGGGAAATTAATTAGTAAAAATCCAGTTTTAAATTAAAAATATTCAGCATAAATTAAAATGACAATTACAACAAATGATTTAGCATATTACTTTTTTCACAAGTAAAATAAATAAATAAAAAAATAAATAAATAAACAAATAAATAAGTAAACCAGTTTTAAATGCAAAATAAATTGTAAATTATAATTATATGGAAAAAGGTAAAATGTGTTATGTTTTCTGGTATAATTATTTTCAATCATTAAATTAAAAAATAAAGAAAATTTCTTTTTATTTATTATCTGCGTTCAGCTGCATTCAACTCGCTTTTTTATTTTACTTGGGCATTTTTGCGGCAAACCTTTACCGAGGAATCCCCTGATCGTCAAATTTCCTAAGAGACTAGCCGCCCGTGATATGTACCGGACATTCCCCTCCGTCAAATAGGGAAAGCAAGCTTCTTTCAATAATCGTCTGTTCATTCATCTATACTTAGCAAAAGAATCTCATAACTAATCAGAGATACGGCTTACCATAATTAACGTACGTCCAAAATTTAAAGCAAATCGGATAATTCTGCGTAAAAGGCGATTTATTTAATTTAATGGGGGGGGGGGTATGTATCCTCTCCTTCTCCCTCTATATTAAATCCTTGAAACTATTCAGGGATCCACCTTATCAGGAAGAACTTATATTTAAAATTTGAAATACATCGGATAATTCTGAATAAAACCCGACATGTCTAATTTGAGAGGGAATTTCTTGCTTGCCCCGTCCTCTTTTTAAAAGCAAAATAACCCCCATAACTAATCAGAAATATGTCTTATTATAATAAACCTATGTCTAAAATCCGAGGCAAATCGGATAATTCTGCGTAAAAAGGCATTTATTTAACTTAAGAGGCATTATTTCCTGTCCCCCCCTCTCATTATACTTAGCCATCAAACTCATAAAACTATACAGGGATTTACTTTATGAGAAAGAACCTATATTTAACATTTGGAATACATCAGCTAATTCTGGATAAAAACCCATTTATCTAATTTGAGGGAGAGATAATTACCCGTTCCCCCTTTATAATAAGCAAAAGAACCCCATAACTAATCAGATATACGTCTTATCATAATGAACCAATGTCCAAAATTTCAAGCAAATCGGATAATTCTGCGTAAAAAACTATTAATTCAATTTAAGAGATGTTTCTCCCGTCTATCATTAAACTCAAACTCTTCAGGCATTATATACTGTGTATAATCCTTATCAGAAAGAACCTATATCCAAAATAAGACGCACATTGTATAATTCTGCATAAAAACCCGTTTATCTAATTTAGGGCGGATGTAGTGTGGGGGGGTAATCATATGTTCAAAAATTGAAACAAAACAGTTAATTCAGCATGAAAAACACATTTACCTAAAATAAGAGCCTCCCCCTGATCCCACCCCCCCTATATACATAACCAATGACTTTCCAAAATCAATTTCTTGTCACTTTTTTCCGGCAATTTTTTTCCTTGTCCCCTTTTTCCGGTAACTTTTTTCCGGGTCACTTTTTTCCACTTTAGTAGTTTATGTCACTTTTTTCCAATAATTTTTTTTCTGGTCACTTTTTTTTTCGTTTACTTACTTGCTTATTTCGTACGTTTTTTAAATAAGAATTAATAAAACAATTTGGAAATTGCACGTGAAGCGTAGCAAACGAGATACGTTCGTACGATAATGAAGTTTTAAAAGTATTCAGATCTTGCTGTTATAGTAGACAGTACTTCGGATATAGTATAGTGTTCTACTTCTTTTTATTTATTTATTTATTTATTTATTTTTGTGTGTGTGTGTGTGTGTGTGTGTTCCTGTAAATATACAAGGACATACAGCTTTTATTACACCTCAGCATCGTATACCACATTCATAAAAGTGATATAATTGAATATAATTAAAAAACGCCCCAAACAATAAATTCTCGTATATCATTATGAAGGGGAATATTTTTGAGTGGCCGTGTAAATTAATAATAAATATTTTTTTTACCATAGATTGTAAGGACGGATGAACAGATGGACTGACAAGCTGAACGAGGAATATAAGTGCTAGTTATTTATATAATTATGGACGCACTTAAAATTATTCAGATCTTGATGTAATAGTACACAGTATTTTGGATGCAGAATAGTAGCCAAAATCTTCTGTGTGTCCCTGTAAATACTATATGCTTTCTTTTATTCAGAAAATAACTTGTAACATTCTTCAGCAACATATAGCAATCTCATAAAATTTTAAATAGTTAATTACAATTAAAATGTGCACCAAACAATGTGCTCCTTATACCATTATGTAATAGAATACTTTTGTCTGGCCTTGCAAATTAATATCAAATGTTCTTTGCACCACAGATTATGCAAAATGTATATTATAATATGTAGTTTATACATGCATATCAATTTTACTACGTTCGAATGAGTGTAACATCATTAAAATGCATTCGAAACTTTTCCCCCATTGACCGTAATGTAACGGAATACTTTTGATTGTACCGGCAATTAATCTATCCAACCGATTTTCATAAAATTTGAAATGACTCGACAAAATTATGTAATAATTATACATTTTAAATTTAAAACGATTCGGTTTAGTAGTTTTTGTGTTGTTACATGAGGACAAATGGACAAACAGACTGAATGACAAGTATAGCTGCTACGTATTTACATAATTACGAACGCACCTAAAACTTGTTTGAAAGTAGTCCCTTTGGATTTGAGAACAAAGTTAACAAAAGGATAATATACGAAAACTGTAACGTTTAAGTTAATATCTTTCCAGAAGCATAAATATAAATGAATTATATACTTTCCAAACATACCTGGATTTAATGAATGCTTGAAAGAATTCGAAGATTTAAAAAAATTATCTCATATATCCATCTTTTTCATAATTTTCTTCTCTGAATAGGAATTTAATATCGAAACACACAATAAAAGAAAAAATGCCTTAACACAACAGCAACTAACAACAGAATGTTTATGGAATTAAGTCTACCTTTCAAAGAATGTGAGAATGTGTTTTTCTTGGTATTTGAGAGTCCAGCCCCATTTCAAAAAAAAAAAAAAGAGCTAGAAACAGGTGTAACTAATTAAGACCCTCCCCCCCCCCAATGGTGCAGTGTTGAAAAACCCGAGACAGTGACAGGAAATGACCATTCCTTTTAGCCTTCGGCTGATTTCCAACAGTACAAATGAATGCCGTCCTCTAGCTGATACTGTTACCATGTGCTGTTGGGGGCGATCGATGAGTAAAAAAATAATTGTAAAAAAGCGAGAAAAGAGACTAAATCTGAAAAATATAGACTTAAGACAATTACAAAAAAAAGCCAGTTTAGCGTCCCACTCTGAGGCATGTGTAATCTCTCGAAAAAATAAAACTTTTACGTTCTAACATTACTACAAGAGTTTAAAATACTAGGGGGGGGGCACAGGGTCGTTTGGGTAGGCCTGGCCCACCCGACCCCCCCGCTAGTTACGCCTATGACATCAAGGTGCTTAATCGGCGCCAAAGTCTCATTATTTTGTTTGATATGGTAACCCAGATGTTGGGGTTTAGTTATTAACAAATTGTTTATTTAATTTTTTTTCTCTTTTTTAAAAATTATGTAAATTGTTTTGTTCTATAGTTATTAATTGAGCTTTTTTTAATTTATTGTTATTATTCCTTTTTTTTTAAATTTGTATATAACTAATATTAGAAAATAAGTTTTTTGCCAAATTGGTGTCCAAAAAGATTGAGCCAATGTTGTTGCGCGTATATAATATCTGTGCTCTTAAACATAGCCCATTTATTAAAATAATTTAAAAATTAAGATGAAGAAAATTCTATAATCGGAATACAAGTTTAATTAATTCCGTTATGCGAGATTGTTTTGGTACAAAATTAACTATTAGTTGTTGTAACTATAATCGTAAATCACAACATTCGTGCATCGAAACCTCTCTAAATTTACGTTATTGTGACTCAATTACGGCCTTTATTGAGAAGAGATAATTAAAAGTAACATTCTGTTTCATAAATTTTTAATGATCAATATTATTATGACGTTACATCTACTTCTACATTAAACATAAAATCCAAATTGATATTTTGTTTCGATTGTTGATAGCCCGAGTACAGCTCAAAGCTTTTTTCTTGGTATTTGAGAGTTCAGCCCCATTTCAAAAAAGAGCTAGAAACAGGTGTAATTAATTAAGGCCCTCCCTCCCCCAATGGTGCAGTGTTGAAAAACTCGAGACAGTGACAGGAAATGACCATTCCTTTTAGCTTTCGGCTGATTTCCAACATTTCAAATGAATGCCGTCCTCTAGCTGATACTGTTACCATGTGCTGTTGGGAGCGATCGATGAGTAAGAAATAATTGTAAAAAAGCGAGAAAAGAGACTAAATCTGAAAAATATAGACTTAAGACAAATGCAAAAAATAGCCAGTTTAGCGTCGCACTCTGAGACATGTATAAACTCTGGAAAAAATAAAATTTTTTGTGTTCTAACATTACCACAAGAGTTTAAAATTCTAGGGGGGGGGGGCACTGGATTGTCTGGGGTGGGCCTAGCCTACTCGCCCCCTCTCTCCCCTGCTAGTACGCATATGATTGTCCGTAGTGATGCCTCCCGGTGCATTATATAATACTAATTTTCTTTCACTTGAAAAACAAAAATTTTCATAATGACAATCTGATGCTGCAGAAGTTTAACTATTAACATTATAGTTTTAATTGAATTTAAAAGCAAAAACAGAAAACATTCTGTAATATTTCAACAAATCAGTTTTCGAAATATTTTTAAATAAATTAAGCAATCCAATAACTTACAGATTATCTATTACAGTATAACGTCTTTAATTCGGAATCGACGCGATTACAGCGAGTCCGAATTATAAAAAATTCCAGAATACAGAAGTTTTGTAGCTAAAATGCATGAAGATTAATAATAATGCTAATATCTCTTATGAATATGGCAGTACAAAACAGCAAGGAATTGGATAATTGAAAACATTGAGAAAAATCCATTCAAAATGCTCAAAAACAAATGTTTAGAAAAAAAAAAAATTATATATATATTATGCAGTGTCGCCATCTGTCGCAAATTTTAAAAACAACAAATGTACGATTTTTTAAGGAATTGCGATTTCTTAATACTTAATAAATAATGCATATCAGAAAAATAATAGACTTGTCTTACAAAATATTGAAAAACTAAATTCTAAAACCAAAAAAATTACAGTTAGAAATTTAAGACTTACAATTAATATTTAAAAATCAACCTTATAATTACTGTATATATGTTTAGATCTGTTGCAAATAGACCACGGAGTAAGACACAGGAGGGGAAACTTAATGCGCATGAATCTTCGAAAATACAAAGTGAAATTTTGGTAAATAATGAGGGGGCTGTGATAGGTAGTAGGCTGGTTTTTTAGCTACTGCAATGCTTTTCAATGGAAAAAATGGTCATTTTTAAATTTTTTTTACGAAAAATCTGAATTTTTAGAAGGTTGTAAAAATGAAAATCTGGTTAATTGTAGTTTTCTTCACAACATACATATTTTTTTATAGGTATTTGGCGCTTCATTTTCGTTTTTAAGCTCTTTAAAATACGAGATCATTCTGACAAAAATCAAAGGGCAGGCCATTTAAAAACATTGAATATCGCGAATTAAAATGACTCTTGTAAATTAGTTGAATATCGCAAAAAAACAGACTTATGATTTTTAGAAAATAAGTATTAATCAAATATTTTGGAGTAAATTTTAATTTCGCGCATAGTTTTTATAACATTAGACCATTTTAATAATCCATAACTTTGGATATTTATGCAATTAATGCATGTAGAATTAAAGCTAATTTTTATTTTAATTATTTGGAGCAACTGCTTATTCATATTATAGATGTCTTGTGTGTCACCCCCCACTCTGCCCCCCAGGGGGGGGGGCACATTTTTAATTTCTTTACAACACCAGTCGTGTGACACATCATTTGAAAGATCTGCAACTGCTTATTCATATTATGGATGTCTTGTGTGTCACCCCCCACTCTGCCCCCCAGGGGGGCACATTTTTAATTTCTTTACAACACCAGTCGTGTGACACATCATTTCAAAGGTCTGCAACTGCTTATTCATATTATGGATGTCTTGTGTGTCACCCCCCCCCACTCTGCCCCCCCAGGGGGGCACATTTTTAATTTCTTTACAACACCAGTCGTGTGACACATTATTTCAAAGGTCCGCAACTGCTTATTTATATTATGGATGTCTTGTGTGTCACTTCCCCCCACTCTGCCCCCAGGGGGGGCACATTTTTAATTTCTTTACAACACCAGTCGTGTGACACATCATTTCAAAGGTCTGCAACTGCTTATTCATATTATGGGTGTCTTGTGTGTCACCTCCCACTCTGCCCCTCCAGGGGGGGCAATTTTTAATCTCTTTACAACACCAGTCGTGTGACACATCATTTCAAAGGTCTGCAACCGCTTATTCATATTATGGATGTCTTGTGTGTGTCCCCCACTCTGCCCCCAGGGGGGCACATTTTTAATTTCTTTACAACACCAGTCGTGTGACACATCATTGGAAAAGTCTGCAACTGTTTATTTATATTATGCATGTCTTGTGTTACATCCCCCCCAAAGGGGGCACATTTAAGCTGTTGCACAGCTTTTATCGCGGGCTTTGAGCGCGGCGACCTAATGTAGAAATTCCGTAATGAGAAAAAAACCCTAACACTCCGGTTAACTTCATTTCATTTCGGCAAATTTCGGCACTTCGGTAGACTTCTCAATTATTCATTAATAGAAAAAAATTGTTTTCTTATCGGTCATCATGATCAAAAAGTGTAATATTAAATAAAGATAATAATAGTAAAAAAAATATTATAAAGTATAAATAATAGTAAATTAATATCAAAGAAAAAGAAAAAAAATTGAATTAATATAAAAAGAAAACTGCATAAATAAAAAATAAATATATAAGTATAGTAGCATAAGTTGATAAAAAATGCTATGCAATAGCTTTACGGCGGCAGTTCCCGGAGTTCCACACGTATTTATATTTTTTTTCAACTTTGCTTCTATCTTTTATTTGTGACTATGCAGTAAAAATAAATCTATTAATCAAAATTGTTCTTAGCTCATTCAGGAATTTTTGCTTTTAAATCCCCATCTTTTCCATCCGGATATTCAAGCCCATATGAAAGGCAAGGGGGGGGGGATTGCCCCGTCCGAGGAGATTGAGGGAGCAGCATCAAATTTTTTCTACCAGCACCATTTTTTTTTCCTCCTATCTCTACAAGAAGAAAGTATTGAATTCGTATAAATTTTCTAATTGTGGTTTTCGACGGATTGTACACGTTTTAGGGGTCAGAGATTCCACAAAACATGCTTTTATAAAATATATGTCTCTGACAGACATTTTGTGGGTTTCCAATCTCAAGAAAAAAATTCACGGAATTTAATAAAAATTGATATTTAGGTAAGATCCTGATATAAATTATTGCTGACTAGTTTTTTGCGTAAATCGCTCAACAGGTGTCACTGCTATGCTCCATTTTTTATGATTTACGCAACAGCTGAATCTCAAGACCTAACGCACGGATTCCAATAAAAATTTAGTTTTAGGTAGTCCCTGATATAATTTGATGCTGATCAGTTTTTGGTGTAAATCACTCAACAGGTGGCGCTGTTATGCTGCATTTTTTACGGTTTACGCAAAAGCTGTATCTCAAGAACTACGCATAGATTTTAATGAAAATTTATATTTAGGTAGTCCCCGATATAAATTGATGATGATTAGTTTTTGGTGTAAATTGCCTAATATGTGTCGCTGCTATATTGCATTTTTTAAGATTTATGCAACAGCTGTATCCCAAGAACCAATGCACAGATTTTAATTAAAAAATACGTGTGGAACTCGGGGACTGCCGCGGTAAAGCTATAGCATAGCATTTTTATCAACTTATGCAATTATAATTATATATTTATTTTTTATTTATGCAGTTTTTTTTAATATTAATTCAAGTTACACTTTTTGAGCGTGATGACCGATAAGAAAACAATTTTTTTTCTTTTATTGAATAAATGAGAAGTCTGCCGAAATGAAACGACGTTAGTCGGAGTGTTAGGGTTTTTTTCTTTATTACGGAATTTCTAGATACGGTCGCCGCGCTCAAAGTCCGCGATAAAAGCTATATAATAGCTTAAATGTGTCCCCCTGGGGGGTGACACACAAGACATGCATAATATGAACAAGCAGTTGCAGACCTTTGAAATGATGTGTCACACGACTGGTGTTGTAAAGAAATTAAAAATGTGCCCCCCTGGGCGGGCAGAGTGGGGGGGTGACACACAAAACATCCATAATATGAATAAGCAGTTGCAGACCTTTGAAATGATGTGTCACACGACTGGTGTTGTAAAGAAATTAAGAATGTGCCCCCCTGGGGGGCAGAGTGGGGGTGACACACAAGACATCCATAATATGAATAAGCAGTTGCAGACCTTTCAAATGATGTGTAACACGACTGGTGTTGTAAAGAAATTAAAAATGTGCCCCCCTGGGGGGCAGAGTGGGGGGTGACACACAAGACATCCATAATATGAATAAGCAGTTGCAGACCTGTGAAATGGTGTGTCACACGATTGGTGTTGTAAAGAAGTTTAAAATGTGCTCTCCCCTGGGGGGGGCAGAGTGGGGGGTGACACACAAGACATCCATAATATGAATAAGCAGTTGCAGACTTGTGAAATGATGCGTCACACGATTGGTGTTGTAAAGAAGTTGAAAATGTGCCCCCCTGGGGGGGCAGAGTGGGGGTGACACACAAGACATCCATAATATGAATAAGCAGTTGCTCCAAATAATTAAAATAAAAATTAGCTTTAATTCTACATGCATTAATTGCATAAATATCCAAAGTTATGGATTATTAAAATGGTCTAAGGTTATAAAAACTATACGCGAAATTAAAATGTACTCCAAAATATTTGATTAATACTTAATTTCTAAAAATCATAAGTCTGTTTCGTTGCGATATTCAACTAACTTCCAGCAGTCATTTTAATCTGCGATATTCAATGTTTTTAAATGGCCTGCCCTTTGATTTTTGTCAGAATGATCTCGTATTTTAAATGGCTTAAAAACGAAAATGAAGCTCCAAATACATATAAAAAAATATGTATGTTGTGAAGAAAGCTACAATTAACCAGATTTTCATTTCTACAACTTTCTAAAAATTGAGATTTTTCTTTTAAAAAAATTTTAAAATTGACCTTTTTTCCCATTGAAAAGCATTGCAGAAGCATTTATCGACAGCCTGCTAGCAGAGGTTTCGCCGTCTATCGTCAAAAAATCCGCATGGCAAAATTTTAACACTACTTTCCCCTCCTGCTTCTTACTCCGTGAAATAGACAACAGATCTATTTACAGCAGATCTATACAGTTGTAAAAAACTATAGATCACAGTTTTTTACAATTTAAAACTGTGATCTATAACGCTAATAATATAAAAAATTAAATATATAGCAACAATAAATAAGAAAGTAAGTCATAAGTTAAAAACAGTTGAACCCTGTTATAGCGAACCCGGTTTATAACGAACTCCCAGATATAACGAATGAAAATTTTGATCCCGCCGTTTTTCTAATGTATTTAATGCTATTTTATCCTATTATAGCGAATTTCTGGAATCTTAAGAATCGGCTATAACGAACTTTTTTCTAGTGGACCACGATTTTCTTTTCCCTTTTTACTTTTCCGCTAACGTGAAAAAAGGTTTTCCGCTCTAATTTTATAAGAAAATACATGCTGGTTAATAAAGCATGGTGCAAATCAACGACTTTTTTTTATCAAAGAGTAATAAGACCTACATTCTTTCTCTTTTATGGTAGCGATTTTGCAGGTGTGATCACGTCCACCTGTCAGTTATTTTCCATTACTCCTGTCATAGCAATTCAGTAACGCTTTTAAAGTGACTTATTTAACTAATGTATTTAACAATCATTCGAGGTATGGCAGCATTGAAAAGAACGTCTTTTTTGAATCAAGCAATAAATAAAAGCTTTTTTCTTAAAATTATACTCTTTAGAGTTCACAAGATGATGAAAAAAAGGAAAATTTAAATGATAAATATGTAAACAAACAAAATAAAAGTAAAAAATTTTTAATGTGCCAATAATTAGTGTTAGAGTCATCCTAAGCCTGGATAAAGAATAAAGATTTTAGCAAAGTCAGGATCATTCCTTAAATTGTTTATTCATTTATCCTAACATTTATCCAAACTACAGTTGGTTTCGAATGTTTAGATAATTGGCGCTTTGCTGTACTTCTATTTGTCTTCCTTTTTAGTTGTCTGAGCGTAGCGAAGTCTTATACTCAGAGTACGTAACGATATTAAAAGTAAAAAAAAAATTCTTTCGTCAAGCAAATCTCAAAATGTACTTGTCGGATTTCGATTCTGTTTGTACCAGAAGGTACCTATGAAGGTAATCTGGTGAATGCACCTACTTTTAAAAATTAATTCCAAATAGTTTAAAAGTTATATTGAAAAAAAACGGATAAAAGAGCATAATTTATTTGCATACGTCACAGAAATTTGGTGCACGTGATTTTTACCAGCTGGATATTTTCGTAGATAACCGAATCAGTACATGGAGTAAATAGTAATCATTTACGCACTCATTTTAAAATTTAATCATGCAGGAAAATAAAACTGTCGAAAACTCCGTTTTCAAATAACGCTTACATACACATTTTTAAATTATTTTCTATTTTCAAAAAGAACTTACAGTAAATAAAATAATAATAATAATTAATAACTATAAAAAGAAATATTTTATATAATTTAAAAAGGGAAATGAAAGTAAATAAACATTTTATGAGTAAATAAACAAATAATAAATAAATAAAGCCAGGTTACCATCTCAGGTAAAATAATGCCATTTTGACGCCAATTATGTACCCTGGTGCATATGTGACATCTTTTCCCATTTTTCATCCATTTCCTGTTGGCATACAACTTTGAAATTTGGAATATGTATGCATACATGGGAGCAATACTGGAATTAGACATTGATTTTTTTTTAATTCGATCCAAAAAGAGGTAACGGGGCCTATTTTTTAAAGATTTATACAATATATACTGCATAAAGGAGCCACTTACCTATTTTTATATACAAGAAAAAGTAAGTGGTATGTAAAAATAATTATAGTATACATAAATAAAATACTTGAGATAATATACTAGGGATATAAGCACCGGGTTTGGCAAAAATTTTTATGCCAACTAGGCGAAAACATCGTTTTGATTACCAGATACATATAGCATGCTATAATAACACGTTATTTATTTATTTCAAAATGAAAAAAAAGAATAAATGAAACATTTTCTGTTAATAAAAAGAAAAAATAACAATCAATAAATGATAACATTTTTAGAACAAACAATTTATTATAACATTTATATGATAACCAGCATGTTAGGCAACTGAACGCCATTTTGGCACCAATTAGGTACCTCGGTGTTTATAGGACATATACCGGGTGTCCAGTAAATGACTGACCCATTTTGAATGTAAATAACAAAAAAAAACTGTTTGAGATAAAAATGCGCGGCTTGCTGTATTGTTATTAGAATATAAATAAATTTTAAAATATGCTCTTTGTTAATGTAATATAATAATATCTCAGTCTCAAGACTGAGGAGGGGAAAAAGAGGGGAAATATAATACAGATGGTTTAATCACAAATATTATTTTAAATCACTTTCCAACCAACGTACCCTATTTCTGAAGCTGATTCGAGCGTCAATTCAACATATAGATTCAGATTCAACAACATATAGATTCAGATTCAGCCGAAAATCTCATATTTATGAAAATTAGAGTCATGTCTGTATTCAAACAGCCTGTTACCGCCAGCGCGATATTTTTTTCCGAAATTTGAACTATATTAACAAAGTACATGTTTAAAAATGTATTGATTTTCTAATAACAATACCGCAAACCGCGCATTATCTCAAACCGTTTATTTGTTATTTAAATTCAAAATGGGTCAGTTATTTACTGGACACCCGTTATGTGCCATATTTATTTGTAAAACTGAGCATGAACGTTTACCAAGTGCGTTTTCATAGTCGCTTATATCTTTTTGCAACATAGCGCACCTTTCGAAGCCAAAACTGCACAAAAGAAAAATAAATAAATATTTGCAGTATTTTATTTTTAATGTAATGCACATTTTGTAATCAGTAGGCTCGATAAACAGACCTCATTTTTTTTTTGCTTTAAAAGATGATATTTCATACGATGTCTTTTTTGGATTCGTCGTTTTTCCATATTTGATAGTATGCGTCTACTCGTTTTGTAACTTTTTTTTGTAACTTTCTTCGTTATTAACAGTGACATTTGGATTTCCTATTTAAATAAAAATTCTTCTAAATACAAAGAAATTTGTTAAAATAAATAAATGAATGAAATGCGGACATCTATTGCTTAAAGCACAAAATTTTTCCTATTGAGTTAATAAAAATCAGTAAAAACATAATTTTTATGATAATAAAAAGGTGACTTATGTAATAAAAGAGTCATATATTATGTACGTTATGGATTAAGTATGAATATTTCTCCACCATTTATAAATAATAATAAAATAAAATGCGGGCAGACCAAAGTCTATATTTGACTGAAAACAACAACCATTTTCTAAATGCTTTTAAAAAATGGCCAATGAAAAGTGATATTTCAAAAGTATTATGAAATTAGTTAAAAACCATTTATTTTAAACTAAATGAATAAAAGATTTATATTTTTAATAAAATAAATGGGATTTGAAAAATTATTGGAAATTTATCACCATAGATGTATCAATATTACAATCAGTACTTTGTATGCAAAATGGAACAATTAGCAATGGTTTTTGTACCCGAAAAATGGTCGTTGCTTTTTTTAAGGTTAAAAAGTAGATTACGAAATATTCCTATACAGGGATGCCAAGCCCCCGCTTATTGCACAGCAGAATTTTCTTATAGGAAAAGTTACTTTTTAAATCCGTAGAATGTTCTGATTTAATAAAACATTTTCTGTATTAAAATACCAGTAACCAAAAATGCCGGAGACTTGGCAGCTCTGCCTATAGCATTTTAATTAATCACGGTACTTTTTTTAACCGGATTCAAATTTAGTGAAGACAATTTGGCCAAAAGCAGCTTTTTTCCACATGTGTACTACGATACAATTCCTTGATGCTGAAATAAAATGTTTTGACTTATGCTATCATTGCTTTCTCTTATTTATTTATTTGAATTTTAAATAAGATGACTCAAAATCGTGTTTTTTAAATGTACAGAAAAAATGCATTTCGAGAGAGGGCGAAAAGAACAATATTTGGCGATTTATTACCTGCGTTTGGCTAAGTGCCTTACTACCTTGTATTTAATACTCTTCACAATACTTCACTGTTATATGGACTTAGGTGCTTTTATAAAATGTTTGAATGTTTGACAATTTTATATCCATGCATGGTTTGCTTTTCTTTTATAAAAATAGTATATGCAACTTTATATATAAGATTTTGTAATTCTATGATTCAATATGCTTATTTTCATCATATTTTATCACAATGAATGACCAATTAAAGGTAACATCTCATTTTCTTTACTTATCGCAAGTTATTAAATGTGCATTATCAGCAATATCGCTTAGACTAATCCCTCTGAGGGAAGTCCTAGTTAATTTATTTAGTATTGTACCAGTTTAATGTAATCAATTTAATTCATTAATAGTCATATCTAATAGAATTTACGTTTTTTTTTTTAATGCACCATTACTGGATATGTAGATATCAGGTAATTATATACATCTTTTGTAAAATCTAATATTTTTAACGATTCAGATATAGCAAAACACCAGACATAGCAAACAAAAACTTCGGTCCCTTGAAGTTCATTATAATGGGGTTTGACTATACTTAAAAGAAATAACAATAAATAAAATCCAATTCTGCGATATTTTAGCGACATATTATTATCTTTTGAAAAAGAAAAATAAATGAAATTACAATTAATCATAAATTTTTAGAACTTAGTATCTAAAAAGACATATATATTAATACAAATGTAATTTAGAGAGTTCTTACAGTTTCAAAATTGATAAAAAAAAGTTGTGTTATTATGTAGTCTTTTCATTTTCTGAAATTCATTAGCGCCATCTATTATCTCTAATTCAAAATAAAAACGAATAAACATACCAAAGTATCTGGATTACAGAAGTTGCTGGATTATAGATGCATGGATTAAAGATGTTATACTTTATATACAAATAGAAAAGGTTCTTATGAAAATATATAAGTAAATTATAAAAACAATATATATATATATATATATATTTATATAAATATATATATATATATATTTATATAAATATATATATATATATATTTATATAAATATATATATATATATATTTAACATAAAATATCTTGTACAATTATTTTACAAAACTTAAAGATCAAAAGTACCACTCATATGTATAAATTATTATTAATTTTTTCATGGAAAATTTCATAGCATAGGGCTAATATTGCTAAAATTTCTAAACCCAGACTGTTTCTTAACTTGTTTTGAGTAAAAGAAATGATTGAAAATATTCTTCGAAGACCAGTATTACTTGCTCGCAATGAGTTGCATTTAAAATAGGTATTGGATATAGTTTTCCATTTTGACTTTTAAACTAAGATTTTAAAATATTCTAATAATTGATTATGTATATGTTCACACAACCATATTATAACAGAAATTCCATCTATTACAATACTACTCTTTCCTAATACTAATTTATTTATTTTTAAATAAGCACTATCCAGAATATTTTATTTATTTATTCATCCTGAATAAAATTTACTTAAGGAATTAATTATTAAAAAAAAAAAAAAAGCATCTCAGAATATGTCATGAAATGGTCCTCTGCAAGTTGTTGTCACTTTCTGCCAGTTAAGATCGTTTATAATCAATTTAATATTGCCATTGGCATGGCAAAAAACACTTTCTGCAAGACATTGCTAATATCATTGGTAATCACAACTGTCTTATCAAAGGTATTTATATATTAATCAAGCTGTTTTTGGTTATTTAGTTAGGCTAAACCTAAAATAAATCTTCCTTATTTTATGATTTTGATGTTAAATAGCAATGTGCCTTTATAAGGAAAGTTTCATTGAACAATTTAGGAAAATACAAATAATCTTTATAACAAATATTTATTCATACATTATTGATTATTAACTTGGTCGTTGATATTATAATATTTAACAAATTATCAAAATTTTTATTATTTTAGTTTATTATTTATTTTAATATTTTCTTATATTCAGTCATATTCATTCTCATATTCTTAGCAGTCATTATAATTTCAATTGCATTAATTATGACAATAAAATTACTGTTTAAAAAAGATAAGCAAAGCAATGACCAGAAAACAGAAAAATAATCTTTTAAGAACTATCAACAAATTACTTTGATACCCATGGTTTAATAATTAAATATATGAAAAACTCAAGTAATAAAAAATGTATTATAAATCGTTATTAGATAGCACAAAATTTTAAGTTTCGGGATTTAGAATGCAACTGATAAAAAATACAATTAATAAACTTTTAGAAGTAATTTTAAAAATTAGAAAATTATTTTTTTCAAAACATTGAGAAAATTCCCCAAAATAAATATTCATTCAGTAAACTTTGGTTATACTTCAGATAAAAAGCAAGCATGGCTCAAATTACATACTTAAAATTCTTTCACTTAATTATTTGAGTAGGTTAGACTGACAAAGCCATCTAACGATTTGAATCTGTAGTAATCACTAAGGTAATATAGAAATAAATTGAGTTTTCAAAACTTAATTATAAAGTAACTAATTAAGAAAATCAAACATTTTTTATTAAATCTTTCAAGATGTTCATCATCATAACTTGACAGGTACCATGTAGTAAAAAAATAAAATTCAGTGGACTTTAAATGACCACTATATATAATGCAAGAGAGATTTAAAACTAAACAAACAATCTGGTTGTTACTTATTTTATTTAAACAAAGCCAGAAATTGGTGACTATGCATGTGGCTGTAACTCATATAAATATAAACAGATTGCCATACAAATGATATAGTTTATTGAGGTTTACCATGGATATTCTGTACTGAAAATGAATAATATCTATTGTTCATTGATGAGGACATTGAAAAAACTTCTGTTACATAACACTCTATGGGAAAAACAATGTATGTGGTGTATTTAACTATGGTACCTCATACAAATAATTTGAAATTGATATGAATCATGAAGTAAGATGCTTAGAATTTGGTGTGCATAGAATAAGCAAGTAATAATTTAGATACAGAAATTTAAGTAAAAATCAATTTAATTAAACATCAATTCTAATGTTCGACTGCAGTTTTTAAAGTGGACTCTTAACTCACTTGAATACAACCGCACTGCAATGTTAATCCAATGAACAGATTATTTTCAAATTTCTCATTTTGTTTGCATAAGTTAGTTAAATTGATCTTTAAGATGGCAATTTTTTACTTTTTCGATTTCAGTCGCAGATTTCTTTCTTTTTTTTTTTTTTTTTTTTTTTTTTTTTTTTAAGTACTTTTGATTTTGAGGCTGGTTTTGAAATTGAAAATACATTTTATGAAAAATCTGCAATAAAAATTGAAAGAGTAAAAATTTGTCATATTAAAGATTCAACTTGGCAAAATAGATTGTTTAAAAATATTCATATTTAAAAAGAAATTCCCAAACAATCTCCTTATTGGATTAAGGGGGTGAGTGTTTTCACGTGAGTCTAGAGTCCCCCTAAATGCATGTCTTCTTATATGTAAATTTTGGCAAATTATATAAAGGTACTTCATTATGCAATCAAATACGTTAAAAAAAAGTTTCAGCTGAGATGAATACAATTCAATTTAGTTTATGAGCAACACAATGTTTTAAAAGTAAACGTTAAAAAAAAAAAATTAAACCAATTTGCTATATTTAAATTGAAATTTGAAAAATATTAAACTATGCTACTTAAAGATAAACAATAAGAAAAAGCGAAATTATCTGCTGTAAATAAAATATTGTAATAATGCTTTAAATGACTCGATAATAAATCAGCAAAAATGAAAATTGCAACACAAAAAATTTGCGCAGTCACTATCAAATACAAAATTGTAGGGCTTTTAATTGACGAGTACCGAAAGAAACTAACCTACTGTAGCATTAATTTAATTCAGTATAGAGGTTGGATTCAATAAATTTAATTAAAATAATTATCTGTGTTATCTAACAGCGGAATAGAAAAGACGCTAATAAAAGAATGAATCATGACCTGCATCATGATTCATTGAAAGTGATTCTTGCATATCGATTAAATTGCTCAAATTTTAATGTGTAAAGATTAACGAATTTTGAAAATGCTTCCTATTCTCATTTATAAATAAGTATTTTGTTTTGTTAATAAAAACTTAGTTCAACTTTTCTATTTTATCAATGGAATCATTATTAATGCGGGAATTTCTTTAATCAAGATTCATTCATTGTATTGACATCTTTACTAAAATGGACAAATGTTAATCAATGTACTGACCCAACTTCATTACTAAAATAAATTAATGGTAAGATATGTTTCTTTAGTTATTCTTCTAAGAAAAAGGCACAGATGTGATATACGCACCACATTTGCCCGTGCTTTTTCTCCCACCAATTTGGCGTTGCACATCTGTGCCAAGGAGAAGATTCGTTTAATAAGTTTATAACCATTAACAATGTATTTGTTAAAAATAGAAGTTTATACCAATTGTTAGGAAAATAAAATGGTAAGTGTTAAATATTTCAGTAAAATGTGTTGATTAAATGATACAATTGCATGCATTCAACATGGCTATAAGATTTATTACGATTTATTGTAAAAATTATATTTACTGTTTTGTTACTTCTTAAGTTTATTATTCATAACTGTCTATTTATTGTTTCCTTTTTTATTAAATTCATGTTTATTTAGAGCTATTTTTTCTTTAATTCTTCAAATTATTTTTATTATGTACCATGCCAATAATTATTTATATCAAACTATCATTTATTTACTTTTATTATTTCCTTTCTTAAAATACTAGAATCTCTTTCATGTTTTCACGTTATTTTATTTTTATATTGCAATTAAAAATCGCGCCCTGCTATTGCATGTAATTTGTAACATATATTCAAACGCAAAATTTTCGCCAAATTGGCAGGAGAAAAAAGCACAGGCAAATGTGGTGCGTATATGACATCTGTGCCAAGAAAAATTCTAAAACTTGTGTTTTGATCGTATGATGATACAAAATTTTGTGTCGCAACTTCCATTTTTGTTGACATTTATAGTCATTTTAAATATTCCGTAAAACGATTTTGCTAGCCAAAAGGTTATTATCGGGACAAATACTTTATTATTTTTTAATTTAAAAGTGTTAAAAAATTAACATTAATTAAAACAAACTTTTATTTATCTAAACAAGGTTTTTTTTTTCAGAAGTAATATACTTTATAAGTAACTAACATTCACTGTAAAAATTAATAAAATGTCAACATATTTTAACAATATCAAATTTGTCAACAACATCAACCATATTCACTGTTCATTTACAAAAGCCTATTTTTTTTTCAACATTTGTATAATAAAAAGGACATTTATTTATTTTATTAAACAAGTAGAAGTAAATTGTATGTTAAAATACTATCATAATTCATTTTCATACACATCGCTTTGTCTTTCTATATCTCTATACATATACATAAATTATGTATGCATGGTGTTTCAAAAAAACTTGGACAAATTGATATGACAAATCAGGCATACGACAAGGATAAAAAGTCATATAGGAACATAGAGCCGCAAACCCCTTACTGAGTCACAAATACAGGGTGTTTCATCCTAACTCAATTTGGGTTGACGATAATAAATTTCAGAAAAATGAAATAAACTATAATAAAACATTTAATAGACATTCTCACCTTTGTTTTAAATGTGATAACACCAATTAAAAGTGATAGAAGTTTGCTTTATGCGCACCAGCCATACGCACTTGGCACCTCACATTTTGAACTGATCATCAGTTTATAGGGTATCATCGATTGCTTCAGCAATATGTTTTTCCAGATCTTTTCATAACATTATCACATTTTGCACAAAATTAGGTACATATTGTTCCATTTTCATTATGATGTTATTATTTTCCTAGAAATTATTACTTTCAAACAGGTTCTAGCTAGAAAGAAACACCCTGTATTTGTGACTCAATAAGTTGTTTGTGACCCTATGTTCCTATGTGATTTTTATCCTTGTCATATGCCTGATTTGTCATATCAATTTGTCTATGTTATTTTGAAACACCCTGTATATACACACTCATAAGCATTTATTAGGGTTGATTTCATTGCTGTTTGTATCATTTACCAATAAATCTTATTTCCTAAATCCCAAATTGTGTGAAGTAGCGAATAACTATGAAAAAATGTGAAAGCCTCTATAATGGTAAAATATAACTTTTTTTTACAATACAATATTTATTATTAACTTGTAACAATTATTTAGTAAAATTTGATTAAATATATATTTAATTACATTTTATGAATTTGAAATCAGCTATCATTATTTTCTGTTTTATATGTAATTTATAATTTTTCATAGCATTTTTCTTTAATACAATAAACTCCCTCAAATCCGCAAACCAGAAATCCACAACTCTCTAAAATCCGCACATATTTTATGGATGTAAACAATGAAACTTTCAATACAGATATTGGGACAAAATTTGATTTTTTTAGCTTTGTATCAATTCCATATATTTTTTAATTTGTAATTTTCTTAATAATACTCTATTCATGTCTTTTTTTTTTTTTTCCATGAAGGAAGGATATATGTTTTTGGAAAAAATTCAAGATTTTGCTGATATCACTGGTAATCAGAATCTTACCAAATATATTTAAGCATTAATCAAGGTTTTTTGATTATTAAGCCAGGCTAAACTTGAAAAAAAAAAAATCCTTATTTTATGATTTTGATGTGAATTAATAATGCACTTTTATGAGGCAAGTTTTGTTGAATAATATTGGAAAAATACATTTAATCTTTATAATGAATATTTAATCATACCCTATTGATTATTAACTTGACCTTTGCTATTAGTACTTTAATCATTTTAGAAATTATCTAAATTTTTATTATTTCAGTTTATTGCTTATTTTAATGTTTTATTATATTGTAAGCATTCATTATAATTCTGATTGAACTATTAATGGCACTCAAATTACTGTTAAAAAAATGTAAACAAAACAACGACCAGAAATCCGCAAAATTCTAAAACCCGCACAACTTCTGGTCTTAAGCTGTGCAGATTTGAGGGAGTCTACTGTATTACCATTGTTAAATATGTTAGAACAACATTAATGATAAAATCTTGAGTCAGTAATATATTTAGTTGTACTACTGTTTTCCAATTATGTAAGCAATTGTAATGGTTTGTATGCAATTTATTCACTCTTTTTTTTAAGTAATATGAATTTGTAAGTAATACAAATTTTATATACTTTTGTTATTTTACTTAATCTATAATTATAGTAAGTTATTCGACTGATAAGTTATTTTACTTCTTCCATTTTTCAAAATAATAGAACATTATCTGACTTCCAATTTTAAAATTAATTACAATAGTTTGCTGTGTTTTATATGTAGTTTTTGTGTGTTTATATTTATGCTATTCAGGGTGCTTGAAAATTCAAATTATAGCGACATTTTTTTTTTCTTTTGTGTGTGCATTTGTTCCTCGGTATAATATATGTGAAATTTGGAAATTTGAGCTTAGATTTGGTAAATTTTAGATTCTTGAGGTATTTTCTTTTTGCCAAATAACTAAAAAAAAAATGTTTCTGAGAATGTTATGTTATGTATGTGAAATTGCAAAATTCTAGATTTTCGAGACATTTTCTAAAAAAAAAAGTAAAAGGTATTGAAATTTTTATTGTTTTGATGTTTATGTTTATGAACAGTAAACATGTTAAATTATCGAAAGAGATACAAAAGAAACTAGCCATACTTTATCTATTACAGTAGACTCCCTTAAATCTGCAACCCTAAAATCTGCACATAACTTATGGATGTAAATAATGAAACACCCAGTTCAGTTATAGGGATAAACTTTGAGGGTACTTATGTATTAACACCACCACAGCAGAAGTTGTGCTAATGTGCCAATAAAGAGCAATCTTGTTGTTTGTGCTTTTTTTCACATTTCAACACCATTTTTTAGTGGTTTAGACCTTTTTTAGTGCTTTTTTGTTTATTTTTTGATGCCATTTTGTTGGGCGCGTGCGAACAACATGATTGCTCTTTATTGGCACATTAGCCCAACTTCTGCCGCAGTGGCGTTAATACGTGAGTACCAATTTGAGTTTTTAAACTTTATGTAAATTTCATATTTTTTTTAAATTTTTGTTAATATTACTGAATTTATGTTTTTCATGAAGGAAGAATAAATTTATTTTTGAGAAAACTGAAGATATTGTTGATATTATTGATAATCATGGGGAGAGGGGGGTGGGAATATGGTGCTGGAGTCGACAATAATGAACTTGGAAAATTCTAGATTTTTAGAAAGCCTTTTTACTTTAGAAAAAAAATGTAAAATGCATATGATTTCTTTTTGTTTTGATGATTTGTTTTCTAACTACAAACAAGTTAAATAATCTAAATATAAGAAGAAAGCAGTTATTCAGTCTGTCATTGTGTGTATCTGATCCATGAAAATATCATACATCCACCAGATGTTAATTTCTCTATTAATGTCCATCAATATTTGATCCATGTTGTTTATTTACTCCAAAACTGTGTCCCTTATCAGGTTTCATAAATATCACAATATTTTTGATACGTATATGATAATTTCAAAGTAGTCAACTTATCGCTGATTATAAATATTTCAATCATTATATAAATTAGAAACTAAAACATATTGAATGTAACTTGAAAACTTTTAATCAAACATCATATTGAAAGTGCATTTTTTTTCACTTAAAACAATATTGAATATCAATTAATTGAAAATAAAAACAAATTTCTTTATGTACTTCTATGAAGCTTGAAAAAAGAAATATATATAGGATTCAGTATCAGCTATTGAGAAATGAGAAATTTAAAAAACAATTTTTTTTACAAAGTACTTTCGCAATTGAATAGACAAATCTTAAGTTAATGCTTGTTGCTGAAAAGAAAAGTGTCATTTTTCGTCAGATCTTTAAAAATAAAATTAAATGTTTTGGTGAAAAATATCCTCGTGTCACAACCAAAAATTGTACAAAAAATTATTATGAAATTTTTTCAAAATGGTAGAAATTATTGAATTAATTCCATTGTTTCAGAGGAGTAATAGATTTTATCTATTAATTATATCTTTTATAATACCATTTTCTCATTATAATTAAAAATTACTTTTTTAAATAATGTTAACAGAAAATGATGTCATGCTTTGAGAAACAGGCACTTTCCTCCATGAAGATGTTTCTATTCAATACTTTTTCACTCAGCCAATACTGAGTTTGCGACAAAAGGCAAAATGCTTCAGTGAGTAAAAAATATGTCATATTAAAAAAAATGATAACTTTCTTTCATAAAGGGGAATATTTTCATTACAAGTGTGTCAAGACATGAATTTCTAAAATTTTTAATTACTGTTACTGAGATTACAGGTTAAATTCAATAGTTTGAACGTTTGCATTCCAAGTTTTAGCCAACAAATTTGACTTCAAATTTGAAAATACATTAATATATAACTGCACATTGAAACAGTTTTTAAAGGGTGAGTATGGTTATGAGAATAGCATATGCAGATTTTGAGATGGTGAAAAGGATCTTAGATTTAGATTTCATAAAGAAAAAATTATGATTGTGTCAAAGTAAAATAATAATAATTATTTTTTTTTATTTCAAGCATTCGAGACTCATTTAATAACTTCGTCATAAATACCATTTTTGATTACATGTTTGTAAAATTTTTTATTCGAATAAAGTTTAATTTTTCAATAATTCAAACAGTTAAAGATTTTGAAAATAGTATTTTAGTAACTTTGTGAGGGAGTGACCTTTAGTCATAAAGGCACTCTAGTGTTTCTGAGATCGTGACGTCAATAATTTAACATTTTGTAGGCGTAAAAGTGACATCTATCCTCTCTTTTACTTTAACTTTCTAGAGTGTGTGTGCTCTTTCGAATTCCGCAGTTAGTTCGCGGTTATTAGTATTATGTTAATGAGAAGTATCTCAGTTTGTCGCGTATAAAAGCTTGGGTGTAAGCTTGGGGTGTGTGTGCTTCTGGCCTTGGCCAGCAGCCAGCGTCTGTGTGTTCCTGGCAGTAGCCAGCAGCCTCTGTGTGTTTCTGGCAGTAGCCAGCAGCCAGCGTCTGTGTGTTTCTGGCCTTAGCCAGCAGCCAGCGTCTGTGTGTTCCTGGCAGTAGCCAGCAGCCAGCAGCCTCTGTGTGTATTCCGCCATTAGACAACGAAGTTGATGATTGTTTAGTAAGGTGCTGACGATTAGAGAATAGCTACGGCCTCCAGTAAAGCGGAAAGGAGTTCAGATAGTGGATTAAAGATTCGGCCTTGGTAAGAAAGTTTAGTTTTGATTATTTGAGAAATAAAGGAATATCCGCAGCCACGGGCTGTGAAATTAAGATTTGTTTAACAGATCAGCCAGGGAATAGTGTCAAGTGTTAGACGGTGCCACGACTGAGCTAGACCGAAGCCTGTGAGTATGATTTAGCTTTTCATAGTGTTCTCAGTGAGTGAAATTGTAGTCTTGCTCCACTTTCCTTTAGCCCTTATCATTTTAATAAACTGTGTGGTTTTAACCTAAATTAATGAGTATGTCTGCATATAACGTGACAAATGACACCCAGCATGAATATACCGTCACAAATGGCGCCCAACGAAATGTCGGACATTTTGAGATTGTGCCACGGGTGTATTTCACCGGTGAGGGTGATATTAGTGAATTTTTAGTGAAATTAGATGATTATATTTTGTTCAATAATATACCTGAGAAAAACAGGTACGTAGTGCTTAAATGCTCGTTAAAGGGCGAAGCACTTTTGTGGTTAGAAAATATAGGAAAGTTTTTGATTACTGATGAAGCGAAAAGATTTGAACAAACTGTAATTGAGTTAAAGAAGGCATTTCCTCCCGTTAAAGATAAAAGTATTTTGAGAAAAGAGTTCTATTGTAATAAGCAGAATATATATGAGTCGGCGTCAAAATTTTATCTTCGTAAGCTGGAACTAAAAAATAAATTAGATTTAGATATTACATTTGAGGAATTGTTGGACATTGTCTTCCCTCTTTTTAATCCAAATATACAGGACTTTATTGAAGTTAGAGCACCGAAGAATTTTGCAGAAATGCACCAGATATTATCGAAGTATGAGTCTCGGCATAGCTCGGATCAACGGGATTTGCGTAACCCTCGGCAGAGACCTGTCACGGATAGTAATTTGAGAAATGAGGGGGAACGTAATTTTGTGAGAGGGGGACAGCGATATCCGGATAGTAATGTGCGTAATAGAAGTGATGGATTTGGTCGTAATATGTCGAATACGAGTAATGGTAATAGGAATGGTGGTGGTGCTAATAATTTCAGAAGTGGTGAGAGAAATATGCATGGAAATAGACAGAATAGTGGTTATGATCGTAGTGGGGGAGTACGGGACAGGAATGTTTCTTCGCAAGTAAGGAGATTAACTTCGGATGAGAATTTTGAAGGTAGATCAGTGCAAAGGAGAGGTGTGAGGAGGTCGGGTCAGTTAAACTGGTAAGTGACTGTATTTCGGAAGGTATGCAGTCACAGGTCAAATCGGAAAAGCCTTCTGTGAGTTTAAATAAAATTACTATTAATCCGGTTGAGTTACCTGAAGTGTTAATTGTGTTAGATGGTATTGTCGTTAAAAGTGTCTTCGATACAGGGGCAGATAAGTCGTTCATTTCTTTTGATTGTTATCGGAAATATTTTTCGTATAAGAAGTTGAAAAGGTCAAGTCTGGTGGTTCAGTCAGCACAGGGAGTAGCTTGCGATAATAAAGGTTCAGTAGAATTGGAAGTTGAAATTCGTTCGGTTAAGACATGTTGGGAGTTTTGTGTGTTGGATGGATTAACAGTGCATTGTATAGTTGGTGTGGATTATATGAGGGATAGAGGAATTAGTTTGGATTTCTTTAAAAAGTCGTTAATCGTGAATAATGATGAGAATGTGAGTAAGAAAGAGCCTGTTTCAGTGTCAGTTAATTTGGAGGAGTCGGGTTTAAGTGTGGTTAAGAAAATGGAGGTTAATAAGTCTTTAGTCGATTGTGGTAAAGTTTTTTCAGATAAACCGAGTTTAACTAATGAAATTTATATTGGTTTTGACGCACTAGTTGCTAGTAAACCATTTCGTTATGATTTTATATTCAATATTTTTAAGTCTTTGTGTGAAAAGTTGCAGACTGAGGACGGTAGGGAACTTACTCAGTCTAATATGGCTGAACGTGTAAATCGTACATTAATTCAAATGATTTCTTCTTATGTTGGTTCTCATCATGCAAATTGGGACCAGTTTCTTCAACATTTTGCGTACGCACTTCGTACGGCAGTTCACGAGTCAACGGGGAAAACGCCTGCTGAATTGTTTTTGGGTAGAAAAGTTATTACTCCATTCCAAAGGTTAGTTATGGTGTCAGATGCGGAAAGTCAGTACATGTGTCAGGATATTGAGAGGTTGGTTAAGGAAGCTCAGGTTCAAATGGGAAAAGCGCAAGAAAAGCAAGCTCAGTATTATAATATGCGTAGAAGGGAGTTAGAAGTGAAAGTTGGAGATTTTGTGTTAGTAGAAAAGCATTGGTTAAGTTCAAGTCGTCAAAAGAGAGTAGCTAAGTTTGGTCCGAAGTTTGTAGGTCCGTTCGAGGTTTTGGAAGTTCGAAATAATAATTTGGTTGTTGATGTCAATGGTGAAAGAATGACTGTTAATCTGGATCAGGTTAGAGTGTATAAGTTTAGAGAAAATGGTAGTGAAGGTTCTCATATGTCGAGTGGTGTTTCGCGAAATTCCCGATCCAATGAGTGTCCCGAGTCCAGCACTTCTTCATCGAATTCTTTTCGTCAATATTCAAGAAGAAAATTTGGTCAAACAGCTCCAAAAACTGTTATTGAAAGCCGAAAGCCTAGCAATCCGAGAGCAAAGTATAATAAAAATAAGAGAACTGTGTCAAATACATCGGACTCTGTGTATCATAAAAGACAAAAAATTATAAATTGTCCAGTTCCTCCACCTATTAGACAGCAATCTTACAAACATAAATTATCTAATAGTTCACCATCTTCAGTGATTAATCCCCAGAAAAGATTTCGTTTGGACACTCGTAAAACTGTTAAGCGAACTTTAAATGCCGAATCTTTGCCTAACAAGAAACAACGTAGGTCCGGAAAGAAACGTGGCCTTGGATCTTCGGTAACTTCGGGTGCGTCTAGAAAGAGGAGGCAACTCTCAGATTACCGGCAACAACAGTGTGAACCTCGCCATGGAGTGAACCCAGCGAACCGGCCGGAGCAGAGTCGTCGAGTGGAACCTACGAGTATTCCACGGCATCCATTCAGAACCAGGCTGCAGGCACGACAGTCAACTGTGGCGGCACCGTACAGTTCTGATGACGAGAGATCCTTCGTACAAGCCTTCTGGGACAGGAGGAGAAAGCCATCCTGTAGTATGAAGCCTGCAAGCAGTGAATCATCTCTATGATTGGGTGATAATGTTCTTTATTAAATTTCTATTAGAGTGCATATATGTGGTAGCAATGTGAAGGAATAGAAAGCAGAGAGACTGTTTTGTACTTTTGGCCATTTTTGGAATTTTTTGACGGACTCACGTTTAGTGCTTAATTGTGTTCAAAATTTGTTTGCAAAATTGTTAGTTTTATGTATGTTGGAAATTTTGGTCTTAACTGCTTTTAAAAATTCTGGATCTATTGTTAAATTGTTATGTTATTTGTTAAAATGTTACTATATTGTTATTGTTCATGTGTTATAAAATGTATGTTAATGTATGTTTAAATTTTCAGAAAGTACAGATAGTAATTTGGGTTATTTTGTACACGCGCTGCGGTTCAGGCGCGCACGTGTTTTGCGGTCAAGAAGTCCTTGACACGCGTTTCTATCTCTGATACTAACATTTAATGAATTAACTTTCTTCTTATCGTTCGTGTTTTATGAGTTGCGTTTTGTACTTTAGTTGGAAATGGTTTCCGCAAGTTGCGAAGTTTTAAGCTGCGTTTGAATTTGAAATTGTATTGTATTAAAATTGAATGTTAATGTGATTTTCTTGCAGGGAAGTATACCTTTTGTTATGTATTGATTCTGCTATTTTTCTTTTAGTTAATACAGATGAAGAGATTGATGACGTCATTTTGTAAATTTTTGATATTTTTTGATTGTTGCATAAGCACAGCGATATGCCGCTGTACGTATGTGCCCCAATTAGTGTTCAAGTGGAGTTAAGTCTGAAGAAGTTTGGGAGTTAGTTCATTGGCTAATGGGGATGTAGGTATTACGTAGTAGCAGAGTTAGTTTAGTATGAAGTAAATGTAATTTTAGATGAAGTCGGAATTTGGATGAGGAAAGTTTTTGCGCATTGGGTTTTTTGGACTTGGTGCGAATTCTAGTATATTAAAAGTTATGGAGAAATTTTTGGGTAAAGTTATAGTTGCATTGCAATATTGAGGAAAATTTCGGAAGGTTAGTGTTTTGAGAAATTTTAGCACTCCCAGTGGAGTGGGTTGTTTTGAAAGAAGAAGTAATTAGTTTTGAAAGTTTTACGAGTTTTTGGAAGTTTTACGGAGGCTATTTGTAAGATAGAAGAATGATTAGATTGAATATGTGAATATTTGAGGCAAACTGAGTTTTTTTTTTTTCGTGATGGGTTGAAGTTAATATTTTAAAAGTTATGTTTCGGCGTTAAATTTTGCCCATCACTGTGTTTTATTACGGCTCTAAATTTATAACAAGAAAAAGTTCTGGGCATGCATTTAGCCCAGCCCTTTTTCTCTGCGGAGTTCGAGGGGGGGTTGTGAGGGAGTGACCTTTAGTCATAAAGGCACTCTAGTGTTTCTGAGATCGTGACGTCAATAATTTAACATTTTGTAGGCGTAAAAGTGACATCTATCCTCTCTTTTACTTTAACTTTCTAGAGTGTGTGTGCTCTTTCGAATTCCGCAGTTAGTTCGCGGTTATTAGTATTATGTTAATGAGAAGTATCTCAGTTTGTCGCGTATAAAAGCTTGGGTGTAAGCTTGGGGTGTGTGTGCTTCTGGCCTTGGCCAGCAGCCAGCGTCTGTGTGTTCCTGGCAGTAGCCAGCAGCCTCTGTGTGTTTCTGGCAGTAGCCAGCAGCCAGCGTCTGTGTGTTTCTGGCCTTAGCCAGCAGCCAGCGTCTGTGTGTTCCTGGCAGTAGCCAGCAGCCAGCAGCCTCTGTGTGTATTCCGCCATTAGACAACGAAGTTGATGATTGTTTAGTAAGGTGCTGACGATTAGAGAATAGCTACGGCCTCCAGTAAAGCGGAAAGGAGTTCAGATAGTGGATTAAAGATTCGGCCTTGGTAAGAAAGTTTAGTTTTGATTATTTGAGAAATAAAGGAATATCCGCAGCCACGGGCTGTGAAATTAAGATTTGTTTAACAGATCAGCCAGGGAATAGTGTCAAGTGTTAGACGGTGCCACGACTGAGCTAGACCGAAGCCTGTGAGTATGATTTAGCTTTTCATAGTGTTCTCAGTGAGTGAAATTGTAGTCTTGCTCCACTTTCCTTTAGCCCTTATCATTTTAATAAACTGTGTGGTTTTAACCTAAATTAATGAGTATGTCTGCATATAACGTGACAAATGACACCCAGCATGAATATACCGTCACAACTTTAGCTAAAAAAATTCTTTTCAGAATTATTTTAACAAATGCAACATGATTTTTTTTGTGACTAATTCTTTAGATTTATTATAAATTAATATAATAGTTCCTTTTTTTAAAAAAAATTCTTTCGTCAAAATTTAGATAGGTTTCAAATCTTGAGTATTAATAGAAGGTATGAAATTAAATTAAAAAATCTATATATTTAAAAAAATTAAAAAACAAACCTTGTTTCGATATTTTTTAGCAATACTTTTTTTATTTCTGTAATTAAATCTTGAGTAATATCATTCAATTCCATGCACATGCTTTATTTTAAGTAGTACAATGATGTAGCATAGTTGTTATATATTTCATATTCTTGTTTTATAAATAAAAGGTAAGTAATACATGGTAACAGCGATAAGGTGTTATTGCTGATTAGACTAAATTGATTTGTAAAGTATAATTTAATTTAAAAATGAGTTTAATTTAGATGATATTTAATGATATTTAATATTTTAGGTAGCTAACATTGCAAAAAATAAAAAAACTACTTATTACAGATGTCCACTGGAAAACACTTCTGAAAAAAATTGGTATTATTTTTGGTATCATGATCCCCAGACCCAAAAACCATTTTCCATCCAAATGTTGATTTATATATATATATGTATAATATATATTTATATATAAATTATATAATACATATGCAGGATGATTATAATTAAAGTTGCGATTTGAAAAAACGGTAATTTTAAAATTACTGGCTTGATATTTTAGAAGAACAATCGTGAGGCACTGAAATTTTGTTTGGCGAAGGAAAAAAAAGGTCCAAAATGTGCCAATAGGTGGGCTGCCAAGGTTCACATTGTCTGGAGATATACAAATTACTAGTATGTGACCACGGAGTAAGAAACAAAGAGGGGAAAGTTAATATGCATGACTCTTCAAAAATACAAAGTGAAATTTTCGTAAATGATGAGGACACGGCAATTCGTGGTATGCTGGTTTTTTAGCAGACTTTCAATCTGTGTAAGA
Organism: Maratus speculifer; assembly: GCA_964019185.1. Classification (NCBI taxonomy): domain Eukaryota; kingdom Metazoa; phylum Arthropoda; class Arachnida; order Araneae; family Salticidae; genus Maratus; species Maratus speculifer. Next base: position 6,191,157 of record CAXHSM010001350.1, on the reverse strand, counting down.
TATATATGTTCAAATTAAAAAACTATTTTATTTTATTCGTTTATGTTTCATATTGATATTTCATAAAATAAATTAAGAAGGGATATAAATTGGGTGTTCCTGGATGTAAAACGGGCAATATTTTTTTAAAAAAGGCAAAGGGGAAAAGATTAAATTTATTCCATGTCAACAAGTGAGTGATTTTTTTTAGGCTTGCTATTTCCTTGTAATTATATTTAAATTGAGAATTTTTTATTGTGTATAGATCTCAGTTTATATGTTTTTTAAATGTTATGTGGAATAAATAATAAAGCACAGACTTTATTTTGTGTCTCATTTCTAAAACTTTCTAAACATTCAGATTTTTCGTAAAATATTTTAAAAAATCAACTTTTTTCCATTGAAAAGCATTGCAGAAGCATCGATCAACAGCCCACCATCTACGGTGTCGCCCCCTATCGTTAAAAAATCTTCATGGCAAAATTTTAACATTACTTTCCCTTCCTGTTTCTTACTCCGTGTATGTGACATGTGTACTGCAGACATATCTGCCATAAAAATACTCTTTGTCTGAATACTTTTTCATGACTCTTGATAATGAAGAATCACGCTCCACTCTTGAATATTTTTATAAAAAAGGATTACTGGCACTTAGAGCTATTAGGAGTTTTCGGACATTAAAATCCATACAAAAGGGTTCAAAAACAACAAATGGTCTTCAAAAAATGATAGCTAAATTTGCTGAGACCGGTTTATTTGACTTAACTGGGATAGAGGAAGGAAATCAGTTTCGGTTGCAGCAGTGGAAGATGTGGTTACAACATTACAAGAAGAGTGATGCTGGAATCAGCAGTGCACGAGAAATCAGCCGTATGCTGGATATGCCGAAAAGAATGCGTAAAGTCCTAGAAAAATCTTGCGCTGTTATACGGACAAAATAACTCATGTGCAGGATTTGCTACTTGTTACCTTCCGAAAATCTGTGTCTCCAATCTGTAGTGGAACATGCAGTTAAGCTCTTCCAATTAGTAGCCAAACAAGGCAGAGGCATATCGAACAAATTATGCCTTAATCATCAGTAAGGTGTTTATTCCGTGCAGTTCTCATTTCTTTTATTTTCATTACTGCTTTTGTTGCTGTAAACAGGTATTCTTGTCTTTTCGTCCATATATTTTTAGTAAATCCCTAAACTCTATTTTTTTTCTTTTTCGCTAATAATATTCGTGTGTTTAAGAAACACATCTCTGGTCTTTCCCCCGATATAATTCTGACAGCGCCATCTATCGGCACATTTTAAACTATTTTTTTCTTCGCAAAACAAAATTCTATCACCTTACGATTGATCTGCAAAATAGTCATTTTGACCAGAAGTTTTAAAGCTATCGACATTTGAAATTGTAACTTTAATTATAATCACCCGGTATATCTGATATATGTTATGTAATAACTCTTGTATTTATTAACTGAATTGGATGAGATTAATTATATTCATAGTACATAACAATGATTCGACCGAGTTCAATGGCTTTCTTTATACACAATCTTGTTTAAAAATTGGCGGACATTCTAATTTTTCTTAATTTGAAAGTGGTGCAAATAAATTAAAAATTGAAAAATATTTTTTTCTTGAGTGTTTTAAAGATTACAAATCATATTTTGTTTTGCTTAAATATTAATATCCGTTTGCTTCAGATTTTCTCCAAGCATGGCGAGACTCGGCGAAGTGTCGCCAAACTTGGTGGCCAAAACAGTAACCACAAATGATGCCAATTTATATGATATAGCCTACTACTTTGGCACAAATCTCATTCAAATTCAGTATTGACGAATAATCTCTTATCGGGTTCGTCGCATTTTGGCTTCTTAACGATTTAATTTCCATGATAGAACACGTTCTAGAAATTAGGTAGCTCAAAAAATTTGATTTTACACCAGAAAAATTGAATGGCTATTTTCGTTTTATTTAAATACGGAATGTTCTGTTATTAATTAAAGCAAATATCGCTATTTTGATTTTCTGGTGGGAATTAAAATGTACGAATTAAAATATCTCAAAATATTTCGGGCGGTTTGGGATCTAGAGGGTTAAAATTTGAGTAAAATAAGTTTTGAGTATAAACTAGCAAAATTTTAAAATTCAGAAATATGAAAACTACCTATTCCTCCCACCACTAGCTGAAAGGACTCTACTGTGTAGTAAAAACATTTATTATTTATGAAAGGAATATTAACAGTAATCCAATATAAAATTATGAGCTAATAAATTAGTGTAATTTTCATTTTCGTATCCACTTTAATTAAATAATATTATATTTTATTTAATGATGTGTATAAGAGTAGTGTTTGTTGTGAAAGGAACTGGTTGTGAAAATGTCACAATTCTACTAATGAGCTGGAGGTAAAAGGAAATTTTAACATAAGATAAGAGTCCAACTTGTATTGTAATGTTACAGTGTCTTAAATTACTAGGTGTATAATGCGGTTTGAAACATTATATACGCAGTATATAAAGTCACTAGTATGTATTCCAAATCTGTTTCTGCACTTTCATATAAAATTCTACAATCTTGCTCTAAAAAAGGTATTTTTATATTTCTTCTAAACAGACATAACTATAACATCAATATTGTTAATTTATTTTCCTTTTGATATTTTTTATTAACTATACGAACATTTTCTTGATTTGTTTATGGATGAAATATTTCTTTTTTCCTTCCCAACTGAAGTTCTGTATTTATTCCTGTTCTCTCTACAGTCTCTGATATAATATGCTCCAGTTTAAATTTGTTTAATGATGGATAATCACACACTTTATAATCCAATTTGAGTAGACAGATCTGTAATAAATGCATTCCAAATACATTCCAAAAATGCATTCCAAAGCTGTACATTAAAACTTAAGAAAATGTATTTTGTTCTATTTATTATCTATTAAAATCTATATATCTCTATTATAGTCTCTATTATATAATCTCTATAAACTCTATTCTAATCTCTATTATAATCTATATGTGACTTTAAACATGGTTAAATGCTAATAAATGGTTACGTTATTGCAATATGATGTAAGCTAGATTAATAATTCAGAATGTTTGCTGCAATAATCATTTATCTTATTTTAAAAAATTCTTAAATCTGCAGGAATTTACATGGAATTCTAAATTTTATAATTCCCCTCGTCGAAAAAATAAATTATTTTATCTTCATTGCTTCATCATTATCTTCATAAATGATATAAAATTGTGAAATTTACTCTATGAGTTTACTTTTTTTAAAAATATATAAATGTTTTATAAAATACTTTTACTTTTAAATACTTTATTGATAAATATTTTATTTATTCTTTATTTATAACACTTATTTCTAATCGTTATTAATATTATATTTTATGACTTGTTTTTTGTTTTATGATGGCAATTATTTATTTTCTTTTTGTTCTAAATTTGTTATAGTTTAAATCTTTATACGCTTATAAAATTAATCAAACACACCATTGGTATTGGGAGCATCAGATATTTGGAAATCTTTTTCAATTAAGTTTTCTGTGTTAAATTAATATTTCATAATAAGTTTTTTTTATATATTTTTAATGAATCGTAAAAAGTGATAGATTGTGTTCCTTTTATTTATTACAGATTCAAAAAGCCCTGAATGCATGTGCGCAACATATCACTCTAATCTGTCTTTAAAGTGCAAAATATGCAGAAAAACATTTGTTTAAAAGAGTTTTTTGGAAAAGTAGATTCTGAATTAAAGCAAGAAAAACTGTTTGTTTGTGGGGTATGCAGCAAAGGATTTTCTGGAAAAGATTATTTAAAGCAGCATCTGTTAATTCATACTGGTGAGAAACCTTATGTCTGTGGGGCATGCAACAAGAAATTCGCTCTAAAGAATAATTTAAGCAGACATCTCTTAATTCATACTGGTGACAAATTGTTTGTGTGTGAGGTATGTAAAAAGAAATTCTCTCGGAAGTCTCATTTAAGAACTCATCTATTAATTCACACTGGTGAGAAATCTTTTGTGTGTGAAATATGCAGCAAGAAATTCTCTCGGAAGTGTTATTTAAGCAGTCATCTATTAACTCATACTGGTGAGAAACGTTTTGTCTGTGAAATATGCAACAAGAAATTATCTCAAAAGAGTTCTTTAAGCAGACATCTGTTAATTCATACTGCTGAGAAACCTTTTGTGTGCGAAATCTGCAACAAGAAATTTTCTCAAAAGAGTGCTTTAAGCAAACATCTGTTAATTCATACTGGCGAGAAACCTTATGTTTGTGAAACATGCAACAAGAAATTCACTCGGCAATTTCATTTAACCAGACACCTCTTAATTCATGCTGGGGAAAAGTCTTTTGTGTGTGAAATATGCAACAAGAAATTCGCCCTGAAGGGTACATTAAGCAAGCATCTGTTAATTCATACTGGTGAGAAACCTTTTGTATGTGAGATATGCAACAAGAATTTCTCTCGGAAATATGTGTTAAGCAAACATCTTTTATTACATACCAGGGAAAAAAGTTTTGGGTAAGATATGGAACAGTAATTTCTCTTCAAAAAATGTGTTAAGGAAGCATCTGTAAATGTATTGAGAAAACTTGTGCGAAACATTTACAAAAAAAAAAAAAAAAAAAAAAAAAAAAAATCTGTAAATAGCAATTTGATAATTTTCATTCCCATAATTTGCTATTTGCGATTAACTGATTTGTATACTTATTTTATTTAGGAACTTTGGCATATTCTGCTATGAAAATGGTATTTTATTCCTAAAATTATAGAGACTAAAATGAAAAGTGCAACGAAAAATTTTGCTAATGCAAACTAGCTAATTAGCAAATGAGGAGTTTTAAGATAATTTCTGGCAAATTCATTTTTTATCAAGCTTTATCTTTTATACCAACGCAAAAATATTGCAATACTTTTTTGTATTGTTTTTTTGCGCAAGATAGATTTATAAGTCTGTAAGATTGAGTCTGTTAGCGATTGAGAATATTGAATTCATGAATTTGATAAAGGTAATTTTTCACAGTGAAGTTCTTTGATTTTAAAATTGTTTTTCTCATAAACTTTTAAGCTCTTTAGTCCTGAGACAAATATTAAATGAGTATACAAAAATCAGTTTAAAATGTTTATAAAACATCTCCAAAAATGTCGATGCTTATCTCGATGTTTATGTATCGATGCTTATGATAAGCACACAATTGTTAAAAATCTAGAAGTATGTTTAACAATTGTAGTAGCATTGAAATTAATTCAAAGAATGTTCCATAGTGTCGCCCACATGCGTCATGGGAACTAAGGATGTTATGCTGAAAATACTGCTTTTTAAGGAGGTACTGCCCTGAATTTCCCATGTTGATGAAAATAGGATATACTTAATTGTGTTTGATATACTGGTTTTCATTTTAAAAGGCAGTCTGGTGTAGTTTCAAAATTTAAATAAAGGTTGCTAAAAGGTGTTTTAAAATTATGTTGTTTTCAATCAAGAATCTATAAAAAGAAAATATCTTAATTTATAATGACATTACTAATGCTTGTAGTTGAGAAATTACTTAGTTTCAAGATCTTCTGAATCTCACAATTGTTAAAAATCTAGAAGTATGTTTAACAATTGTAGTAGCATTGAAATTAATTCAAAGAATGTTCCATAGTGTCGCCCACATGCGTCATGGAAACTAAGGATGTTATGCTGAAAATACTGCTTTTAAGGAGGTACTGCCCTGAATTTCCCATGTTGATGAAAATAGGATATACTTAATTGTGTTTGATATACTGGTTTTCATTTTAAAAGGCAGTCTGGTGTAGTTTCAAAATTTAAATAAAGGTTGCTAAAAGGTGTTTTAAAATTATGTTGTTTTCAATCAAGAATCTATAAAAAGAAAATATCTTAATTTATAATGACATTACTAATGCTTGTAGTTAAGAAATTACTTAGTTTCAAGATCTTCTGAATCTTGATTGATTTTTCATAAAAGTATAAAAATCTGATGTGATCTTTAAATGTCAATAAATCTTGGTAAAAAGCATTTGACTTTTTTTGCTTTCTTTTTCCAATTCAATCTCTCTTTAAAACTGATTGATTACAATAAACTTATGATTACTATTCCATATTTACTTTTGAAAATGAATTTCGTTGTATTTATAGTTTGTTCAGAGGTACAGTAAAAAAAATTCCATTTTACGTTATGGGCTGTAAGTTAAATCTTTTATGGATTATTTAACACTATTTCGAGTATTTACCAAAAGAAATAAATGTGAATTTCTGAGGTTCCTCAAAACATGTTTTCTGTGGAATGGAATAGAGCGAACAAAATATTTTTTTATTCATGAACACTAGATATACTAGCATTCAAGTCTTTGGTGCTCCACTGCTCTGAGACCACATACTGTTTTTAAACGGACCAATAATTTGAAATATTTTATGATTCTCAGTGCCAGCCATTTTTTTCCTCTTTAGTGTAAATAAGGGCTGTCCAACGCGGCGCCCGCGGGCTCCATGGCGCCCTTTGACGATTTTCTTGGCGCCCCTTTGAAAGTTTCCTGTTATTAGACATTTTAGAAGTAAAATTCCAGTATAAATAATGCTTTCTTCAAAATCACTAACATTTGTATAAGACATACTTTCAAAACCTGTAAATACGCAATAAAAACCAGAAACACACTCATGCATATTTCTACAATTTCTAGTTATTATTAATAAGTGTATTTAAGTGTAATTATATAAAGCTTAAATTTGCTAGTAATTGGAATTAGCTTTTTTTCATATTTAAGAAATAACATAAAAGTAAACATTTTAGAACCTTTTATCACCTCTTTCAAGACACATATGCATGAAAGTTCAGCTTTTATTTTTTTGTTGCAGTCACATTCGCTGTTCTATACGAAGGATAAAGAGGCTTAAATTTTCCTTCTTGATTTCTGAAATTTAGGTTTGTTTATTTATTTATTTGATTAGAAAAATTAATAAAACTGTGAGAAAGATTTGCATCTATGAAAGCACTTCGAGACTATCTCTCTGGAATCACCCATATGGGTTCACTATCATGGCTGTCTTTGTTTTTGTACTTTTTATAAAACTAGTTCACGCTTTCAAAAAATTTCAAAGCGTATTTTCACATTTTAAAAGAAACCTAGCCCCCCCCCCCCCCCCCGATACCTCTGATTTACATGTTTATTGTTATTTTTTCTATTATAGGTACAATTAAAATTTTTTACACCATACCCTACAAGCATTTTTGAGATATATTTCTCGTAGAAAAATGTGCAATTAAAAATTTAATGTAACTCCAAAACTGTATGAGTCTTTTGTCTACTGTTGAAAGATTCATTTGCATTGTGTTAAAACGTATGCATATACTAATGCTGTGCGATAATATTGCCACATGTTTTTGGTCATATGAATAATGGCGCCCTTCGTTGAGTGTCAAGAGCTGAAATGCGCCCTTGCTCAATAAAAGGTTGGACAGGCCTGGTGTAAATGATAAAATCGTACATTTTCTCCTCTGAGAAAATTGCAACTGATCCCAAATCACACACCTTTATTTTAAAAAATGAATGAATTAAAAAAAATAACAAGCACTTCTTTTCTTCTCCCAAGCAGTAAATCCACTGCTGCAGTTTACGCATTTTCTTTTGAGCAACAATTTTGAACGCCATTTCTTGGCTAGGGGTGATTAGGGAAGGGTCACGCTCTGTTTCTTAGCTAGAGATGGAAGAATCTCTGAAGGTGTTAAAGAGAATAACCGTATATGGCAGTTTCATATGACATCACAAATTTAAACATTGGAGGTCAAACAATCATTAAACAGCAGCTGTCATTGGTGGCTGAGAGGATTATGGATGCGGCTGGAGGTCAAACGCAGAGATTTGATTGGCGGATGAAAAGTAAATCAGCTGATTGCAACTGCCCTATACTGAAGTGTGTAACGGAGAATTTAAGGCAAAATTTGGGAATTGAAAATGGCGTTTATATCCTTTTTCCACATACAACCAGAAATATGGATTAATTTATCCACGAAAATTCATATTTTTTTTCAAAATTTTACTTAAGAATTTAGGGTTTTGATTTATACACGAGTATCTACGATAATAAAATAATATATAAATAAACCAGTAAATTCTCTTTCTAATTGCCCTTAAGAGCCCACAATAGTCACAGAAAAAGTACACAAAAAGACCCGGATGATTATGTAAAGTCTATGGGAGCGTTCTTTTCTAATATCTCGCTCAAATTTTAATATTTTTACATGATTTTTTTTGCATAGGCTCGCTTAGGACGAAATACAACCGGGCTAGTTTTTACTTTTTCAATTTTGGTTTCAGATTAAAAAAAAAAATATTTTAACTTTCAAAACCGGTTTAAACCGGTTCTGAAATTGTAACTATCATAATATAAAAAATATATGAGCAAAATCGAAAAAGTAAAAACTAGCCCGGTTGTAGATCGTCCTAAACTAGTCTATGCAAAAAAATCATGTAAAAATATTAAAATTTGAGCGAGATATTAGAAAAGAACGCTCCCATAGACTTTACATAATCATCCGGGTCTTTTTGTGTACTTTTTCTGTGACTATTGTGGGCTCTTAAGAGCATACACTTGTCACGCGGTAAAAGCCGAACGCTAATGATAAGTCTATGGGCGCGATCTTTTCAAATATCTCGCTGAAATTTTAATATTTTTACATGATTTTTTTGCATAAGATAGCTGAAGACGATCCACAACCGGACTAGTTTTTACTTTTTAGATTTTGTTTATATATTTTTTATATTACGTTAGTTTCAGTTTCAGAACCGGTTTAAACCGGTTTTGAAAGTTAAAGTAATTTTTTAAAGAAAATCTGAAACCAAAACTGAAAAAGTAAAGACTAGGCCGGTTGTGGATCGTCCTCAGCTATCTTGTGCAAAAAAATCATGTAAAAATATTAAAATTTCAGCGAGATATTGAAAAGATCGCGCCCATTGACTTATCATTAGCGTTCGGCTATTGTGTGACTAGTGTGTGCTCTTAAGGCGCAACACTAGTCACAGAAAAAGACCCGGATGATAATATAAAATCTTTGGGAGCGTTCTTTTAAAATATCTCGCTCAAATTTTAATATTTTTACACGATTATTTTGCATAGGATGACTGAGGACGATCCACAACCGGCCTAGTTTTTACTTTTCAAATTTAGGTTTCAGATTTTTTTTTTTTTTTTTAATTTTTAAACCAAGTTTAACTGGTTGTGAAATTGAAACTATCGTAATATGAAAAATATATAAGCAAAATCGAAAAAGTACAAACTAGGTGAAAAAAAAGTGTACAAATATTAAAATTTAAGCGAGATATTTGAAAAGAAAGCTCCCATAGACTTTACATTATCATCCGGGTCTTTTTCTGTGACTGATGTTGCGATAAATTGTAACGCCGCATTCTCAACCTGTGACCGAGACAAAGTCATTGATCCATATCATAAAAATGTGAGATGCTCATAGAACACATTAAAAATTGTTATTATTTTTTTATTAATTTTTAACATGATTTTTCAATTGGTAAATCAATTATAACAGATGTAAATTTCGCATGTGAGTGAAAAAGTCTGTTTTCTGCAGTTCCTCATACCGACCTTCGATTTATTCTGTTGAGCTGATCCGTTGTATCAATCCAGATTATGTGATCGTTAAGGTTATTTGGGTAAATTAGCCCTCCAGTGTTCGTGTCCGGGATGGCTCAGTTGGAGGATCATTGGCGGCTTCAGACAATGCATCCCTGGTTCGAATCCTGGCCCTTTTTTCACTCATATGGAAAATTTACATCTGTTATAATTGCCATTATTGTTTATTTATCTGTATATATATTTTTATTTTCATCTATCTAGAAGAAAAAGACATTAGATTTGGGAAAAGTTTCAAAATTCAATTTTCCTAATAACTTTCTGATTTCTAGTCAACAAAAAATTATGTTAAAACGACATAATCATTGGCTTAGTCAAAAAAAAAATAATAATTCGCAAAACTCTTTTTGTGGAAATAGCACGTTTCTCGTCTTGTTCCTTGCGGCAACAAATATGGCATCTCCCGATAGGTTGGATTTTCTTTTCAATTGGTGGTATGAAAGAAGGAAAAAGGTCTCCTTCAAATCTTATGGCGCTGGCTGATTTTTGATAGCAGACATTTTTTTTTTTTTGCTTCTATTATTCTCTGCATTTTTTCGATTAACTTCAGTCTGAAATTTAAGTTTTTGAGTCTACCTCCCATTTTTTCGTAGAGTATGAATGAGTTCCAGACATTTATATCCCCTCAAAAACATAAATGGGAAAGAATGCAAAGTTCGTTAGCGGTTTCATCAATAAAGATCTGAGATCTAACTGGAAAACAGGGTCTTCGGAAGCTCATTAAATCATAGATCCTGCCATGCAATATGTTCTTCAATTGTTTCAAATGATTTGTTATGTTATTTGCTACTCAATAAAGCGACCTGGCAAGTTTTCTCTTATTTAAATTGCTCTACTTGGTTGATCTGAACTTAAAGTTAATCACTTTCTTAACTTACACATAACTTAACTTCGGCCTACTTTATTAAAACACACAAATATCGCCTGCATTCAAATCATAAACGTATATACAAATACTATACAGACATACATACAGAAAGTACAGGGGCGGATCCAGAGACTCGATTTGGGAAGGGGGGCAATACTGAATGACATACTTTATGTTGGTTATGTCATTTCTTGCAGTTAATTATTAAATGGATATGAAATAATGCGAATAAAAATACTATAGACGCACAATTATCTGACGTCCAGTTAAACGACACACTTGGTTAATCAGCCCTCTTATTATATAAACCCCCTGTTCTTCAGAATATGGCTTATTGTTTGTGACGAAAAATTAAAAAAGGTTAAAATAGGTCTGTCTGTTCAACAAAAACCGCCGTAAGAAGCACCGGATTAGATTGATATTTGGTAGCAGATCTCGGATCTAGCTATATTATATTTGGTTTACTTTAATTGAATTATTCAAAAATACAGAATACTTCTTTTATGTGACAATGCTTTCTCGTGGCAATTTAGACGATTTTCGAATTCTCTATTCGTTAACAATATGAATACTACACACTTTATTTTCGTTATCAAAATTTGCTACGGTAAGCCTCGATAACGTTGCATGACAATACGAGGATATTTACGCTTATTAGAACAAGAAAAGACTGACTTTCAAAAGCTGAATTCGTAAATCGACAAAGATGTCGATACGCACTACATTTGCGTGTGCTTTTCGCCCCCACCAATTTGGCATTGCACATGTGTGCCAAGGAGAAGATCCGTTTAAAATGTTTATAATAATTGTTAGGGATATTAAATGGGAAAAAGTAAAGATTCAGTGAAATGTGCTGATTAAATATACAACTGCCTGCATTCAACATGGCTATAAGTATATGAATATATATGAATTACTATGAAAATTATATTTAGTGTTTTGTACATAGATACCTATTAAATTTATTATTTATATCTGATTAGTTATTTCCCTTTTTATTAAATTAATGTTTATTTACAGTTTTTTTTAATTCTTTAAATTATTTTTACAATATCAATAATTATCAATCAACTATATCAATAATTATTAATATATTTTATTTCCTTTTTTATAAATACCAGAACCTCGTTATTTTTATATTGCAATAAAAATCACACCCTGTTATTGCATGCAATTTGTATCTTGTATTCAAAAGCAAAATTTTTGCCAAATTGGCAGGGGAGAAAAGCACGTGCAAATGTGATGCGTATATGACATCTGTGCCTATAAATTCTTTTAAACTACGCTGGAAAGTGTTAAAAACGCTTTATTTTTTATTTCAATATTACAAACAAATAATACAAAAGCCAAAAAGTATGCATAAAATACAATATCTGAAAATATCGAGGGTGATTTGAAAAGTTCGCGAAATGAATCACAAATATAAGCATTAGTTTAAGTAAAATGTAGACAACAGACAGCTCAACTATTTTGCAAAGTTATTTAACTCAAAGAATACAATGTTTGAAGATATTCCAAGTATTAATTGTTGTGAGGGAACGACTAGAGAATTTCTGTCGCATACACATATAGACAATTAGAAATTCTGCATTATTACATTATTACGTTTTATATTTATTATGCAGCTAATACTGTTTACTGGTATTGACAGATTTTCGCTAGAAAAAAGAAGGAACCAAAATTTTTTCGAGCATCAATTTCCAGACAACAATCTTCGCAGAAAAGTTGTACATTTTTTTGCAATGGAAATCTTTAACTTCGAAATGGGAAATAAGAATTACTGCTCGGGCGTATACTTTTGTTCAGTTTCGTTCTTAACGTGCATTTACACTGCTAATTTATTATTCAGTCACACTGTTCATTTTCGCAGACGTAAGCATTCCTATATTGAAACATGATTAAGTTCTATAAACCACTTCCAATAACTGCAGAAACTAAAAATTTAGATGAATTTATTCGTTAACTAGCAAACCCACCCACGTAGACCGGTACTGATTGGTCTGAGCCAGCCTATGGAGTTCGAACCTGGGACGACGTTCAGTATAATGGAATAAGCGGCTGCTGCACAAACTGGCAACTTATCGAGTTAACGGCTGAAATTGCAAATTTAGTTATAACTCAATTAGCATATTAAATTGGTGCTAAGTGATGTCTTGCTGAAAACCACCTTCAGACCCAATTTTAGTGAACTATTAATCTTAGCCAGACGTGATTGTCAAAAGTTTGTCTGGATGAATTTTTGATTGGATTTGGCACAAGTAGTCGATTGGTAGAACATAGGAAATTTTTTCAGTGGTCCTGGATTCGATTCGTTTTATAGATACGTTTCCCTCTCAGTTAGAAAAATAAATAATTACTCGTATACGTTAAAAAATAAAAGATAATTGCATTAATTAAAGTATCAGTTCAAACATTCTTAATAGTGAATACATCTTTTCAAACTAGGTGAGAAAGATATGGACAAGATTATGGGAACCCAACAGCACTATTACCCAGGAGCTCAACGACCAAGAAACCATCATTTCCAAGAACACCACCCCATGCCTAAAGATCGGAATAACTTCGCCAGGTAGTTACACCGTAGCTCGAATATCGCGAATGAAATAAGTAACAAGGCACACGGAAGAAGATCGGAATTGACACTCTTTAGAAAAGACTACACATCGACTAAAATCAGATCGAAACCTCGTTTAGAACTCAAGAGAAGCAACTTCAGATTCCATAATTCTGAAAGTCAAGACAAAGAAGTCAAGACAAAAACTGGCTTAGGATTCACAAGAATTGTTTTTGATCATGAGAGTTCCAAAAAAAAACAAGTCAGATCGAAGCCTTAGGATTCAGAAGATACAACTTCTATTTCGTCAGCACTACTGAAAAATAAGTGAGGTCTATACGTGATGCGCTCATCCAGCCTACGATTTTGGAGTTGGGGAGTGTAACTCAAACCGAGTCGAGTTTAGAAGTGTCGCAGACTTCTCATGTAAGTAGACGCCTCATTGGTAAACTTGTCTTGTCTTCCATCACGTGACGGAAAGCAGATTTAGCGCGCCAATCCGGATTTTCTCCCGCCAAAACTTCTAGGAATCTCTTTCCTTATTCCCGCCGAATTGTGAAAACGAAATCCGAAAGTATCAAAAAAGGGATCACCGCCAAAAAAGACACCCTTTTGGCGCTAAAAGCAAAAGATGTTGGATTCAAAATCTGGCTGAGAGAAAATGGAATGTGCCATCTACTTATATGAGTAGTCTGCGAAAAGAGTCAACAATTTTATTTTTTCGAAAACAGCCATCTTGATGATCACTGCTGATGCATCCTTCTTTATGATCGTACTGGTGGTCATCTTTGCAGTGACTTGTTCGTGGATCATGGTGATATGTTTCTGGGAAAACAGAAAGCCAGAGAAGATCCATTTTGAAGCCGACAAATGGTGGTCGAATCCGAGCAGTTCTGGACTGTTGGGTTTCATGAAAAAGAGCAAAGAGATAAATAATGAATCGTCGATAGGTGAAGAAAGTAGCGCGCCACAGAACAGTAGATAAACTTTGGCAACTTTGTAAAGCAGATTTACAAATGTATAAAAAGAACTCAATTATAAAAAAAAAAAAACACTCAAATAAAGGACATTCTTAAACTCACTTAAGATTTTTTTTTGTTTGTGTATGTGTGTGTCTAAATTAATTTCTTTTATAGAAGTTAAATGAAAATAATTAAGATCAAAACTCAAAGTATGGTTTTTTCCTCAATTCGAACAACCACACATTTTGTTGCCGTTGCTTTCTTATTTCCGATATAAACTGATAAAGAGCAGCTTTAAATTCAGTCTTTTAATTAAATTTTATGATTATATTTGTTAAGAAACATATTAATCTCAAGAATTTCAGTTTGATTTTTTTAAATACAGGAAGCGGCAACAAAGAGTCGAGTTTACGAGTGAAAATCTAGGATTAGTTAAATCTCGATATGCATAATAAAACGCAACGGTCTGCCAAGTCATATCTTGGTGGAGAATACCTAAAAATCCGATTTTAGCGGTTGTCTCGTAGGTTTACTATTATGTTTTCCTGCACCCAGTCCTCCATGTAGAAAATGCAGAATTTCGCATACAAAAATTCATCAATTCAGACACATTATATATTTGACATTATATAGCTTCTACCAGAACTTTTCAAAATGAAGAATTGAAACAATTCATTATTTTCCTTTTAAATAATAAATTATGGCGATAACCATGTTCAGTGACTTAATTGCATACATAATAGAACAGCTTCACTCCTGAAGAAATCGCACAGTATCACATTATCAATACAAATGATCAATTTTAATTTGTTGGTAAATTTCATCAAATGTGAAGACATTCGATGTAGAAACTGTTGTTGGGCATTATGGACGGTTACAGTTTTGACCTATTATTATTAAATTCATTCTTAAAGTAACAGTATATCAAGACTATTAAGCATAATTCAAAAATTAACTGGTGGTCAGTGCAATTTCAGATTTTTGTATTTGAAGCTTTTAAAGATCGGCTTCTATTTCAGTTTTTACGTATAAGTTAGGAATGATTTTTTACTGTAATTAAAAAATATGTAATCAACATGAACATTCAAAAGAAATAATTATTGCAACCTACAAAAGTTCAAGAAAATGATTTTTGTTTAAAAATGCATAATTTACAATTCAATTTACAAATCAATTTTAAAAATATGAATAGCTTCCAAATATCCTTTAAGATAAAAGAGCAGTTTAAATTTGAAAGCTTTTAACAAAAATTTATATCTAGAAACTTTTAATATGAAATTCTAAAACTGCAAGATATTCCAATTAGAATCTACAGAATTTATACACACCCCTGTAATATGTACAAATTAAATTACAGTTAAATTTACACACACTTCCAGCAATTATAGCTCTTTGTGTGGCCGATAAAATAAATTATAAATGATCTGTGAGCAACACTGATGCCACATGAGCATCATGAGCAACAACCAAAATTAATTGAAAAATACAAAATTAATGAGACAACATAACATTTGGAGAGAGCACCATTACAAACACAAGTAATTTACATCTTAAAAGTTTATAACAAAGTCAGTTTTTGATCAAAGAACTTCATAATGCAAAATCGTGTTTACCGTAAGTTTTTATTTAGATATCCTTAACCAATAGAATATTGTACTGGATTAAAAATCTATATATAAAGTTTATAATAATATAGTGTAATAATATAAAGTATATAATAAATCTATATTTAATGATATAAAGTTATTTCACATATGAAAGTGGTATTTACTTAACTTCTTCAGTTTATTTAATTCAGCAAAGTATGTAAAGATATTTAATTAAATTCTCTTCATTTAAATCAAAGTTCGAACAATAAATGCATTTCATTATCTGTGTATCATGGCAAAAATATAAAAAACTTTGTAAAAATCAAAAGAATTTATACACATTGATTACAGTGTAATTAGGAGGAGAAGGCAGTTTGAGGAATGATATGTGAGGACCCCAGGAGCCAAGGGGTATAGATGACAAAATTGAAAAAATTGAGTTAAGTGCACAGGGTATCTGGAAATATGCTTTTTTCATTTCAGGTAAAGAAATGTAGGTCATTTTTTATTATTTGCTAAATTATAGAAATAAACCACTTTTTTCGAAAAACAAACAATATTGATTAAGTATACATTTAAAGAAAATTGTACTCTATTTTTTAACAGTTATTGAAATGAGAGTTCAAATATTAGAATGCAACAAGCAGATGTTTCCTATTTCAATTTAGTCAATTTTTATTGATGTTCCAATTTAACATCAGTTATCTTTAAACTCATTTTACTCCAAATCGACATTTTATCACTTGTACCCCTTAGCTTCTGGGGGTCGTCATGTATGATATCGTAAAACAACAAAAGTAGACCAAAATTGTCAAAAAATTGATAATGTTATGTATGTACAGAGTATCAGACTCTAGATTCTGGAATCTCACGTAATTGTAAATATTACCCTTAATTTCAATCTATAGCAGTAAGGGATATGATGATTTGTAATAATTTTAGCATCCAGAATCATTTGTAAAACAATTGTTCATCTGAGAATATCAGGATTTTGTCCTAGGTTTGACATGCGTACAACAATCCAGTACACTTTATGCTTCAGGAGAACTAGGAGACATGATATCTGAATAATGAGGAATATATTTTGAGTTTCCCAATCATAGCGAACATACTGTTCAAATGCATGTTTGAAGTATGGAAGAGGGATTAAGTAACATGGCGCTCATCTTCCGCTACTAGCACACACCATGACGGCACCAAGTTAGTCCATGTCAGTGCCTCTCATGCAACGGCTCCTCAAAGCATGCTCTGGTGAAATAACTTAAAATAAGGTAGGTTTGTTTTATTACCCACACACAAAAAGTTTCTCACTAAATTTGATTTAAATGTTATCTATATAAATCATTATTTTTAGAGGATTTCTTGTTTTATATCACACACCAAAGTTTTCTCACCACTATGAATTAACATATGCCGGCTCAAATGACTCTTGCCAACGAATTTCCTGTTGCATATGTCAGACACAAAACTTTTTTCTCCAGAATGAATTAAAAGATGTCTGCTTAAATTACTCTTTTGCGAGAAACTTTTGTTGCATATCTCACACACGTAAGGTTTCTCATTAGAATGAATGAACAGGTGTCTTCTTAAATGACCGTTTTGCGAGAAACTTTTGTTGCATGTCTCACACACAAAAGGTTTCTCACCAGTGTGAATTAAGAGATGGCTATCCCATGTACATTTATGAGAAAATTTCTTGTTGCATATTTCACAAACAAAAGACTTCTCATCAGTATGAATTAACAGATGTTTGCTTAAAGAACTCTTTGCTGAGAATTTTTTGTTGCATATCTCACAGATAAAAGGTTTCTCACCAGTATGAATCAACAGATGCTTGCTTAAATTAGAATTTTGAGAAAATTTTTTGTTGCAAATCTCACAAACAAAAGGTTTCTCACCAGTATGACTTAACAGATGTTTACTTAAAGAACTCTTTATTGAGAATGTTTTGTTGCATATCTCACAAGCAAAAGATTTCTCACCAGTATGAGTTAACAGATGTTTGCTTAAAGAACTCTTTGCTGAGAATTTTCTTTTGCATATTTCACAAGCAAAAGGTTTCTCACCAGTATGAATTAATAGATGCTTGCATAAAGAACTCTTTTCTAAGAATTTCTTGTTGCATATTTCGCAAATAAATGGTTTCTCACCAGTATGAATTAACAGATGCTTCTTTAAATTAGAAATTTGAGAAAAATTTTTGTTGCAAATCTCACAAGCAAAAGGTTTCTCACCTGTATGAATTAACATATGTTTTCTTAAAGATCTCTTTTCTAAGAATTTCTTGTTGCATATTTCGCAAATAAAAGGTTTCTCACCAGTATGAATTAACAGATGCTTGCTTAAATTAGAATTTTGAGAAAATTTTTTGTTGCATATCTCACAAGCAAAAGGTTTCACACCAGTATGAATTAATAGATGACTGCTTAAATTGCTCTTTACAGAGAATTTTTTGTTGCATGTCTCACACATAAAAGGTTTCTCACTAGTATGAATTAACAGATGTTTGCATAATGAAACCTTTTCTGAGAATTTCTTGTGGCATATCTCACACACAAAAGATTTCTTCTGCTGTGAGCTACAAGCTCTTTTTCCAAACATGTGTCTTTAAAAAATATTTTATTGCATATTTCGGACTTTAAAGAGAGTTTTGAACATTCCAATATATTGTATATCTAAATTTTTAGCTTTATGCATCTGCAAGAAATATAAATAAGTTAATTACTTTTTACAATTCACCATGAAAAAATATGAGAAAAAATAATTTACCATGAAAAATTAAAATTATGTGAAAAACTGCACTGAAATGAAAATGTTTATCGTATTGTTAAAAACTACAATAGAAACTTAATTACATGATTTTTGCAGAACTGATAGAGTATCAGAAGAATTTCATAATTATAAAACAATTAAATTATTATGAATAAAATTATAAGAAATAAACTAAATAGCTTCTATTAAAACAAATAATTTATCATTAAAAATATTAAACGTTAAATAAAAAAATAAAAAATAAGGCAAATAATAATAAATAAACCATTTTTAATATCATTTGTAAATAAAAATTAAAGGAAGTCTAAGGGTAAAATTCTACAATTTCATGCAATCAATAGAAACAGAGATGCATTTTATAAGCAGTGAAAAAGAAATCAACAATTTTTGTGGCAAAGAGACTGATAATATAACAACAGTTTTTAGTCAGAATTCATAAAATATGACCAGATTTTCAACCTAATATAATGGACTATTAAGACAAGACTTTTCATTGTTAGTTCAAGTAATATTGCGTGGTAATAATTTAATCATTTATTAGCCTTTTTTCTATGTTTAAAAACGGATATAAGTGATAATAGGTAAATCAAAATACATTTTGTCATGCAATTTCAAAACACCGTGCAAACTAGATGATAAAATGTGCTAAGAGAAAACATGAAAACGAATCATAATAGAATCTGTAGAGAGTTTACCAATCGCGATTGAATATCAGGCGGGAAAGAAAAATCACACAAATAGCATATTTTATTCAAAAACTAGTCAATCGATAAACCAATCCAATAAATGTTTGATAAAAATTATAAAAACAGCGATATTTCAAATAGTTGTATTGAAATTAAAATGCAACATCTATAAGTAGCATAAAAATGCCTGTTTAAGAGCAATATTTTAAATTTTAATTTTAAAGTAAAGAAACAGATATGGAATCTAATTTATTATAGTGATTTTGAAGCATCACCATAGACAGGCTGGTCTCAAATATCTAATGTTAAAATATTTCCTCATTTTTCGAGGCAAGTAATAAAATAATGACATTTTCACAGATATTTCCTTTTATAACACTAATCTAATAGCCTGCAATTAAGTAAATTAAATATGAAAAGGAAAAGTGCACATTTACATTTAAATAGGAATCATTTATACATCAGAAATGAATTTCTTTTTCTATGAAATAATAAATTAAAAATCAATATACTCAATTTAGTGTAACATATTATAACAAACTAGCATTACTTATTTTCTTTTTGTAAAAGATATGTATGATATAATATTACACTTAAAAATACACATGTTCATGAAAATTAATGAAGAGTTCTCATTGCAAAAGATTTAATAAGTTCAGTTATTTAAGTTTCAGTTATTACAGTTATTCAGTTAAGGTAACTGATAAAAATATCGAAACACAAATTTATTTTTTAGTTTAAAAATTGTATATTTATTTTCTTATTGCCTTCATGTCTTCTATTAATACTCCTGATTAGAGTATTGCATTATATTTTCAAATTTCATAAATATATATAGGACAGTTGCACCATAAAATTATTATAGATTAAATTATTATTTATACAGAAAATAGCTTTTGACCATGGTTTTCCAGAAAAATTTATAAATAAAATAGTTCAACAGTACAATACTCCTCCCACATCTGACCAACGACAGAATAAACTTATGATTTACAGAAAATTTCATTATATCCCTTACATATTTGAAAAAGTAAAAAAGATCGCTCAAAAATATAACATAAAACTTGTCGCCATTCCTCCTCAATATCTCATTGACCTCGTTACTGATAAAATCGACAAAATTCCAATAGATCAAAAAAAAAAAAAAAATCTCGAATTTATGAAATCCCCATTAGTTTATCTAATATTCTTAAAAAAGTCTACATCGGCATGACAATGCGGAAACTTTCAATTAGAATTAAAGAACATCGCAGAGATATAGAACAATATAAACAGAATACTGCCCTTGCTCGCTTCTTCTTGGCGAACAAGGGTTGCCATATTAATTTTGAGGACGCCAAAATCATAGTTCCATGCAATAACCCAGTTCAAGGTAAAATAATAGAGTCCATCGAAATCATAGCACGAGAAAATAAACCATGTAATGATAATTTATCCTACAATATACCAAAAATATGGCATAACATCATAAAACCTTAAAATTTTTATTTCCTTGCAGTATTTTAATTTTACTCACGTGTAATTGGCAACATTTTTAAAATTTTAATTCATTTAGTTTTTAATTTAGTAGAAATATTATCTCTCGAACAAGATGCAAACGTAGTCCTTCCATTTAATATTTTCCTGAAGACGCCCGCAGAAGACGGCGCGAAACGTCGAATGTTTTATTTTATTTTAATATGTACTAATGTATATTAAAATTCCTCTTTTGTGCACCAATAAGCAATGGGTTATTATTAGTTATTTTCAAATTTACTGTTAACTTCTTTAGTAGCTAACTAATTAATCCTTTTAATTTTCTCCAAAAAATACTTCTTTCATTTATTTTTAGAGTATCATCGAGTCTTGGATACACATTTTTAAAAAGATCAAAGATAGAAGAGTGCTTGGACATGGTAGATTCCGTGAGTGTTATTGTAATAGTATTTACAGACTCACAGCTACCGAATATTCCAGGTGGCGACAAATACTTTACATCAAAGTTCCTTCATATTTCCCTGCTAGTGTTTAAAATTTTCCTATAGTGAGTTTTTCTTTTTCTAAGAATAAAAACACTCCCAGGAACAGTCATAATTTTATGAGAAGGATTACAATAAATAATATATTCACAATGTATAAACAAATTAATTAGTCATGTACAAACAATATAATTTTTGATATTTTACTTAAAACCACATAACTTTTAAAGTAACAACTAAATGAAGATGATTAACTGTTTTATTTTTTTCTAAGTAAGTTAAAAGACAACAACAATTCAAATTATGTAAACATTCTCAATAAAAAAATACTGTCAACAAAAGGAAAACATTGCTTCAATTCTGGATAAATTTGCATTTTCTCTCAAATTAGGCTATAGATAAGCAGAAAACAGGCAGTGTTAGAATTAATTGAAAACAATGTACCAAAGCTTACATATATAAAAAAATAACAGTTTAAAAAATTTCTTTGTATTTTTCGGGAAGTTCTATAGCCAATGATTCTATGGATGGTTTTTAAATAGAAAAAATACATTTTTTGTTCGTTTAAAATTTATGTGTATCATCGATATCATGCTTTTTAATCGCTGGGGTTATGTTGGTCTATAATATACAAAAAGGATTTATTCTTTGCAGTGAACAAACGATAAAGATAATTTGAAGTTCTTGCCATTGAAAAATATTTTATACCTAACTGTAGGGTATTTGAATATTTTGGGTAGTTTTAAATTTTGTTAGTTGCAACAATGGGTATGTTTGTAACCAACTGTTTTTGTGTGTAGATTTTAACTCTCCAAACTTTCTCTAATGAAACAATCTGGATAAAGATACAAATAAGATAAATATCAAAATATTATCTTTAGTAACCTGTAATCTATATGTGATCATAATTTTTCCTATTTCATTACATCTTGACAAGAAATGTTTGCGTTTTGATAGAGCTAGGATGAAAATTAGCTACTTTGTGCCAGGTCTTATTTGACCCAAAGTAGCCCGAGTTACTTAGAAATGTTTTCTGTACAACATAATCTCTTAAAAAATGTTAAGTAGTAATATTTTTTTTCAAAATGTTACTGTAGCAAAATGTTACATTAATTGTTTTTGCTCTAGTTGCTGAGGCTAATATACTGAAAATCCTTTCTCATGTTTTTAATATTTACAAATGGTTTTTTGTGTTCACATGAAAAAAAATGTTTATCAAGTTTGCCGTATTAATACATTAGCAGATGATATTGCAAGCAGGTTTCTAAAGTTCAGCATATGAAATGCATTCAATTTATATGAAACTGAGAGAATGGACTAAAGGAATTTCCATGTGGGCCTGTTTTGTACGAAAACTTTAAAAATAGTTAAAAAATAACGAAAAAATTTGCTTTTTTAAAACCATACAGTTCAAGCAAAATTTCTTAAGGCTAAAATTTCTGTGGCCAAAAAACAACACCTTGAAATCTGTTGATGTAACATATTTTTTGTCATAGTATAAGAGCCAGTGAAAAGCTACCTATTTGTATTTGACCAGACCTGAGTTTTTGTACATTGAAGCCACTATACCTACACGTGAGATGGGGAGTCACTAAGCCCAAAGTGGTGGACGCGGCTAGTACGCAGGTAACACAAGTATCAATTTTTGGCAAATTTTAAATCCATTTGACCACGTCTGCCGTTTTGAAATTTAAAAAAATATTATTACTATTATCGGAAAACAACAATGGCAGATCATTATCGCGCGGTTAACATTGAGGCAGACTGTCTTGAAAGTGCTGAAAAAGAAAATTTTGAAAGTAATTGACTAGATCTACTATTAATATATTTTGTTTATTAGGGTCTTAAAAAATTATATTGATCATGGCAGGCATCGTCGTTGAGTACACACTTCAGCAGATAACCATTTTTTAGCTACTACTCGGTCAGATGTGCTTGTATTAAGCTTCCTGTTTTACATCAATTTCATTTACTTTATCATTTTATTTATAAAAATTAATATTTAATTTGTAAATTATGTACTAAAATTTATAAGTTTGATGATAAAAAAGTAAATATATTTCGAAACAATCTCAAATATTAAGCTATATTGCAAATAACAAATAATCATTCAAATATTGATTTTATTTTATTCTTTTTATTCATTTAAGACAAAAAAATGAATAAAAAAATGAATCATGCATGCATTACAAAATATTTATTTCTTTTCATTCATTTGAATCTCGCCTATCATTCTGGGGTGATTATTATTCTAAAAAGGTGTGCAACGCTAAGATGGGCATTTTCTCGTCTGCGCTGTCATTAAAACTGGCTCTTACCTCTGTTATTTTCTAATTCCGATCAAAGTTAACAATTCTATTACCATAATTTCTGGTGCATAATCCGCGGATCAAGCATTCATTTTCCAACACAGAATTTTTTTTAATAAAGTGCAACTTAATAGATCGCTGTAAATATTTATCTTATCTCATTAAATAAGATTTTTGGGCCCAAAAAGAGTTGTTCTATCAGCGGATTATACGCCGGAAGTTGCGGTAATATCACGTTTTAATTCAAATTAAAACTTCTATATTTAGCGTTCACACGGCTAATTCGAGTAGAAATAAATCTCTCATGAGTAGCAGTACGACAATTTTATATGTCATTCAATTCTGTGATCAAGAGACAGAAAAAGAAAAATTAATTGTTCCGATAGCTAATCTTATAAAACGAGCCAGTCAAATTGCCGGTGATTCTAGTAGTACTATTAAAAAAATCACGAAGAAACAAGACATGTGCGTAATACTGTTTTTAGTTCATCGCTAAAAAAAAAAGAGTTAAAAATAATGTTATTGAAAAAAACATCTATAGATGATTTCGATTGCAGCGTTATTAGAGAAACTGTACACATTTTTTTTCTTTTGACATACAGAAAACAATCCCGCCTTTCAATAAATTGCTTCCTGTTTTGAAATAAAGAAACTTCGCGTCAGTTACTCCAGAAAATTGATTTTAAAGTTAAAGATGCCAAAAGAAATGACTTAAATTGAGTAAAAGAAATAATATATATTTTTTAAACTTTTAAGCGTTATCGTTTTTTATAAATATTAACTAGAAAAAAGTTTTTACATAAATCGATAATATTTCCCAAAAACGGATTCTTGAAAAAAAATGTAGCTAAAAAAACTGTTCACCTCTGTTTCGATAAAATAAACCAGACTTGACGCATGCGCAATAGAGCTGAGGGTTTTAAGGTATGATAACAAACAGTATGCATTTTACTAGATTCACGGAAACACGAGGCATCTGTATAAAGATTCACAAATATACTGAAAATATCTGGCAAAAACCGTTAGGGTGATGACATAACAGAGCCCTCTCAAGTATATAACCTCAGTTATTTTAATTCTAGTCACTATAAAAAAGAATACTATAGGCTAGAATGAGTAGAATACTAATCCATAGGGGGGGGGGGGGAGGATAACTATAGACAGTCTATGCATACATATTACTGGCTAGTAGCTAAGATTTGGTTGTCTGCTGAAGTGTATACTCAACGAAGACGCCTGCCAATTTAAGTTTTTAAGACCCTAATAAACAAAATATATTCATGGCAGACCTGGTCAAATACTTTCGAAATTTTATCTTTTTCAGCACTTCCAAAACTGTCTGCCACAATGTTAAACGCGCGATAATGGTCTGCCATTGTTGTTTTCCAACAATCTATCTATACTAATAAAAGAACAAAACGCTCTGTCTGTCTCTGTGTGTGTGTGTCTGCGATGGCTAGCAAAATCTACAGCATGTACGAAGCTCAAAAAATTTTTGAGAGTAGCCCCAAATCTCCCCTGATGTACCTGAGCTTCAAAATTTCGAAAATCTATTTATTAACTGAGTAATTAAGTAAATCCAAAGCTCACTCTCATAAAAAATAGCCTTTTTTCTTCTTTTCCCCTTCATTTCCTTATGGTTGGTTGGTTGCATAAAATTTTCGCAGAGATAATTAAAAAAATTGGGACAGACCTTTAAAATTCATAGACTGGCAAACTGTCAGTTTAAATTAAATGATGGTTTTTTTATCACAGCGGTTGTACGCCATGGAGGAAAAAGATGGTTGGAGGTGAAGTAAACCGCAAAAAAGATTTGCAAAATGAAAGAATTTTCCTATTATATTATTTATTTAAAAAAGTTTTCTTTTAAAATAATTGATATCGGAAAATTAGAAATAATTAAATGTCAAAATAAAATTAAATAAAATATTGAAAACATTTGATTTGAACTAAAAATTGTATTACTAAGAGTTTTCTTTTTTTTCAGAACTTTTTAATACTTTATAACGTAGATGAAAAATGTTTATGATTAGCAACATATTAATAATTCTATTTCAATATATAAAATACATTGATGAAAACATTCTTTTAAAATCATGCATGAAAACTTAAATAACAAATATTAATCTAAAATCTAGATTGCAGAGTGCAGACGATTTTAAGACATTAACGGAAGAATGTTAACTTTTCAAACAAAATCTTAAATGATGCTTCTTTATTGATACTTCAAAGTAATATGATAAAAATAATCAAATAATTCTTGCCTATGATTGATATATTTGTATCTTTTATGCATTCCGATCGTGTATTACAGCCAAAAATGGCACAAAACGTTAATTTTTAAACAAAATTTTAGTCATCTATTCAATAACAGTTTAAAAGGTAAAAAATAAAAACAAAGAAATACGGGTTTAAACCAGTTTGAATTGATCGGCGTGTCAAAGCACATAGTTTTGTTGGTGCTTATGTGGACTTAATGTATCCGATTTTAGGGTTACATTTTTAGCGTCACCCCAAGACATTATACTTCCACTCAATTAATTTCTTTTTAATGTATGATTCTATGCAGATTTTTGCATTTCGAACATTAGAATGTATGAGTCATTAGCTATGTTGCAGTAAAAAAGTCACACAACAGTTTTCTAGGAGTTTATTTTTTTTTATCATTGATAAAATTTAAATGTATTCTATTCAATTTAAAATTGTATTATGGCTTTAATTTGTTTTTAAAACAAAAATAAAATAAAATAGCTGTTTGGCGCACAATTGTTCGAATCTGCAAATGATTCATACACCATAATAAACTATCAAATAGGAAAGTAAATTATTTATCAGAAATAGCCATAAAAAGAATAGTAGCAAAACTGATGATAACCTTAATGTTACGACTTATTAACACATAACCCAATCCCAACCAGAAAAAAACAGACCACACTCCGATCAGTGATAGAGAAAATTTCCGTGAGTATAAACCCGAACCGAACCTAAAAATTCTGTTTAAAAAAACTATGGATTTGATAACTAACCTGAACCAAATCTCAATCCCGTAAAAATGTTCAAATGAAGCATAACCCGATCCAAACAAGGAAAAATAATTTTAGCGGGCATAAAATCTGACCCGAATCTAAATATTTTCTTTAAAAAAATCTAAATATCACCCGAACAAAATCTGAAACCGATAAAAATATTCCAGAGAATTATAACCCGATCCCAGCAAGACAAAATACTTTCCGTGGTCATAGACCCGACTCAAACCGAAAAAATTCCATATGAAAAATCCTGAAGTTTGAGCCAAACCACATCTAAATCCGACCAAAATATTCGAAAGAACCATAACCGGATTCGAGTAAGACAAAATAATGTCCGTGGACATGAACTCGATACGAATCTAAAACTCCCATTCGATAAAATACATGAAGTTTGAATCGAACCAAATCTGAATCTGGCAAAACTATTTCAAAGAACCGCAACCCGATCCGAACAAGACAAAATATTTCCATGCACATGAACCCAGTCCGAACCCAAAAAATTTCTTTGAAAAAATCGCGAAATCTGAACTGAACGTAATCTGAACTTGGCAAAAATATTCCAGTGAAGCATGTCCTTATTCAAACAAGACAGAATAATTTTCGTGAACCGAACCCAAAAGTTCTATTTGAAGAAAAACCCGAAATCTAAATTGAACCAAATCTGAACCCAATAAAATATTCGAAAGAACTATAACCCGATTCAAGCAAGACTAAATAATATCCATGGACATAAACCCGACTCGAGGCTAAAAAATCCGATTTGAAAAAACCTGAAATTTGACCCAAACCACATCTAAATCCGACCAAAATATTCAAAAGAATCATAACTGGACTCGAGTATGATAAAATAATTTCCGTGGGCATGAACGAGATCTGAACCTAAAAATTATATTTGAAAAAATACTTGAAATTTGAATCAAACCAAATCTGAACCTGACAAAAATATTCCAAAGAACCGTAACCGGATCCGAATAAGAAAAAAAATTTTCCATGCACTTGAACCGAATCTGAACCTAAAAAAATTCTTTGAAAAAATCTCGAAATCTGAAATGAACCAAATCTGAACTTGACAAAAATATTCCAGTGAAGCATGTTCTTATTCGAACAAGGCGGAATAATTTCCGTGAACACGCAAGAAAATCCGAACCCAAAAATTACATTTGAAGAAAAAGCCGAAATCTGAATTAAACCAAGTCTGAACTTGACAAAAATATTCCAGTAAAGCATGTCTTTATTCGAATCAGACAGAGAAATTTCCGTGGACACGCATGAAGACCTGAACCCAAAAATTCCATTAGAAGAAAACGCCGAAATCTGAATTGAACCAAAACTGTTCCCGATAAAAATATTTCACAGAGCAAGGCAAAATAATTTCCATGGACCTGAATCCGACCCGAACATTTAAATCGAATTTCAAAAAATAACTGAAATCTGAATCGAACCAAATCTGAACCCGACGAAAATATTCTAATGAATCATAACCAAGATCCAAACAAGGCAAAATAATTTCCATGGACATGAACCCAATATATGGTTTGTTAATATTTGGGTTGCGATTACATTACGGTTAGTCTTTGATTTTATTTAATTTCACGTTAGGTTACAGTTAGATCACGGTTAATTTAAAGTTAGGTTAAAGTTAAATTGCATTTATGTTATGGTTAGAATAAAGATAGGTTACAAAAAAGTGACGGCTAGGTTACATTTATGTTATATTTAAGTTACGGTAGGGTACTGTTAAATCACATTTAGCTTACAGACAGATTATGGTTACGGTACAAATGTTTAAGGTTAGGAATTTGTCCACGGAGTGAATATTACGCATGCTTTGATTAAAAATATACACTTACTTTTGTTAAATGGCTCTGAAATTATAATAATATATACCAACCTTTTATCATCGAGAATCGATTTCATTCAATGTATAATCGGATTTAAGAGTGATATAATTAGTTTGAAATTCAAAATATTTCACTTGGGATTTCTATGTGAAAAAAATAATTAGTTACGTGACTTAACAGTGATTTTTACGGGTAAATATCAACAATTTAACACGAAAATAAAGCAATCGTTTGATACGTGTTCCCTCCCGCGTTTCTCATTGCTCATTTTAAGTATTTTTAGAGCTTAATATTAGTTGTTGTTTTTTAAACCGATTTTTCACACAGTCACCTGCCACGTATTTCAGACAATGCATTTCTGCATACTTCGAGTTCATGATAAAATCATACAAATTTCAAGTTCGTTTAATATTGTTAATACGGACCCGGGCAACGCCGGGCGGGTCAGCTAGTGTACTAATAAATTAACAAATCGCTCTGTCTGTCCGTGTGTGTGTCTGCGATGGCTAGCAAAATCTATGGGACGTGCGAAGCTCAAAAATTTTTTTAGAGTAGCTCAATATCTCTTGCCCCACCAGTGGCCGAGAGGGTCTGATCTCTCAACTGGTAGACGGCAGGTGGTGGGTTCGAACCCAATCGCGGCTGTCGGCCTAACCGTTCGGAGTTTTCGTGGTTTTCTTCGAACCTTGCGTCAATACGGGTTAGGTTCCCTTAGAAAGACCCCCACGAAGGGCACCCCCCCCCTGGTCCTATATCCCAAGCATAGATAATCGGACGACAAAAATAAACCAAACCAATTCAAACTCAATATCTCTCCTGATGCACCCGAAGCGCAGAATTTTAATTTTTTGATTAGTTTCATAGATATTAATTATGAAGCGGAATTCACTCTCTTCAAAAAGGTCATTTTTTTAAATGTTCGGTGGAAGAAGTCGTTTGCACATGCGTACAAACCCTTTTATGCACCTAAACGAAAGAAGAACCATTTATCGGCGTTTATTTCTGATTTTAGATCATTTTGTTTAAGTCCAAATCAACCAAATTGCCCGACGCAGTTAAACTTAAGAGACATATTTCGAAAGATCATATTTTTAGGTCTCAAATGCAATTGAGAATTCAATTCGAAAAAATGTTGCAGTTAACTCTTTGGAAATAAATATTCAAAAATGGTCGTTTTTTCCAAAACTATTTTTCTCCCTTTTGTGAATGCCCCTCCAGGGCGTAATTTTTAAGATATAAACAAACCAAATAGAAGATATTGAAGTTGAAACTTTCTTCTAACCGATGGATCAATTCGTTTTTAATTATTTGGATTTTAACCCTTTCAAATACACTGGCAAAAGAAGGTCATTTTGCTACTCGCAGAGAGGATATTTTTTCCATGCTAAAATTATCTTTACGTGCATAATTCAACTCAATCTTTTAAAATCTTCTTAATAGACCAAATTTATACTCCCTACAAAAAATTCGACATGTTTGGACGGATAGAAATATTTTTTACAAAATAAAATGTGCGAAAAATTTGATGAAATCAATAAAAATCAGATCGTTTTCATTGCGGTTTTGACTTAGCAAAACGCAATCCTATAGGTACCGGTAAACAAACAACATATTCTTTAAGCTTAAAAACATTTTTATAATCTATGATGCAATCGGTTTTTAAAATATAAGATTTAACCCTTTCAAATACACCGGCAAAAGGAGACACTTTGCGACTCACGTATAGAATATTTTTTTCTACGCTAAAAGTATCTAAGCGTACATATTTCAGCCCAAACTTTTAAAAGCATCTCAATAGATCAGATTTACACCTTCTTAAAAATTTTTGAAACGTTCGGACGAGTAGAATTTTTTTTACAAAATAAAAAGTGAGAAAATTTTGACGAAATCAATAAAAACCAGATCGTTTCATTGCGGTTTTAACTTTGCATGGCGCAGTTGTATACGTCCTGAAAAACCGAAAATATTTTCTTAAAGTTAAAACATTTTTATAATCTATAGTGCAATTTGTTTAAATAAAATACGAGATTTAACCCGTTCAAAGACACCGCAAACACGAATCACATCCCGGCTCATGGAGAATACATTTTGCCTACGCTAAAAGTAACTAAATGTCTGTATTTTAGCACAATCTTTTTAGAGGCTTTCAATAAACCAGATTTACATTACTTACAAAAAATTTGGAACTTTCGTATGGATAAAATAATTGTAATTATTATAATTTGTAATTATTTTTTTACAAAATAAAATATGTGAAATTTTTTATGAATTCAGTAAAAACCTGAGTGTTCCGTCGCGGTTTCGTTCGCTTTCGGTAAGCATAGTTTCCAAAAAATCGAATTAGTACATAGAGAATAAAATACCAAGCAGCATGTGTTTTAAATTCACGATTCGCGATTTTTCCATTTAAAAATATAAATATTGACAAAATAGAGTTAAAGATATAAAATCATAAAAATTTGAGTTTAACTTAAGGGTAATTTAGAAAACAAATAATACATTTGAAAACTGAATAACATCACGGGCCCGGGCAACGCCGGGCAGGTCAGCTAGCAATAATATATTTTAAAATTTCAAAATGGCAGAGTCAAATGGATTTAAAATTTGCCAAAAATTGATACCTGTGTTACCTGTGCACTAGCCGTGTCCACCACTTTGGGCTTAGTGACTCAACATCTCATGTATAGTAGGTATAGGGGCCTCAATGTACAAAAAATCCGGTCTGGTCAAATACATATAGGTAGCTTTTCACTGGCTCTTAGACTATCAGTTATTGTATTAACAAAGAGGACAAAATTCTCTATAACTTCCATATTTACAATTTTGTTACATACACAATAGCAATCATAACCGAAGTTCTCTATTTTATGTATTTTAATAATTTCTTTAGATTTTTTAATTAATTATTTTTTCTCTTTGATGGCACTGTTGTAAGATTTTTATTATCCGACTTCAAAGGAATATTCTTATCATGAATAAAAACGACAACTTGATCATGTTCATCTAGAGGTATAAAGTGGAAAAAGTACAAAAGCGCAACATTATATGATGATCTAAAAAAATAGATAGTTGGAAAAAAAATTATTTAAAAGTAATTAAATACAAGCAAGATATTTGTAAGAACGCTCCCATAGGTTGAATATTATCTTGCGAATATCTTCATGTACTAATTTAATACTATACAACCATTGTAGAATCTCTGAAAATGAAATCTATGTGTACGGAATCCAGTCTTTAAATATATATATATTTTTTTTTTTTTTCAAGAGAATGAATATGACCAATTTTACCTGATAAGATGGAAACCTGTTTAAAGTGTTTTCCTTTCTGTTCAGTTTTTAAGAATCAATATTTGACAAAGCTCATTAGGTTTTTAATGATTGCAAACTTAATTTTTTTTTTAAATTTGGTTATTAGAGATTTTAATTTATTAAAACTCTCGCGGTAAGTTTTCTTTTCAAGGGGATGGAGGAAGATCCCAAAATCGATGCTTGCCACAGATGCACCAAAGCCTAGTTCTGGTGCTGAAACACATAATTTACTGCTATTGCTAGCAATATATAGAAACTGTGGTGAAATCTGTGGAAAACATTTGAATAATCGAGGCAGGACCACGATTTTCATGTTTTTTAAGAAAATAGAAAAAAAATGTCTTGTTTAAAATGGCATACTGCACTTGCTATTGAGTGCATATAAAAGTTGTAAATATGAGAGTTGTAGGGAATTTTGTCTTCTTTAACATTGTAACTGACAAATAATTAATATGGCAAAAAGTCTCACGATATTTTTTAAAATAAAAAAAAGTCCCAAAATTTTGTTGTTTTTAGAACTTATAGAAAATTTATAGAAATAGAAAATTATAGAATATAGAAAATTTAGCCTTAAGAAATTTTGTTAAAAAACTTTGTTGACATCATTATAAACTGTTCGTAATGTTAAACAGAAATATTAGTAGAACCAAATAGAAGTGGCTTAAAGTAATACTCCAGTTGATGGCATTAATTTATTTATACCTATATATTAAAAATTATGAAAAAGAAAAAAAAATCAGTTGATTGCAACTTCCCCATTGGTCTGTTATGAAACAAAATATAGCTTGTAATTATGCGTGTATTAATTTAAAAGCTATTTTTATTAAAAAATAGACTTTTTTCAATCATGTTTTATGTACAAAATCTGGTATATGTTAGTAAATTTAAGATGTATTACTTATCTTTTGCTTCATAACACAGGTAAGTGGTTTGCTGATATATTCTTGAAAAAAAAAATAATAATTCATTAGAACCTGCTTATCCAAACTAATGGAGAGCAATACTAGTTCAGATTAACCAAACTTCTGACAAAACTTAGAAAATAAAAAAATTTATACGAAAAAAATGTAATATGTACTCAGTAGTACAGTAAACATCTTTAATTGAGCATCCTAAGGTTTGGTGTGCTACCTAATACATCACTATCTCTAGAGGAAATAAGTAATATTCCTTGTTTAATCATTCCTGATATTTTTTAAATTATAATAATCCAGTGAAACTTCAGAATGAGGAAATACGTAATAACTATTACAATCAATTCAAAATCATGAACCAATAAACATCACGTTGACAATGAGGAAAGGAGAGAAAAAAAAAGGTTTCTGTAGATATTTTGTAAAATCAAACAGTTGAAAAGAAAAAAAAAATTTAACATCTGAATTACATACTTTTTGCATTTTAGAAAATAATTTTATTTTACAGTGACTAGTAAACAAACAGATATTTAAGTTTATTTTAATCTGACTTCTTTGAGTGGGCTTGCAGTGTAATGCTTTCATTTTATATTTGTGTACATACGTTGTATGTGATTTTACATTAATCAGTACTTTTTAAATTCCATTGAAGATGTTTAAAGAATAGAAAATATGCTTTACTGTCAGTTTTTGTTCAACTGACTTCTAACATTCTAACTTTCAATCAAAAGTTAGATTCAAACTTAAGTTTTCCCCAACATTCATTATGTAATCAGAATATTTTTCTAGTAATAAGTACATTTTGTTCCTAGTAGAAGAGCTGAATGCTTTCAGTTAATCTTTTTAAATATAATTTTCAAAAATAAACATATTTAGCTTAATCAGAATTTTCCTCCCAGAATTAGTCTCCATGAAATCTGCACAGATTGGAACAAGGGGTTATACAGATTTTAGAATTTTGCAGATTTCTAATCATTGCTTTGATTACATTTTTTAAATGGTAGTTTAAATGTAACTAATAATCCAATCAAAATTATAATGAATGCTTACAATATAATAAACGATTAAAATAAGTAATAAACTAAAATTATACAAATGTAGATAATTTTTAAAGTATTAAAAACAAAGGTCAAGTTAATAATCTATAATGTATGATTAAATATTCATTATAAAGATAAAATGTATTTTTCCAAAATTATTCAGTGAAACTTGCCTCATAAAGATACATAATTAATTCACATCAAAATCATAAAGTAAGGACTTTTTTTGGTTTATACAGACTTAATAAACAAAAAAGTTTGATTAATACTTATATATATTTTGTGAGAAATTTAAGATTACCAATGATATCAGCAATATCTTGAATTTTTTCAGAAATAAATTTTTTCTTCCTTCATGTAAAAACATGAATTTAATAATATTAACAAAAATTGCAAATTAAAAAATGTATAGAATTGATATAAAATTTAAAAAGTCAAATTTTATCCCAATATCTGGACTGAATGTTTCTTTTTTTACATCTGAAAATTATGTGCCGATTTGAGGGAGTCTACAGCAGAGGGTTTCTACTGTATATTGAATAGATTTTACTATAGAAGGTTTAACATAAACAAAATTCTTTATTAAAATTTTATTAAATACGGCCTGAATTTGAAAAGTTAATAATAATTCCATTAAAAAAAATATTTGAATTCATAGTTTTATTTCCTGTTTTAATTAAAATTACACATGTTTAATAAAAGTTCCATCTTAAAAAAATATATTCTATAAAAATACGCACATACCTCAAAGATATATTCTTAAGGGATTAATAATTTTTTTTTTATTATTTACATTAAAAATATTTTTCAAACAGTTAAGAACCATCCATATAATGTCATTTTTTTTCTTTTTCTCTTTTTTGCCAATTTTTTAGATCAATATTTTCTCATGAAACAGATCTCTTGATGTACTACTGATTCTTTAATCTGGTACATATCTAAATTCCACACAGAATGTCATAACTCTTCGACTGCCATTTAAAGTATGCATGGTCTTTCTGGTTAATTTTGATTTTTCTTTTCATGCAGCATTAGGTACTTATGTATTAACACCACCACAGTTACAGATTTGGCAGTTTTTAAGTACTGCCAATCTATACCTAAAATTTTTGCAACAAAACATAAAATAAAACACTTTATTTAAAATTAAAACACTTTCAAAATTCAAAACACTTTATTGAAAAACTAAGTAGTCAATCGGATTTCGGTGGAAAATGAACCGATATAGAGTTTAACATATATTCAAAACAGTTTCTTTTTGGCAAATCCCACATATGCATTTTCGTAGCACAAAAAAAAACAAAAAACAAAAACAAAAAAAAAACATCAAAAATCAGCAAACAACAAGGCAACAAGGAATCCAAACGATAACTGTGTGTGTGTGCAAGCAAGAAGATTGCTCTTTATTAGCGCAACTTCTGATGCGATGGCATTAATACTTAAGTAACCCATTATTTTTCTAAGTACTTAAAAAATGAAGTGCAAATCACAATGTTTATGAATGGGAAAACACTACATTTTCCTTAAGTTTGGGCACCAGGTGAAACATGTGGCGTCATGGCAAGCCATCTATATGTAAAATCTATTTAGTTCATATTCCCAAGATCCAAAGTTTACAATAAAAACAACAACAAAAAAAAAAAATAAGATGACTTCTATTGTGTTTTTAAAAAAATTGAGAATAGCATTAATATCCATTTTTCAGTAATAGCAGATGATACTTAAGGTGAATAAGGAATTTGTTAAAAAAAGAAAAATACATACATATTCCATAGAATATTTAAATTTAGACATGAAATTGATGTTAATTTTTAATTAAACAATAACAAAGTAACACACATTTAAAAAATTATAATAACTTACATATTTTTAAAACTTAAAATGACTAAATTTGTTAATTCATATATACTCAAATGAAAAACACAAAGATAATTATTTGTTATTAAGATATACATTTCAGACTCAGGGTTTGAAAAAACCGGGTTATTTGTATTAAACCAGGCTTTTTTTCAAATATATTCTCCTACTACATATGCATGCATATTTATCAATAAAAATAAACAATGTTATATAAATAATATATTTTCATTTAAAAATAATCTAAATTAAATAATTGCAATGAGTTATACGTAGAAAATTGAAATCATAAAAGAATTAAATGTTTTTAGTAACAACTATGTTTTATGTTGCATAAATAAAATGCTCTACATAGTAATATATTGACACCTTGAAATATCTAATAGACAATCTTTTTATTACTTGAACTATAAACAAATAAATGTGTCGTAGTTTCATAAATATAATGTACTTTCACATGACTATTCAAAATAATTTCTTTGAAATACTTGTTACCTGAGCTGACTAATTTTTCTGTTTGAACACTACATGAATACTTATCTTCTACTGAAAATAAAGTTTTTATACAGAATTCTTGAAATGAATTGAACTTAGCATAAATCTATGAAGAATTTTATATGAAATGTTAAAATTTTATTTCTAGTTTGTTAAGTTCAAAACATAAAACATTAAATTGATTATAAATTTTAGAAATATTTTGACAACTAAGAATGAAAGTGACATCCTTTAAGAAAAGAACAGAGAAAAGAAGAACTTAAAAATATTAATTCCTCATGGAGATACGTTGACTGTAAGAATGCACCAAACACCCATAGACTTAACATTACCGAGGGGAATTCGGTGGCTGAGTGACTAGCACTCTTAACTATCTGTCCCAAAACAGAATTTTGATCATTTGATTTAATATACATCAAAAACATGATTATCCAACTATCCAATAATTAAGCATATGAGAGAACGTAACGTAGCTATTCCAGATTCTGAGTTTTAAAAATGTTTGCAAGATTGCTCCAGAGGAGAAGGAGGGGGAGGGAGCAGAATCCTTTGTTCCTGTGTTGTCATAGGATGAGATGAGACAAGCAGTGTCATAAGTTTAAGCATGAAAAATAAAATTCTTTGGTAAAGAAAGAAAATGGCTCTAAGAAATTAACCTTGGTGGAAAGGGGAGAAACAAAATGTTTTCGCACAAACACTGTTGAAATAACACATTATTCATCACTGATATTTTTGTTTTGGAAATTGGTACAAGATTTTAAGTACACAAAAAAGTGACAATTTTCTACATTTATTCAAATGGCACAAACATTTTTTCACCAGAAAATTTTACTTAATGAAAGAAATGAAATAAATAAGTATGACATAGAAACAAGACACATTTTAATATACAGGGTGATTCAGCTCGTCGGTGACAAACTTTAAGGATCGATAGAGCACACCTAGACGAACATTTTTGAATAGAGAATGTAGGGTCCCTGACGCGATGGTAAGGCGCTAGGCGCTTTCGAAAATTTGGGTGCCGAAATTCGAAACGTCATAAAAACTAGGGAAATGGTTAGATTTTCTTGCTTGTTGCGTCGAAATGATTCTGTTTGTTTAGACTTTCTTCAGTACCAATTTGATAAGCGTATCTCTTAAAACATGGATAGGGGGCGCTGCAGACTTTGGAGAGCTAGACAACAACTTTAAGCCCGTTATTTTGATAATTTAACACATGCTCGCCAAAGTTTATACTCTAACTTAAAGTTTGAACCCAAAAGTAGAGCCCTGCAAAAAGCGTAAGAGCCGGAATAAAATGTCAAAGTACAGGGTGGTCGAAACTCGAAGGCTCCTAAGAGATAAACAAACAGATTTCTTGACTTATGGCATGCATTTTCATGATTCTGTTTGCTGGGGCTCTCTGAAACTCAGTTGAACGGTACAAAAAGAAACATCGATAGGGGGCGCTTTGGCCAAAAAACATAATTCGTTGACATTTCGGACGCTAACTGGAAACGGGGCGCTACGATCAGTTAGAAACAAAACAAGAGAGTAATTTACTTATCATAAGAAGCTATTAAAACTGCAGTTTGTTTGTTTTTTTTAACAAACATAGCTGGTTTCAATCATGCACAATGCGCGCAATAAAATTTACATAAGGTGCTTTTTGCTGATTTATGCAAAAGATATCGTACCATATCGATATGCAAAAGATACGTAATGCGTAGACGACAACGCGAGATGACGTAGTTGTATGCGCAGACACGTCTTTTGAACGTGCGGTACCTACTTAAGCTTCGGGTTACTTGTCTGCAGATCGGTAGTAGGATGGAACGGTACACAAACTCTGAATTGGCTGACATGCATTTGGCGTATGGCGCTGCTGGTTGTAATGGACGAGCCGCTCAGCGGTTGTACGCCGAGCGTTACCCCAACAGGCAAATCCCCTGCCATGCCTTCTTCGCTCGAGTACACCAGAGGTTGTCCACAACGGGATCTTTCGACGGAGGCAGGCCTGAACGGGAGCGATCAGTGAGCACCCCCGACAACGAAGAGGCTGTGCTTAACCTGGTTGAGGACAACCCAGGTCTTAGCACGAGAGATATCGCCAGACATGTTGGCATTTCGCAAGCAACTGCGTGGCGCATCTTACGTTCCCGGAATCTGCACCCCTACCACATCCAGCGGGTGCAGTTGCTCAGAGAGCAGGATTTTGGCCCTCGAGTGGAATTCTCAAGATGGTACTTGGCGATGAGATCCAGGGATCCCCGTTTTGTAAACAGCATTTTGTTTACGGACGAGTCCACCTTCAGCCGGGAGGGAATGTGGAACGCCCACAACAGTCATGTGTGGTGTGATGAAAATCCACATGAAACCAGAAGCCGAGCAGCCCAGGAGCGTTTCTCAGTAAATGTGTGGGCCGGCATTCTGGGGGATTGCCTCATTGGCCCTTATTTGTTACCTGAACGGCTGACAGGTGGAAATTACCTGATTTTCCTGGATCAAGTGCTGCCGCAGCTTCTGGAGGAGGCGCACGTACCCGAAGGTTCGCGTCGCCAGATGTGGTTCCAGCACGATGGAGCTCCGGCCCATTACACGAACGACGTGCGTCTCCATCTAAACGCAAGGTATGGCCAGCGGTGGATCGGGCGTGGGGGTCCAGTTCACTGGCCTGCCCGATCACCAGACCTCACCTGCTTGGATTTCTTCCTTTGGGGTTACCTGAAGGCCGAGGTATACCATACACCTGTCAGCAGTGCTGAAGAACTTGTGGCGCGCATTGTGGCAGCTGCAGGGCAGATCAGAGATACTCCTGGCATTGTTGGAAACACTCACTCCTCAATGCGACGGAGGTGCGAAGCCTGCATCATGGCCCAAGGTCGAAATTTCGAGCATCTTCTGTAGTGTTATTTTTTGTAAATAAATTTCCAGTATCATTGATGTTTTTGGTCTAAATTTATTCAGAAGTGTTGAGCAGAGGTAGAAAATGTGTTTTCATTATTACTAATTGATCGTAGCGCCCCGTTTCCAGTTAGCGTCCGAAATGTCAACGAATTATGTTTTTTGCCCAAAGCGCCCCCTATCGATGTTTCTTTTTGTACCGTTCAACTGAGTTTCAGAGAGCCCCAGCAAACAGAATCATGAAAATGCATGCCATAAGTCAAGAAATCTGTTTGTTTATCTCTTAGGAGCCTTCGAGTTTCGACCACCCTGTACTTTGACATTTTATTCCGGCTCTTACGCTTTTTGCAGGGCTCTACTTTTGGGTTCAAACTTTAAGTTAGAGTATAAACTTTGGCGAGCATGTGTTAAATTATCAAAATAACGGGCTTAAAGTTGTTGTCTAGCTCTCCAAAGTCTGCAGCGCCCCCTATCCATGTTTTAAGAGATACGCTTATCAAATTGGTACTGAAGAAAGTCTAAACAAACAGAATCATTTCGACGCAACAAGCAAGAAAATCTAACCATTTCCCTAGTTTTTATGACGTTTCGAATTTCGGCACCCAAATTTTCGAAAGCGCCTAGCGCCTTACCATCGCGTCAGGGACCCTACATTCCCTATTCAAAAATGTTCGTCTAGGTGTGCTCTATCGATCCTTAAAGTTTGTCACCGACGAGCTGAATCACCCTGTATACATAAATTTTCTAATATGTTCCTACCAAAAAAAAAAAAAAAAAAAAAAAAAACGGAAGATTATTTAATATAAAATAAGTGGTGCAATATATCAAATATTTCCTCAACTACAGTCAAAGCTCTATAATCCACACTACTTGGGGCCAAACACTGTGCAGATTATAGAAGATTGTGGATTATAGAGTATTATGGATTATGTGTCATTTTATTATTCCTAGACAACATTTTAATACTGAAATCAGTATAATATGAAAATATAAATATCAAATCCAATAATTAATTTAATATAATATCTCAAAAAATGAATTTTTAAAGTTATTTTATTAAAAAATTGATATATTTTTACATTTAACACTAGAACGCCGGACGGTATCATTTCGACACCGAAGCGTGTAAATTTCTATGTAAAATCTGTAAATTCCAGAGGAATTTTTTTATGTCTCTCGACTTTTATTAAATATGTGGATAGAACTCGCATCGAAATTTTTTTGGAAATCGATTTATTCAAACTTGGTTTACGATCAAATTTACCTAGAACGCCGGACTGGTGTCAATTGGACACCGCAATAATTTCATTTCTCCTAATTTTAATTTCGTTTTTCTGTGCGATAATTCCATACACTATCGTCTTTCAGGGGGATCTCAGAATGTTTTTTCAACACCTAGTCATCACGTGATTTGTTTCAGCTGCAACAACACCTGCCACTGAGGTTTTATTTCTCACAAAGATAGTACATATACGGTTGCTTCCGAGTTATGACTAGTAAAATTTCGTGAGATTTCCTTTCCTTCTTTTAACATTTTATGAATAAATTTAAAATGTCTCGGAAAAGGGGGCTTACTGCGGATGAAATTACTGCGCTTCTGAGACGATTGTCAGATAATGAATCAGAAGATGGAGAATTATCTGAACTGTATGATGAATCTGATAGTGAAAATTTTATTCCTGTTACATATCTGAATCGGAAAACGATGAGGATATTGAAATTAATTATTCTCGGGATCAGACTGAATTTATGGCTCGCGATGGCCCATGCTGGAAAGAATGCGGTTCTGGAAGTGCAACCGGTAGATTAGCAATACAAAATATTTTGCGAAGAAATAGTGGTCCAACTAGTTATGCAAAAAGAAATGTGAATTATGACAGTGTTTTGAGTGCTTGGTTGCTTTTTATAGACAGAAGGATTTTAGAGCATATAATTAAATGCACAAACACATAAGCTCGCCGAGTATTAGAAAATTATGTTTGGTCTCTTTCACAACAGGAATTTTTAGCTTACATTTCGATTTTGTATGCACGTGGAGCTTCAGGAGCTAATAACTTGGAACTTCATTCATTATGATCGACAGAATGGGGTATAAACTTTTGTAAAGAAACCATGTCCAGAGACAAATTTTGTGAAATATCAAGATTTTTGCGATTTGATATCAAATCAACTCGTCATAATCGAATTAAAGATGATAAATTCGCAATGATTTCAGAAGTCTGGAATCGTTTTATTGAAAATTGCATAAGCCGTTGCAAACCAGGCCAGAACATAACAATTGATGAACAATTGTTTGCAAGTAAGACTTGCTGTCCATTTACTCAGTTTATAGCATCAAAACGTGATAAATACCGGCAAAAATTTTGGATAGCTGCAGATTTAGAAAGTAAGTGTATTTTGAACGCATTTCTCTAATTAGGAAAAAATGAAGAACGAGATCAAAGTCAGAGACTTTCTGAGTATGTGGTTTTAAAATTAATAGAACCTTTTTAAAAATATGGGGAGAAATGTCACAGCTGACAATTTTTTTACTTCTCTTGAGTTGGCAAAGAAACTAAAGAAAATGCGGACGAGTTTACTTGACATGGTAATTAGGGTCAGACGTGAAATTCCAGATTGTGTAAAATCAGGAAAAAAAGAGTTGCATATAACGAAAATAATGAAGAATGAAGAATCGGGCTCAACACTTACAGTTTATCAATCTAAAAAGAAAAAAATGGGATAATTCTTAGTTCTATGCATTCCAGCATCACAATTGCTGAAAATTCAAAGAAAACACCTGAAACCATCAGTTTTATAATGAAACGAAATGTGGCATAGATATTGTTGACCAAATGGCAAGACAATACTAAGCAAAGCAGGTTCAAGAAGATGGCCAATTCACACATTCTACAATATTTTAGTCTTTGCTGCCATAAACGCTTGGATTGTTTTCAAACATGTAACGAGAAAAAACATAACAAGGCGTGTATTTATACAAACACTAGCTGAAGAAATGCGAGCAGAATATATTGAAAAATCCACTAAAAGAAGCAGGAGAGATGAAGAAGAACTGCGGACTGAAAATTCTTCTAAGCGTAGGAAATGCGAAGTTTAAAAATGTCATGGAAATGTGACAAATAAAGTATGTTCTTCTTGTAATAGAATGACATGCGGCAAATGCACAAAAAATGTCACCTATAAATGTGTTGACTGTTAGTAATGTAAGTAGTTATTTCACTTCTTTGTATTTTCATATTGTCTTGCAAAAGTATTCTTAAGTTACAGACATAATAATTATTTGTGTATGCCATATGTATGCTCCTATCATCTAGCAAAACTGTTCTTATATTATTATAGATAAAATATAATTTGTGTGGGAAATATATTTCTCTATATCTCGAAAAATTAAGAGTATTTTATAAATATAATAATATTTGTGTTTATTTTAAGCATTTAATTTAATCTTGTGAAAATTTTCTTTCTTTTTCTTTTAGATTTAACATTATTTGTGTGTTCTACATGTACCTGTAAAAAAGAATATTAAACTGTACATTTTTTTCGAATTTTTTTGCATAATAACGACCAGTGTCAAAATGACACCTGCCGGCGTTTTAGGGGGTAGCAATATATCAGGCGTTCTAGTGTTAAATAAAAATAATTACATTTGTTCCATAATACAGTTTTTCTTTTACTGTTTATCAAATAAAAGAGTTTGTATTAAAATAATTATGGTTTTTTTTTTTTTTTTTTGGATATTTGTTTTAAAAAATCAGTTTTTTACCACAAATTTGTAATTTTTCTTAGCTGTTTATTTCACTGTTTACATTCGTTAACCAAAGCGAATTATAGAAAATTGCGGATCCTTGACTGTACATTTAATGTGGAAACAAACTATGTA
This sequence comes from Maratus speculifer, assembly GCA_964019185.1. Classification (NCBI taxonomy): domain Eukaryota; kingdom Metazoa; phylum Arthropoda; class Arachnida; order Araneae; family Salticidae; genus Maratus; species Maratus speculifer. The sequence continues at coordinate 6,148,576 of CAXHSM010001350.1, read as the reverse complement.
AGATTTAGTATGACATCACAAAGAAAATTAAACACCATAACTAGTAACATTGTTGGCACAGTGTATGTTAACAAATGACTGTATTTATCTTTTGTTTCATCAATGCACCAGTCATATGCATCTGTATAATTATTTAACTGGTTGTGATTATATTGCTCCAACATCTAGTAATACAGTAGACTCCCTCAAATCTGCACTCCTAAAGTCTACAACTCTCTAAAATCTGCACATAATTTGCATATGTAAACAATGAAGCATTCAGTTCAGATGTAGATGCAAAATTTGACATTTTCAGTTTCAGGTCAATTCCATACATTTTTTAATTTGTAATTTTTGTTAAAGTTTATGAATTCATGCTTTTTCATGAAGAAAGAGTAATTTATTTCTGAAAAAAATCAAGATATTGCTATTATCATTGGTAATCACATTCTTACCAAATATATTTATGTATAAATCAAGCTTTTTTAATTAAGTCTGGCGAAACCTGAAATAAAGCTTTGTTATTTTATGTGATGTGAATTAGTAATGTACTGTTATGAGACAAGTTTCATTGAAAAAGTTAGGAAAAACACATTTCATCTTTAGAATGAATATTTAATTGTATATTACTGATTATTAACTTGACCTTTGCTTTTAGATCATTTTAAAAGTTATCTAAATATTTATTATTTTAGTTTATTTCTTATTTTAATATTTCAGTACATTGTAAGCATTCATTATAATTCCGGTTGCATTATTAATTATATTAAATTTAGTGTTTACAAAATGTAAACAAAGCAATGACCAGAAATCTGCAAAATTCTAAAATCCGCAGAACCTCTGGTCCCAAGCTGTGTGGATTTGAGGGAGTCTACTGTAGTTTTGTTTGCTGTTTTAGAAAAAAAATTATTAAAAAGTATTGTGAAGCTTACTTTAGGCTCTTCTATTATTATTGAGATTTAATTTAGATATTTATCCACTTTAGCAATTTTAAATGTTATTAAGTAAAGTTTTAACTGTTTTATATATCCACAAATAATTTAGTTTTAGGGATTCATTTTAGTTGAACAGATATTTTAAGATGGAATCCCAACAGTGTAGCTTCCTAGCATGAGAATAGACAAGTGCCATTTTTCTAAATGCAAGGAAACAATAAAACTATTTTTTTCTTTTTAAAATCTGTGCAACCACAGCACTTATTAGCATCGGTTCCAATATCATGAAGTCATTGGAATTTCAAATCCTTGGTTTCGTAAATTGTTTGACAATTCATGTAATTTTTGATAAAATTTATATAAGAACTTTGGTATGCGATCAATGATTTTAAAAATATTTACTTTCAATAGGACAGAATACAACCAAATTCAGCCTATGAACAACACAATATTTTAAATTTAACCGTTAATAAAAATTCAAACGAGTTTACTGTTTGAAATTTAAACTTGAATATTATTTGCCTAACTAATTACAAATAAATAACTAAAATTATCTGCTGTAAGTAAAACATTTCATTAATGCTTTAAATGACTATGGTCAGAATAAAAGTTGAAACACATGAAATTTCGTATAGTCCCAATTATCAAACTGCAAGTTGTAGAATTTTAGTTGAAGAGTAACAAAAAGAAACTACCTTAGCATTAACTTATTTTAGTAAAAAGGATGAGATCAATAAATTTATATTTTAAAAATTACCTGATATTTATCGACAGGGCAAGCAAAAGACGCCAATACATGAATGAATCATGACTTTTAATATTACGATTCAATTGAAAGAAATTATTCATTGATACTAAAAATGGTTAATTGCCGTGATTAATTAAACTACTCTAATAGCAATAATAGTACTATCCTTTTTTATCCTTATTTAAAGCTAGTGATCAGACATTCTTTAACAGAAACAAGCTTCCCAAAAAAACTATGTTAGATTTTCCTGAATTATCTAAATTTAAATTGCGTAAATTTTATACACGAGGGTATATTTAATTCTAGATTCGCAAATTTTTATTAATGCTTTATGTTCTGTTCTTTTATAAATAAATGTTTTGTTTTATTAGTTAATAAAATGTTCGTTTCAGTTTTTTTATTGATTGATTCATTGTTCACGTAATGAATTCTTCCTTTATGATTTATTAAATTGTGTTGGAGTCTCAATCAATTAAACTTTTATAAGACTGCAATATGGCTAAAACATTTCTTTTCGCATCTCAGATTCTAACAATACTTACAAGACAACAATTAAAGAAGCTTTAAGAAGAAATATAAGCAAGATTTTTCTGAGTTTCCAAAATGAAATTGCATCCAATTTTTAAACGGAAATATTTATTGAATCATTATAAATAATGAATGACTTCTTTATTCATGAATCATTCATTGTGTTGGCGTCTGTAGTAAAATTGACAAAATGGTGTTACTTAATTTGTAACAGAGGATATGCTTTTAATCAATTTACTGTCCCAACTTCTTTACTAAAATAAATTAATGGTAAGTTATATTATTTTCGTTATTCTTCCACTGAAAATTCCAGAACTTTCGAATTGTTCCAATGATGCCACAAAATTTTATGTGTCATAACTTTGAATATTCCTATCATTTATTGTGATTTTAAATATTCCGCACACTATTAACCTAATATTTTGCTAGCCGAATACTTTATTATTTTAGAATTTAAATGTATTAAACAATTAAAATTTACTTAATATTTAAAATGGATACTTTCATTTACAGAAATAAGTTTTTTTTTCCCTTAGAGTAAAATAAACTAACTAACATATTCTATAACTAAAATACACTAAAAATTCTATGATTTGGCTTGGCAAGATATTTTCTGGCAACTTATTCACTGTTTTATTTACATAAGATTTTTTCTCCTGCAAATGTCTAATTTATTTATTGCAATACCATTGTTTTTAATTATTATTATACGAAAAGAAGTAAATTGTGTATTAAAAGCAACCATGATGCATACACATATATATGTATACATATACATATATAAATATAGAATTATTATTATTATATACATGTATAAGCATTCATTAGGATTGTTTTCATAGCTATTTCCATCATTTGTCAATAAATCTCAATTTATAAAGCCCAAAATGCGTGGAGTAATAAACAGCACTAAAAACATTGTAAATGCCTGTATAATCAAAGAAAAATACCACTCTTTTTTTTCTTTTAATTAATCAGTACAAATTTTCAATATAAATTATTGACATATAATAATTATAAATAATATTTGACTAAATATATATTTTACTGTATATTATGAGTTTTAAAATTAACTGTAATTATATTTAGTTATTTTATTACAATTTATAATTTTTTTATAATGCATTATCCTTGAAGAGTATGATGTTAAATTTGATAAACTAATAATAAAATCTTGGTTCAGTAAAATATTTGATCATACTACATTTTTCCATTTATAAAAGTAATTGTAATAATTTGTACTTTATGTAATAATATGTCATAACTGCTACTTCAACTTACACTGTAATTGTAACTGTTGTTGTTCAAAAGTTTAGTTTTAAAAAGTTTTCATAGTGCAATATGTAGCGCCTGTGTGGTACCTCTTTTATGAGCTTAAATTCATATTATTAAAAGTAGTTAGTATATACTGTTATGTGTATTTTATTATTAATATAAAGAGCACCACACATTGTGACATTTTATATGTAATTTTACACATTTTTTTAAAGTCACGTGAATTTGTCATTAGTATAAATTTTACATACATTTGTTATTTTCCTTCCTTAAAAGAAAATTGTCTGACTTTCTGTTTTAAAATTAATTGCAATAGTTTGCATTGTTTTATGTCTAAATTTCACATGCTATACTGAGTATCTAAAATTTAATCTACTAATTAAAGAATGTTGATAAAAATCATTAGGAGGATGAAAAATCACCATTTAAATTGTCACTAGTGGGGGGGGGGGGGATAGTGGATAGTGGTAGAGTCTCCAATATTTGTGAACTTGGGAAATTCTAGATTTTTGAAAGGCCTTTTCACTTTAGGAAAGAAAAAGGTAAAAGGTATATGATTTATTTTTGTTTTGGTGATTTATTTACTAACTGTAAACAAGTTAAATATTCCAATTACAAAAAAAAAAAAAAAAAAAAAAAAAAAAAAAAAACTGCTATTTAGTTTGTTGTTGTTTTTGATTGCTATATATACCTTACATCCACCAGACTTGAATTTCTCTATTACTGTCCATCAATAGCTGGTCCATATTGTTTATTTCCTCCAAAACTGTGTTCCTTATTAGGGTTCATAAATATCACAATATTTTTGATACATTATACAGCATTTCAAAATAGTCAACTTACTCCTGACTATAAATATTTCAAGCATAATATAGCAGGGTGCAATGTGATAGGAACGATACAAAAACAAAGAAATCACTTTGCATTTGCTATGCAAATGTGTCAAATTTGGTGTTAATATTAAATAAGTGGTATTCCAATTAATATTAATGTAATCATTTACAAAAATTGTATATATTTTTTTAATTATTGTAAAAAAATATGAAAATATTTTGCTAAATTTACATAGTTGTAAAACTGCAGAACATGACTTGTGGATATTTTTCATATCATCTAACAATGCATTTAAAAGAGTTTCTGAACTCATTCATTTTTTGTAATCTTCTGTGGAAATTCAATTGTTTTCTGCGATCCTTCAATGAAATTCAAAATTTTCATTTGCTCTTTGGCTAATGACCTTTATTTTAGTGATCCTTTCATGATATCCATATTATTTTTAGGGACAAACGCAACCATTTGACAAAATTCCCTTTTTTTTGCTGTTATTTGAAGAAATTTGTGGGGGGGAGGGGAGAGGGGTTACGATCATTTGACAAAAATATTTTTTTGTGATTGTCCAATTTTTTTTTTCACGATTTTCAGACAAAATACATGGGTTTTTTTTCACGATCTTTGACAAAAGTCGTTTCTCACACAATCTTTTGAAAAAATTCTTGTTTTTTGCAATCCTGTGACAAAGTTTGCATTTTTCCTAATATTTTGTTGAAGTTTCTGCTTTTTTAACGATTTTTGACAAAATTTCTGTTTTTTTTTTCTGATCTTTTAACAAAATTTCTGTTTCAACATGATCTTTTAATGAAAATTGCTTTTTTTATGCGAACCTTTGACAAAATTCACATTTTTCCTGTTATCATTTGAAGAAATTTACACTTTTTACACCATTCTTCAACTTAATTATCATTTTTTCTGCAATTCCTTGTCTAAATATTCTTTTTTTCATTGATTTCTTTTCAAAATTTCACTTGTACTGCTATCTTCTGTCGAAATCTGCATTTTTTCCTGTCATCCTTTGAGAAAATGTTAGTTTATTTTGGGATCATTTGACAAAATTGGCGATTTTTTCCGTGAACAATTAATGAAATTAGCTTGTTCAGATTTATTTATCCAAAGTTGCGATATTTTTCTGTTATACAGTTGGCAAAAAAAGTATTTGTACACTTCATTTTTTTAAATTATAATGAAATTAAACAAAAGATTTATGCAAAAAATACTGTAATACATTAATTTAATGCATTATAATATTATAGAAGCAGAAACAAAATTAAACGAATCGATTTTTTACATTATAATAAACAAATATACAAAATTATAATGCAAAAAAAGTATTTGTACACTATCTTAATGTAATATAATTAAGGAAAATTTAGTAAAATGATACAAATTAATATTTTGTGCGAATTCATTTAGCGTTTATGACTACTTCTAGATGGTATGACATAGATTCCACCAACTTTTTTGTAGTGGTCTGGTTAATGTTATTCCATGACACAATAAGAGCTTCTTTAAAACTGTTTTTTACTAATACATATTTTTTTTTCGGATTTTTGCATCCAATAGCATCTGCAAATTTTCTACTGGATTCAAGTCTAGAGATTTTAGAGGAATTACCAGTCGTCTTCGAGTATTGTCGTAAGCATGTGCTGGTGATCACAGCAGTATGCTTTGGTCATTATCCTGCAGAAAGTGAAAAGCTTCCTCTATGCATAATTTCTTGGCACAGTTTAATAAATTATGGTGCGACACATCACTGTATGTTAAACCTGTCCTTCCATTGTCAAAAAATTTTAAATGTCCTGCTCCATTAGAAGCTATACACCCCAAAAGTATAATATTCCCCCCAACATGCTTGATAGTTTGAGGTATACGTTTTGGATCTAGAACAGTTTTATTTTTACGCCAATTTTTTCGAATGCTTGATGGTAAGAAAATTCCGAATTTTTCCTCATCAGAAAAAATTACTGTTTTCCAAAAATCCAATGATTTACTTCTGTATGCGAAAGCGAATACTATGCGTTTTCGCCTATTTGTTTCGTTGATGAATGGATTTTCCCTTGAGGTTCTTCCTTTTAAATCTGCATTGAGAAGAATATTTTTTATTGTTTGAGGTATTACTCTGATGCGAGAAGATGTCGCAAGGTCTCCAGCAAATTTTTGAACCGAACGCACAGGAATTTTTAAAGCTTTTTTAACAACACTCTCTTTTTCCCTCATTGTTAGTTTGCTAAGAAGTCCTGGTTTTCATTGAATTTCGATTCTTTTAATTTATTCATAGTTTCTCACTATACATCCAATAGTTGTAAATGGTAATTTAATAGCTTTTACAAATTCTTGTTGCGTATTTAAATTTTTATTATGCTCAATCATAGGATTTCATATATCTAGAGGTGCCTCTCTAGTATTAGGTTCTATATTCAATTACTTCAAGAGCAAATTAAATTAAATGTCAGACAAATATAATATGAACTTAAAAATTATTAACAGCTTCTGTAAAAGTAGTCCTTTGAACCATAAACACTATAAAACACAGTACATATCAGGATGGAGAAATGTACAAATACTTTTTTTGCAAGAAATTTTTAAACTTTTCCCATTAGAAAATTATTTTACATCTTTATCGAAATTTTCTGTTGTGTAATTTAAAACGCACGGTAAACAGACTGTATTAAAACTATTTTTGACAAAATATCTGTTTTTATTTAGTAAAAAATTAAAAATTTTAGAGTGTACAAATACTTTTTTTGCCAACTGTATGTTTTCATTTCTGAACCTATGACTTAATTTTCATAAGTTTCTGAGCCGAATTGCTTTACTTTTGGTGAAATTTGGAACAGAATCTAGCCTTTATTATCCAATCAGTCACAGAAGACAACGCAAAACTTGTCAAGAGATCGCAGGGAAAAAAACTATGAAATTGGAGGCTTGGTCTCAGGAAGAATCACTAATTTTAACGATCTTTCAATGTTGCAAAAATTTTCTATCGTTCACTCGAAAATATCATGAAATTCACTGGGTGGTCTTTAGAGTTGAGGATAATTTCAGAATGCAAGAACTTCCAAAAAATGATGAAATTTTTTGGATGGAATCCTCCCACCCACAATATTCTTTTGGGCAGGATTTCAAAATTTTGGGAGCAAATCCCACCATGGCCCTGAAATTATTAAAATATTAAAAGCAAAGGTCAAGTTAATAATCAATAATGTATGATTAAATATAAAATGAAATGTATTTTTTCTAAATTATTCAATAAAATTTGCCTCATAAAAGTATTTTATTAAGTTACATCACAATCATAAAATAAGGATGTTTTATTTCAGATTTTGCCAGGCTTAATAACCAAAAAAGCTTGCTTAATACATAAATATATTTAGTAAGAAGGTTTGGATCAACATGAAGTTATCAATATCTTGATAAAAAATCAAGATATTGATGGAAAAAAAAAAAAAAAAAAAAAAAAAACATGGATTTAGTTATATTTAAATGAAAATTATAAATTAAAACAAACATAGAATTGATATAAAACTGAAAAAGGTCAAATTTTGTCCACATATCTGAACTGAATGTTTCATTTTTTACATGCATAAATTATGTGCAGATTTTAAAGAGTTGCAGATTTAAAGGAGTCTATTGTGTTACAATTCATTAAAAAAAGTGGGATATTTCCTTTTTTAGTATGAATAGTATGAATATATGATAGTATGAATACAGTCGAAGACCGATAATTCGCACACCCATAATCCGCAATTTTCTATAATTCATGTCCTTTTACAAATGTAAACAATGAAATAAACAGTTAATAAAATGTAAAAATTTGTGATCCAAAAAGGATTTTTTTTTTTTAAAGAAATAATAAAATAATTGAAAAATCACAATAAAACATCTACTTTTTTAAATATAACTATTTAATTATATTAACAACAAAAAACAAACTGTTTTATTGTTTATGTGTGTAATTAATTTTATGTAAATGCAATCCATTTTTAAAATAAAATAACTGAACAAAGGCATTTTTTGAGATAGTATATTAAATAAATTATTATATTTCTTATTTATATTTTAATATTATACTGATTATAGAATTAAAATGCTGTCGAGGAATAATAAATGACTCATAATCCATAGTACTCTATAATCCACAATATTCTATAATCTGCACATCCTTTGGCCTCAGCTTGTGCGGAATATGGAACTTTGACTGTAGTATAAATATGCAATTGTATTACTTGAATACACTTATAATAGGAGAGTTATGATTATTTTTTGTATCTCCCTCAAACATTCCCAGACATTTCAAAATGATCTTATTATTTCTGATTGAATTTAGTGAAAATGGTTAAAAATCATTATGGGAGAAGTTTTGCTGAAAGAAACTGCTACAAGAAAATCTATTTAAGAAATAATATATATTATAAAAAAATCTATAAATTTTTTTTTTGTAAATTGTAGAGAAAAAATGTAGAGATTGTAAATAGAATTTAGTTACTTACTTCATTTTTTATTTTTTCATTCTTATTGAATTATGCACTAATTTTTATTTATATAATTTAAAAACATAAGTTTTATTCATGTTCTACATGGGATTCTTTAAATTTTGTTATTTTTATGTTTTTGAAAAATTCTGGATTTCATACTGGGGTGGGGGTTCCGAATTTCGGAAAATCGAGAAAGCCCTCAGTCTCGAGGTTTCTTTGATAATAGGTCCTAATGAATAATAAAGACATTCTTATTTCAGATTCTTGGTTTCATAAATTGTTTTGATATTTTATGTAATTTTTAATAAAATTTTTATAAGAACTTCAGTATGCGATCAATTATTTAAAAAATATTTACCAACCATTACAACTAATTCAATCTATAAGCAATATAATGTTTTAAATTTAATCATTAATAAATATTCAAACAGGCATGCTGTTTTGAAATTTAAACTTGAACATCATTTCCCTAATTAACTAAAACTAAATAAATAAAATTATCTGCTATAAATAAAACATTTTAATAACACTTTAAATTACTATTTACTGAATAAAAGTTGCAATGACATTAAATTTTATGTAGTCATATTAAATTGCTAATTGTAGAATTTTTGTGGAAGATTAACAAAAAGAAACTATCTTAGCAATAACTTATTTTAGCAAAGAAGATGAGATCAATCCATATTTTAAAAGTTACCTGATATTTATAGACAGGGCAAAAAGAAGACACCAATGCAACAATGTTTTGTGATTGTTTACATTAAGATTCATTTAAAATGATTCATTCAGGGATCTGAAAAATGGTTAATTGACATGATTATCCCTTGATTAAAACTGCTTATCAGACAGCCATTAACAGAAAGATGTTTTACTTATGGATCTTTGTAAAATTTTCCTGAATTATTCAAAATTAAATTGCATAAATATTATATCTGAGGGCATATTTAAGTGCTAGATTCGCAAATTTTACGACTGCTTTCTGTCTTTTTTTTTATAGAAATAAATGTTTTGTTTTATTAGTTAGAATTTTTCTGTTCCACTTTGTTTATTGATTGATTGATTATTTATAAATGATTTTTTGTTTTGTTATTCTTTCATTGTGTTCATCAAACTGCTGCAAGACTGCAATGGAAATAAGGCTAATACTTTTTTTAAAAAATCCCTGGTTGTCATAGCTGTTACCAGACAGCCTTTAAATGGGCTTTAAATAAAAATCTAAGCAAAAGTAAAATCAAATTACATCCAATTTTTAAACCATATGTGTAATAATACAATAAGTGATTTATTTAATGAATCATTATTTATGAATGATTCATTCATTGTATGGCATCTGTACTAAATCACTGAGCTCCATATATAATATATGTTATTGTCGAGCTCAGTGTACTAAATGGACTAAATGATCAAACTCAGATTGTAGCTATTTTGAAAATCAATTTAATGACCCATCATATTTACTAAAATAAATTGATGGTAAGATATGTTTCTCTTAGTTATTCTTCTACTGAAAATTCTAGAACTTGTGATTCGATTGCATGATGACGCAAAATTTTATGTTACAACTTTCATTATTGATATCATTTATAGTCATTTTAAATATTCTGCACTTTGTTAACCGAATATTTTGAAAGATGAATATTATATTAATTTAGTAGTTAAAGGTATTCAAAAATTAAAATTTACTTAATATTTGAAACAGATTTTTTCATTTGCATATATAGGATTTTATTCCCCCCTCTGTAGAATAGAATACCCAATAAATAATGTATATTGTGAATAAAGTACACTATTATATAAATTATAAGTCTGGCATCATTTTTCTGGTAACCTATTCACTGTTTCATTTACAAAAGCTGTTTTTTTTCTACATTTATATAAACTGTTTCTTAAAAACATCAGTATTTATTTTATTATACAAACAGAATTAAGTTGTGTATAAAAACAATCATAATGCATACAGATACACATATTTGTAAATGTAGCATTATATAGAATTATTATATATATTTATATATATATATATATATATAAACACTCATAAGCATTCATTAGATTTCTTTTCATAAATGTTTGTATTTTTTGTCAATAAATCTCATTTTATAAAACCCAAATTTTTAGAGTAACAAATAGCTATAAAAAATGCAAATGCTATAATCGAAAAATACACTTTTTATTATTGTTATTAATTGGTACAAGTTGCCAATATAAGTTATATAATAATTATAAGTAAAATTTGATTAAGTATACATTTTACTTTATGCTGTCAGTTTTAAAGTTTGCTGTAATTATTTTCGGTTTTAAATATTATTTATAATTTTTTAGAGTGTATTATCCTTGAAAAATACAATATTAAATGTGTTAAAGTATAAATAATAAAATCTTGGTTTAGCAATATGTTTATTGTACTGAAATTTTCCAATTTAAAAAATAATTGTAGTAGTTTATACTTTTTATGTAATTTAGACACATAATTTTTTTCCCTTAAAGTAATACAAATTTGTAATTAATATGAATTTACATACTTTTGTTATTTTCCTTCTTCCAGAGTAAAAAATAATTCTTTGACTTTATATTTTAAAATTAATTGCAATAGATTGCTGTGTTTTATGTGTAATTTTCATATGTTTTTAATTATGCTGCACTAAGTGTTCTAAAATTCAATCAGCAAATTAAGGAATGTTGATAGAAATCATCAGAAGGAAGAAAAATCACCATCTGAATCATTACCCGGGGAGAGTGGGATGGGTTATGATGATAAAGTCTCCAATATTTTACAGCTTGGGAAATTCTAGATTTTTGAAAGACCTTTTTTCTTTAGGGAAGTAAATGTAAAAGATACTTGTTTTCTAATTGTAAACAGGTTAGATGTTCAAAATACAAAAAGAAAGCAGCTATTCAGTCTGTCATTGTGTGTGTCTGATCTATGTTAACATCATGTATCCACCAGACCTCAATTAGAGAGTAGCATATGCAAATTTTGAGACGATGAAAAGGATGTTAGATTTAGATTTCATGGGGGGGAAAATTCTATTACTATATCAAAGTAAGAAAATTTTTTGCTTATTTTTCATTTCATAATATCAAGCATAGGAGACTAATTTATAACTTTGTCATAAATACCATTTTTGATGCTTCTAAATTTTTATACAAATAAAGTTTAATTTTTCAATAATTCAAATTGCCAAAGCTTTTGAAAATAGCATGTTAGTAACTGTTCTTAAAAATTTAAATCTTTTAAGACTTACATTAAAGAACGTAACATGGATTTTTTTAATGTAGTTAATTCTTTAGGTTTGTTATAAATTGATACAATAGATCCTTTATAAAACTTTTCTTTCGAGAAAATTCTTAAAAGTAAATTAGAAAATGTATATATGTTATAAAAAAATTAAAAAACAAACTTTATTTCGATATTTTTTATCAATTACTTTTTCGATTTCTGTTAAAGTTATTAACTCTTCAGTAATGCCATTCAATTCAATACACATGTTTTATTTTAAGTCTAATAATGTAGCACAGTTGTGTTTTATAAATAAAAGGTAAGTAATACATGGCAACAGTGCTAAGGTGTTATTGCTGGGGTTACACTAATTTGAAAAATTGATTTGCAAAGTATTATTTCATTGATAAATGAATTTAATTTGGATGTTACAGTAGACTCCCTCAAATATGCACTTCTAAATCTGCAACTCTCTAAAATCCGCACATGATTTACGGATATAAACAATGAAACATTTAGTTAAATATAGGTGCAGAATTTGACTTTTTTAGTTTTATATCAATTCCATACATTTTTTAATTTGTAATTTCTGTTAATGTTATTGAATTCATGATTTTCATGAAGAAAGAATAATTTATTTCTGAAAAAATCAAGATATTGCTGATATTATTGGTAATCACAACCTTACCAAATATATTTATATATTAATCAAGCTCTTTTAGTTATTAAGTCTGGCTAAATCTGAAATAAAGCTTTGTTATTTTATGATCCTGATATGAATTAGTAATGTACCTTTATGAGGCACATTTCATTAAATAATTTAGGGAAAACACATTTAATCTTTATAATGAATATTTAATTGTACATTATTGATTATTGACTTGACTTTTGCTTTTAGTATTTTAATTATTTTAAAAATTATCTAATTTTTTATTATTTTAGTTTATTACTTATTTTAGTATATCGTAAGCATTCATTATACTTTTGATTTCATTATTAATTAAATTCAAATTACTTAAAAAAAATATAAAGAAGGCAATGACCAGAAATCCACAAAATTATAAAATCCGCACAACCTCTGATCCCAAGCTTTGCGGATTTGAGGGTGTCTACTGTATTTATTATTTTAGGTAGCTTTCATTACAAAAAATAAAAACCTACCTATTGCAGCCATCAATGATAAGCACTTTCGGCAAAATGGGTATGCTTTCATTAATCATGACCCCAAACCCCAAAACCATTCTACATAAAAATGTTGACTTATAAATATACATACTAGCTGACCCGCCCGGCGTTGCCCGGGTCCGTATTAACAATATTAAACAAACTTGAAATTTGTATGATTTTATCATTAACTCGAAACATGCAGAAATGCATTGTCTGAAATACGTAGCCACTGACTGTGTGAAAAATCGGTTTAAAAAACAGCTAATGTTAAGCTCTAAAAATACTCAAAATGAGTGATGAAAAACGCGGGAAGGAATATGTATCCAACGACTGCGTGATTTTCGTGTTAAAGTGTTGATATTTGTCAAAAATCACTGTTAAGTCACGTAACTAATTAATTTTTTTTTTCACATAGAAATCCCAAGTGAAATATTTTGAATCTCAAACTAATTATATCACTCTTAAATCCGACTAAACCATGAATGAAATCGATACTCGCTGGTAGCTAAAATGTTGGTATGTAGTATTATAATTTCAGAGCCATTTAACAAAAGTAAGTGTTATTTTTAATCAAATCATGCGTAATGTTCATTCTATGGATAAATTCCTAACCGTAAACTTTTGCACCGTAACCATAACCTGCCTGTAACCCAACTTTGACTTAACAGTACCTTGCCGTAAATTAAATATAACGTAAATGTAACATAGCCTTCACTTTATTGTAACATATCCTTATTCTAACCATAACATAAATGTAATTTAACTTTAACCTAACTTTAACTTAACCGTGTCCTAACTGTAACCTAACGGGAAATTAAATATAATTAAAGACTTACCGTAATGTAATTGCAACCTAAATGTTATCAAACCATATATTGGTTTCATGTCCATGGGAATTATTTTGTCTTGTTCGGATTTGGTAATGATTCATTAGAACATTTTTGTCGGTTTCAGATTTCGTTCGGTTCAGTTTATAGGTATTTTTTTATATTGAGTTTTAATGTTCGGGTCGTATTCATGTCCATGGAAATTATTTTTCCTTGCTCGGACACAGTTATGGTTCTTTGGAATATTTTTGTCGGGAACAGATTTGTTTCAATTCAGATTTCGGCTTTTTCTTCAAATGGAATTTTTGGGTTCGGGTTATCTTGCGTCTTCACGGAAATTATGCTGCCTTGTTCGAATAAGAACATGCTTCACTGGAATATTTTTTTTTCAAGTTCAGATTTGGTTCAGTTCAGATTTCGTGATTTTTTCAAAGAAATTTTTTAGGTTCAGATTCAGTTCATGTGAATGGAAATTTTTTGTCTTATTCAGATCCAGTTACGATTCTTTGGAATATTTTTTATCAAGTTCCGATTTGGTTCGATTCAAATTTCAGGTATTTTTTCAAATAGAATTTTTAAGTTCGGATCTCGTTCATGTCCACGGAAATTATTTTGTCATACTCGAATCCAGTTATGATTCTTTCGAATATTTTGGTCGAATTTAGATGTGGTTTGGGTCAAATTTCAGTTTTTTTCAAATCGAATTTTTTAGGTTCAAGTTGGGTTTATGTCCATAGAAATTATTTCGTATTGCTTGGATTGGGTTATAGTTCTTTGGAATATTTTTGTCAGGTCCAGATTTGGTTCAATTCAGATTTCGGGTTTTTTCTTCAAATATAACTGTTGAGTTCGGGTCTTCTTGCATGTTCACGGAAATAATTCTGTCTTTTTCGAATAAGGACATGCTTCACTGGAATATTTTTGCCAAGTTCAGATTTCGTTCAGTTCGCGATTTTTTCAAAGAAATTTTTTGGGTTCGGATTGTGTTCATGTCCATGGAAATATTTTGTCTTGTTTGGATCTGGTTGCGTTTCTTTGAAATAGTTTTGTCAGATTCAGATTTAGTTAGATTCAAATTTCAGGTATTTTTTTGAATGGGAGTTTTAGGTTCGTATCGGGTTCATGTCCACGGAAATTATTTTGTCTTACTCGAATCCGGTTATGGTTCTTTCGAATACTTTGGTCAGATTTAGATGTGGTTGGGGTCAAAGTTCAGGATTTTTCAAACGGAGTTTTTTAAGTTTGAGTCGGGTTTATGACCATGGAAAGTATTTTGTGTTGCTGGGATCGGGTTATAGTTCTCTGGAATATTTTTATCGGTTTCAGATTTCGTTCGAGTCATATTTCGGGTTTTTTTAGGAAAATATTTAGGTTCGTGTCAGGTTTCATGCCCACGAAAATGATTTTTCCTTGTTTGAATCGGGTTATCCTTCACTTGCAAATTTTTGCGGGATTCAAATTTGGTTCGGGTCAGTTATCAAATCCATAGTTTTTTTCCAAACAGAATTTTTAGGTCAGGGTCGGGTTTATACTCACGGAAATTTTGTGTATCAAGATCGGAGTGTGGTCTGTTTTTTTCTGGTTGGGATCGGGTTATGTTTAAATTAGTCTAAACATTAAGGTTATAATCACTTTTGCTACTATTCTTTTTATGGCTATTTCTGATAGATAATTTACTTTGCTATTTGATAATTTATTATGGTGAATGAATCGTTTGCGGATACAAACAATTGTACTCCAAACAGCTATTTTATTTTTGTTTTAAAAAAAATTTAAAGCCATATTACAATTTTAAATTGAATAGAACACATTTAAATTTAAACAATGATTAAAAAAATAAACTCATAGAAAGGTGTTGTGTAATGTTTTTTACTGCAACATAGCTAATGACTCATACATTCTAATTTTCGAAATGCCAAAAATATGCGTACAACCATATAGTAAAAAGAAATTAATAGAGTGGCGGTATAATGTCTTGGGGTGATGCAAAAAATGTAACTCTAAAATCCGCTACATTAAGTCCAAATAAGCACCAACAAAGTCATGTGCTTTGAAACTCCGATCAAATCAAACTGGTTTAAACCAGTATTTCTTTGTTTTTGTTTTTTACCTTTTAAACTGTTATTGAATAGATGACTAAAATTTCATTTAAAAAATAAAGTTTTGTTCCATTATTGCCTGTAATACACGATCAGAATGCATGAAAGATACCATTAGATCAATCATAGGCAAGAATTATTTGATTATTTTTATCATATGACTTTGAAATATCAATATAGAAGCATCATTTAAGACTTTGCTTGAAAAATCAACATTCTTTCGTAAAGTCTTAAAATCGTCTGCACTCTGAAATCTAGATTTTAGATTAATATTATTATTTAAGTGTTCATGCATGATTTTAAAAGAATCTTTTCATCACTATATTTTATATATTGACATGGAATTATTAATATGTTGTTAAATCATAAACATTTTTCATCTACGTTATAAAGTATTAAAAATTTCTGAAAAAAAATAGAAAACTTTTAGTAATACAATTTTTTACTTCAAATCATATGTTTTCAATATTTTATTTTATTTTGTTTTGACATTTAATTATTTTTAATTTTCCAATTTCAATTATTTTAAAAGCAAACATTTTTTTTAATAAATAATGTAATAGAAAAAACCATTTAAAAAATTACTATTTCTTCGTAAAATATGCTTCAGCTGCATTTCTTCCAATCCGTCTTATTAATACAAAATTCCTTCCTCGTGCTTTATTTTGAGACATTAAAATTTCAGCGATAAATGGTTTAATATTGCAACCTTTTTTTCGGTTTACTTCACCACCACCTATCTTTTTCCTCCATGGTTTACAACCGCTGTGATAAAAAATCCTCATTTAAACTGACAGTTTGCCAGTCTATGAATTTTAAAGGTCAGTCCCAGTTTTTTAAATTATTTCTGCGAAAATTTTATGCAACCAACCAACCATAAGAGAATGAAAGTGAAAAAAGCTAAAAAAAGCGATTTTTTATGAGAGTGATGTTTGGAATTTAATTAATTACTCAGTTAATAAATAGAATTTTGAAATTCTGAGCATCAGGTGCATCAGGAGAGATATTGGGCTACTCTCAGAAAAATTTTGAGCTTCGTACGTACCGTAGTTTTCGCTAAATATCCCAGACACACACACACACACACACACACACACAGAGCGATTTGTTATTTTATTAATATAGATAACTTATTTCAAAATGGCGGCCATTTGAATTTTTTGAGTTTAAAAAATCGTGCAAATAAATTAAAAACTGAAATATATTTTCTTCTTGGGAATTTTAGCTTAATACAAAGATTGCGAAAGATATTTTGTTTTATCTTTTTCTTAAAAAATGGCTGAGATATAGCAGTTTGAATTTTAGCGGTTGCTGACATTACGGAACAATCTACATTTTCTCATACTGCAAATCTCGTATTTATAAATTGATTTGGATTAGATTGATTGTGTGTATGGTATGTACAGATGTTTCGACCAAGTTCGTTGGCCAGTTTCATCCACCATCTTGTTCCAAAACTGTTTTCATTTGCATCATGCATTGCCTCACAATGCTTAAATCGCCCAATCCAAAGTTGCGGGTGTGACATTTACACAACTTACATTAGTCACCAGCAAAAATATTTTTGAGCATTAGTTTCAATTTGTATGAATTTCAATGTAGACCACTTACATATACATTTATCCAAAACTGAAAATTGTTCGATGTACCATTTATTTATAAAAAAATAATTTCTATCTGTTGCGGGTGTGACACAAAAAGGACATGCATTTTCACCTTTCAGTGCAAAAACGCAAAACTCTGTGAATTATGACAACTGAGTGAATTGATTTTTTTAAATATTAAACAGCAATACTTAAGTAATTATTCTATAAAAAAATTAAATTACTTACTCAATTCTTGCTTTTGTAGAAAATATTCAAAATTTTCGTTGCGGGTGTGACGCCCTGTTGCGGGTGTGACTTGTACGGCCAATAAAATAATGACATACACAAATATTTTCAAGGCAGATTTTTTTAATTGAAGAATTAATCAATGTTACAATTATAATATCTACAAAAGAAAACATCAAAAAAATTTCATTTCCAATCTTGAATTTATAATTTCTGGTGGTGGTATCTTTTTTTTACAAAAATGCTCTTTTTTCCCTAGGATACATCTGACTGACTGGGTCAAATATACACACTTTCTTAAATTTTTTTCAAACATTCTAATTCTATATCGTCACCATCCATTCGTCTTATTTGCTAACAAAATTTTACTTTTTTAATGTCGAGAATAAAACAACTTCTACAAAATCTCCACTGCACATTCATTGTTGGATATTATAATCTTGTCAAAGTATGGATACATTTGACTGCCTGAGCCAAATATACACATTTTCTTGATTTTTTTTTCAGATATTCTTATTCCATATAATCTCTTTTTTAATTTTTTTTTTTTTAATGTGGAGAATAAAACAACTTCTACAAAATCTCCAACTGCACTCTTATCGTTGGATATTATATTTTTTGACAAAATATTATAACAAACAAATTCTCTTGTGATCACTTTCTGAAGTTATTGCGACATTAATTGTTCCTACGTCAATAGAAATAAACATGATGTATCGATTGAATGTTGCACTCCGATTATGCTTGGTGCCAGAATGCATGAAGCATTTTCACAATATCTTCTGAAATTTCACATTCAGCAGAGTTCTTTTATATTTTTTAGGACTTTTTCTATACACATAGCAAAATCTGAAGCTGAATTTATAGTTGCAGAGTGTTGCTAGCGTTACCAATTTCTTGGCAACTGCACCAACCCCGTCGACAACTCCTTTACCATGAGATGAAATGTAAAAGGATTGCCATCCTTTACCATGATTTTTTAAAATATTCTCTTCTTTTCTCTCCTTGCTTTGTCTCTTTCCTTCTCCTTTTGTAGCTATGCTTCATATTTAAAAGGGTTTTCTTTAATCTTTTTTCTATGATATCGTGATCTTTCTGTACTCTTCATTCTCTGCAAAAGAGAAGAAATTAATGTGTAAACTTAATAAATACAGCACTTCCAGTCCGAAAATATATGCTTAACAAATTGTTAATATTTATCCCTTGAAATTTCCAATCTTACATAAGGTTAATTATGTTAAATTTTGGTTAATTTCAAACTGACTATATACATTTTATGCTAACTTAATAAACATTTTAACATTTTTTATTATTCTTACTTCTACTTTTTATTTAATTTGAATTAAAAGAGAAAAAATCTTCCCCTAATGATACTTTACTTATTTAAAAAAAACTAAATATATATATATTAGATAAATACTATCAAATAACAAATATATATATATATATAAAACAAAACAAAATTAAAAAATTTAAAGAAAATTACTAAAATATTGTTTCTTAATTTTCTTTTTTTACATTTCTATAAAAATCTTACCTTTTAAATTAATTTCTTAATCATATGTCAGTAATAAAATTATTTTCTTGCAGTAAAGCAACAATTTTATCAATCCAAACTGAATAAATCAACTACACACAGAGTCACATGCTCAGATGATGCAAATTTTTATTTATTAACTGGAATTCACTCTATTAAATCAAACGACATAGTTAAAGCTGCCAAGTAATGTTTTCCAGCATATTATTCCTATATAAATTTACATATAATTTGTTCAAATATACATTTGTAATCAATTTTAAAAGACGTTGCGGGTGTGACTTTAATTAAATGTCCCACCCGCAACAGGGACATGTCACGCCCGCAACGCTCAATAATTATAATTAAAATATTAATTAATTTTTTTTGTGTCTGTAATTCAAAGTGTCTTAATAAACTATTTTTGAATATAAAGTTTCATAACTTTAAGTCAAAAATTTTTTTCTGTAGAGATATAAATTTAACTTTTTGTTGCGGGTGTGACACAATAATTAAGAGTAATTAAATATGCTTACCTTTTGTAATGAAGATTAGTGAACACTTCTCTGCAATTAAAAACTCTCAATAATAACTGTCAGATCATATATATCCTAGTTTGGAGATTTTCAGAATGTTTGTTCAGCTGTACGAGACCATGAAATGTAAAGATATTTGCCGCAGTCTATTTTACAAAGTCATAGTGTCACTTTATTAATTAAAATAAGTATGTTAATGACAAAAATGTAAATCTTTTTTGATAAAATATGAAATAGTACACCCTTAACAGTTAATATGCAAGATTTCAATCATATTTAAAGAAATTTAAATTTTCATTCTCATGTCCGTTTTTTTGTGGATTGGGCGAAATATTATTAATATCTGTTAGTTTCAAATTTTTGCTAAGCGTGGCGATACTTAGAGAAATATCATCGAAATTGGCAACCAAAAAAGTATCCATGAATGATGTTAACTTGGCTATTGCTTATAATTTAGTGCAATTCTCATTCAAATTCAGTACTTTCGAATAATCTCTTATTGGGTTCGTCACATTTTAGCTTCTTAAAATGTGATTAAAATTAGCCTAAAGTAAAACTTGCAACATTTTAAAACCAAGAAATATGAAAATGACCTCTTCCTCCCGGTACTAACCGAAAGGACTTTTTACTTTACTGTACAGTACAAATACTTATTATTTATGAAAGAAATGTTAAAAGAAATCTATTAAGAAATTATGTACTAATAATTGACTGTAAATTTCTTTTTCGTATCCACTTTAATTAAATAATATAATATTTAATTCAATAATGTGTAAAAGGGTAGTGTTTGTCTTGAAAGGATCTAACTGTGAAAATGTCACAATTCTACTAATGAGCTGGGTGGAATGAAATTTTAACATAATGTTTGAGATCAACTTGAATTGTAATACTACATTGTCTAAAATTGCTATGTATGTAATGCAGTTGAAAGTATATAATATTCAGTCATATTCCAAATCTGTTTCTGCATTTTCATATCAAATTCCACTAATTTGCTCTTAAAAAGTTATTTTTATGCTACTTCTAAACAGGGAAAACTGCAACATCATTAATGTTAAACTTTATTCTTTTGATATTTTTACTCAGCACACTGAAAACTTTCTTGGTAGGTTCGTTTCTAAATAAAATATTTCTTATTTCCTTACCATCTGAAGTTCTGTATTTATTCCTGTACTCTCTACAGACTATATTATAATATACTCTATTTTAAATCTGTCTAACAATACTCATCACATAGTTCATAATCCAACTTCCATAGAAAGATCTTAAAATGTATTCCAATGTTGTATTTTTAAGCTAAAAAATGTATTTTGTTTTATTTACTATAGAGAGTTTTAAACATGGTTTAAATATTAATAAATGGTTCAGTTATTGTTATATAATGTAAATTGCATTGATAATGCAAAATGTTTTCCTCAATTACCATTTATGTTAATTTAAAAAAACCTTTTTTTCTGGAGGAATTTTGACTAAGTGCATCTAAATGTTATAGTTCCCCTTTCGTAAAAATAAATTATTTTATCTACATTGCATATATAACGTATCATTGTTTTCATAGACAATATGAAATTATAAGTTTTTCTCCATAAATTACCTTTATTTATTATTCAAAAATATTTTTAAAAATACCCTTATTTATAAGTGCTTTACTCAAAAATATTTGATTTATTCTTCATTTATACCATTTATTTCTCATTTTTATTAATAATATTTTCTTTATGCGAAGTTTATTTTATGGTGGCAATTATTTATTTTAAATTTAATTATAGTTAAAATCTTTATGCAGCTAAAAATTGATCTGACATACCATTGGTTCTGCGAGCATCAGGTATTTGAAGTCTATTTCAATTCAGTTTTGTGTGTTAATTTGACATTTCAATAAAAAAGTTTATTTTTTGTAAATTTATTTTTCATTACTCTTAAAAGCTGATAGATTGTATAATTTAAATTTATTGCAGATGTGAAAAGCTATGAATATATATGCGTATGACATCACTCAAAACTGTCTTTAAAGTGTGAAAAATGCAGCAAAATATTTCTTTACAGGAAGTTTCAGGAAAAGTAGGTTCTGACTCACAGCAAGGAAAACTGTTTGTATGTGAAATATGCAACAAGAAATTTTCTCAAAAAGATCATTTTAGCAGGCATCAGTTAATTCATTCTGGTGAGAAACCTTTTGTGTGTGAAATATGCAACAAGAATTTCTCTAATAAGAGTAATTTAAGCAGACACCTCCTAATTCATACTGGTGAGAAACTTTTTGTCTGTGAAATATGCAACAAGAAATTCTCTCAAAAGAGTGGTTTAAACACACATCTGTTAATTCATACTGGTGTGAAACCTTTTGTATGTGAAATCTGCAACAAGAAATTTTCCCAAAAGGGTAGTTTAAGCAAGCATCTATTATTTCATACTGGTGAGAAACCTTTTGTGTGTGAAATATGCAACAAGAAATTATCTGAAAAGGGTAATTTAAGGACGCATCTGTTAATTCATACTGGTGAAAAACCTTTTGTGTGTGAAATATGCAACAAGAAATTTTCCCAAAAGAGTAGTTTAAGCAAGCATAGATTATTACATACTGGTGAGAAACCTTTTGTGTGTGAAATATGCAACAAGAAATTATCTGAAAAGGGTAATTTAAGGAAGCATCTGTTAATTCATACTGGTGAAAAACCTTTTGTGTGTGAAATATGCAACAAGAAATTCTCTGAAAAAAGTAGTTTAAGCAAGCATCTGTTAATTCATACTGGTGAGAAACCTTTTGTATGTGAAATATGCAACAAGAAATTCTCTGAAAAAGGTAGTTTAAGCAAGCATCTGTTAATTCATACTGGTGAAAAACCTTTTGTATGTGAAATATGCAACAAGAAATTCTCTGAAAAAGGTAGTTTAAGCAAGCATCTGTTAATTCATACTGGTGAAAAACCTTTTGTGTGTGAAATATGCAACAAGAAATTCTCTGAAAAAAGTAGTTTAAACAAGCATCTGTTAATTCATACTGGTGAAAAACCTTTTGTGTGTGAAATATGCAACAAGAAATTCTCTGAAAAAAGTAGTTTAAACAAGCATCTGTTAATTCATACTGGTGAGAAACCTTTTGCATGTGAGATATGCAACAAGAAGTTCTCTTGTAAAAGTAATTTATGGAAGCATGGCTTAATTCATACAGATGAGAAACCTTTTATTTGCGATATATGCAACAAGAATTTCACTCAAAAGAGTAATTTAAGCTGTCACCTGTTAATTCACACTGGTGAGAAACCTTTTGTCTGTGAGATATGCAACAAAAAATTCTCACAGAAGAGTAATTTACGAAAGCATGTGTTAATCCATATTGGTGAAAATCTTTTATAATAATACGTTAAAAATGGTGCTTTTTCTGAATTATCAGTAAAGGCTTACTATAGAGACACAAAAAGTTTTTGTTTTCCATATTTTCGTTTGTATGTTCTGCGATAACTGCCACAAAAAAGTACCTGGTTAGCTCGAAATTAAATGAGCATATTTGTGAGGTACCTAATTTTAGTTATGTTGTTTTTGTTATAATTGGTTCATTATTTCTGTAAATATAGAAATAATATTTTGAACCATAATGATTTTTCTAGGGCATTTTATTGTAACAATTAATTTATGGCAATAGATGATTTTCAAATTTCCATTTGCTGAATGATCTGAATTTTATGCATCTGATTAATGTATTTAATTTGCAAACTATTGATGCTAAAATTTCCAAATGAGTGTTTTAATTTCTTCCTTATATTTTGAAACATATGCAATGTATGTGTGAGACTTTCTAAAAAATATTTGTATGTTTTTTAATGATGTTTTATATATATTTCCAATCATATAAAACATTTTTCTACCAATTTACTTATTTAACATGATATATATATACGTAGTACGATTCAAAAATTCAGGTAATGCTTCCATTCTTGACAACGAAAGGAACTATCTAAAGTAAAACCGCTTGAAATGTATTCTCCCAACCGTTTTCTACTTGCTCGTCTACTTGTTGTTTGAATCGCGTCATGTGACCGAGCCGCACGCACACCTGTTATCTTCGGAAGTTACTTGTCTTTGGTCCGCGAAGTAAGAAAGATGGATTTTCTTGAAGAGCGTTGCAGCATTAAATTCTCTCAACGATTAGGTAAAACACCAATGTAGACTTTGAAAAGTCTAAGAAAGGTGTATGATGAATCTTTCGTGGTGAGAAACAAGGTTTATGAATGGCATCGACCTTTTAAAGTGGACCGAGAATCCATCTAAGACGATAAACGCGTTGGACAATCTTCGCTGAGGCCAGGCATTGGTACTTTCTGCTTGAGAACGCACAAGCACAGCGATACCAACTATTAAATAATTCCTCGTCAACACTGGTACTAAAGTGCTTCCACACACCCCTATCAACTGGACGTAATCCCGTATGTGTTTTACCTGTTTCCATCAATAAAAAATTATTTACAGGGACGTTGTATTTAGTTATGAGATGCGGTGAAAACATTATCGCAGGAGGCATTATGAGAGGCTGCGAAAAATGGCTTCCAGCGATGCTTTCCGAAGTTATACGAACACTGGCAAAAGTGTATTTTCGCCCAAGTTGACTACTTTGAAAGTGGATATGCTTCGGTGATGTAAAATATCCTGGGAAATGTTTTATGCAACTTTTCCCCAAACTTTTGAATCATATTACGTATATATATATACATATTGTTTTTCTATACTCAATTACCTAGCAACTGCATTTCATAATCTATGAAAAATAAATCATTTAATATTCATGTTTCCGAAAAATTTTGCAGAAAAAGTGACTTGATAACGTAAATGATTAGTTAATCTTTAAATATCTGGTCTGCAATACAGCTTTGTATTAAATTTTAACAAATTTAGTAACATTATTTCTTTTTTAGTTTCATGTAACTACTATTAAAATGCAATATGAAAAAATATTTTATAAAGCAAGCTAGGTGCGATTTAGGCAATTAGCAGTGGACTCGAGGATGAATGATAATTGCATTAACTATATTATTGTTGCATTTATAGATCTCCAGTTATGCCTATTTTGGGATGATTTTATTATGTTAATATTATCAAGTAGATTAGTATGCACTTAAATAAAAATGTTATCATGCTGAAAATGAAAAAAGTACATTTAAAGGCATGTAGGTTTTTTTCAACAAACTAATCTGAAATATAGAAAGATATGTTTTTCAAAAATCAAATAAATAAATAAAAATGGGAAAATAATTCATGTTCACAGATAACCCTTTTTATTAGAGCACCTGCTATCATTAAACACGTGATTCTGTAATTTTTGTTTTACTAAGCTCCTTTTTAAATTTTTACGAAATTATTTTTAAAAATCAATATTGATCTTTATTAAGTTACTGTTTATTTGTACAAAATATGTAGATATGTTTATTAATCTCTTAATCATTGTTCCTGTGTGGGTGATGATTAAGGGACTATAAGGAGTTTATATGCCCTTAAATGCGATTCTTTTTTTTACTAGTACACTGCAAAAAGTTTAGTATTCTAACAGGAACACTTCGGATAACATCGGATATCTGAGAGTTATTTTCCCTTTCTGAAACCATCAGAATCCTTCCCATATTTTTGGGCTTAGTTTCAACTGAGAAATGAAACCAAAGTATTTTCTTGCTCGAATCAGAAATCTTTCCGTTAGTATCGTACAGAATAGACTTCGATACTCTCAGGAAAGTTTAGAAATATTTGTTACAGTGAAGCTTGTTATAATTTTAGTTTAAGGATAATAGGAGATTCTCTTGCTCAATTTTATAGGATCTATTTAGATGAGAACTTACATCTATGACCATCAAAATTGTTTTTCGGAAACAAAAATTATAAAACCACTAGAATTCTAAATTAGATAAGAGTTAGATAGAATAGATTAAATTAAATTAAATATTTCCATTTCGATACTTCTGTTCATTATATATTTCTATTGAAACCTGATAATTTTATATACTTATAAATCTTTATGTAATTAAAAAGTATATAAAAATAAATATAAAAAATATATAAAAGTATTGTAGGATGTTGAATATTATGTAAAATATGATTAAAATGCAATGATTTGCAGAGCTGACGTTGAAACTCCTGAAGACCGCTTACTAAAAGTTGGGAAAAAAATTATTTTAACACTAAAATTGAAAATCCACTTAGTCCCCCCAAAATACCGTTGTTTTACAATGTTTTGGGTATTTTTTATCCATGGAAATGGGAGGAGTTTTTAAAATATGAAGGGTAGTAATTTTGTAGATTTTTTTAAAATTAGGAATCGTGTGATGTCTCGACGTATGACGTCAACAAGTTAGACAATTCTATACAATAATTCATTACAAAGTTACGGCAGGTTATATAATTACAAAATCAAAAATTATAGTTTATTATTTAGCCTAACTTTGTCACATTTATTGTACATTCAAAACATGTTCTTTATATATCTTATAAAATAACCTCAAACCAAAGACAGCTATAAATATAGCGAGAACCCTCCCCTCCAGGACCGTAGCTAGTAGTGAATAATAGATGGGACTTGTATTTTTCTCTCTCTTTGACGCAGAAATTTAATTTGTGCGTATTCACACTGTAGATACTATGCTTCTCAGTAAACAGCTGTTGTAAGAACTTCATTTTATGCCAAAGAAAGAATATAATGATGAAAATTTCGAGTGTATAACTAGTGCAGTATTAAACATCATGTTAGCTTCAGATGTGCAAATAGGATAAGCCAGTGCTGAAACACTTATTTTAATTACAGTTTTATGTTTCTGCAAAACTGTGAAAGGGCCTCAAAGCTAAATTAGATTTCTGAACAGAATTTTATTTGGATTTTAGGAACTTAAATTCATTCAGTGACCTTGGAATCTTTTCCAGGGGGTAGCTCAAAATGTTTAGGGGATGAGCCACCTAGCACCCCTTTAGCTAAGGCCTTGCCCCCATTGTGCTAATATAATATTACCAAAAGACATGGGTCCTCATAGGAAATGACTTGGGTCCGAAGCTCGAGCCCGCAGCAAGCAGCTCCTGCTTAAATCCAGAAGGATCGGGCTGGTCATGTCCTTTCTGTTTTAGGCCTGGTCCGTGTCCCGGTCATATATTTTTTCGGATTGCTTTGTCACATTTATTTTTACATACAAAACGTGTTCTTTATATCATATAAAATATCTCAAATCAATAGCAGGTCTAAGTAGCGCCGTAGCTAGAAGTGAATAATAGACGGGCTCATATTCTCTCTCTTTCTGGTGCAGAAAGATAAGTAAGTGCATATTCACACTGTAGGTACTATTCTTGTTATTAAACTGTTGCAATAACTTTATTTTATGCTACGAAAATAATATATCGATGAAACTTCGAGTGTATAACTAGTGCAATATTAAACATCATATTACCTTCATATGTGTTGATAGGATAAGCTAATACTGAAACACTTATTTTAGTTACAATTTAGTATTTCTTCAAAGCTGTGAAAAAGCCTCAAATCCAAATTAGATTTTTGATCAGAACTTTATTGGGATATTTGCAACATAAATTCATTTAGTGACCTTGGAATCTTTTCCGGGGAGGGGGGCTGAGCCTCCCTAGCACTCCCTTAGTTACAGCTCTATCCTACCTCCTTCTGCTAATAAAATATTTACAAAACGACATTTTTGGATATGGATCCTCATGGAAAATGACTTGGGCACGAAATTCAAGCCCAGGGCAAGCACAACCTGCTTAAATCATCAAGGATCGGGCTGGGTCAGGTCTTCTCCTGTTTAGACCTGGGCTGGGTCCCGGTAGTACATTTTCCCGCGCATTCAGATCGGACCAGACTTCTTTTTCTTTCAGGTTCAGTGTGGTCTGGGCTTCATTTTTCCTAAAGATCTGCACTGGTCAAAATTTCCAGATCGAGGCTGGGCCCAGAATAAAACTTGATTGTTTTGTCCATGTTCAACTCAGCCTGTATAAAAACCATTATTGGTCCGGCTGTGACCCATGGACTCCTACAAATTCTTTCCCACGAGTTCACGTTGAGCTCGCATCTTACTCATTTGTTATTCGTGAAAAATTGTATTGTTGTTGTACATTTATATGACAAATCATTGGAAATTTAATTTGGTTTGATAAATTACAGAGATGTATTTTTTAAAATCTGTGTTTTTTTCTTTGTTGAGCTTTAAAATAATGATTTTCTTTAATCATGCGTATCTTTCATCCTAAATTGATTTTCTTACTGGATTTTTATTTTAATGCAATTGCCTAAGTCTTGTTTTTATGTAATGTTTATGTATATAATTGCTTAAATAGTCATTAATATTACAATTTTACTGTATTCATGAGTTTTGAATATAAACTGAAAATAAAATCTAAACAAAAGTAAGTGTGCTTTGTGAATAATTGTAATTGTAGAAGGCACGCTGGATTCAAATCTAGTTTTAGCTTTTTTTACACAGTCGGGTCAAAAATTCGTTTAATGGTATTGGAACTGGGGTTGAACTTGAAAATTGCAGCATAGAAAAACCTTTAATCGACGTATCAAACTCATCTTTAAAATTTTAAGTGCTTCATTCAGCCACCATCCTATAGATGTTAGTTATATAGGATGTCCTAAAATGGACTGACTGGTTTTTAAATTCAGTAAATCACATATGGGCACAGCTGTTTAAAAAAAATTTTCAGGAGGGTTATGTAAAATGTTACGAGTATTTTTACTCCGATTTTTGATAATAGTTTAGAATAGTAACGATTTTTGGCACTGTAAGCAATAGGTGCTAAATTGAGGCTCGATTTTTGTCCATTGTCTTCGCCCATTATTGATGTGAAAGAAGGAGATTAAGTATATGGAATGGGAGTCATAGAACAAATTTGCCCAGATGATTGAGAACCACTTCATATATTTAATCGTCTTTCATATTAATACTGAGAGAAGAGGAATGGCAGAAATCGGGCGTCAGTTTAATGAGATTTGTTAAGTGCTGATTTCAGGGCGTGGACTGGGTGGGACATTCCCCCGGGAAAGTTGAGATTGTGTGTTTCCAATGGTCAAAGTGCAATTTCTCCCTAGAACTCTACTATACCCTCCCCCCTCCGTGGAGTCACAAAAGTCCCTCCCGGAGAAAAGTGTTTGATTTCGATACTGCATTTGCTTGTAGCTCCATCTATTGCTGCTATTGTAAAGTAAAATGTATAATCGCAGTAAAAAATTTCCTGATATCTTATATAAAAATTCTGCAGGATTTTTTTTAATTTCTTCGTTTGCGTGTCACGCTGAACTTTAAAATGTATTTCATTGAAATCCAGTTTGTTTTAGGACATCCCGAATGTTTCTTTAATAAGTTTCAAAGCATTCTTTACTGAATTATAACTGATCTTAGAAACAGACACAAACAGTCTTATATCAAATTAGTATTACGGACTTACTTTTGAAAAAAAAAAGAAACTTTGATATGATTTCGAATCGAGTGGATTTTTTCATTTTTCGAAAAATTAATCACAAGATGTGTTATTTACGCAGCATGTCCCAATAGGAACCTTACGCCATAAACTCCCATATAACCAACTAACCAATCAATCAACTATTAGCGCTTGATAGACATCTACACTCTTTCTTGGGCTATCACATACATAGTGAGTCATAAATATCGAAACAATAGGCTATCTTCTTAAATATATCCTCTAGACCCATACTTCCAATTGCAAAAATTCATGAAAAATGGTGAAATTTCTAATAAGATAAGTTGCAACTCCATAGGGGGTCTATTTGAAAAAATACGAAAATTAAATTTTTATACGGCCCCCGTTGAGCAAAATCCCCAATTAGGAAATTATTCCTTATCCATTCCTAAAATAAACAAAAAAAATTTCATCTTATCTAAAAATCTGACAGAGATATTAAAATCCAAAATTCTCCAAAATTCGTGACTTACACCGCTTTACCATGCTTGTAAACAAAGCGTTTTTCACCGATTTTCAATGCAATTGAGGGATTGTATACAAATTATCTGTTATTAAATGTCGATTTAAGACAGTGTCTCTTATTTGGACATAATAAAGCAGCGTATTGATTTAAATCAAACTTGTTTTCAAATTATGTTGATCGTCAACACTAGAGATCTGTATGGATCGAATTATGTAGGTCCGGTCCCAAACCGACCCAAAAGGAAAAAAGTTCTGCCGGCATGGGAAAATGTTAAAATCATAACACAGACCGGCCTAGAAAAAAGTTTTAACTATAGCCCAGCTCAGTCGTGAATTTCTACATAGTTTTTTACTTTGGTGTGGATAAATGTTCTTTCATATGGAGGAGTTTTGACCAAAAATACTTATTATAGCTTTTTCTTTTTTATATTTATGCGTTTTATTATTAAAGAAGCGCCAAAGGCTGTGATATATATATTTTATTAATGAATTTCTGTTTATATGTAAATGTTTCACTTATATTTTAATATCGCTAATCCATATCCCGTGCGTTGGAGATTTTGAAAAATGTTATACATTAAAACCTTTTTAAGCTTTTTCTTTGGATTTATTCTGTTTAATTTTCCAGCATTTGAATATACTATTCTTAAAATATAATAATAAATAAAGTTTTTATTTATTTTAAATAAAAGCAATTTAAAAGCAATTACTTTTTTTCTGCATAGTTGAGCTGGGCCGGAAATGGATTTGGTTGTTCTTGGCATGTGTCGGGCAGACAGTTTTGCTTTGCAAAAAAAGTAATAATGATAACGAACTTCTGGTAAGGGAATCATCGGAAATATACCTTGAGATGGTTCTCAAATTCCTTGTTGAATAACACAAAACTTTCTGAAACATTTTCTGACTCATTTTTAAAAGAAAAGGCATAAAACTGAAAGAAATGAAGTGATTGGATTGAAACGATATGGAATTGAATAGCGTTTTCCATTTTTCGATAAATAAATTACTTATCCAATTACAGGCGATTATTGTCACATAACGGGAGGTTTTTCTTCTTTACTTGCTATGACGTTTCGAAAATCAAATCAAAAACCAATATTTGACAGCATTTTCTGAAATATCTTTTGCTTTCATTCCAAAAAAAGGAAGCGCCATTCGATAACATTTTTTTCTACTTAAGAATATCTGCCAATTTTATGCGTTTCCGAACAAAAGAGAATTCAGAAATGCACAAGAAAAGAATTATTTTAGATTCTTTTTATCAGCATTCTTTTGAAGAATCTTAATTGTACGTTAAAAAAAATCGGAATTTTTTGTAGAAATCAAATTGGGCCGGATCGGGCCTGGTTTAATTGTTTTTTATACAAGCTGGGCCTGTTTTCAAAAATTTTTGTTCAGGCCGGCCCGTGAACTGTGAAAATATATATCCGGTAGGTCCGGCTCGAACAAAGATTTTAATTTTAAAATCGGGCCACGCTCGGCCAAGATAGCTTATATGTGGCCGGGGCCGTGTTCTGATATGGAAATTCCAGCCGGAAAAGACATGTATAGCAAGGACAGTAAACAAAAAAGGGCAATTTTTAAACTAATGATGGAGAAAGAAAAATCGCAATAGATCTTTAAAAATAACAATAAACATTCTAGTTATAACATATTCTACTGTAAACATGAAAATAAAACAACAAAATATTCGCATTTTTTCACATTTAATCCGTCGTCGCGTCGCCAGAGAATTTATACAACGGCTTTAGTCATCGAGTCAATCTAACTCAAATCTGTAAACTTTATTTTAAAATAGCATTCTATTTTAATATTGTAAAAGAAAAATGCGATTTGTATTTCCGTTTTATGCTAATTTCAAATAGTAATAAAAGAAGTTGGAATAAGTAATCTTGAAAAAAATATATATATTTATTCAGGCGCCAATAAAGATTATGAAAAAATAATCTGGAGTCCTAATTTCTATAATAGTAGCCTACACCTGCTATGTTACGTAACTAGGCAACAATATCTGATGAGTTTTCGCCAGAAAAAGTATTGGTAACCTTATGTCGTCAAGAAAAAATAATTATAAAAGCAAATATGATTTCAAAAAATTATTGATTCTGATAAATGTGTTCCTTTTTAATTTGTTTGTATGCAGATAAAAAAACTGTTATTTTTTACCTGTTTATAAAATATGAAACCAAAGCGATATAAAGTTCATTGTTGTATTTTTAAAGCAGTATTTAATAATGATTATAAATCTCAGTATGAAAAAAACAATCATAATGAGAATAGAGTTTCTGTGCAGAAAATTGAGCCCCTAAAAATCCATTCGATGCTTCAGTACGTAAAAAGAATAAAGTGGACGATGTGAAATCGGAACAAATATATGGATATGAAAGCAGTCGAACTACCATGAGCGATGACAGACTGGATAGCTTAATGCTTTTGACATGTGAAAATGAAATAGCCGACTTGCTTAAACTGGACGATGTGATCATTAGGTTAGCTTCTTTGAAGAACAGAAGGATCAATGTTAAATGAAAAAAATTACAATGTAAGTGTGCATTAGCAATCGTTACAATTTTCCTTTATGTAAATTTTTTTGTTCCTTATTTCATATATTTATATAATTTTCTTTAAATGTAATCAATGTCTCTAACTTTGAATCTTACATTTATTTCATTATTTAAAATTGTTCCTTTAACCTTTGGGATAAAAGTATGATCTTTATCTCTTTTTTTTCGGATCTTTATTTTCATGCTGAAAAATAGCAATAAATTTAGTCTTTTTTTAAGGAATTATTTTTAATGCATAAGTATTGTTATCATCATACGCACATTGCATTGTATAATTTTAATTGGAAATTAGAACAATATTTTTCAAGTTGGGAAATTTTTAAAATCTCCCCTCCCGCCTAAAAAAAAATCTGTAGCTACGCCTCTGTCTTTCAGTTTGGGATTTCGCTGTGATGAAACCTTATTAGTTGCACTTCCCTGTCTGTTCATCACAGAGTTCACTCAGAGATTTTATTCAGGTTAGACTTGAATTTTTGTTTACTAACAGCAGAATATATCCGATCACACGTCAAATCATAAGATTTTGAAAAACTCTTTAGTTAAATTAATTCGACCATTTTCACTACATCTTAATTTCTAAATATACTTTTAATTTGTGTGTTTATTTCAAGCAACATCCCAACTGTAAAGTATTGTTTTTTTTAAGTCCAAAGGCTTTATGTCGAATGGAAATTGAAGATTTTTAAAATATAAAGTTGTAGTTATTTTTGCGGAATTTCCTATTAAATACAAAGTTAGATAATATTGCATATTCTCGCACCCCCGCACAAAAAAAATAAATAAATAAAATAAACTCAAAGTAACTCGCGATTGCTTTTTAAGGTGACAAGGGACTTCAAAAATGTTACTTTTCTTCAAAAATATCGAAATTTTAATTTTAGTTTAGATTGAAAGGAAAAATTGCACAGAATAAAATGCAAAAAGAATTTTTAAAATCGGTTGAAAACTCATGGAGTTAGAGTCAAATTTCTAAATTGCAACATAGACTACGCCTCTTTGTTTACGTTTTAAAAACTGTGTTGATGTTAGTTTCGGTTTTATATTTTGATGCTTTAGTCTTATTTTTTTTCTGTATATAATTTTTTTTATACTTAATATTATTTTTTAGTTCATGAGTTATATATTATACTACTTTGGATTGGCAACACAACTTAACTGTAACTGTATTTCAGATAATGTTTACATTTAGAAGCGTTATTTACTTGCAAACTTGAGTGTTTTCTGGGCTTTTGTTTCTAGTATTTCATCGATATTTCTAAAAAACAACAGCAGTTTTCACTGCTAAATTATTTTTTTGTTAAATTTTATCTTTTCTTGTTATTAATTACGTTTTATTATTAATTCGTTTTACAATGAATAGATTTAGTGCACGTTGGCGAAAACCGAAAGGTAGGCTAACTAAACGTAAAAAAGCTTTGCTAAACAATTTTAAGGCTAATGTTCCTCAATCAAATGAAGAAACTTCAAGCATAGATGTTCCAAAACAAACTGAAGACTATAAAGTTGTTGATATAACAGCTTTATCAAATCTATTCCAAGAAGTAGAATGTAGTGGATGCAAAATGAAAGGCTGTGTCTATTCTTACGGCAGCCGTAAGAATATTATTCTCACGGCAGTCTACTGCACATGCGCAGTCAAGACTGCCGTAACGACTGCCGGAGATTCTGAAGAACGAATCTCCTTTTGAATGAATCTTCTGTCCGGCAATTGAGAATTGACTGCCGTAACTTGTAAACAAAAAAATCAAAACAATAATTATAGTGAATTATTTAAGAAAGTTTTTAGTGCTACATTTTTTTTTTTTTTTCATGGCTGTATGTTGTTTGACGAAGTTTGCTCTAGAAATAGGAAATAATTTCAAAGGACTTTGATGTGATAAAGGACACAGATATTTTAAAAATCTAATTTTAATACAGATGCCAGCTGATACCACTTTTAGAAGCATATAATTATATTTATTGTGTGCTTTTGGGTGTGTATCTGCTAGTATTTAGGTGTGTGGATATTCCAAGCGCAAGCAAGTGAATCATGATGTTTTTATGCAATATGTTTGAAAGTTTTCCTAAAGTAAACTTTATGCAGGTAAGGAATGAAAAATATTATTTGCTTATTTATTTTGATCCCACAACTTTCAATATTAACTTTTGTATTAATATTCACTGTAAATCTATTTCTTTTCTTTTCTTTTTTTTTTTTCAAATCTAAACAGAGTTTAAAATTTTATAAACATAGCAGTCATTGATAAGCCTAAAAATTGGCATTTTATACAATTATTATTCATTACAATAATAATCTTAATATACTGTACAAGTTTAATTATATTTTATTTTAATGTTGTTCTTTTAAATATGTCAGTTTGTCCAGTCACTTTTGGGTTAGAAATATAATCCAACAGTACTTAATTATACACATTTATGAGTAGTGTTTATATATTATTTAATTAACTGTATGGCTGGTTTTTAAAATGCTTGCCTGTTTGATATCATAATGTTAGAATCTATATTTCATATCAAATGAATAATCTATTGATGCTGTTAGAAATCCCATATAATATGTCAGGTATATTCTAGTTAATAAAATATATATCTAAATTTTCAAACATTTTGTTATCATACTCTGCAATTAAAATAGTTGTATCTCCTAAATAATAGCTAATTTAACAAAGA
Source organism: Maratus speculifer (assembly GCA_964019185.1). Taxonomy (NCBI): domain Eukaryota; kingdom Metazoa; phylum Arthropoda; class Arachnida; order Araneae; family Salticidae; genus Maratus; species Maratus speculifer. The sequence goes on along the minus strand of CAXHSM010001350.1, from coordinate 6,113,450 downwards.
CCTTTTCAAAGCATTTTAACTAGGCTGTTTTTGCATATGAATTAAAAAGTATGGCAATGTATTGTTAAATTTAAGTACTTCTTCCAAACCATTTTGTTCATAAATGTTAAAAATTTAATTATACTAATTTGCTATTTCTATATTCCATGCATTGCATTTCACCAGAATAATAGCAGTATAGCTATTTTACACAGGTTTTGATCAGTGCACTTGACAACAAATCTAAGGGAAATTATATTGTCTTTTTTATGTAATGTAAACAAAGATGAAATATTTTTTTCAATCATTGAACATTTGTTTTGTGTCCATCTATGAAAAAATATACATCAACATACTAAGTATTTTTAATTACCCTTTATGAGTATTATTTATATACTATATTATTATTTATTTGTTCAGTTATAAGTATTTATTATGTAAAAATTGCTTTTTTTTTTTTTTTTTTTTTTTTTTCATTTTAGGGTCATTAGGCCTAACTAAAGTTACATATATAAAAATCATCAATTTGAATTTTTTTTCCCTCAATGTATATAAAAAAAATTTATCATATTTTTACTTGTTTATTAAACTATAAACACAATAAGAGAATTCTTTTTACAATAAATAAAAAAACAATCAATCTTGTAAGTTGTGTGTAATATTAACTGTTCATTTGTAAGTGATCCATATATTATTTTCTTTAAAATTAATAAGGTTTAAAATATTCTAATTTTTTCAATAGTTGCCTCAGAGTGAAAGATTTGAAATACACAATTTTCTTTTTCTAAAAATTTTTCTACTTTTCTATCGAAAATAAAGTGTAATTTTGGAGCAGTCAATATTATTAATAATAAAACAATAATATAATTTTTGTATTAATAGAGCAAAACACCATTGTACTGTTGCATTTTAAACCTATATTGACAAAAGTGCTTGTTATTTTACTGTTTTCCTTTCAAAATCTTTGTGAATTAAAAAATATTTTTAGAGTCTTTGATTATAAAACTATGGATGATGAAAATATTTGTTTTTCAAAGTTCAAAATTTCTATAAGGAATAATTTTAAAACAATTTAAATCAAAATTTCTTAATTACTCTGAAAGTTATTATAGTGCAGACATAGAGCATACAAAGAGCTTTATAAATTTAATTACAGTAAAACCCCAGTTACCTGAAAAGCATGGAACTGCAGTATTTTCGGTTAACCAGGGTTCCATAGGAATTTGAGTAACCAGGGTTCTGTAGGAATTTTTTAATAAATGGGAGGCATAGGTAAACACTTGTTTGATGAAAAGCTGTGAGTGCATTTTAGAATATCATTATAATAAAAAATTCTTGGTATCATAATATAAGAACTCTGAATGATAATCCAAAATTACAAGTCGTTCCAATAGCAAGACGATAATTTATTAGTTAAAATTGAAGTTAATAGTGACGTGGAAAGAGTTTGCTTTTTAAACATTCGAAAAGAGAATTTCTTGCTTCAAAGAAAGAGAGATGCATGTGCAACACAGAGCCACGGAAATCAAATACAAATCGCAAATTTTATAAGTAATGGATGAAGAGATGCATGTTCCGGTAAAACAAAATTGTACATTGCAAACATAATTGAAATAATGCCCATTCTAAATGCTATAAAAGATTAAGAAGTTGACTCAGTGTATTTATTTCATAAAGTTCATGCTTTTTAATACTATTTCTACCAGTGTCTACTAACACATTTCAAAGTTTTGATTTTTACTTATTTGGCTTCTAATTTTTTAAGCTAATAAGTATTAAAACAATTCTTTGATATATTTAAAAGGATTCAGAATTGTTTTGATCTAAAACATACAAATAAAATAGCAATCATAAATCAAAACTAGCAGGGGTGACCGAGCTAAGCTCGGTGAAAATTAAATTTATATTCAACTCGATATAGTATTTTCACTGCATCATTCACTCTGTATTATACTGTAAAACATGTTATTACAAAAACAATCAATAAGAGAACTATGTTTGTATGCACATGTTCATAAATTTTACTTTATTTTAAAATTTACAACAAAAGGACATCGATCCAAATCACTTTTTTCGCTTGACTCTGGTTAATTTAACCATGCATCTCGAATCCTATTAAGAATGTATTAAAAAATTCATCACATTCTGAAAGACAACATTTTTTGCCAGGTATAGCCAAATTTGAAGACATTCTTTCATTTTGCACCAAATATGTGTTGTGGCTTTTGTAATCTTAATAATCAATTTTTTGGCCAAATGTTGCCAATATTTTGTCAAATATTGTGAACTTATTGGTTGCTGCCATTTTTCTCATGACCCTGACCCGTATTATCCAAAATGACCCACTAATCAAATTTGATCAAACATGTGACTTAGCTCAATGGTCTTCAGGTAATCAAAAACAGTAGAATATAAAATTGAATCAAAATCGTTTAAGCCATTTCTTAGATAAAATTAGCTTGACAGCATTCAGCAATGAAACAAAATGGCCCATTAATATAATTTTGTTTAACATGCGACTCAGCCCAATAATCTTCTTAAAAGACGTTTCATTACAAAATTTAGGTAAGATTGATTGAATCATTGTTATATATAATTAGAATAACCCTAACCCATTATGACCCAAAATGACCCATTAATCGAATTTTCGCGAGCATGTGTCCTGGTCAAATGCTTTTCTCTTGCCTGAAAACATCACAATACAAAATATAGTCAAAATGGTGCGAGCCATTTTTTACATAAAATTAGCATGACCCACAAATGACCCTTATAATCAAAATATCTCGAACATGTGACCTAGCTCATTTTTTTGTGTGCTAAAAAACGTTAGATACAAAATTTAGGTAAAATCGATTGAGCTATTTTTTAGATATAATTAGTTTGACCATGACCCAAAATGACCCATTAATCGAATTTTCGCAAACATCTGACCTAACCCAATGATTTTCTTGTGACTGAAAACGATAGAATACAAAATTTAGTCAAAATTGCACAAGACATTGTCTAGATAAAATTAGAATGACCTAAAAGTGACCCACTAATCGAAATTTCTCAAACACGTGACCTAGCCCAATGATTTTCTTATGCCCAAAACATGTTATACACAAAATTTCGTTAAAATCGATCCACTCGTTCTTTAGATATAGCTTGACCATGACCCACAAATGACACTTAAAATTGAAATCTCTCAAACATGTGACTTAGTCCATTAGTTTTCTCGTGTCTAAAAATTGTTCATATAAAATTTCGTTAAATCGATCGTGCTGTTCTTTAAATATAAACAGCTTGACCCAGACCTTTTATGACCCATTAATTGAAATTTCTCGAACATGTGACCTAGCCCATTGATTTTCTTGTACCAAAAAAAATGTCGTATACAAAATTTCATTAAAATCAATCCACCTGTTCTTTAGTAATAGCTTGACATGATTCATCATGACCCACAAATTACCCCTATAATCAAAATCTCTCAAACTTGTGACTTAACCCATTAATTTTCTCAAGTCAAAAAACTGTTATATACAGAATTTCGTTAAAATCAATTAGAGCCGTACCGAGTACTTGGTATTCAGCATACTCGACCAATTTGCCAAGTACAGTAGACTCCCTCAAATCCGCACAGCTTGGGACCAGAGGTAGTGCGGATTTTAGAATTTTGCGGATTTCTGGTCATTATTTTATTTACATTTTTTAAACAGTAATTTGAATGTAATTAACAATGAAATTGAAACTATTATAAAGGCTTACAATATAATAAAATATTAAAATAAGTAATAAACTAGAATAATTTAGACAGTTTTTAACATGATTAAAATATTTATTGCAAAGGTCAAGTTAATAAATAATGTATGATTAAATATTTATTATAATGATAAGATGCATTTTTCACATGAAATTTGCTTTATAAAGATACATTAGTAATTCACATCAAAATCATAAAATAAGGAAGTTTTATTTCAGTTTTAGCCAGAATTAATAAACAAAAAAGTTTAGTTAATACATAAATATATTTGGTAACAAGATAATGATTACCAGTAATGACAGCAATATCTTGTATTTTTTTAGAAATAAATTTATTCTTCCTTCAATAAAACACATGAATTCAGTAATATAAATGATAATTACAAATTAAAATATATATGGAATTGATATAAAATTTAAAAAGTAGAATTTTGTTCCTACATATGAACTGGATGTTTCATTGTTTACATCCGTAAATTATGTGCGGATTTTAGAGAGTTGCGGATTTAAGGGAGTCTACTGTACTCGGTATTCAGCAAAATTTTGGGCCGAGTACCGAGTACATTACCGAGTAGTTGTAAGGATTTCATTTATAAGCATTTATTATCATTACAATGAGAAATTATTTGGAACAATACATTATCAATGAATAAATCAAAGTTTAAAGCACTAAAATAGTTAATTTCTTCTTGCAAGTTAGTTTTAATCGCCATAGTATACAATCAACATCATATTTTGCACTGATGATGGTATGCTATGGCTACTGAAACTAGTTTGCAAGAAGAAATAAAATATTTTGGTGCTTTAAATGTTTTGGATTTATTTATAACATTATTGAAGACAAAGGAATTTTAATAACTGATCTGTAAAAGTTATTTGAATATAAATATGTAATATTTGCAATTATTCAAAAAATATTTTATTTAATATATAAGAATGCTGAGTAGTAAAAGGCTCAGTACTCGGCCAAAGTACTACTCAGTACAGCCCTAAAATCAATCACGTCGTTGTTTAAATAGCTTGACCCAGACCCTTTATGACCCATTAAAATTTTTTCTCGAACATGTAACTTAGCCCAATGTTTTTCTCATGCCCAAAAACCATAGAATGCAATTTTTAGTGAAAATTCTGTGAGAAAATCTCTAGATAAAAATAGCATGACCCACTAACCAAATTTTCTCGAACATGTTACCTAACCCAATGGTCTTCTTGTAATCCAAAATGATAAAATATAAAATTTGGTCAAAATCGTAAGAGCCATTTTTTAGATAAAAATGTCTTCACCCATAATGACCAACTAATCGAAATTTTTTGAACATGTGACCCAGCCCAATAGTTTTCTCGTGCCAAAAAACGATGCAAAGAGAAAATTGCACCCAGGGCAAAGTTAGAATTTTGGCACTCACTACCCCCAACTTTTTCTTGTGACAAGCGAGAAATGATGTTTAAATTTGGCGTCCTCTAAATTTACACGCCTGGGGTGTCATTTGCCCCCCCCCCTCCTTTCATATGGCGCTGTTTTGTATATCTATTTGCATCAAACAATACTAGCAGAATCTGCATTTATTTGATAATAGAAGGTTGGTAAGTATGTAGAGTCAAATCCACTTAAGACATGCTTCAAGGGATTGGGCAAAAGTTGCATATTGAACGGGTTCACATATTAAATGTGATTGCAGGAACAGAACTTATTTATGCATCTAATCATTTAAAAGACTTTTAGAGCTTTTGTTTATATGTTTATTGTTGAAAAATGTTTTTCATACCAGGCCCTGATTATCACATGGGCAAATCAAGACTTAAACCCTGGGATGCAGACTTTAAGGAGCCCCCCAATTCCATACATTAAATTATATAACATTTACTTTCTTTTTCCAATTCCAACACTTCCATATGTTGAAATTATTAAATTCATTTTAAAGTAATATAACAAATTGCTAAAGTTATTTAAAAAAGTTTTGTTTCATACTAAGAAAAAAAAGTGTACTTTTATTGATTAAAGTATTTAATTTAGAACTGACGGAACTATGAATTTTCATTTATGTCCAGAGTGCCAAAATATGTTTATATATTACATATGCACATATGAATGGCCATCAGTTCTATTTGAATAATGATTCAAAAGGGGTCCCCTAATTTATCTTTGCTCAATTGGTCTGCGGGGACTGTTTTACACATATTTAGATGAAACTTTAACTATTCCTGTTTAATTCATTGGGTTTTTATAAAACTGACTAAAATAAGCAAAAAAACATATGGATTGAAATATGACTTTATTGTAGATTATAAAAAACATTACAATCAAAATAATTTTCCTGCCTGCGTAATTCAACCTTCTTTCTCTACATAAGTAACAAAAATCAGTGTTGAATTCAGAAACTTTTTACCAGGAGGAAATAAAACCAATGAAAATGGAAACTGTTTATGATTAAAACCTGTTTTAAAAAGAAAAATCATATTTTTGTCTTATAAATATCATGCAATTATAGAAGTTAAAATGAAAATTAACTAAAAAAATGGTTTTTTTTTTCTTTTTGATTTTGTTTTATAGGTTTTACTCCGGTATTTTGTGAAAAAGTCAGTAATTGTTTTCATAATTTACTTTTAGTATACAGAAATTTGTGAAGTTTAGGAGTGGGGGATATTGTTAAATAGAAATAATTTTAAGTTCATGAAGTTTGTTTAATAAAATATGATTAAAATGAAAATATTGAAAAAATGTATCTTTTTCAGGCAGGTTTTATTTATTATTATTTTTTAATGCAGTGTAACCAAATGAGAAAAGTTTAAATAAAAGAAAAAAAAAAAAAAAAAAAAAAAAAAAACGCATAATCGAGAAAGATTAACAAAAACTAAAGTGTAGTGTACCTTTTTTTTTTTTTTCCTCAGTACTATTGCAAATTTGTAACTTTTCAAAAAATCTGCAATATTACTATGTATAATTTTTCGTAAAAAAAGAAAAAATCACTTTATTAAAACTTTTGCATATTCTAAGGATTCATCTGAACATTTTCATGAAACTTGATTCACCTTCTCATTGTGTAGAAGACTTCCCCCTCCCCCCAATCCCCCACTCTTAATGCCAAAATGTCTTTGTGATGGTATAGCAGTAGTAAGTGTTTATCTAAGTGTGAAAAAAATTGTTTTGTTTAGCAGAAAGAATAGAAATGATTAAATAAAGAAATAACTTCACTTTCATACAATCTGCCGTTATAAATTCATACATGTATTGCAACAGAAGCTCTCCGTTTGAAAGTTGTACAGGCACAAAATGATAATAAACTTTGTTATAGTGAGTATATTTTTCACAATATAGAGATTAATTTACACCTGAATGGTGTCCAAAGTCAAGGTTCAGCAGAAAATTTCATTAAATAAGGAATTCGTTAAGAAAAGTTCGACTGTATATGGGGCTATATAATCAATGAAAAATGATTGCAAGCACATGAATGTTTTAAAATGTACTTGTTGATTATTTTTGTTTCAAGCAGATGAATGATTTTGTAAACTACTTTGCATAATTGATGCATGTCTTTGATTAAGATAAAAGGAATAGATGTTCTCAGTACTGTAAGTGTGTAAAGATAAAATAAGTTTATGAGAAGTTGGTACACTTATTTAATGATAATCATTCAGATTGGCCTCCAATCATCATATCGAGAGTTTATAAGGTTGTTATTCGGTATTAAGACAAGGGTTCTATCAGAGTACATTTGTTACTAATGACATAATGTGTCCATTGGTTCTGTATGTAAGTGTGCAATGTGATAACTCTTGATAGAAATATCAAATTTGTTTCATTTTTTTCCAGGTTCATTCTGATAAGGTACTTCCCTGATTACTTTTTGGAGTTCATTGGTTAAGTATAAAAGGGGGGGGGGGTAACAAAAGTCCAATCCTGCCCTTAATTTAAATAAATGGTTTTTATAATTCAGAAATATTCGCTTTGCTTTATATTTTACATACCAGTTTATTCTGAAAAGGAGCTTGATTAGATTTGAAGTTCATTAGTTTTGTACCTATAACGCAAGACCAGTCCTCCCCACTAGCAGTTTATTATGTTAAGGATGATTAAATTTGGAAGTTCATTAGTTAAGTATATATAAAGGAGGACTAGTCCCTTTATACTTATAGACAGGGATTCTATCACAGTACATTTATTACTAATGACATAATGTGTCCACTGGTTTTGTATGTACATATGTAAGCACGTAATGTTATAACTCTTGATAGAACTATCAGATTTGCTTCTTTTTTTTTTTTTTTTTTTTTTTTTTTTCCCCAGGTTCATTCGGACAAGATTATCCCAGATTAAATTGAATAATACCTTGCATACAATATTTCAAGTGAAAATCAAATTTTTATTGCTTAAGAGGTGCAAATGCTGATGTAGTGAAAAGGTTTCAAAGTCAGTAGAACATAGGAAACCTTTTCGCTAGGTTGGCATTTGTGCTTCTCAAATAATGAAAATTTGATTTTCATTTGAAATAGGAAATTTATTTATTGCATTTTTTTCTCAACTGAGTTCTCTAGCGATTCGGTTGCTAAGCTGTCATTGAAGATGAAAGTATTTAATTGGTGCCGAAACATCAGCATTGCTAATTCACTTAAACAGCCTTTTACTTAAGAACCTACATACACAACTCGCACAGAGAAATTTGAATAAACGATCCTATGGGAGTGTTGTTTACAGATTTCTCGCTTGCAGATAATATTTAAAAAAATTTTTTGGCCTGAACACCTAAGGTCTATGTTTAGATTAGGTTATATTAAGGTTATATGTTTTGTTGCAATTTTGGTTAAAGTTATTTTACGTTGAAATAGTTCTATTCTTTGAACTGGTTACAACTTGTTCCAAAAGTAAAAATATCCACATATTAAAAAAAAAAAAAAAAAAAAAAAAAAAAAAAAAAAAAAAAAAATGGAAATAACATTGAAAAATTACCGATGCAATATAAAAGGTGTCAACTTCAAGTGTCTTATGCAGAAAAGAAAAAAATAAAATAAAATAAAAATAATGAAATGCAAGTGAAAAATCTGTAAATGCTCTTGTAGGATTTATATTAGCTTGAGGTTTACTTCCTGTGATTAGTGTAGGTTCTTAATGATTATAAATATGGATGTAGTAAAGAGTTTGTGATGATATACACTGCATAACTTCTGGATTTTTAAAATTAGATGTTGTGAATACCCTGTTTTTAATAAACTTATAAGCATATTATGTAGTGTATATTCATAGTGTTATGACTATGATAGTGATCAGGGGTACACTCAGCTATATGTGATCAGGGGTCGGGAAATACATCATTTTACTTGTACAGGCAAGTGGATTTTCTGACAAAGTGAGTAAATGTTTAAGATTTTGCAAAATTGAAAAAAATATATATATATTTATATATATATTTTACACTAGTTAGATATATTTCGTAACTTTTCAAGTTATCACAGTGTAAACATGTGAACTAAGTTTATCCTATACTCAACTTTCCTTTGTTATAAATACTATTTTTAAAATTTATAGAAAAATATGAAAATGCATTGAGTAATTAATAATTTACGCAGTCACTTGCATTTTTTAATAACAATTTTCAACTGCATGTTGCATCATACAGGATGGTAAGATTTTCTTAAAATTTCGCTTTTGCACACCTATTAGTGATTATAAACCGAAGAAAATAATGTATAGATAGTAATACTTTAAATTAAAAAAATCCAGGCAGAATATTAATAAGAAGCAAAAAGTAGCAATTCAACTCACAATTTAGGTATACCGATCAGTGTTTTCGACAAAATTCGCTTTTTTCCTGCAATCCTTTGACATTTTTTTTTTTTTTTTTTTTTTTTTTTTGTAAGCCTTTGACAAAATTTCTGTTTTACATCCTTTAATGAAATTTGCATTTTTTCTGCAATCTTTTGATAAAATTGTTTTTATTATTATTTTATTTTTTGTAAACTATTTATGAGATTTTTTTTCAGATAATATTTGCAAAAAAAAAAAAAAAAAAACTCTAAATATTGAGACAGGTTATTTAAAATTTTTGTAAACTAATACTTTACCCTTTCAGAAAATTAAAAACAGAATTATCCTTACACTGTTAATCTAAATTTGTCATCTTAAATACTGTTAATTGTCTAGTACAAGGTGATCGAAAAGACACACAACACCAGAGATATAGTGTATATATTAAAGTACAAACAATTCAAATTACAAACATAATCTAAATTGAAAGTAACAATACTGATCAAAATTAAATATTGTTGCAGAAGACAGTGACAATGTGACCCTTTCTCTTGAGTAGTTTTGGGTCTCTATGTTTGAGGAGTTCATTGGATAAGTCTAAGAGGGGGATGGGGGGGCTAACCTCCCACCCTTAATTTAGATAAATGGGTTTTTCATGCAGATTTTGTTTTAATTTTAAATATAGGATCATTCTGTTGAGGCACCTTCATGATTAGTATTGAGTGCTCATTGGATAAGAATAAAGAGGGGGAACAAATGGCTAATTCCCCACCCTTACTGTATTTACTCGTGTATAACGTGCAATTTTTCTCCCGAAATTATAGGGCAAAAACACTGTGTGCGCATTATACACGGAATATTTTTTATTGCTTTATGTGATCACACGATATATCTATGAATCAAGAAATGTATTCATAGAAAAAATTAAAACTGGAATCTTACTGAATAGAAGTATTTCTGCATTTTTATTTCGCTCCTTGCACTTTTTTATACAAAAGCGGTAGTAACATTATTTAAACACTACTTAGCAATCCTCATTGCAGCTACTGCTTTTTATGTAACAATAACAGCAAAAATTCATGTAATATATACAGATAAAATCTGTAAAGTTAAAAAATTCTTAAAATTTTTTTATAGGAAACTGGGAAACCTAGAGCTTTTTATCTAACTGCGACCCAAGTAACAGATAAAATTTTAGTAAGATTAGTACAATTTTACTAGATTCATTTGTAGAGCAACAGATTTCTATAGTCTTACGAAAACTAGTTTTGTAAATTTCTCTCTTGCTTTTTTTTTAAGTTATTTATTTTTTGTAGTACAGTGTAAAGATAAAATTTTAGCAAGGGTAAACTGAGTTTTAACCCACTTCTTGGCTGCGTTTTTTCTGTGTGCGATAACTACGCCACGGCTTGCTTTCCTTACTTTCATTCAAAACTTAATATATTTCTTTAGAAAATCTATTATTGATTTCTTTCTTTATTTAAAAAAAGACTGGTCTTGTTTTTAAAAAAGGTATGTGTACAATTTCTTTGTTTCTTGAACAGAACTGTTTTGAATGTTTAAATATTATACATGTTTTAAAGAAAAATGTGACCGGGGGGTTCAGGGGGCAGAGCAGGCCCCCCGAGAAAGGACTTTTTTTCTTCTAAAAGCTCTGTAAATTAAATTTTTGTTTATAGTCATCCAATTTTGGAATCTTAAATTTTATGAAATAATTTTGTATGTAAATGAGGTATTTGTTTTAATTTTTCGCAATATGCATGCTTTTTACATCCTAATTTTTGCAATATTTTAAGATTATGCGTTATTATATGTATTTTTGCTCTATTTTTATTGTCGCGATCTCTCAAACTCCGTTAAAAATCTAATTTGTCGGTAAGTGGATTATTTGTTTTTTTATGTGTGATATTTCAAATTCTTTTAAATTTCCATGTTTTAAAACATGTATTTTTGATTTATTTTCATTATCGCCACTTTAAATTGCGCTCTTTTGCATGGTGTCTTCTGGAGTGAAATTCCGGAAGACAAAACGCAAAAGCGCGCCAATGTGGCGATATTTTGAAAACGTGCCAAGAAGGGGGTTAAAACTCAGTCATGCCTTTTAGCAAGAATACAGATTTCTGCGACTTTACATTTGTAGAATTAGATTTAAAAAAACAAACAATGTAGACATTTTTATGTATTTCGTTTGCAAGTGATGTCACCATATCATGGCACTCACTCCCTACACAAAGTCTAAAAAACGAAATTTCGACTTCTTTTCTAGCCTGATTGATATTTGTTTTGAATTTCCAATGATTAGTTTTGGAAGTTCATAAGACAAGTGTAATAAAAAGGAGAAAGGCTACCTCTCTCTGGCCTTAATTTAGATAAATGAGTTTTTTATGCAGAACTATCAATTTCTTACAAATTTTGGATACTGGAACATTTTGACGAGGCGCCTCTTTGATTAATAATGGGTATTCATTGGAAAAGTAGAAAATAACATCCCCCCCCTAAATTTAGGTTAATGAGTTTTTCATACAGAATTTACTAATTTGCTTTAAATTTTGTGTATAGATTCATTCTGATAAAACACTTCTCTGATTTGTTTTGGGAATGCATTGGATAAGTATGCATGGAGGATCAGGAGGACTACCTTTCTTAATTCAGGCAAATGGTTTTCATGTTTAATTAACCAATTTGTTTCATTCTTGGATGCAGGTTCATAGTTATTAGATGCTTCCCTGATTAATTGTGCGGTTCTTTTGTTAAGTACAAAGGAGGGAAAGGTTCGGACAATAACCCTCCCCCCCCCCCTTCTTTAAATTAGTCAAATGGGTTTTTTATTTTTCGAATGGTGTTATTCCTTGAAAATATAAGGTTTTAATAAACAATTAGTATGCGTAGCCTGAGAGCTCAATGCGACCAGTTTAACTGGGCATTGTTTTTGGTTTTATGAACATTAACACTATTTTTTGTTTTATTAACAATGTCCTAGAGTTTGAAAAAAAGACAATCTATGGAGTTTGTGGTCTAGATTTTGTTTATGTTTTTACTAGACCAAACCTCTATTTGTAAAATTGGTCAAAGTTAAAAGTCTGTTGTCATCTCAATTGATAATATAGTGATGAGCTATACAATTTTTATTTTCTACATATTGACTTTGAAATAAATAAAAGAACAAACATTCAAAGAGACTAAATTAATCAATCATTTTGTTTCTGATTCACACATTGGAATCCAGTTGTGAGCAATATCTTAAACTAAAAGGAAAATACTTGAAGGCAATTAAATATAAAATTTAAGTGTATTCTCAAAATGAGAAAAAAATATAATGAAATGCATGAGTTACAGCTAATACATTTTATTTTATAAACAGTTTGTGAACATATGCATATATAGATTATTTTGCATATTTCAATAAACATTCCTCCCTCAAATAATGTTTAAGGTTAGCCAACACTAATTTTATCTTATACATTTTTAATAAGGAGTGTAATGTGGGTATACAGCATATACTTAATGTATTTTTTTTTTCTAAAGAAACATTGTATACTCCCTATTTCTCAAATAAAGCTATAGCACGTTATTTAGGCACGGCATTCATGACTTTAGAATAAGCCTTTATTTTATGTCTACAATACTGTATTATTATTATATAGCTTATTATTTTTTATCTGCTTATTATAATTTTTTTACTACTAAAGGTGAATTAGAATAGGTATACTTATTTTTTTTTTTTCGCGTGGAAGACGAAGTTGTCGGTCTATAGAAATATGAATAACAATATGCATGTGTTCACAAACTATTTATTAAATAAAATATACTTACGATAATCCATGCATATTTTATATTATTTTCTCATTTTGTAAATGTCACACGTGACTGCAAAGTGCGAGAATCAGAGATGTAAAATTTAATAAATTTAGTCTCTTTGTAAAGCTGTAGTTCTTCTTAAAATCTGAAAAAGTGGAATTAAAGTTGGTGAATTATTTCTTCTCAACTTTTTTTTGTTTTGTTTAATCAAAACAGTCATCAAAATTACGTATTCAGCGATAATAAGCCACCACGTTGCCGCTCATTGTCACATATGAGTATGAGTCGCTCATTTTCCCCGATTCATTCTCATCAAGAATCTCCGGCAATCGTTTACGGCAGTCCTCGACTGCGCATGTGCAATAGACTGCCGTAAGATTAATATTCTTACGGCTGCCGTAAAAATAGACACTTCGTTTCCTGAAATGTCAGTAAAGGCTTATTCTGCTGATACAAAGAGTTTCCATTTTCTATATGTTACCGTTTCTGTTCTGCAATTACTGCTGCTAATAATATATCATTAGCTTGAAATTAAATGAGCATTTTGATGTTGGTGAGATACCCGATTTAGTTGTATAGTTTTTGCTAGATTTGGTTTATTATTTCTGAAAATATATTTTGCACCATAAAGCTTTTTCTACAGCAATTCAGACTATTTTCAAACTTTCATTTGTTCAAAGAGAATGGTGCATCTGTTTAATATATTTAAGTGATAAAACATGGATGCTAAAATTTCCCAATAAAGGTTTTAAATTATACCTTTTATTTTGAAATATTGTCAATGTGTTTGTTAATTTTTTATTTACATGTATAATTTTTGTGGAATTTTATACATGTTTACCAATAAAAGAAAACTTTTTGCTTTATTAATTTACTTGTGTGATATGATATATGTACGTAGTGCGATTCAAAAGTTCGAAACAAGTTGTAAAACACATTACCCTGAATAGTTCACAGCACTGAAACATGTCCACCTTCAAAGTAGTCACATTGGGCGATAATGCACTTCTGCCAGCTCTTTTATAACTTCTGAAGCACAGCTAGACGGCCGTTTTTGCAATGTCCTGCACCTAAAAGGTCTCCTGCGATGTTGTTTTCACCTAATCTGTAGACTAAAAGCAGCTCCCTGTAAATGCATATCATTCATTGGAACAGCTAAAATCATACTGCCCTAAGTCCCTTTGATAGGGGAGTTGTGGAAGCAAATTAGTGCGAGTTTTGACGAGGAATTGTTTTACCAGTTGGTATCGATGTGCTGGTGCGTTGTCAAACAGAAGGTGCAAGTGTGTACCCCTGCGAAGATTATCAAGTGTGTTTATCGTCTTCGGTGGATTTTTGACCCTCTTTAAAATGTCGATACCATTCGTAAACCTAGAATTTCACCATGGTAGATTAATCGTACTCCTTTCTTAGCATTTTCAAAGTCTCCATTGGTGTTTTACCTTAATAGTGACAGAATTTAATGCTGCAATACTGTTCAAGAAAAGCCATCTTTCTTACATCGCGGAGCCGAGGTAACATACTTCGGAAGATAACAGATGCACGTGCGGTTCTCTCACATGACATGGGCTAAACCAACATGAGCAAGTAGGAGAGGGTTCGGAAAATACATGTCAAACGAATTTACTTTAGGCACTTGTTTTTGTTGTCAAAAATGGCCGCAGTCCTCGAATTTTTTAATCGTACTAGGTATATGTATATATACATATATATTTTGTTTTTTTATCCTCAGTTACTGAGCTACTGCATTTCATAACCTATAAAGAATGAGCCATTTAATAATCATGATTGCAAAAAATTTAGCATTAAGTGTGGCAGGGGAAGCAAAAAATTAATTAACTTTTACTAATCTGGTCTGCAACACAGCTTTGCACAAAATTAAAAGTCAATAAGACTATTTTATTTGAATTTAATGTAAATACTATTAAAATGCTGTCACAAAACATATCTTATAGTGTCAGCTTGATGTAATTTAGGCAATAGGCAAAGAACCCGAAGATGAATAATTATTCAGTGCATTTAAAGGTCTTTAAATATGCCTATTTTGGTGTGATTTTATAATATTAATACTATGAAGCCAATTAATATGAATTTAAATTAAAGTTTTAACATGCTAAAAGTGAAAAAAAGAATATTTAAATGCATATAAATGTTTTTTCAATAAATTAATCTGAGAATATAAAAAAGATGCTTTTCAAAAAATATACATATTAATAATTCATGTTTATTAATAACATTTTCAACTAGAGCGCCTGCTTTCATTAAACTTGTGATGTTATATTTTTTGTTTTATCAAGTTCATTTTTTAATTTTTTGTGAAATTAATTTTTTTAATCAATATTGATCTGCGTAAAGTTGCTGATTATGCATAACACGTAGACAGTGCCGTGCGAAAGAAGGAAAGCGGAAAGGGCGGTCGTTCCGGGCGCGGAAATTTAGGGGGCGCCAAATTTATACTATAAACGTCATTTTTGGCCTGTCACAAGAAAAATTTGGGTGTAGGGGGCAACAAATTCTAACTTTGTCCAGGGCGCAATTTTCTCTTCGCATGTAGATCAGTTTATTGATCCTTACACCTGCGAGAGCGACGAATAAGAGTACTTATAAGTACTTATAAGTATAATTATTTTTCCACTTTTAGTATGTTATAATTTTAGTTAACGGATAATAAATAATTTTCTTGCTTAATTTTATAGAATTTATTTATTAGTTAAGATATTGCATATATGACCATCAAAATAGTTTTTTGGAAACAAAAATCATAAAACAACTAGATTTCTGAATTAGATGTGAATTACATAGAATAGATTCAGTTCAAGTTAATATTTCTATTTCGATATTTCCTTTTATTACTTATTTTTGTTGAAACCTTGTAAAAATTTCATATAAATATTTATATAATTTAAAAATAAATAAAATGTGGTTCGTGCGAGGTTTAATATTATGTAAAATGTGATTAAAGTGCAGAGCTCATGTCGAGGCTCCGGATCTGCGGATTTATTTGTTAAACAACTGATTGCCACTCACTAAGGTTTGGGAAGAACTACTATTTGGCATAGAAATGAATATATAATCAGTCTTCTAAAAAATAGATGAGTCTTCTAAATAATTTACAAAGTTTTGGAGGATGCTTTTAACTTATGGCGATGGGGAGCGGTTAAGTATGTGATGTGTTGTATCGTTTCTTATGTATTTTTAAATTCTGAATCGAATCACACCATTTGCAACTCAATACAATAATTTATTATAAAGTTATGGTAGATTTTACGAATACAAAACTCGAAACTGTGATTTGTTATTTAACCTAGTTTTGTCAAATTTTTTAATGTTCAAATCATGTTCTATACAGGGTGTTTCGCTACCAGACCGACAAACTTTGAGGGGTGATAGTTGACATGAAGCCAAACATTATTAAATAGGAAACCATGGAGCGCAAACGTCTTCCGTAGGAGCCAGGGGCCATTAAAATTTTAGGTCCAAAACTTCAAACGATTATAAAAAACGGAAAAAAGGGTGGATTCGTTTGCGGTTTTCGCTAAAATCATTCTTTATATCACGTTTTGTTTGTAAAAATTTTTTAAAGGTTACGTTCAAAAATTGTCGATAGAGGGCGCTTTAGACTTTAGGGTAACAAACAACTACTTTTCACTTTTTTGTGCACGGGGTTGTAATTATTCTAAAGTTTAGACTTTAACTTAAATTTTAAGCCCAAAATCGGAAGCATTGTTATCGGGTAACTGGCGAAAATTGAACTGTGAACAGAGGGGGGGATTTTGAACGCTCATAAACATTTGACAAACTAATCGATTTTATTGCGGTTTACGTGTAGGTCATTCCCATGGTAATTAATTTGGTAAAAATGACATACAGTATTGGTGTCCAATTTTTTGTTAGAGGGCGCTTCCGACACATCTCCGAAATTTCAATGGCATTACTCCTGGATGTTTTACTACCAGACCAACACACTACCAGGAAGTGTTTGGGATGGAAAGACGACTCGGAATCATAATATAATGTAATGTCAAAAATATCTTTTTTACGAATTAGGGTTAAAAGAAGCAGAGAAAAAAGCCATTTGACATTTCTACAACACGTTCTGTCGGAACTTCTGGTAAAAGCACATTTTCCTCTTTCGTTGCGCCACTCTATAGCACGATGGGTCTCCTCCACATTTTACCAATGATGTTCGAAGACACCTGAACTTAACATGTGGATAGCGGTGGATAGGTAGTGGTGGCCCGGTTCGTTGGCCTGCCGGATCGTCGCACCTACTTCATTATATCAATTACTTTTTGTTACCTACCTTTATTTTATTACTGTATAACTGTTCTGTATTTTTTAAAATAAACATTGCTGGGTGGGGCTAGTTGAGCTCAAACCAATTGGTAGCCTCTCCCCCCTCCACCACCACCTGGCTCAATCTGAATCTGTATGGACTTCTTTTGCTGGGATCAGTTGAAAAATTGAATGTATGAGACACCTGTACCGTCAGTGGAAGACCTGTCAGCTACCTGTAGCTGCCAGAAAGCTGTCCGAGATGCCAGGAATCTTTCAAAGCGTAAAGAATTGCATGCGACGCTGCTGTCAAGCATGCCCGACTACTTCTGGTCGTAATTTCGGATACCTTTTGTAGTAAAACCTTTAACTAAATTACTTTCTGCCGCATTAACGTGTTCCTTTTTTCTCTGCTTCTTTTAACCACAGCTCGCTAAAAAGGCATTTTCAATGTTGCATTCCTATGTGATTCCGAATCGCTTTGCATCCCTAACACTTTCTGGAAGTATGTTGGTCTGGTAGTAAAACACACAGGAGTAATGCCATTGAAATGTCGGAGATGTGTCGGAAGCGCCCTTTATCAAAAATGGATACACAAGAGCTGTAAGTCATTTGGAATAAAATAATTACCAAGCGAATGAACAACAAGCAAACCGCAACAAAATTGATCAATTTGTATAATGTTTATGAATGTTTAAATTCACCCCCCTCTGTTCACAGTTAAATTTTCGCCGTTACCCGATCCCAATGTTTCCAATTTTGGGATTATAATTTAAGTTAAAGTCTAAACTTTAAAATAATTTCAATCCCATGCACAAAATAACGGTAAAAAGTAGTTGTTCTTTACTCTAATGTCTAAAGCGCCCTCTATCGATTATTTTTGAATGTAACCTTTATAATTTATTTTTTTTTAATCGTGTTATAAAGAATGATTTTAGTGAAAATCGCAAACGAATCGACCCTTTTTTCCGTTTGTTATCATCGTTTGAATTTTTAGACCTTAAACTTTAATGGGCCCTAGCTGCTATAGAAGACGTTTGCGCCCCATGGTTTCCTATTTAATAATGTTTGTCTTTATGTCTACTATCACCCCTCAAAGTTTGTCGGTCTGGTAGCGAAACACCCTGTATATCATATCAAATAATCTCAAATCAATAGCGGATCTAAGTGGGGGAGCAAAGGGCCATTTACTCTCCACCCTCGTACTAATAAAGTGTCTGCAAAACAATTAATCTTAAAGGAAATAGGTTTGTAGAGAAGACAAAGCTCGAGCCCAACGTGGGCCATGCGAGTTTAAATCTATAAGGTTCGAGCTGGGTCAGGTCTTTCTGTTGTAGGGCTGGGCCGGGTCCTGGTCGTATATTTTTCTGCAGATTCGGGTCGGCCTAGACTTATTTTTCTTTCAGATTGATCTCTGTGACTTCTTTCTTCATTGAGATCTGCACTGACCAAAATGTCTTCATAGATAGAATCCGGAAGAAAAAATTTAACGTTTCATCTGTGTCCAACTAAGCCCATGTGAAAAGCATTATTGGCCCGACTGCGACCCATGCACTCCTCCAAATTTTCCCCCTCAAGCCCATGTTGGGCTGGCATCTTGCTCATTTGTTGTTCATAAAAATTACATTGATGTTAAACATTTGTTTAGCAGAATCTTTAAAATTTTAATTTCGTTTTATAAATTACAGAGATGCATTTTTAAAAATCTGCTTTTTTTCTTTGTAGAGCTTTAAAATTGTGATTTTCCTTCATCATTCATTTCTTGTAGTCTAAACTGATTTCTTACTGAATTTCCATTTGAATGTAATTGTCTAAGTCACATTTTTGCGTAGTTTTTATGGAGATAATTTCCTAGATAGCCATTCATATGATTATTTTTCTGTATCCATGAGTTTTGAATATAATCTGAAAATAAATTTTCAGCATAAGTAAGTGGTTTATTAATAATTTTTATTGCTGAATGCAGCTTCAGATTAAATATTTTAGCACGAATAAAACTCTGACCAATCTATCGAAGTCAGCTTTATTTTTAATCGTTTTTTTAAGCTGTCCTAAAGAGGACTGACTTATTTTAAAGTTCACTAACTTACAAATGATCACAACTATTCAAAAGGTATTTGCAGGAAAGTTTTGCAAAATATAAGGGATTTTTTACTGCGATTGATGATTTTAATTTAACGTCAGATGTAACGACAGATTGTGCTCGAAGCAGTAGGCGTTAAATCGGGAACCGAATTTTCTCCGTTCTCTTCTATCAGTATTGTTGAGATAGAAGAAGATTAATTGTATGAAATAAGTCTCATAGATGAAAAGTGCATGGGTGATATGAACCATTGCATATATTTAATCTCCTTCTTTTATATCAATGCATCCAGAACAGAGAAGACAGATATCAGGCTCTAATTTTATTACTATTGCTTTCAGCATCATCTATCGCTACTATTATATAGTAAAATCAAAAATCGACGTAAAAAATCTCCTGACATCTTACTTGACAATCGTTTCATTTTTTTAAAATCTTCCATGCTTTGCATGTTATTAAACTTTGAAATCAGCCACTTCCTTTTAGGGCACCAGGATGTCTCTTTAATGAGTCTCAAAGTATTGTTTACTGAATTACAAGAGATTTTAGACATAAAAAGACAAGCTGTTTTATACAAAATTAATATTTTTTACATAATTCTGAAATTTGCTATGGCATCAAATCTTCAAATTGGCTGCATGGATATTTTAAATAGGAAATAATTGGCCTTAAAAAATTGAGCCTTTATTCAATTTCGGGAATGAACTTCTCGAGGGTTCTGAGATAACAATTTGTTCTAGGAAAGGTTATTGCATGAATAATCTTTCGATTGTGTTAATAAATTAATCTATTTTCATATGTAGCGTTTTCTGCAGTTCCATATATTAAACTTCGAATCATTCTGTTGAGCTGATCCAAAGTATCAGACCAGATTGTGTGATCGTTAAGGTTATTTGGGTGAAATAGTCCTCCAGAAGTTTTCCGGGATGACTCAATTGAAATAGCATTAGCGACTTCAGCCTATACATACCTGGTTCGAATCCTGGCTCGGACTTTTTTCAGCCACTTGGAAAAATTTTAATCTATTGTATAAATGTTTTGTATAGTGGGCATACTATGGCTATATAAGGTAATTATAAAAAAAGCATGCTTTTTGTAGTTTTTCACCTTTGCGGAACACCGCTATACGCAGGAATGTCCAGCCATTCCTTACACGATACTTTTTTCCAATCAAAAACAAAAAAAATTATAAATTTTATAAATTCATTTTTAAAAGTGAAAAGAAAAGAAAGCTTCTGAAATGATTTGGAATTGAGTGAATTTTTTTACTTTTCGATAAATGAATTACATGTTGAGTTATCAGTTCTTGATTAATATTTATGATCTTTCTCGGGTTGTCACATATGTAAATTTGGTAAAAAACACCAAATTTGACAGCATTTTCGGAAAATACCTCTACTTTATTTAATAAAACAGATATAAGTGTTCGGTTACATTGAATTTGAATTAGAACATTTACCAATAATTTACTTTTGGGAATAAAAATCAACTTAGATATGTGTCAGAACGCGGCCAATTTAAATTTAATACTAGCTTTTAGTCTTTGTATGTAAATACATGCACAACTTTTTTGCAAAAAGAAAAAAAAGCCCTTATATTTAAAAGCTAACACTTGTGTTAGATTATAATAAATACAATTGATTGCTTTTTCTGTTTTCTTTTCATTTTTCTTTTTCCCTTACATTCTAGAATATCACAAAATTTCTAATTTAATATTGTCATCTAATGAATCTGCCCAATTTTAACATGTATTAAAACTGAAGCATTGGATGCTGCAAAAATAATTTTCCATTTTGTAGAATTTAAAAAATATATATATTTTAGCATCGAAAATTAGAAATAGTAACGATTTTAAAGAGAATTTAAAAAAAAAATTATGAAAGAATACATTAGTGTTGTTTTAAAAATGCAGAAAACGCTTAATTAGAGATTTTAAACAAATAACAACACATGTGATATTATTATTCCACTGTATTCTTACGTATTTGTATACAGTTAAACCTCCATTAATCGACCTCGTGGTTTCCAATAAAAAGTAGTCGCACCAAGAGGTGGTCTCTTAATGAAGGTTTCGTTTAAATTTAGATTTCAATTGTTGAAAAAAGGTAACAGTTAATGTTGCTAGAATTTATTTTTTTTTCATTAGGATAATTATAAAAAAATTATGTATCAATACAAAAGTTATTTACATAAATTAATTGCTGTAGAATTAAAAAATGAATACGTTGACGTTTGCTTTGATTTTACGATTTTATTTTTTATAACTTTTTTTTCCAAGTCCTTTCGAAATTTATTAAATAAATGTAGTTATTTTTGGATGAGAACAAATAATGACGATTTCGCTACTTGATCTATTTCTTTAAGAGTTTCTTGACAGAATTTGCCAGGAGAATTTATTGACTGTTATTCATAATTTGTCATCAGTGTGAAATTCTTTGTCTAAAAAGGCACAAAAAGGATGAAGCACTTAAAAGTTACCGGAATAAAAAAAAAGTCCAAACTTAGTTTAGAAGTTTGATAAAAAATACATTCTCAGAAATCAATTTCCGTATAAAACCTTCTGCAAGCGACCCAGAAAAAACGGAATTTGTTTCATTCTCTTCAAAAAAAATTGATCGCTTATGGAGGAAGCTGTCACTTGGGATGGTCTCTCAATGGACGTAAAATTAATATTGAGCCTATGGGAATAATTGTCGTTCAATTAAAAAAATGGTCTTTGAGGGAGGTGGTCATACAGGTAAGTTTTACTGTATGTATTTAATCAGAGAAGAGAGTTCTGTAAGATTTCACTTCAAATAACCTCACTTTTCAAATATGATACTAAAAATCTTTACTTATCCCCCTTCCCCACTTCTATAATCCTCAGCATATACAGTTGTCCACAACGAAATCTCGAGATTCGATTGAAAATCAAATTGAAACATGACCAAAAAGTTTCATCTACTCGAAACCGAAATGAATGCAAATTAATCGATCGGGTGTAATCTACATTTATAGATTTAATATCAATAAAAAAATAAAACCAATGTGACTTGCACCGAAAAAAATTACCCTCGACCGAAAACGCACATCAGATAGGATATTCCAAATTTCCTAAATTGCCCATCTCCCTTGCGGACTGACTCTCCAGATCTTATGTTCATAAGCGTGCAGATTATCACAGGATGGAAATGAATTAGAGAGGTTAAAGTTTGATATACTTAAACATATTTACATATGTATAAATCTTTTCCTAGTAATGGCTTTTGTCAGAATGTACATCATATACATACATATTTGAAACTGGTAGAAATAAATTTTTGCTAAAAAGTGCATGAGCTATAATTCATTGTTTAAAATTAATTTGAAAAAATACATAGTTTATAAATAAAATTTACAAAAAGAAAGAAAAAGAAAGTTGATCAGTTGATTGGAATGTTTTAAAAAAGGGTCTATTTTTAGGAATATTTTTTTTGAAGGATTATGTTTTAAAAATAAATATTTTGAGAAACATTCTGCTTTAAGCATAAAAGTTTGTGATGATCCTTGCGAATCCTTTAAAGGATTCAATTATTTCCTAGACAGATATCTGATATGTCGATTGCTTGTTTAACAATTTTTAAATAGTATTGCTTTATTTAGTGACATTATTAATAAATCAATTGTTAGAAAACAAGTCACAATTTTACAGGATGATTAGTGGCAAAGTTAGAGTGCGTTCACGGACCGCAACCTGGGGTACGCAGGGTTACACATGGGTTATCCGAAGTGTTCCGAGACCGACACCACGTGACTTTTTCTGCGTTCCTTTGGCGTCAGAGCCGGAACTTACCAAGACTTCGGGAAACCCACACTACCTACGACATTTTAAAGTGTTAAAGTGATTTCGTGGTTGGGAAATCTGATTTGTTTATCATTTGATATCTTAAAAGTTAATTGGAATATCGACTCTGCTAATCGCTTGCGAGCGTAGTAAATTGCAGGTTCAAATCCCGCTGTCTCCATTGCACCCACTTATGTGTGGAGATCCCGGTTGTATTTCTCTCGTTTGTACAATTTCTGTGCTATCTCGTCGCTGTACGTATAAAAAAATACTTTTGGAACACTTTTCTTTCTAAGAAGAGTAATAGTAGAGAAAATATCATAATCTTCTCAGCTGAAGAATAATCTATTTGCACTATAAAAATCCAGTTGCCCCCATGTTTGTTAATGTAAATATAAAAGGCATCTTAGTCTGAACTCGCTCTTAGTATAAGGTATATTTTCTATTATCGTACATAAGACATTTAGATAATTTTATGTAAATCTGCAGGGTAACTATTATTGCATTGCAGATTATATATGAGCATTAACACAATTGCTGGATAATAATATTCGTAAATTCTGTTGGTTATACAAATTATTTTATATAACCAATAGGATTTATAAACACCCTGCAAGGTGCAAAAATTTAATTTTACTTAAAACGATACAGTTCAATTTAAGACCAAAATTAGACTTTCAGAAAATATAGCTCTTTGTGTCTCCAATTATATGAACTATTGACGATTCAAGTGCTCAAATGCGCCATCTGATGGAGAAAATATACAATATCTAGCTTCAGGCAAATTCCATGCAAGCACATTGAATTACATGTATTTTTAATTTTGTTCAGAAAAATATCATTATTGTTTCTTTTTTCTTTAACAATTTCATATTTCATGTGACATATGCGTTTTTTATTTTATGACAAAATGAAAATTATCCGAATTTGAATATCTAAACCTTAAACGAATTAAAAATGAAAAATAATTCCAATAGCACTTTAGCATTAGTTGAAGGAAAACCTTTCATGCCCTGACCTTTGTGATTAGCACTTCTATAGGCCCTTTTAAGTACCAGTTTAGGAAAGTTTCCTAAACTGGAGTTAAGTTTCCAGTTTAGGTTTTTGCCGTGCACACTCTACTGTCCAGTAAATGTCTTGTAGTGCACTTCAGTAATGAGTATAAGTTATGTTTAATTAGATTTGAGATTATATTTGAAGTTTTTCAGCTGTAGATCGTTACATCGACTGAATTGTTTTATGTATATTATTAAACGTTTTCCATAGTAAAATATCATAAGTAGAGTAACAGAAAATGAATATTACCTATTTAAAAAGCACAAAATGTACGCTTGCCACATTTTAAAGATTAAAAAAATATATAGTAGATCTTCCCTGAAAACTAAACTTTTATGCGGGTAAAAATATTTAATTATTGAAATGCAAAAATTAAAATGTTAACTATATTGATTTTTAAGAAAGTTTGAATAAAGAATTATTACACCACTGTAATGTGAATAAGGTTCAATGTAAAAAAAAAAGACTGAACCAATGATTAGGTAGTTTTAACATAATTTTTTGTTGAATATAAATCAGAATGGTACTTGGGAAAACTGGATTTTGAAAATTTTCCTAAACCTAATTTTTTTATAGATTGAAGAAATTACAAAAAAAAAAAAATAAATAAACAATTATGACAATCTTTTAATGTATTGTAAGAAGATCTCACATTTTGATGATACGGATTTTGATTAATGATTTTATGTAGGTGAAAGGTTGAGTATGGAGCATTACAATTTATAAAAAAGTTATTAGTCACAAGGTCAATTAAGATAAGGATTTACTTGTCTGCTACATAAAATTCTAATACCTATATGCTTGTGTATAAGTCACCCCCCCCCAAATAATCAAGCATTTTTTTCTTTAAGAATTTTCGCGAATAAATCGAAACACATTTCTGATCGTTTGCCCCAAAATAATAAGTAATCGAGGCAAAGAAAATAAATAAATAAATAAATTTTCCACAAATTACTAATAAGAATTTTTTTTAATTAGATGTTTTATTTTAAAATTGTTTAATCATGTGAAACATAAGAAGCTTACACTATTTTGAAACTTATTCACATCAATTTAATTATACTTAAAATGATAAAAAATCTTTTGAAAAAATTAATTAAGTCTTGTTTATATGGATAATAACTTAGTACGCTAAAATATAGTATTACTTCTTTGCATTTTAGGGCATTTAGGAGAGAAATCTAGAAGCATTCTCAAGCTTAATTCTTTTAAGAAAGCGATTTAAATGTTAAAATGAATGCACCTATATTAAAGGGAATTTTATATTGAAAAAATGGGTGCAGATTACATGGCTTATTGTCAAGTATTTTTATTTATTTAATTATTTTTTGTCAATCACAGGGAATATGATCTATTTTCTGCTTTTTTCACTCTCTCCAAAATGGACCCATATGTAATGAGTTAAAAGACTTCCCTATTCATATCTGTGAAAAATTTATTTTTTACTAAATCGTGTATAAGTCGGTAACCCAAAATATCAAAAACCTTAAAAATTCACTCCCAAATATTTTCTAAAATTCATCGATTTATACACGAGTATATGCGGTAATTCACTTTAACACTGTTGGGTTTCCTCTTTTTAGTCAACAAATGGCCGTCAAAATTATTGCTTGGACGGAAACATGTAAACTGCAGCAATTGATCAACTTCATGAGAGACGAAAAAATATATTTTTTATTCATTTATTAATATTTTCATATAAAAGCGTAAGATTTGGAATCAACTGTAGTAGTGGATCTACCACTTGGAAGAAGAAAAAAAGGGTTGTTTATTTTTTTTAATTCGTTTATTTTTTTGGAATAAAGGTGTGTGATTTGGGATCAATTGTATTTTTTTCAGAGTGGAGAAAATCTACTTTTGTGGCATGTACACTAGAGAGGGGTAAAAAAATGTTACTGGTACTGAGGATCGCAAAATATTTCAAATTAGTGGTCCGTTGAAAAATGTTTTTTGGTCTCAGAGCAGAGGACAATCAAGGATTTGAACGTTGGTATGGTTAGTGTTCATGAATACTTTGATCGCTCGATTCCATTCCACAGAAAACATGTTTTAAGAAACATCAAAATTTCATACTCATTTCTTTTGATATATACTTGAAATAGTGTTCAATAATCCATTAAGAATTTTCCCGACAGACCATAATGTAAAATGGAATTATTTTCACTGTACCTCTGAACGAACTGTAAATACTACGAAATTCATTTTCAATAGTGGATGTGGGATAGTAATCATCTATCAATTACATGATAGTCTGATTAATTACAAAAAATTTGATAATGGTCAGGTGAGAGACAATTAAGTCGAATCATTAAACAATTTTTCAAGTATGTTTGAAGGTGTTAAAGGGAGATTGAATTAGATAACGAAAGCAAAAAATATTAAATGCTTTTTACCAACATTTGTTGATATTTAAAAATCACATCAGATCTTTATACTTTTATGATAGAAAGAAACAGAATTCAGAGCATCATGAAACAAAGAAATTTAATAACTACAGGCATTAGTAATAACATTCTAATCCAATTAGGAATTTTCTATTTATAGATTCCTGATGAGAACAGCATAATTTTAAAACATTATATAGCAATTTTTATTTAAGTTTTGAAACCTCACCAGACTGCCTTTTAAAATAACAATCAGTGTATCAAGCCCATTTAATTATATCTTATTTTCAACATTATGGAAAAATCGGTGCAGTACCCCTTTAAAAATAGTATTTTGAGCAGAACTTCCTCAGTCCTGATGTCGCCTGTTGGGATAGTAAAAAACATTCTTTAAATTTATTTAAATGCTTCTAGAATTGTTAAAAATATATTTAGATAATTTTTAATGAATATGTGCACAAAGGGCCCAACTTAGACAGTGGGAAGGCCCTGAGGGCAAGCATTATTGGGAAAGCCCCCTCCCTTCTATCTTTTAAAAATTTTCGTGAATTATACGAGAAATATCTGAAACTTAATTTCACATTTATTGTACGTATACATAAATTCATACCAAGTATTAATCAAATCTATATACAGTATCGCAAAACAGATAAGTTTAAGAAACTGAAGAATACAATTTTTTTGTGGTTATAGCAATTATAAAAATAAACATAAGCAGTTAAAACATGCAGTTATTTCAAGCATAATAATTCTTCATCATGATCAAGCATAAGCATGCATTTGGACGATTCATCATATGGAAAAGCCAGTGAGGCTATATAAATATTAATAGCAAAAAATTTTAACACTTGTTATGATGTTATTACATTCCTCATGGTGTACCAATTTACTTCGGTATAAAATTTCTTGTTATGACAAATTATTTTAAGCATAAATCAGCAGATAAGAGATGCGTGAGATACAGTAATATTTTAATGAGATATATTTATTGAAAAATACTTTATGAAATCAGTAGGAATGAAATTAAATATCACAAAATAAAAAGCTCATTAAATAAAAATCCGTTCACTTTTTTATTAATCATTCGGCTCCCTTTTATGTGTGCATATCATAAGTATCAATATACAGGTTGATGTATTATTGGAGATGTTTTATAGAAATTTTAAACTGATTTTTGTAGTCCCATATGATAATTGTCTCAGGATTAAGGAGGCTTAAATGTTATAAGAAAGAGAGTTTTAAAATAAGAGAACTTCAGTGTGAGAAATTACTTTTAACAAATCTTCTGGCTTGAATATTCTCAATCGTTAACAGGCTCAATCTTTACAGATATATAATTCTATATTACATTGAAAAAATAATTGCAATAGCTTTGTAATATTATAAAAGATAAAGCCTGATAAAAAATGTGTTTGTCAGAAATGACTTTGAAGGTCCCCTTTTGCTGATTTGCTAGTTTAAATTGGCAAAATTTTTGTTGTTAGTCATTTCATTTTAGTCTCTATAATATTTGGAACAAAACACTATTTTAATAGTATAATATGCCAAAATTCTCCCCAAAAATACATATATAAATTAATTAATCGCAGTTAACACATTATGAGAGCGAAAATTAACAGACTGCTCTTTTGAGATTTTTTTAAATATATCTCGCACAAGTTTTCACAATACATTAATGGATGCTTCCTTAAAAAAACTCTTTGAAGAGAAATTAGTGTTGCATATCTCACACAAAACTTTACTCCCTAGACTGTATTAAAAAATTTTTGCTTAACATATAAGTCCATAAGAATTTTGTTGCATATCTCTCACACAAAAGTTTTTTCATAAGTATGAACCAGATGTCTGCTTAAATGAGACTTCCAAGAGAATTTCTTGTTTCATGCCTTACAAACAAAAGCATTCTCACCAGTATGAATTAATACGTGTTGGCTTAAATTACTCTTTTGAGAGAATTTCTTGTTGCATTTATCACACAGAAAAGGTTTCTGACCAGTATGAATTAACAGATGCCTGGTTAAATGACTCTTTTGAGAGAATTTCTTGTTGCATATTTTGCACACATAAGGTTTCACACCAGTATGAATTAATATATGCTTCCTTAAATCACTCTTTCGTGAGAATTTCTTGCTACATGTCTCACAAATAAAAGGTTTCTCACCAGTATGAATTAACAGGTGTTTCTTTAAATTACCCTTTTTAGAAAATTTGTCGTTGCAGATTTCACACACAAAACGTTTTACACCAGTATGAATTAATAAATGCCTTCTCAAATCACTCTTTCTTGAGAATTTATTGTTGCATGTATCACAAACAAAAGGTTTCTCACCAGTATGAATTAACAGATGCATGCTTAAAATTCTCTTTTCAAAAAATTTCTTGTTGCAGATCTCACACACAAATTTTTTTTCACCAGTATGAATTAACTGATGTGTGCTTAGTTTACACTTCTGA
This sequence comes from Maratus speculifer, assembly GCA_964019185.1. Lineage (NCBI taxonomy): Eukaryota > Metazoa > Arthropoda > Arachnida > Araneae > Salticidae > Maratus > Maratus speculifer. The sequence continues at coordinate 6,084,138 of CAXHSM010001350.1, read as the reverse complement.
GAGAATTTCCTGTTACATATTTCACACACAAAAGGTTTGTTACCAGTATGAATTAAAAGGTGCATGCTTAAATAACTCTTTCGTGAGAATTTCTTGTTGCATATCTCACACACATAAGGTTTCTCACCAGTATGAATTAACAGATGCTTTCTTAAATCAGCCTTCCGTGAGAAATTCTTGTTGCATATTTCACACACAAAAGGCTTCTCCCCAGTATGAATTATTAGGTGTGCGCTTAAATTACACTTAAGGGTGAATTTCTTTTTGCATATCTCACAGACAAAAGATTTCTCGCCAGTATGAATTAAGAGGTGTTTCTTTAAATTCGCTTTCCTTGAAAATTCTTTGCTGCATACCTCACAAACAAACTGTTTCCCTTGCTGTGAGTCAGAACCTACTTTTCCTAAAGCTTCTTGTAAAGAAATATTTTGCTGCATATTTCGCACTTTAAAAAGAGTCTTGAGTGATGTGATGTGCGTCTACATTCATAGCATTGTGTATCTGCAATAAATAAAAGTAACGCAGTTTATCACCTTTTAAGATTAATGAAAAAGAAATTTACAAAAAAAAAACTTATTATGAAATGTTAATTTAACATAGAAAACTGAACTGAAATAGACTCTTAAATACCTGATGCTTGGAGAACCAACAGTGTGTCAAATTATTGTTCTAACGGCATAAATATTTAAACAATAACCAACTTCAGAGTAAATAAAATAAATAATTGCCACCATAAAATAAATAACATATATAAAAAATTAGAAATAATTCTTATAAATGAAGAGTAAATCAAATATGTAGGAATAAAGCATTTATAAATAGAAGAATTTTTATAACATTTATACATAAAATATAAAGCAAACTTGTGCAGAAAATTTCATAACTTCATATTGCCTGTGAAAACAATGATACATTGATTAAACAATGAAGATGAAGGAATTTATTTTTACGACAAGGGGAATTACAATATTTAGATGCATTTAGGGGAAATTTCTCCAGATTTAAGAACTTATTAAACTAACATAAATGACTACTGCGGAAAACATTTTTCATTATTAAGGCAATTTACATTGTATTGCAATAATTTAACCATTTATTAGCATTTTAACTATTTTTAAAGTCGCATATAATAGATTATAAATAAAACAAAATACATTTTCTTTAAGTTTCAATGTACAGCTTTGGAATGCACTTGCAGATCTGTCTTTGCAAATTGGACTATAAAATCTGTGAAAAGAATCATTAAACAGATTTAAAATCGAGTATCTTATAGTATGTAGAGAATAAAGTAATAAAGGCAAAACTTCAGATGGCAATTAAAAAAAGAAATATTTTACTCAGAAACAAAACAATTAAATGATCAGTATGTTTAATAAAATTATCAAAAGTATAAAATTTAACATTAATGATGTTGCAGTCATTTGATGTTTTTTAAGCAGCATAAAAATACCTTTTTAAGAGCAAGATTGTAGAATTTTATATGAAAGTGCAGAAACGGATTTGTAGTAAATAATAGTGACTTTATACATTGGATATATAATGCTTCAAACTGCATTATATACCTAGTAACTTAAGGCACTGCAAGTATACAATACAAGTCGGACTCAAATATCTTATGTTAAAATTTCTTTCTACCTCCAGCTCATTAATAAAATTTTCACATATTCATAGCTAAATTGTTTCACAGCAAATGCTACCCTTATACACATTATTCAATTAAATATTATATTATTTAATTAAAGTGGATATGAAAAAGAAAATTACACTAATTTATTTGTATATTATTTCTTACTGGATTACAGTTAACATTTCTTTTATAAATAATAAATGTTTGTACTGAACATCTAAGTAAAAAGTCGTTTCGGCAGGAAGAAATAGCAGTAAAAAGTCGTACCGGAAGGAAGTGGTATATTTGTTGGTTTTAAAATTTTGCAAATTTCACTCAAAACTAATTTTACTCAAATTTAAAAAAACTAAAATGTGAAGAACCCGATAAAATATTATTCCTCAATACTGAATTTGAATGAAAATTGTACCATATTAGTAAGCTATAGCCAAGTTAGCATCATTTATGGATACTTTTTTTGGTTGCCAAATTTGGTGATATTTCGTCAAGTGCCGCCAAGCTTTAAAAAAAATTTGAAACTAACAGATATTAATAATATTTAAGCATTGTGCGACAATGCATGGTGCAAATGGCCACTATTTTTGAACAAGATGGTTGATGAAGCTGGTCAACAAACTCGGTCGAGACATTGGTACATACTTTACATACAATCAATTTAATCCAAAACAATTTATAAATACGAGATTTACAGCATGACAGAATTCACATTGTTTCGTTATTTCAGCAACTGTAGAAATTCAAACTGCTATATCTCAGCCATTTTTAAAGATAAAGATAAAAGAAATCATGTTTCAGAATCTTTGTATTAAGATAAAACTGTCAAGAAGAAAATATTTTTCAATTTTTAATTTATTTGAATTATTTTTTAAACTCAAAAAATTCAAATGGCCGCCATTTTTAAATAAGTTATATGTATATATATAAGTCAACATTTTTATGTAGAATGGTTTTGGGATCTGGGGATCATGATCAATGAAAACATACCTATTTTTTCCCGAAAGTGCCTATCATTGATGGCTGCAATAGGTAGGTTTTTATTTTTTGTAATGAAAGCTACCTAAAATATTAAATACAGTAGACTCCCTCAAATCTGCACAGCTTGGGACCAGAGGTTGTGCGGATTTTAGAATTTGGGGATTTCTGATCATTGCTTTGTTTATATTTTTTAAACATTAATTTGAATTTAATTAATAATGAAATCAAAAGTATAATAAATGCTTACAATATACTAAAATAATAAAATAAGTAATAAACTAAAATAATAAAACTTTGGATAATTTTTCAAATGATTAAAATACTAAAAGCAAAGATCAAGTTAATAATCAATAATGTACAATTAAATATTCATTATAAAGATTAAATGTCATTTTCCTAAAATATTTGATGAAATATGCCTCATAAACATATATTACTAATTCACATCAAAATCATAAAAAGGGAAGTTATATTTCAGGTTTAGCCAAACTTAATAGCCGAAAAAGTTTAATTAATACATAAATATATTTGGTTGGAAGATTGTAATTACAAATTATATCAGCAGTAACTTGAGTTTTCAGAAAAAAAAACTGTTATTCTTTCATGAAAAAACATGAATTCAGTAATATTAATGAAAAATTACAAATTAAAATACATAAGGAAATGTTATAAAACTAAAAAAGTCAAATTTTGTCCCTATATTTGAATTGATTATTTCATTATTTAATCTGTAAATTATGTGCGGTTTTTCGAGAGTTGGGGAATTAAGGATTGCAGATTTGAGGGAGTCTACTGTATACATACAAGTACACATTTAGACGTAAAATGATTTTGTTGCCTGGTGGTCATAATCGGTTATACCAAATTTTAATATATATACCAAAATTTGGTACATATATTACCAAATTTTGTATACCAATATACCAAATTTTCTTTTAGAGTACTTCGATCAGATCGCTGCAACAGGTAATTTTATTTTTTACAAGGAAAGCTACCTAAAATGCTAAATATCGTCTAAATTAAATTTCTTTATCAATGAAATTATACTTTACAATTCAATTTATCTAATATAGTGTAATCAGCAATAGCATCTTGGCACTGATGACATGTATTACTTACCTTTTATTAATAAAACACAACTGTGCTACATGATTACACTTAACGTCAAACATGTGCATGGAATTGAATGACATTAATTGAAGATTTAATAAGATTTAACAGAAATAGAAAAAGTACTTGAAAAAAATATCAAAACAAAGTTTGTTTTTTAATTTTTTTTATACATATAAATTTTTTTTATATCTTGTATTAGTAGTCACAATTTGAAACCTATATAAATTTTGATGAAAGAATTTTTTTAAAGGAATTATTACATTAATTCATAATAAACTTAAAGAATTAACTTCAATAAACAAAATCCATGCTATGCTCCTTAATGTAAGACTTAAAAGAATTAAACTTTTAGCTAAAGTTTTCAGAATTCTTTTTTTTTTTAAGTTTGAGTTGTTATTAAAAAATTAAACTCTATTCGTATAAAAAAAATTAGAAACATATAACCAAAAAACATTATTTATACCCAAGTTATCAATTAAGTCTTGTATGATTGATATTAGAAATGAAAAATAAGCAAAAAAGTTTCTTACTTTGGCACAATCAAAGAAGTTTTTCCCTATGATATCTAAATCTAACATTCTTTTCATCATATGAAAATTTGATTATGCTATTCTCATAACCGTATTTACCATTTTTGTTTATTAATATGTTTTCAAATTTGAAGTCGCATTTGTAAGCTACACCTTGGAAAGTAAACATTCAAACTATTAACTTTTACCAATAATCTCAGTAAGAATGAGCAAAAATTTCAGATATTCTTGTCTTTCAGACACATTTGTGATGAAAATATTCAGTTTTATGAAACAAAATGATCGTTTTCTTTTAATATGATGTATTTTATAATCACATTTTGCTTTGTGTCTCAAACTCAGTATAAGTTTGAAAAAAGTTTGAATAGTAAAAAGAAAAAGTTTTGAATAGTAACAGCTTCATGAAGGAAAGTGCCAGTTTTTAAAAGCATGACGTCATTTTCTGTTGACATTATTTGAAAAAGTTATTTTAAGTTATAATGAGAAAAGGGCATTATAAAAGATATAATCAGTAAATAAAATCTATTACTCCTCTGAAACAATGGAATTAATCCAATTTCTACCATTTTGAAGAAATGTCATAATTTTTTGTGCAATTTTTGTTTGTGACACAAGGATATCTATTTACCAAAACTTTTTTTTTTTTTTTTTTTTTTTTTTTTTTTTTTTTTTTTAGTGAAATGGCGCTTTTTTTTTAGTCAACAAGCATTAACTTAAGAATTATCTTTTTGATGTGAAGTCAATTACAAAAATATTTTGTAAAAAAAAATTCTTTTATAAATTTCTCATTTCTTGATAGCTGATAATGAATCGTATACTTTTTTATTTTAAGATTCATGTACGTGCATAAAGAAAATTGTTTCTGTTTTCAATTAGTTGAATGTCAATATCGTTTTAAGTAAAAAAGAAAAAAAAAAGACTTTTAATATGTTTGGTTAAAAGTTTTCATGTTAAGGGGCTCCATAACTAATTTTTTGCGGACTCTAGTATAGAATAGAACTTCTTTAAAGACATAAAACCGATATAACCCTTTCTTAAATTAAGTATGTGCCGAACAATGCTTGGCAACATAAACCTATTATACATAATACACATGATATAAAATACACCTGCTTTCCAATCAAGATCAGTGGTTACAACTAAATGTAAATAACACATGTCATTGTTGCAATATTTTAGTTTATGCATCTACGAAATACCAGCATGATATTTAATATTTCTGTTATTATTTTCTGTCCTCAGAACAGTTCTTTACTGGGGAGGGAGCACCAATATATTTTATAAATTATTTTAGCGATAGTTTGCTGTAACAATTGCAAAGTACTTCTATTTTATTCATGTGCAAATGCATGAATTGCAAATATTGTTCTGATCAACATGATTCTTATTACATTCGTTTCATTTAAAATACAAATATTTCATTCATTTTATTTAAAATACATCTACATAAAATACACATATTGCAAACATTTAAAATACATGACTTTCACACATTTTATTAAAAAGACGAAAAAATGAAAGTCGGAAATAACACTATAAAGCAAAAAAATCTATTTCATCATCAAAGTAATTTTTCTACTTTTCCTGTGTGAAAAATAATTCTGATACTGATGGGAACAAAATGCTATTGGTGAGAAATGTGACGGGCTAACATAAATGTATGGAAAACCATTTCACACATAGTAAATTTCTTAGACATTTGTAAGAGAAATGGGGACAGGCGTCATATACACACCACATTGGCCCGGACTTTACCCCGCCGATTTGGCAAAAACTTTGCTTTTGAATATTGCATTAAGTATTAATATTTATGTCTTATTGTGATTTTTATATTTATTATGTTTATTATTTAGAACTGTTTTTATTATTATTATTATTGCTTTAACTGTTGTTTCTTTTTAAAAATAATTTCTTGAAACAAAATAACCAAGATACTATGTGAGGCATAATATCACTAGCAAAAGCCATGCTTTGTTTGGATTCGCGAAGCATTATTTTATAAAACAGATATTTGAAAGTAACTATATTTTTTAATATTATTTTTGCATCTTTATTAAACAAAAACGTTATTTTATGTTTTGGCGCGTTTTAATTCTAGAAATGTAAGTTCAGCCAAATAACTATCAATTTCCTAGGAATTTTTAATTTATGATGTAAGACTGGAATAAAAAATATTTTCGAAGCAAACTTTTACAAAATATTTTTAAATTTTCAACTAAAAATTCTTTTAAAGATGTTTTTACAATTTCCAGTAGCCACTGGTGTTTTTTAAAGTTGTTTGAAATATGCATGTTTCCAATCTTTGTAATTAACATCAAATAATCTTTGATAGCTACTTTAGAATAATATATTTGAAGAGAGCTTGAAGAAAGTTACTTCTTCAAAATCCTTTTTTCTGAAAAAACATTTGAAATCTGCTCCCGTTGATACTATGAATTTTTAACTGTAAACTTTTTATTCTAATCTCTTCGTTTTTATACATGTTAGCGCATGATAATTTTTGATATTGTAGAATTTTGCGTAAGGAAAATTTCTATTGAATGCTTAATTTTGAAGGATTTTCACTCTCGACTCCAACGTTACATACGTTTTGAAGCCAACTGGTGCCTATATATCCTCAATATCTAGAACTGCTTCTAATGTTAACTATCTAATGTTAAACCTTGGGATTTATGAATTGTAACAGCAAAAGCTAACTGCAGAAGAAATTCTTTCCTTGAGCAATTTATGCTTCCATTTTTCCAGAATTCAATTATTGGGGGAATTGGTACACACCAATTCTTATAAGTTAAATTACTGTAGTATTCAAATTTATCCATGATTATTCGCGATATCTGCTCTGGTGGCTTGTGATTTTCTTTAATACGTGCAACAAAGTCTAAAGTCCCGTTCACTAAACCTTTTTCGGTCCACAAATAAGAACGTAACATTACTTTAGATACAAATGATAAAGTAAGAAATGGTTAAAGTCCATTTGTCATTTCTGTATCGGCCAACTTTGCTTTAGTACATTTATAAAGAGCTTGAATCGAGGCAACAAGTTCACGCAGTTCTTTTAATTTTTCATTTATATAACAAATTTAACAATTAATTTCATTTGTTTACAATTCTTTTGTTGCCACTTTGCAAAAATAAATTAATAAAAAATCCATAATACAATTCTTTTAAAATGTTTAAGTGTCATCTGTGCAAACGATTTTGCTGAATAATGAAAACATATTTTATTTATTAAATTAATCATAATTCTATCTATAATTACTTACTCCATGATTTATATATATATTTTTTTCTGAAAATATACGCGTTTCATTTTTTATTTATTTGCTAAAATGCGTCCGTATTGGAAAGGCATGTAAAATAAATTAATTAAAATAATAATTTTTTTAACGTTTTACTGTAAAAAAAAAATATATATATATTGTGCAAATCTACAGATCATATTTTATTTTTGTGTTTAATTTCAAGTCAAAATATTGAATAGTTTTTTTGTAAAGTGTACGACAAAGTGTAATTTGAGTGGCCTAATAAAGGATTCGCTTCGCTCATCCTAACAACTGTATTGCAATTGCGCCAATGTGGTGTGTATGTGACGTCTGTTCAGAGAAATCTAAAACAAAAATTTTTGCAGGCAAGTATTTAGACAGCATTATTAATTACATTGAAATTACTGTTTAAAAAACGTAAACAAACATTGACCAGAAGTCCGCAAAATTTTAATTTCTGCACAACTTCTGGTCCCAACTGTGGGGATTTGAGGGAGTCTACTGTAATTGAATTCATCTGATTATAGGAGTTTTTACCGGAATTCTACAAAAATCTATCCTTAATGTTATGTTACATACTGAAATCTCCCATGAGAAATTATCTACCAGTACAAAATCCGTTCAGCAAACTCGAGTTATAACAGACAAAATTAAATTTTCATTACAATTTAATTACATTAGATTAAGCATGTAACTCTATTTTCCTAATATTACCTTCTATTTACATAATTTACAATTGAATGTAACAAATTACTCAAAAAACTTGTTGTATACTTGAAAATTTTCTGTTATTGTGAATATCATTTGGACAGATGTCATACTCATATCTTTTTGGCTTAAAATCAAATTGCTTGGCGACAAAGGTAAAATCAAAATCTTAATATATATTCGTAATATATCCAATTACATAATATCGTAAAATATTGAAAAAAAATCTTAACATAGTAAAAAAAAATCTTTTTGTACTTTTTTTATAAGGAAGGAAAACTTGAAACCTTATACAGTAATGATTAATGTACATACAGTAGACTCCCTCAAATCCGCACAGCTTGGGACCAGAGGTTGTGCGGATTTTTGAATTTTGAGGATCTTTGGTCATTGCTTTGTTTAATTTTTTTAAACAGTCATTTGAGTGCAATAAATAGTGCGATCGGAACTATAATGAATGCTTACAATATAATAAAATATTAAAATAAGTAATAAACTAAAATAATAAAAATTTAGATAATTTTTTAAATTACTAAAGTACTAATAACAAAGGCCAAGTTAATAATCAATAGTGTATGATTAAATATTCATTATAAAGATTAAATGTATTTTTCCAAAATTATTCAACAAAACTTGCCTCATAAAAGTACATTACTAATTCACATCAAAATCATAAAATAAGAATTTTTTTTTCAAGTTTAGCCAGACTTAATAACCAAAAAATCTTAATTAATGCATAAATATATTTGTTAAGAAGATTGTGATTACCAGTGATATCAGCACTATCTTCATTTTTTTCCAAAAAAATTTAATCTTTCTTCATGAAAAAAACATGAATAGAGTATTATTAAGAAAATTACAAATTAAAAAATGTATGGAATTGATACAAAACTAAAAAAATCAAATTTTGTCCCAATATCTAAATTGAAAGTTTCATTGTTTACATCCATAAAATATGTGCGGATTTTAGAGAGTTGCGGATTTCTGGTTTGCGGATTTGAGGGAGTCTACTGTAATAAATCAGTTACATCACATTTACTCGATGTTAAGGGTCATTTAGAATATCCCCTCGAATCCGCATTCAATTCACACCGATTCCATCATTGTATTTCTGACCTATTTAGAATGTGCAGATCCGGTTTCAACCTAAGGCATTTTTCACCCCTGCTATCTCCTAGGGCACTAATCCGGAATGTACCCATGATTCCTTTCGGGTGTACAAAGCAAGTGTCCGTCTCCGCCCATTTTCTCGGCGCTAATCTGTTTAGGAGAACTGGCAAATTTTTTCCAATGGGCTTTGTTGAAAGATAAACCTTGTATAGTATGTTGGTTAAAACCAAATTATTTAATTGTTAGGTTTTAAATTGTGCATTTTTTGCTATTTTCTCTCTTGTGGAGTTTCTTAATGATCTTTTAAATTAGTTAATAAAGAATAGTTATAAACATGTAAAGATCAGTTGCTTTGTATTTTTATATAATTGATAATTAGATAATTAAACTAAATTATACTTACAATTAAATAAACAAAATTAAATTAAAATTAACATGAATAAAATGTAATAATTTTTATTGCATAAAATTTTATTTCAAATAAAATTTCAATAATTAAGATACCTTTAAAAGTTACTCAAACTTTAAAAAAATAATTACATGAACATTTATTAAAATACAATGTATCCTAAACTTACATTAAAAACAATTTTATATTACTGTTGAAAAATATTAGTAAATTCTACTAATTTCATACTTAAATTATCATTTTTTTAAATCTTATCTTCATATGTAAAAATTGCAATTAATTTACTATTCTTTTTACTAATTACCCATTCATTTGTAATCATAAAGTAGTGGAAGGTTAGCATAATTATTTTTCCCTTTCCCTATATTATTATTAGTATTTAAATATATAATTGATAAGGATTTTAAATATACATAATTAATTAATATTAATATTTAAATATACATAGATAATATTCATATTTAAATGTGAATGATCCATATTAAGTAATATTATTATTTAAATATCGATAATTAATATTAATATATTTTTTAAATGTACATAATTTAAATTAATTAATATATTAAATAAATATGCATAATTTATATTAAACTAATTTATATTATACAGTACGACCATCATACTCGCCCAATCCACAAAAAAACGGACATGAGAATGAAAATTTAAATTTCTTTAAATATGATTGAAATCTTGCATATTAACTGTTAAGGGTGTACTATTTCATATTTTATCAAAAAAGATTTACATTTTTGTCATTAACATACTTATTTTAATTAATAAAGTGACACTATGACTTTGTAAAATAGACTGCGGCAAATATCTTTACATTTCATGGTCTCGTACAGCTGAACAAACATTCTGAAAATCTCCAAACTAGGATATATATGATCTGACAGTTATTATTGAGAGTTTTTAATTGCAGAGAAGTGTTCACTAATCTTCATTACAAAAGGTAAGCATATTTAATTACTCTTAATTATTGTGTCACACCCGCAACAAAAAGTTAAATTTATATCTCTACAGAAAAAAATTTTTGACTTTAAGTTATGAAACTTTATATTCAAAAATAGTTTATTAAGACACTTTGAATTACAGACACAAAAAAAATTAATTAATATTTTAATTATAATTATTGAGCGTTGCGGGCGTGACATGTCCCTGTTGCGGGTGGGACATTTAATTAAAGTCACACCCGCAACGTCTTTTAAAATTGATTACAAATGTATATTTGAACAAATTATATGTAAATTTATATAGGAATAATATGCTGGAAAACATTACTTGGCAGCTTTAACTATGTCGTTTGATTTAATAGAGTGAATTCCAGTTAATAAATAAAAATTTGCATCATCTGAGCATGTGACTCTGTGTGTAGTTGATTTATTCAGTTTGGATTGATAAAATTGTTGCTTTACTGCAAGAAAATAATTTTATTACTGACATATGATTAAGAAATTAATTTAAAAGGTAAGATTTTTATAGAAATGTAAAAAAAGAAAATTAAGAAACAATATTTTAGTAATTTTCTTTAAATTTGTTAATTTTGTTTTGTTTTATATATATATATATATTTGTTATTTGATAGTATTTATCTAATATATATATATATTTAGTTTTTTTTAAATAAGTAAAGTATCATTAGGGGAAGATTTTTTCTCTTTTAATTCAAATTAAATAAAAAGTAGAAGTAAGAATAATAAAAAATGTTAAAATGTTTATTAAGTTAGCATAAAATGTATATAGTCAGTTTGAAATTAACCAAAATTTAACATAATTAACCTTATGTAAGATTGGAAATTTCAAGGGATAAATATTAACAATTTGTTAAGCATATATTTTCGGACTGGAAGTGCTGTATTTATTAAGTTTACACATTAATTTCTTCTCTTTTGCAGAGAATGAAGAGTACAGAAAGATCACGATATCATAGAAAAAAGATTAAAGAAAACCCTTTTAAATATGAAGCATAGCTACAAAAGGAGAAGGAAAGAGACAAAGCAAGGAGAGAAAAGAAGAGAATATTTTAAAAAATCATGGTAAAGGATGGCAATCCTTTTACATTTCATCTCATGGTAAAGGAGTTGTCGACGGGGTTGGTGCAGTTGCCAAGAAATTGGTAACGCTAGCAACACTCTGCAACTATAAATTCAGCTTCAGATTTTGCTATGTGTATAGAAAAAGTCCTAAAAAATATAAAAGAACTCTGCTGAATGTGAAATTTCAGAAGATATTGTGAAAATGCTTCATGCATTCTGGCACCAAGCATAATCGGAGCGCAACATTCAATCGATACATCATGTTTATTTCTATTGACGTAGGAACAATTAATGTCGCAATAACTTCAGAAAGTGATCACAAGAGAATTTGTTTGTTATAATATTTTGTCAAAAAATATAATATCCAACGATAAGAGTGCAGTTGGAGATTTTGTAGAAGTTGTTTTATTCTCCACATTAAAAAAAAAAAAATTAAAAAAGAGATTATATGGAATAAGAATATCTGAAAAAAAAATCAAGAAAATGTGTATATTTGGCTCAGGCAGTCAAATGTATCCATACTTTGACAAGATTATAATATCCAACAATGAATGTGCAGTGGAGATTTTGTAGAAGTTGTTTTATTCTCGACATTAAAAAAGTAAAATTTTGTTAGCAAATAAGACGAATGGATGGTGACGATATAGAATTAAAATGTTTGAAAAAAATTTAAGAAAGTGTGTATATTTGACCCAGTCAGTCAGATGTATCCTAGGGAAAAAAGAGCATTTTTGTAAAAAAAGATACCACCACCAGAAATTATAAATTCAAGATTGGAAATGAAATTTTTTTGATGTTTTCTTTTGTAGATATTATAATTGTAACATTGATTAATTCTTCAATTAAAAAAATCTGCCTTGAAAATATTTGTGTATGTCATTATTTTATTGGCCGTACAAGTCACACCCGCAACAGGGCGTCACACCCGCAACGAAAATTTTGAATATTTTCTACAAAAGCAAGAATTGAGTAAGTAATTTAATTTTTTTATAGAATAATTACTTAAGTATTGCTGTTTAATATTTAAAAAAATCAATTCACTCAGTTGTCATAATTCACAGAGTTTTGCGTTTTTGCACTGAAAGGTGAAAATGCATGTCCTTTTTGTGTCACACCCGCAACAGATAGAAATTATTTTTTTATAAATAAATGGTACATCGAACAATTTTCAGTTTTGGATAAATGTATATGTAAGTGGTCTACAATGAAATTCATACAAATTGAAACTAATGCTCAAAAATATTTTTGCTGGTGACTAATGTAAGTTGTGTAAATGTCACACCCGCAACTTTGGATTGGGCGTACTACAATCAAAATTTTTTGTCGCTCTGTAAATGAATAATAACCATTATGCATGTCATATTCTACAGTAAGCATCTTGTAATAAATCTCAAAAATATATATGTAACGACTTCAGGTGTGTCGTAGTCGTGGCATAATAAGGACTCCGGAAACTCTTGTGGGACCGAACTCTTTTTATTAGGCAGCTCTTCGTACAGATGAATCCGCGAGTCCGGTCAGATTTCCCGGAGCCAGATACGTTGATTATGGAAAAGTTTACATGGCCGTAGGTTCTGCAGGCCTCTCAAAACTGCAAATTCTCTCGTTTTTCGCGCGTGTTCTTGCTAATATGTTAGGGATTGTCATATTTTCCAGCAGAGGGCAGAGTTGTGAATTTGGGAGGAACATTTAATTTAATTGGTTAAGAAATATCTGGGCACTCTGAGGTAACTTAGGCGCGGCTGTCCAGGGCTGCATGCTGATCCTACAAATTAAGAATTGCGCTTACCTAAGCATTTTTAATCTTAAAGAACATCCAAAAATGATCTCTGAAAGTAATAAATGTTAGGCTGGGAAAGAAAGTTACCAGGGGCAAAAATAGCTTTAAGCTTAAGAATTAAAGTTTAAAATATTAATTGGGAACTTTAAACTTTTAAATTAAAGTTTTAAAAAGGGGTTAGTTTTTATCCTTTCATATCCCCCCCTCCAAGTTGAGGTCCACCGGATTTGCCTGCAAATCTGGGGGGACTCCCTATGAAAATGGTGAAGACAAAATTGGATAAGAAATTATTTATGCAAAGCTAGAGATTAAGGTTAATGTTAAAGTTAAATCTAAAGTAAATTTAATGTTAAAGGAAAGTTTTCTAAGATGTGAGGACTGAATTTTTCTGCTGGAAAAATATTGAAATTTTAAATTTTGAGGAAAAAACTTTATGATTTTAAGTTTTTATGTTAAAAATTTGGGTTATGGCTCTCGAGACGACCTGACCGAACCTTACATATGAATTTGGAGTATATTATATAACATAAAATATAAAAATATAAACATGAAAAGTTGAAAAAATATATGAAAAGACATAATAAAATAATTTGTAATAGTGACCATTTTCTTGTTTGGTAGTCCTTTGGTCAACAAGTTTGTGCTTTTTTAGTTAAAGTCTTTAAGCACATATTTCAGATTTTTATGAAAAGTTAAATAGTCAAAATATTTTATGCACAAATATAGCGGAAATGGCACATAAACATAGGAAAACTTAATGAAAATTACACACAAACATAAGAAAACTTTTAAAAAAAAAAATTTCTTTTCCATAATATTTGAAAATATTATTGTAAAAGGACAATGATACAGGTAATATAAAAAATGTGATAAATATAAAAGTACACTGATATATGGTTACTGGGGACAATATATGGTCTATATAAAAAATATTCAAATTATAGAAATAGTGGTAGATGTGAAAAATGTGAAAGGTTTCTTCCCCTATTTTGAAAATGTAAAAATATTAAAAATCTGTTGGCATATAAGGTTGATAAAAATATAAGATGTAAATATGAAATATAATAACATTGAAATAAGTATGAAAATAAAGAAAAATAATATGTTGAAGTCTATTTACATTATTTATCCTAAACCGTTGACGGTTTTAGCATATCCTAAACCATTAAAGGTTTTAGCAAATCCTAAACCATTGAAGGTTTTAGCAAAAATTTAAAAAAAAAAAAAAAAGAAAAATGAGCTTGGATTTAATTTTTTGTGTGAAGATGTAGCTGCCGTTTACCTATAAGTAAAGGTATTTATTATTTTGCAGACTGAGATGGGCTTTACTCAGTGGCATTAATAAATCCAAGTTACCACTTCATAAACTACATGTACATCTCACTGATAGCTCATAAAAATTTCCTGAGTAAAAAAAAAAAATCAAAGAACATTTTTCCTTATAAAGGCCAGAATGCTCTTGGTTTTCCTTGCAAATTTTTATGCAAATAGCAAAAATCTTTAATTTTTAAGGTTTCTTCTACTGCAAATGGGACAAAAGGGGGAAAAATAGTGAAATATAAAATAAAGAAAAATAAAATAAAATAATGGATCCTGATTCAAAACAAATAGGCCAATGACCCTGCATTTAAAGCACATGGGCAACTTATTGACATTTTTGTTGTTGTTGTTAATGGATCCTTTTATTTTCATTGAATGCCCGAGTATATCTTATCAACAGTTGCCACATTTGCTGAGATGGTAAGTCATTGAATCCTTTTTATTTGTAAAAGGTGTATTCTGGTTCAATTTAACAAACTTAAAAAAAAATGTTTTAAAGACTTAATGGGCTGGAACCATGGTCATCTTTAAAAACTTAATGTGTGGATTTAGACACTATTGGGTTTACCACGGCTAAAGTGGGGTTACCAAGGTCATGTCTAAATCAATGACTTAATTGTTTGAAAATATTTTTAACTTTTTTTTAAAAACTGACAGGGGTGAAATACCTGTTCAAATATTTATTTTAATGAAATAGGAAATGTTAAAAAATGGAATAGTAAAACATGGTTGGGGCGGCCAACTCACTGGGTAATATACTAGGAAAGGACATAAGGAAATAGGGAAATACTAGAGAAAACAATATAATTTTTAAAGCAATACTGGGTAAAAATATTAAATTAAAAACTCAAACATTAAAATATATCATAATGTAAAATATAATAATTGAGGATACAAAAAATCTAAAAGGAGTAATAAATTGTATAAAATTCTATATGTAGAATGAAATATTTGGAAAAAAAATGGATTGAACTTTTCTCATTATGTACAAATAAAACACTTACCCACACAAAAAGGCTCAAAATATGGAATAAAATAATACACAAACTGACAAATTACTATTTACAAACATGTAGAAATTTAAATGTGCTCATCTGAATTTATAAAAAAGGAATTAATAAAATAGGACTCTAAATATTAGTAAAATCGGACACAAAATATTGGCAAGCATACAAACTGCACTTGTATTATGGATAATGTTAATTTAAAGACATGTAACCTGTTTAAACAATGTATTAACAATATGTCAAAAACATAAAGAACCTGTGACTTTATTTTTTGGTGATCGCACGTATGCTTCGCCGGATGAGTAAGAAAACAAAAATACTGTCATTTTAATTTATCACAGTTTTAACGCGTATGTAAAATATCAATCACAAAATTTTCTAAAATGCAAATTATAAATCTTAAATTCCACAAAAAATAAAATAAACAAGGCTAATAAAAATCTTAAAATAATAAATATGAATTTTGTTAACGTCCTTAAAATCCCTTTAATACAGTAACATCCTTTTAAGTAAATTACTTTAGAATTACATGAACGCTGTCAAAATTTTAAAATGTTCACTCTGATAACAGTATTTTTTTTTCTCTTTTTCATTATTAAATACTTTTCATTCACACAAACACTTCCATTCCTTGGTATTTTCGGCCATAACACATTCATAGACAACATAAAATAGAAAATAAAAAACATTGTTTAATGTGAAATAAAACTTTTTTTTTTTCCTTTAATGAGAATATTTCTTAAAATAAAATGATGGAAATGATAAATCTGCATTTTTATCAATGTTAATAAAGAAGGTAAAAAGGTTAAATTAAAAATAAACACATATTCTGCACAATAAAACTTTTTTTTTTTTTTTTTTTTTTTTTTTTTTTTACTTGTAATTAAAATATTTCATAAAATAAATAATGCAAAAAAGAAATCGGTAGGGTAACACATTGAAATGATAACATAAAGATAAAAGGAAAATACGTAATTTTTCACCAATGAGATGTAATCTTCAACAAAAAATAACGTCAATGTCAAGGAAAAAATAAATAAAAAGCATACCTGTAAATTCGATTATCCAATTTTTTTTTTTTTTTTTTCTTAAGAAAGAAAAATTTAATATTTACAAACTACTAAATTACTATTTTTTTTTTTCATTTCAAATAACTTTTAAGGATAAATAACTAAATAAAACATTCTAGTCCATCATAGATCATCATTTGTCCGGTAAAAAAGTAGAAATAAATTTCCACATCCTATAACTCTTGAGTGAATCATCTGTACGGTGATAGAAAACGGAGATCTCGACCTTTGCTCTCCTGAAAACCATATGGTCGTAAATCTGACCCACTTCCGCGAAATAAAGTTCGGACCATTCTGCGACTCTGCTTGGAGAAGAGAAAAAAATACATCACTTGAGATTGTTCGTTTTTGCTTTGACTGTTAAAGAATCTCTTCTTAATATCTGCGGTTTCGCATGCACTTGAGTAGGGGAAAAAATCCAAATGAATTAGTTCATACGTTAGTACGAATAAATAATAAATCACAACTGATTAAATGCCTTTTCTTCTTTTCATGATTGTCCAAAAATTATTCGGAACGTGGATAGTTTCTGTTTTAACGACATTGTTCATGGGGGAAATTTCCTTTCTCTGGCTTAATCGATTGGTTCTTCACGCGCTATTTATCCTGCGCGACTTTTATATATAATGTAACGACTTCAGGTGTGTCGTAGTCGTGGCATAATAAGGACTCCGGAAACTCTTGTGGGACCGAACTCTTTTTATTAGGCAGCTCTTCGTACAGATGAATCCGCGAGTCCGGTCAGATTTCCCGGAGCCAGATACGTTGATTATGGAAAAGTTTACATGGCCGTAGGTTCTGCAGGCCTCTCAAAACTGCAAATTCTCTCGTTTTTCGCGCGTGTTCTTGCTAATATGTTAGGGATTGTCATATTTTCCAGCAGAGGGCAGAGTTGTGAATTTGGGAGGAACATTTAATTTAATTGGTTAAGAAATATCTGGGCACTCTGAGGTAACTTAGGCGCGGCTGTCCAGGGCTGCATGCTGATCCTACAAATTAAGAATTGCGCTTACCTAAGCATTTTTAATCTTAAAGAACATCCAAAAATGATCTCTGAAAGTAATAAATGTTAGGCTGGGAAAGAAAGTTACCAGGGGCAAAAATAGCTTTAAGCTTAAGAATTAAAGTTTAAAATATTAATTGGGAACTTTAAACTTTTAAATTAAAGTTTTAAAAAGGGGTTAGTTTTTATCCTTTCATATATCTATGTCATTATGTTTGAAATAGTGTAAAATTATAAAATATGCTTCAAATCATTTTTTTTTCACATAGCCATTAATTGAACTTTTTATAGTGATTGTTTAAATTAATGATACATGTTTTGACATCAGTATTCAGCGCTTTTTTTTTTTTTTTAAATCGAAGTCTAATGATTTGAATGACCAAAAACTTTTGTGTCGTCACAACCTGATGCTAAAAGTACATTGCATAAAAGTGTTAGTAACATTTTAAAAAGTTTTTCGTTAAAATATTTCTTTTAAATACAATAAAAATCATGTTTTTAACACTTTTTGAAACTTTCAGAGTTTTAAAGTTTTTATTATATTTAACTGAATACTGGTGTTTTATGAATATATTATTGCTAAAATATTTTTTCTTACATAGAAATAAGTATTAATTCTAAATACCCTTTCAAGACAATGTTTCGCGATTTTCATGTCCCTGAAAATTCCTTTAAAAAAATTTATAAATTTGTAATATTATACCTATTCGAGGACTTGAATAAAAACTGAGTTCAGACAGAGACCATCTCATTTTTATTATACAACGTACTATGCAGAAACCATGGTTAGTGCATTTTTTAAATGGATATAAATTTCATTTTTGAAATAGTGTAACATCATTTAAATTTATCACAAAAGGTTTATCTCCCATTGTCGCTATAAATGCTGCACACTTCATTTTCACTAGAAACATGCTTTAGTTAATTTCAATAACATAAACGGAAATTTGAGTTTCCATTAATTGCAGCACGCCCAATCCAAAGTTGCGGGTGTGACATTTACACAACTTACATTAGTCACCAGCAAAAATATTTTTGAGCATTAGTTTCAATTTGTATGAATTTCAATGTAGACCACTTACATATACATTTATCCAAAACTGAAAATTGTTCGATGTACCATTTATTTATAAAAAAATAATTTCTATCTGTTGCGGGTGTGACACAAAAAGGACATGCATTTTCACCTTTCAGTGCAAAAACGCAAAACTCTGTGAATTATGACAACTGAGTGAATTGATTTTTTTAAATATTAAACAGCAATACTTAAGTAATTATTCTATAAAAAAATTAAATTACTTACTCAATTCTTGCTTTTGTAGAAAATATTCAAAATTTTCGTTGCGGGTGTGACGCCCTGTTGCGGGTGTGACTTGTACGGCCAATAAAATAATGACATACACAAATATTTTCAAGGCAGATTTTTTTAATTGAAGAATTAATCAATGTTACAATTATAATATCTACAAAAGAAAACATCAAAAAAATTTCATTTCCAATCTTGAATTTATAATTTCTGGTGGTGGTATCTTTTTTTTACAAAAATGCTCTTTTTTCCCTAGGATACATCTGACTGACTGGGTCAAATATACACACTTTCTTAAATTTTTTTCAAACATTCTAATTCTATATCGTCACCATCCATTCGTCTTATTTGCTAACAAAATTTTACTTTTTTAATGTCGAGAATAAAACAACTTCTACAAAATCTCCACTGCACATTCATTGTTGGATATTATAATCTTGTCAAAGTATGGATACATTTGACTGCCTGAGCCAAATATACACATTTTCTTGATTTTTTTTTCAGATATTCTTATTCCATATAATCTCTTTTTTAATTTTTTTTTTTTTTAATGTGGAGAATAAAACAACTTCTACAAAATCTCCAACTGCACTCTTATCGTTGGATATTATATTTTTTGACAAAATATTATAACAAACAAATTCTCTTGTGATCACTTTCTGAAGTTATTGCGACATTAATTGTTCCTACGTCAATAGAAATAAACATGATGTATCGATTGAATGTTGCACTCCGATTATGCTTGGTGCCAGAATGCATGAAGCATTTTCACAATATCTTCTGAAATTTCACATTCAGCAGAGTTCTTTTATATTTTTTAGGACTTTTTCTATACACATAGCAAAATCTGAAGCTGAATTTATAGTTGCAGAGTGTTGCTAGAGTTACCAATTTCTTGGCAACTGCACCAACCCCGTCGACAACTCCTTTACCATGAGATGAAATGTAAAAGGATTGCCATCCTTTACCATGATTTTTTAAAATATTCTCTTCTTTTCTCTCCTTGCTTTGTCTCTTTCCTTCTCCTTTTGTAGCTATGCTTCATATTTAAAAGGGTTTTCTTTAATCTTTTTTCTATGATATCGTGATCTTTCTGTACTCTTCATTCTCTGCAAAAGAGAAGAAATTAATGTGTAAACTTAATAAATACAGCACTTCCAGTCCGAAAATATATGCTTAACAAATTGTTAATATTTATCCCTTGAAATTTCCAATCTTACATAAGGTTAATTATGTTAAATTTTGGTTAATTTCAAACTGACTATATACATTTTATGCTAACTTAATAAACATTTTAACATTTTTTATTATTCTTACTTCTACTTTTTATTTAATTTGAATTAAAAGAGAAAAAATCTTCCCCTAATGATACTTTACTTATTTAAAAAAAACTAAATATATATATATTAGATAAATACTATCAAATAACAAATATATATATATATATAAAACAAAACAAAATTAACAAATTTAAAGAAAATTACTAAAATATTGTTTCTTAATTTTCTTTTTTTACATTTCTATAAAAATCTTACCTTTTAAATTAATTTCTTAATCATATGTCAGTAATAAAATTATTTTCTTGCAGTAAAGCAACAATTTTATCAATCCAAACTGAATAAATCAACTACACACAGAGTCACATGCTCAGATGATGCAAATTTTTATTTATTAACTGGAATTCACTCTATTAAATCAAACGACATAGTTAAAGCTGCCAAGTAATGTTTTCCAGCATATTCTTCCTATATAAATTTACATATAATTTGTTCAAATATACATTTGTAATCAATTTTAAAAGACGTTGCGGGTGTGACTTTAATTAAATGTCCCACCCGCAACAGGGACATGTCACGCCCGCAACGCTCAATAATTATAATTAAAATATTAATTAATTTTTTTTGTGTCTGTAATTCAAAGTGTCTTAATAAACTATTTTTGAATATAAAGTTTCATAACTTTAAGTCAAAAATTTTTTTCTGTAGAGATATAAATTTAACTTTTTGTTGCGGGTGTGACACAATAATTAAGAGTAATTAAATATGCTTACCTTTTGTAATGAAGATTAGTGAACACTTCTCTGCAATTAAAAACTCTCAATAATAACTGTCAGATCATATATATCCTAGTTTAGAGATTTTCAGAATGTTTGTTCAGCTGTACGAGACCATGAAATGTAAAGATATTTGCCGCAGTCTATTTTACAAAGTCATAGTGTCACTTTATTAATTAAAATAAGTATGTTAATGACAAAAATGTAAATCTTTTTTGATAAAATATGAAATAGTACACCCTTAACAGTTAATATGCAAGATTTCAATCATATTTAAAGAAATTTAAATTTTCATTCTCATGTCCGTTTTTTTGTGGATTGGGCGAGCACAGACTGACAAATTGATTTTATAAACACTCTTTTCAAATGTATTAGAAAGTATTAAATTGCTTTCATTTTTCAGAAGGGTTCTGTAGGTAAACTAGCTTCTGGTGTCAATAAAAATTCTTTACTTCGCTTCAATGTTACATTAAAATTTTTGCAGTTGCTTTGAAAAGTTTTCAGCAATATCGAAAGATTTTTAGATATCTTATTAGAGTTTCATCTCTGTTTTAATCGAAAGGAGAATTGGTTTAGAGATGAATTTATAAATTCATGTCACCACAAACCCATTCATATAGAATAATAAGTCATACTCAAATTAACCTTGCTTCAACTTCTGTAGCTACTTTATGCATAAAAATATATTTTGACCTTTTGTCCATAAAAAAAAACAGCTACATGAAAATGAGAGATAAATTAATAATTAAAAGAAAATACCAGCAAAAAATCACATCAATTTTGAAGTAATATATTTTTTATCATTAATGAATGAACTGCAACAATATTTATGAAAGTCCAATCTTGAGGCTGCAACACAAATCATGAGATTCTATAAAAAATACATTTATTTAAAAATATATCCTTCTCTTTATTTATTTATTTATTTATTATTATTTTAAGATGAATAACATAATAAATATGTATATTATTCTCTCCTTATAAATTAGCAAAAAATCACATCTAATGTCAAAAGAACATAACTATTAGCTATATAAAAGCTTGTAAAACTACTAATAAAAGATTACGATAATTTATGCTAATTTTATAAGAGAATGAAATAAAGCATAGTTCAATAAAAATAAAATACCACTATAATTTAAATAGAATAGCGGTATGTTATTAGTAGTAAGCAAAGCTCAGAAAATACAAGTTTGTATTTTAATCAATGAAAATAAAAAAAAAGTTTTTTTTTTTTTTTGGGGGGGGGGGGGGAAACTATTACACAAAACTAAGACAAATTAATTATTACAAAAAACTAATACAAAATTAAATATTGCAAATAAAGTACAAGTTAACATTTTCAGACATAAAGTGGGTATGGTTGTAATACAAGTTAAAAAAGTATACATATCCACTCTTTTAATTATTTTAGCTATCCTTATATTTTAAAGTCAATTGCAAAAAATTTTCGAAGGTAGCATAAAAACATATAAACCTCTTAGTATCGATAATTAATTTAAATGGGTTACATTTTTAAAACAGCGTTATATTTTTCATGACATAATTAGCGCTTATCGTTGCAAAATTAATTATAAAACTGAAGATTGTATAACTTTAAATTTGAAGAACTGTTTCATATATACAGATATTAAAACAAATCGCCGCATACCAAAATAGTTTCATAATAATGTATCATACAGGTATTAAAACAAATGGCCGCGTACCAATTCCTGCACATTATGTGTTGGTCATAGCGAAACTGCACTCTACGAGGCCAAAAGTAAACAAGCAGATGATATTCTTTAACAGAGACCTGCGCACGAAAACTTGCGCGGAGGAATTTTAATGCTGCTTTATGCTTGGGTTTGTAAATGGGTACAAAATTAAAGCAGGAATGATAGCGGAGCAGGTCCACTTCGTGTGAATCCGGTTTCATCCCTCTGGACATTCTAAATGAGGCTTTAGATGCATTTCCCATGTTTGTTTTTGAAACTGATATTCAATTTGAGGTATTTCTGTATTTTTAATGATTTACTGATTTATTTATTATTTCCTTATTTCAGAGACTACTTCACTCATGCTAATGTTAATCTTAAGGGATGTATTTAAAAAAATATCTCATTCACTGTTCTCACTGTCGCTTGACATTACGCCAAATTGCGACTAAATTCTTCATTTGGCAAGTAAATAAGCGATTAGATTCGCCAAATTGCCAGTGCTCAATTTTTGCTTGTTCTTTCTTTCCTTTTTTTTTTGTGTGTGTGTGATACTTATCATGTTCAATTGGACCAAACCACATGAATTAGCCCTTTATTTGTAAAGATATTGATGCAACACCAATTTGATATAATATCAACCAATGTGACAATAAGGATTATGAGACCAGCGGCAGAATGAAAAAACCAGGTGCCAATGCCATGCTTACAGATGTTTATTACAAAGGCGTTGAGGCAGTGCAAATAAAAACATAAACAGAATTACTCTCATCAAGCGCCAAATAGGAAAAAAGGTTTACTGGAATGCAGCACTGGAATTAGCCATTTATCACTCGTTCATAACTATTTATTAGTTGGAATGAAAATTGTTATTGTTCAGTTGTTTATTTCTGTTGGTCTGCATGTTTATGAAATCGCATAGAAATTTGTAGCATATAATATATATTTTTTAAATTTTATATCAAAGATTGCGATTTTTTAATTAAAAAAAAATTAGAATTCATATCAAAATCTGATGGCTCGACACAAGTCTGCTTTCAGCATTATGAATAGTTGGCTGGGATTGCTTTCGATATCCAAAATCCAAATTGAAAATGTACGCAACCAAAAATGACAACGTCTAGATTATGAAGCCTACAGAAAATTCAATATTTATAAAGTATTAGTTGATAAATGGCATTTAAGTTATTGTAGGCTTGAAAGTGAAAGGCAGGGCAATGAATATATATTCAAATGCAAGTGGTGTGTCAAAGCTGGGGAAAATAATATCTTTACTATTGGTGAGACTTTTCTTTTATAAATACATATATTTATTGATGATAAATTTAAAAATGTATCTTTCTTTTTCCAATAAGCGATTTTTCTGTTCCTCATCCATACCACTGTCATTATTATTATTATTATCTTTGAGCAGCTCTAGTCTAAGTTATTTCGCACTTTGTATTTTAAAATTTCACATTTATTCTCCAATGCTATATTCAGTCGCTTATCGAGAATTCCATAAAAATAAAACTTTCCAAATGTTGTTGCAGAAAATATTAATGTTGATTATGTAACATATATGTATATACTTTATATTACAAAAGAAAGATTGGCAACGGTTTGTTAATGAACGGAAGTGAGTTCAGTTAGTTGCTTACCATGCGGCTGCTGAACAACGTGTGTTGGTATGATGACTAAGTAAAGTTAATTTACAAATATAATGTAGTGTTTGAATTATTCAACAAGTATGTCCGAACATAAAACATGGCGTAGTCGTGCTTGTTTTTAACTTTACAGTTACTAGTATGTGCACGTTGTTATAAAGCCTTTGATAAAGATGGAGTTTTGTCGACCACCGCAAGGCCTAAGTTTTGAAGGTAATGTCGCCGAAAATTGGCGGCGTTTCAAACAACTTTTTGAAATATGGTTAAAAGCTTCAAGGAATGATGCAAAAGAACAAGATGTTAAGCTTGCCTTATTTTTGAGCGCTGCAGGCGAGGAAGCAGTGGAGGTATATAATACGCTGCCGTTAACCAGTGAAGAACAGCAAAAATATGACGCTGTAATAAAACAATTTGAAATTTATACAACGCCCAAAAAGAACATCGTAGTTGAGAGATTTATCTTCAACAATAGAAAACAGCAAGAAACTGAACCTTTTGATGCTTTTGTGACTGACCTAAAGAAATTGATAAAATCCTGTGAGTTCGGTGACCAGTCAGATTCGGTGGTTCGAGACAGAATTGTTTTAGGGGTTGCTGATATAAATCTTCAGGAAAGGATGCTACGGGAGACTGATCTAAGTTTATCTAAAGCGATTGAGATCGGAAAAGCTGCTGAATTGAGCAAGCAAAGAACCCAAACAGTACAGGGTCAAAGTGTCGATAGCTTACGCAGAGAATCGTCAAAAGCAAGTTGGAGACCGAAAAAATTTCCAAAGGATCATCTTAGAGGAGACACTGAGTCCCCTAGTGGTGAGTATATCTTCTGCAAGGAGTGTAATCGGAAACATCGAAGGAATCAGTGCCCTGCATATGGAAAAAAATGCTTTAAATGCAACCGACTAAATCATTTTGCCAATGTTTGTAAATACAAGCCTGTCCAGGAAGTGAGACTTAACACCGAGGCCAGTGAATCGGAAGATTTTTTTGTAGATTCTGTGTCAAGGGTTAGGTCAATTCATGCGGCAACCACGCTAAGAGAATGGACAAAAACTCTATTCATCAAAGACTTATCTGTGACATTCAAAGTGGACACTGGAGCAGAAGTGAACATTCTACCTTTAAGTGTTTTGAGAAAATTATCCTCAGAAAGTGAACTTAAAAAGTGTAACATTATTTTGGAAGCTTTTGGAGGGTCAAAACTTAAACCTCTTGGATCTGTATCCTTACCTTGCAGTGCTGATGGTGTAGATCATATTATAGAATTTCTGGTTTTGTCAGATAATGTAAGGCCATTGTTAGGTCTTGAGACGTGTAGTAAGCTTAAATTAATTCAATTTTTAAATAATGTTGAAATTCCAAATAAAGGTAAGTTAGATTCCTATATCAATTTAACATTTTTTAAAGAACAGTTTATTCAAAATCATATAGAGGTATTTGAAGGTGTAGGAAAATTTAATGGAACTTGTACTATAACATTAAAAGATCAGCAAAACCCTGTTGTCAGACCACCACGTAGGGTACCCTTGAGTTTAAGAACTAAACTTGAATCTAAATTAAAAGATCTAGAAAATCAAGGTATCATTGCAAAGGTAGATAAGCCTTCAAGTTGGGTTAGTAACCTTGTAGTTATTGAAAAAGCTAATGGTACATTAAGAATTTGCCTTGATCCACAGGATCTTAATAAAGCAATTAAGCGGGAGCATGTATTAATTCCTACAATTGAAGAAATTTTACCCAAATTATGTAATAAGTCAGTGTATTCTGTCCTAGATCTTAAGGATGGGTTCTTTCAAATTGCTTTAGATGAAAAGAGCAGTGATCTGTGTACATTTAGTACACCTATGGGGTGTTATAAATTTCTTCGATTACCAATGGGAATATCATGCGCCCCTGAAATTTTTCAAAAGCGTAATCAGGAAAATTTTGGAGATATACCTGGTGTATTGGTTTATTTTGATGATCTTCTAATTGCAGCTAGTTCATTGGAAGAACATGATGAAATTTTGTCCAAAGTGATTGCCCGGGCTAAAGCTCTCAACATTAAATTCAATAAGGACAAATTTCAGTATAGGGTTACTGAGGTTAAATATTTGGGTCATTTGTTTAATGCTTCAGGTATGCGACCTGATCCTGACCGTGTTAAAGCAATTACTGAATTAAAAGAACCTAGAAATAAACTTGAATTACAACGTGTCTTAGGAATGCTCAATTATCTAAGAAGGTTTGTACCAAATTTCTCTGATAAAACTGCTTCATTAAGAGAGCTTTTGAGACAAAATGTTGAGTGGCAATGGTTAGAGCTGCACACTAAAGCGTTTATCAATTTAAAAAACCTGATTTCAAACGCACCTGTTTTAGGGATATTTGATAGTAATAAATCAATAACTATTCAAGCCGATAGTTCTAAAGATGGTTTAGGTTGTTGTTTGTTACAAAATGGTCAACCTATAGCATTTTCTTCTAGGAGTTTAACAAATGCCGAGAAAAACTATGCTCAAATTGAGAAGGAGTTTTTAAGCATATTATTTGCTGCAAACAAGTTTCATTATTATATTTATGGTAGGGAGGTTGAAGTACTTACAGATCATAAACCATTAGTCTCTATTATGAATAAAAATATATGCAATGTATTATCAAACAGATTACAAAGAATAAAAATTAAGCTTCTAAAGTATCATTTAAACCTTAGATATTTACCTGGTAAATTTATGTACATAGCTGATTTATTGTCACGTTCATTTTTGGATATACAGGAAGATGGGGGGAGCATTGAAACAAGTGAATATGTTCACTCGCTAACAAAACAATTACAAATGTCAGAGTCTAAAAAAAAAGATTATTTGGAGGCTACTTCTAGAGATCAAGGGTTAAAATTGGTGCAGAGCTATTGGCAAACGGGGTGGCCTGCTGGGGTTGATCAGGTCCCTCGGGAAGCCAGATCTTATTTCAAATTTAAAAATGACTTGACTGTTGAAAACGGTTTGGTATTTTTAGGTAGTAGAGTTGTAGTGCCAACATCTTTAAGAAAAAGTATGTTATTGTTATTGCATGAAGCACACTGTGGGATTGAAAAATCGAAAGCTAGGGCCAGACAAGTAATGTTTTGGCCTGGAATTAATGAAGATATTGAAAAAATGATTTCTACATGTTTAGTTTGTGATAGATATAGACGTCAAAATATTAAAGAACCATTAATTAATCATAAGATTCCTGATTTGCCATATGAGAAAATTGGTGTTGATATTTGCGAGTATGGGGGAAAGAACTATTTGGTAGTTGGGTGTTATTTAACAAAATGGATAGACATTGTTCCAATAAATGAAAAAAGTGCTTCAGAAGTAATTCAAAAGTTAAAATCCATTTTCTCAACGCATGGCATACCCAAAACTATGATTTGTGATAATGTACCCTTTAATAGTTGGAAACTAAAACAATTTTCTAAAGAATGGTATTTTGAAATTGTTCCCTGTAGTCCTCGTTATCCAAAAGCTAATGGATTTGCTGAGAAAATGGTAGGAATTGCTAAAAGCATTTTACGAAAAGCTGGGGTTGAAAAACTGCATGATGCATTGCTTGAATACAGATGTACTCCAATTTCAGGTTTAAACTTATCACCCAGTCAAATGCTCTTTAGTAGAAATTTAAGAACTAAATTACCTATTGTACAGACAGAATTAAAACCCAGAATAGACAACACTTTTAAAAATAAATTGCTAAATAAACAAAAACAAGCTAAATTTTATTATGACAGGCATGCTCAGATAAGACCAGATTTTCGTCCTGGGGAAAAGGTATTATTGAGGGTAGGAAATTTATGGGAGCCAGCTGTAATAGTTGGAAAACACTCAACACCAAGGTCTTATTGGGTTAAAACAAAAAACAGCAGAATTATTAGACGCAATAAATATCATATACGCAAAACTAAAAATCAAAATATAATTCTTTCAGACTACTCTGATTTGTGTAATGATGCTCAACAGGGTCAAAGTGAAGAGCATGATACAACACAAATTGATCATCACCATCAGAGCAGTACCAGTGATAATACTTCTGTGTATAAAACAAAAAGTGGGAGAAGTATAAATCTTCCACAAAGATACAATGATTATGTAATGTAATGTATTATAATGATCAGGTAATTCAATGTGTAATATAATGATATGGTAATTCAATGAAATATAATATTGAGCTTTCTCCTCTAAGAGAGGAAGATGTAACATATATGTATATACTTTATATTACAAAAGAAAGATTGGCAACGGTTTGTTAATGAACGGAAGTGAGTTCAGTTAGTTGCTTACCATGCGGCTGCTGAACAACGTGTGTTGGTATGATGACTAAGTAAAGTTAATTTACAAATATAATGTAGTGTTTGAATTATTCAACAAGTATGTCCGAACATAAAACAGATTATGCAAATAGCAAAGTACCACTTTCTACCATAAAACATAGTGTATAGCCTATAATATATACTACTGCACTGAGGAAGGTATGCTATATGCTACCGAAACCAGTATGCTTGGAATACGAATATTCTGGTGTTCTAACGTTGAAAATAATTTTAACTTTATCATATTGCACCAGGCAACAACCTATTACTTATGTACTACTGGTGTATACATTACAGATAAGGTTATCTTTAAAAGAAAATCTATAAAAAGGATTTTGAAAAAATAACTATTTCATTCTATAATAAATATGTATGAGCACTTACATTATGTTGCAGTTTCATAATAAATATTGTATCTGAGCATCGAGTGCCGGAAAAAGATAGTTTTTTATATTTAGATCTCAGGGCTGAATCAAATGGAGGGGAGGGAGGGGAGAAGCGGCATGTGGTCTGGGCATCAGAAAGAATGAAGATTTCATTAGTCGATTTTTTTCATGTCCCAGCATAATATTTTAAAAATCGTCCTGTCTGGGATATGCCAAGCTTAGAAGTATCTCAGGATGATATCACATTAAGGATCAGGTATCAAGCAGAAGTTTGTTCAATTCTTTTAATTTCTGTTATTAAGATTTTAACGAATCAATATTTGACGAAGCAGATTACATTATCATATATTTTATGATCACATAGTTTAAATTTTAAAATAATTTGGCTATCAGAAAATTAGTAAAAGTCACTTTGTAAACATACATTGCAGAGCAGGTAGGAGCTAGGGGATCAGCGCTAAAATCCTCGGGTGTAAAAAATAGGCTAGTTTCAGCCTTATTTCAAACATTTTCAAAAATCATTCTTCTCATTACTATGCCTACATTGATTTATTTTTTGCAGAGAATATTTTAAAATTTCTTATTATTTTTTGGTGAATGCTTAAAGTTTATAAACATAACGAATTATTCACAACAGGTGTTACTAAAGATGCATATTTCATGTAATATTAAAATCGGAAGTTTGTGTGTGTGTGGTTTCATCCTATGTTTTGAAGAGTACAATTTTAAAACTGCATTTGAAGTAAGGGCTTGTAAGAAAAGCCGAAGAATTCTAGAAAAATAAAAGTTTATTTGAATATGACACATTTTGATTTTTAAGATTCATTGTGTGCAATATAAAAAAATTCTGAATTAATTTTAGTAAGTTTTATTTCATAACATTTAGTTAAATCGATTTTAGAATTTGTTTCTCTTGATTATGTAATATATTTAGAATAAGCATATTTTTAATATACAGTAGACTCCCTCAAATCCGCAAACCAGAAATCCGCAACTCTCTAAAATCCGCACATATTTTATGGATGTAAACAATGAAACTTTCAATTTAGATATTGGGACAAAATTTGATTTTTTTAGTTTTGTATCAATTCCATACATTTTTTAATTTGTAATTTTCTTAATAATACTCTATTCATGTTTTTTTCATGAAGAAAGATTAAATTTTTTTGGAAAAAAATGAAGATAGTGCTGATATCACTGGTAATCACAATCTTCTTAACAAATATATTTATGCATTAATTAAGATTTTTTGGTTATTAAGTCTGGCTAAACTTGAAAAAAAAATTCTTATTTTATGATTTTGATGTGAATTAGTAATGTACTTTTATGAGGCAAGTTTTGTTGAATAATTTTGGAAAAATACATTTAATCTTTATAATGAATATTTAATCATACACTATTGATTATTAACTTGGCCTTTGTTATTAGTACTTTAGTAATTTAAAAAATTATCTAAATTTTTATTATTTTAGTTTATTACTTATTTTAATATTTTATTATATTGTAAGCATTCATTATAGTTCCGATCGCACTATTTATTGCACTCAAATGACTGTTTAAAAAAATTAAACAAAGCAATGACCAAAGATCCTCAAAATTCTAAAATCCGCACAACCTCTGGTCCCAAGCTGTGCGGATTTGAGGGAGTCTACTGTATTTGTAGCAAATAGTTGAATTTAGATTAATAACAATCGTTGTCGCCGTTATAAAAATTTAGGTTAGTTAGAACACATTGAAAAAGAGGGAGTACATTAAAGGATTAAAGATATATATATTTTGATCTACATGGCTTATACTTTTTTCATTTGGCGAATGTTTTTTATCTTTAATTAGCCAAATTACTAACGTTGGTCAAATGTAAGTGAGAGCACTGCTTATATAGAATTTTACTTCTAAAAAAATTCTTGTTCATGTAAATGAAAGTATCTGTTTTAAATATATGTAAATTTCAATTTTACTATACTTTTAAATTTTAAAATAATAAAGTATACAGTCTAATAGTTACTATTAGGCAAGAAAAAAAATCGGTTTGCCTGCGTGGAGTATATTTAAAATGTCTATAAATGTCAGCAAAAATGAAAGTTGTGACATATAAAATTTTGTGTCATCATACGATCAAATTATAACTTCTAGAATTTACTAGAATTTCAGTAGAAGAATAATTAAAGAAACATATATTGCTTTAGTAATGAAGATGGGTGAGTAAATTTCTTTAAAAAAGTACCTAATGTTCAGTCAAAGGTCATTTTCCGCATTTTATTACAGACGCCAGCACAATGAATGAATCATAAATGAAATATCAAATCATTCGTCAATAATGAGTCAATCAATAAATATTATTCTTCTCGTTTGCGTCCGTGTATACCATCCATTGCGTCGGCGTCTTTTTACTTACAGGAAAAAAATGGATCAAAAATTACTATTGTTATTATTAGTTATTGGATCGTTTGATATAACAGCATTGCCGCGGCAGGTCTCAGAGCTCTCCTCCCCCCCTCCATTCAAAGTTCATTGTTCGGAAATTCAACACACATTCTCAGATTCTATTCATAGTTAATTTTTAAAATTGAAACATATGAACTCACCTTCTTTACTAAAGTAAGTTAATGATAAAATGTGTTTCTTCGGGTACTCTTTACTAAAGATTCTCTTTCTTGTGATTTGATACTGTGATAGCTACGAAATTTCATGTGGCCCAACTTTTATATTTACTGATGGTTAGACATTTAAAGTATTATGAAAAAATCTTTGTGGTAGGCATTTTTTATTTATTTAAATGTAGTTTAGATTATGATTTTCGAGTTAAAACCGAAGAATTTATTTGAGTTTTGATTAAGGATTTGTTTTACATGTTAAATTTAAATCATTACAATTCTCATAAATTGAATTTGTCTGTACTGAGTTATGTTAAATAAAAATATTTTTTAAATAGTTTATCTAAAAATATTTGTACCTAGCTTAATTATTTGCATAATAAAGTATCTATATGAAGTTTTTGAAATTTGGCCAAAGTATTACAACAGTTTAAAAAAAAAAAAGCAATAGCTTTAAGAATCTGAAATTTTGAAATTCCATTGTCTTCATGATATTAAACATGTTGCTAGTAAGTATTGGGGCTGCACTGAAAATTAATAAAAGTATTTTCTATAGTCTTACATTTACCGAAATGGTTCTTATATTGCTTGTTCCAAAAAATACACTGTATCAACAGTGATACTAATATCACTAATTAAGAGTTCCTACCAATGAGGAAAAACCTGAAAAACTGGGAAATCAAATATTTTAGCAAAAAAGTCAAAGAATATTTTTAATGATTGAAGTGATGAGTAAATTTTTCATGTACTACTTTCCATCAGCATCTCGATTGTTGTTGTAAATGAAATAAGTTTAAATTAATCATTAATCCAGTCTAAAATTTGTAAATACAGTTACGGCTCTATAATCTACAATTTTCTATAATTCGCGTTACTTTACGAATGTAAACAATGAACTAAACAGTTAAGAAAATTTACAAATTTGTGATCTAAAAAGGTAATTTTAAAAGAAATAATAAAAAAAAAATCTCCTCTTTTAAAAATATAACTACAGTCAAAGATCTATAATCTGCGCACCCATAATCTGCAATTTTCTATAATTCGCGTTACTTTACAAATGTAAACAATGAAATAAACAGTTAAGAAAATTTACAAATTTGTGATCTAAAAAGGTATTTTTAAGAGAAATAATAAAAAAAATGATAATAAAAAAGATCTTCTTTTTTAAAAATATAACTTTTTTATTTTATTAACAGTAAAAAACAAACTGTATTATGAAACATATGTAATTATTTTTATTTAAATGCATATAAATATCAATTTTTTCTATAAAATAACTTTCAAAAGGCAATTTTTTGAAATAGCATATTAAATTAATTATTAGATTTCATATTATACTGAATATAGAATTCAAATGCTGTCTAGGAAAAATAAAATGAGGTATAATCCAAAATACTCTGTAATCCACAATATTCCATAATCTGCACAACCTTTGGCCCCAACTTGTGTGGATTATAGAACTTTGACTGTAAAATGCATAAAAACTACATAACACTGTATCATATGAAAAAAAATTAAAAATTGGAAATGCTTTCATTGCATACTTTTTTTTTTAGCACTTATCTAGTTTGAAATTGTTCATTGGGTTGGGTTTTACAGCAATATATAAGCCAAATTTCTGCAGAGAACAATCAGGGAAAATCTGGTAAAAGTCAGGGATTTTTTTTTATCTGAATTATGTAAGAACCGTGTAATTACATTAGACATTGTTTATATGTATATATAAGTAAAGGTCATGCTTACTCACATACTTTAGTCAAGCTACTTACTGCACTTTTGGTTTAATAATTATTGCAGGAAGAATTCGCTGTAGAACATGAGTTATTTTTAACCTACTTCAAAGGAGGATGTTATGAATTCCACCTGTATGTTAACTCATTACTTCTTTAAAAATGAACCAATTTTGATAATTCTTTTTTTATTTGAAAGTATAAGATACCCATGTGGTCCCATTTTTATTTCATTAAATTTTGATGATTAGAACTCTTTTTAAATAAAAACTTTAAACATTCAAATTCTTTTTGAAGCAATCATTCAATTAAAAGCATTCATTTTTCTGGCAATTACTTTTACACAGATACAAGATCTTTTTTCTTCAAAGTATGAAATCTGGACTGAACATAGTTCAGATCTAGATAGATTTTGCAAAGTTAACGAAAGCTGGTTGATCAGTAAGAAAATTTACACTGTTAGAAGTCTACAGCTATAGCCGCATAATCACTCCACCGTTTGTATAGGATATCTCTACTTTGACCATTGAAAATCTCCATACATAGTAATCGTTTTATATAAATGCGGTGGAGTGATGATGCAGCAGCAGATTTTAAATACAGTTACTATTTAAAACAGCAACAATTTAGCAAAAATGCAGGTTTTTGATTGGGAGATAACAACAATGATGAACAGTTTCTGATTTCGATAACAGCATGAAATCTATCTGGATTCTGGCTAAGTTCTGTTATCCACCAAACCAGAAGGCTCATAACGATACCACCCGATATCAGAAGTAGGTCTCGAAAAGCTCAAATTCAACTTTAAAATTTTTCTTTTGTATCAGAGTGCAAGCACCTTTAGCCTTTACTTCTTTTTAGTGCTTTTTTTAAGTCTGTTAGTATTTTTATTTAATAAGCATATTTTATTTGATGTCTTATTTACTTTATGATCGTAAAGAGACTAGAACCAAACTCAAGAATGTGCATTAAGATTGAATATTAGTCTTTCAAATTTCGTTGATCAGTATATTACTAGTGATACTGAGGCCATTGGAGAGATATCAGATTTTCACTGAAAGCATAGCAGGAGTTTCTAATACAGCAGACTTTCTCAAATCCACAACCCTAAAATTTGCTCATTATCACAGAGAAAAACAATGAAACTTTTAATTCAGATCCAAAGATAAATTTACAGAATTTTTTAGTTTTATATCATTCTGTATGTATAATTGCAGTATAGGTTCAGTTGAACCTAAAAAATCCGAGATTGGCGGGACCATGGCAACTCCGAATTTTCTGATTTTTGGAGAACTGTTAAATTTTTCATATAGCAATATTTTCATATAGCAAAATAATATACAAAATTAAATAATTTCCTTAAGAGTAACAAAATGATGATCACATCACCAAATTAAGTAATAAAATTGCTGAAAGTAAATGTACATATTAAAACAAAATAAAATCAAATATACTATGAAATAGATAACTCAAAATTTTTTTTTTTCCAAATTTTCCAAAATTTTAAGTTATTTAATTTTGAAAATTTAAAAAAAATGAACCAAAAAAAAATAAATGAATAAATCCTTTGCAAAAATAAGTAAATAAATAAAATTGTAAAAAAAAAAAAAACAGATTTCTTAACATAAAACTCTTTTAATGGATAGTAAATATGAGTGTAATTGTGTAGTTACGTAACAAATTTTTTATCTGATAAGGTTTAGTGCCATTTCTAGAATTTCTTGAAAAGAGAAATGGGGCTGTTCTTTGAGATAATAATCAAAATTCCTTAATTTTCTTCCTAGAATATATATATACAGTAGACTCCCTCAAATCCGCACACCTTGGGACCAGAGGTTTTGAAAATATCTGGTCATTGCTTTATTTACATTTTTTAATCAGTCATTTGAACGTAATTAATGATGCAATTGAAACAATAATTAATGCTTAAAATATTAAAATGTGAAGGTCAAGTTAATTATTGGTAATGCATGTCTAAATAGTCATTATAAAGATTAAATATATTTTTCCTAAATTATTCAGTGCAACTTGCCACATAAAAGTACACTACAAATTCACATCAAAATAATAAAATAAGGAAGTTTTATATTAGGTTTAGCCAGATTTTATAACCAAAAAAAGCTTTATACATAAATATATTTATAAAAAGATTGTGATTATCAGTGATATCAGCATTATCTTGAAATTTTACAGAAATAAATAAATTTTTCCTTCATGAAAAAATATGAATTGAGCAATATTAAAAAAAAAATACAAATTAAAATATATTTGGAATCGATATAAAGCTAAAAAGTCAAATTTTGCCACTATATCTGAACAAAAATCTTCATTGTTTACAACTGTAAATTATGTGTGAATTTTAGAGAGTTGCGGATTTGAAAAAATCTACTGTATAATTTTTTTTTTGCAAATGTAATATGTTTTTTTTTATTTGAAATTTCAAAAAAACATTTTGTGAAATGGTCACAGGAGAGAGAACAAATTTCTTCAAATGATCATGGAACGATATCATGAATTTCGTGTCACACATGCAAGAAACAAATGGATATTTTCTTCTACTGATAACTGTAAAATGTTCCTAATTTCAATATTCAATTGATAAAAGAAGGTAATCAAATTTGTCTATCGGTCGCTGTGAAAAACTGCTGATTTTATTATTGATTGTTAGGGGAAAAAAATCAGAATTTCGAAAAAGGACTGAGGAAAAAAATGGTAAATTTTATAAATGGAGTGAAAAAATAAGGTGGTTATTCTGTCAACCAATTTCGTGAAATTATGCAAATAGCTAAATTAAAAAAATTATATGATTTTTATTTAAAGTAAAGAAAGAACAAATAAATTGATTAAACATTAATAAAAATACAAAGAAAACTTTATATTAAAAATCACTTGATTGCATAACAAACACGTGATACAAGTTTAATGTTACATGAGTCTGACATTTTTTATCATCACTATTCGCATTTAATATTTTAGTTTAGCGGCAATTTTTTGGTCAATGGGATAATCAAGTTGTACCAAAAATAAATAATATACTAAAAAATATGAATTTCGACAAATAATCACCAAATAATAATAAAATAAATGTTATCAATCGATCACAGAAAAAAATTGCCTGAAATTTTGAATAATCACAAACAGAAAGAAAAAGTTAATATTTCAAAAGATTGCCAGAAGGACAAAAATCTTGAATTTTGTTAAAAGATTGCAAAAAAAAATCCTTCCTTTATTTATTTTTTTTACTGCATTTTAAGTTATTCTAAAAAAAAAAAAAAAAAAAAAAAAAAAAAAAAAAAAAAAAAATCAAAATCAGCAAATGTGTATGCCAAGGTCATAGGGCAATGTGTCACTATGTTGATCATTCTATAGGAAAAGGAGCAGGTTTTAATAGAGTGGCTGTCAAGTGTATTTATCTTTCTGTTCAATAAATAAAAAACGAAATTGCATTTTTTTTTTTTTAGTTACAAATGCATATACTTAGGTGATTTGTTTAGAATTAAAATATATGAAGCTTTGAGTCATGAACACATCAAATTAAGTCTTTCCTTTGTAATGCTTGTTTTATAATTTTCCAGTTTCTGCAATAATTGCAATTTTATAATACAGTAGACTCCCTCAAATCCGCACAACTTGGGACCAAAAGTTTTGTGGATTTTAGAATTTTGAGGATTTATGGTCATTGCTTTGTTTATATTTTTTAATCAATAATGTGAATGTAATTAATAATGCAATCAAAATTATAATGAATGCTTACAATATAATAAACTAAAATAATAAAAATTTAAATACTAATATAACTTCATAAACTGGTTCAGAAAGTGAAAATAATTTTATAGAAAATACCTGCGACCAAAATCAAAAATGTAATCAAGGAGCGATCATAAAAGGGACCTCATCCATGCAATGCAAAAAAAAAAAAAAAAAAAAAAAAAAATTAAATGTCAAAATGCAAAAGAGTTATTAGAAAAATGCCTCCCCATAGGAATAGCATTAACTTGTGAATGTCTTCGTGAACAGGGACAGGACCATCAAAGTATTCCAGTAGAGAATCTTCCACTGTAATCTGAAAATTATAGAACTTATTTCAAATGGCATACAAAAATCAACAAAAGATTTTGATTCCATTTTATTATCCATTTAGTTATTGTTCTTGCCACGGGGTGCTTTTGTTTCGTTTTTCTTTGGCCATTTTGCTGCTAATGGCCTAAAAATGTTAATGTTAAACTCCCGTTACCATTTCATACCTACTCATAACTTTTCAACTTTTTGAAACCAGGAAATGCCAACACGTGACTTTTTAAACGTGGCTCCATTATAACCTCCTTTCAGTTTGTTGTTTTTTTATTTCAACTGTTTTCAGTTACCATGTATTTACAGAAAACAATTTTATAAACATATAAAAACAATGATTTTAACTATTGAGTGTGGAATATTTCAATTGTAGATTCTCGAAATTAATCGATCACTAAATTGATTGTGTTTTTTACGATTACATTTTAAATATTAAATATGCATAACAGAGATGAGATGCATTTTTCTTGTATTATACAATAAAACTTTCCTCATAAAAGTACCTTACTGATTCAAACCAAATTAATAAAGGAAGGAAGTTTTCTTCCAGGTTTAGCCCGTCTTCCAAAAGGATTGATTATACAAATATTTATTTCGTAAAAGGACTGTGATCACCACCAGTAAAAGAATCATGTCTTGATTTTTTTTTCTGAATTTAATTTATATTTCTTTAATGTAAAACCACAAGTTAACTCACATTATGGAGAATTACATACAGTAGACTCCCTAAAATTCGCAAACTAGGAATCTGCAACTCTCTAAAATCTGCACATATTTTATGCATGTAAACAATGAAACTTCCAATTCGGATTTGCTACAAAATTTGATTTTTTTAGTTTTGTATCAATTCCAAATATTTTTTAGTTTGTAATTTTCTTAATAATACTCTATTCATGTTTTTTTCACGGAGAAAGAATAAATGTTTTTGTAAAAAATTCAAGATATTGCTGATATCACTAGTAATCACATCGTCTTACCAAATATGTTTACGCATAATCAAGATTTTTTGGTTATTAAGCCTGGCTAAACTTGAAAAAAATCCTTATTTTATGATTTTGATGTGAATTAATAATGTACTTTTATGAGGCAAGTTTTGTTGAATAATTTTGGAAAAATGCAATTAATCTTAATGAATATTTAATCATACAATATTGATTATTAGCTTGACCTTTGCTAATGGTACTTTAATCATTTTAAAAATTATTACTATTTAAAATTATTATTATTTTTATCATTAGTTTATTACTTATTTTAAAATTTTATTATATTGTAAGCATTCATTATAGTTCCGAATGCACTATTAATTGCACTCAAATTACTGTTTAAAAAATGTAAACAAAGCAATAACCAGAAATCCGCAAAATTCTAAAATCTGCACAACCTCTGGTACCGAGCTGTGCGGATTTGAGGGAGTCTACTGTATTATGATACCTACAAAACAGGGTTGGCAAGTTTTTGACAGTGTACGGTTTTATCCGGTTAAAACCGTGGTTTAAACCGTCATGGCTAAAACCTCTTGTCAAAAACCTCGCCAGAAACCTCAAATACTTCACTGATCTGTAAAATTTCACATTAAAAATCTGTCACAAATATACAATATTAGATGTAATATTAAAAATTCACTTTTACTGTATTGTATATTATCATTTCCGGAAAAAAAAATTGTCATAAATCTGAAAATTTGGCCTGCCTCCAAACTTGCTCAACTAGCAATGCTTCTGCTATCAAGCCCTGCTAGCTTAGCACCAATTGAGAGAGTATTTTGTAACTTTGGCTTCATACACTAACTCATAAACCATTTGGGTGTAAATAAATGTGCTAAATTGGTTAAACGCTATAGGATGCTGTGGGGTAAAATTGATCCAGATTATTTACCGTACAAAATCATTTTCTACTGTTTGAACATTCTAAAAAACAATGTTTTATTGCAATTAAAGTAATTTAATTTTTTTGTAATTATTAAATTACAGTATAATTAATTTTAAATAAAAAATTACTTAATGTTTCTCTCTTGTTCTTAAAATGTTTAAAGCGCATTACACGTTTTTGACGGTTTAAGCTAGTTTTTGACGGTTTAAACCAGTTTTTGACGGTTTAAACCAGTTTTTGACACTTGTCATGTCAAAAACCAGTTTCTGACGTCAGAAACCCAACCCTGCTACAAAATGATATAAAACTAAAGAATTTTATAATTTTGCCTCTACATCTTAACTAAAAGTTTCATTGTTTACATCTGCAGATTTCAGATGATCATAAATTTTAGTGTTTGAAAAATTGAGGCACTCTACTGTAATTGAATTATATGAAAACTTCTTAAAAACTATATATTTCATAATTGATAAAGATTGCACTAACTTATTTCGTTTTATATTTTTACTTAGAAAATTAGATGAATAGTGTACTTCTTATTTTGACAAAATGAATATTCCACGTGGCTTAGCGTCTTCAAAATGGCATGAAGCAACCGGAAAAGAATGGGATGTAATGTAGCATTATGTTAAAGGTACATAGAATGATGACTGTAAATAAATAGCAGGATGATGATTATGTTGCCAAATCTAGATTTTATTTTATTTGAATATCTGAAGGACATCAAAAACTCTTTTAAACAAAGCTAAACGTTTTTCTTATTCCTATGCAAGATCTGGCACATAATTTTAAATGAATGCTATTATTTCTTGTTGGCTGCTTTTACATATTCTAATTTGAAGAAAAAATATTAGTTTTCTGCAAAATCTGAACTCTGTATTTATCACAGTATTTTTTTCTTGAAAAAGGTCATCGTAATTCGATTCTTTTTATCTTTTGACCTACACAGAACAAAGAATTAAACAGTAATAACCTGCGGTTTGCTGATGCTTTATGAAATATAAAGCTTTTAAAATGGAATCATGTGTATATTACTCAATACAATTTAGCTTGCGTTGCGAAGGAGTTATTTGTTATATTTTTACACTGAATTATGTATGTATCCTGATGCTTTTGTTATTTCTAACAAAATACTCTCTAATATTTATCACGAATAGGAAAATATGAGTGAACACTCATGTAAAATATTTTTGACCTTAAATATATTTAGTAGTTACTTTGAATTTATTTGGTAATTGTGAGTCTACCAATATTGAGAGAAATTTGTTTTGAAAAGATGATTCGAATAGGAAAAAAATAATTCATCTGTGGCAGATGGGTTAACAGATTTAAAATTTCTTGGAAATTTATTTCTTGTTTTTAAATTGAAATGTAATACTCAACGGTGCTCTACAAATAAACAGAAGTTTATTGCAAATAATTAATAAGTATATATATGAATCTGAATTTAATTATGG
This sequence comes from Maratus speculifer, assembly GCA_964019185.1. Lineage (NCBI taxonomy): Eukaryota > Metazoa > Arthropoda > Arachnida > Araneae > Salticidae > Maratus > Maratus speculifer. The sequence continues at coordinate 6,043,048 of CAXHSM010001350.1, read as the reverse complement.
GAAATTTCTATTCACATTGCTAAAAAGGCATAAAATCAAAAGAGTGAAAACTTCTTTGTTGGTTACTTTGTCACTCTGTTGGATGTTACTCCCTGTTAGCAACAAAAATTAATTTCTAGTTTACAATTCCTGGACTTATTTTATTATTTCAGTTATCACATAAATAATATACAGATGGCAAGAAAAGAAATTAACAATAAAAATGAAAATATCAATCAGTATGGTAATAAATATACACAGAAGACACAAAAGCAATGACTAAATTAATGCATACTTCTTTTTAACTAATAAAACCTTTCTGATTTTTTATTGTTTATCAATACCTTTTCGATTTTAGCGAAACTTAATTAAAATAATTAAACTTTTTAAACCTCCTGTAATTTGAACTTGTCCTTCAATTCCTAGGCTTATTTTATATTACATGTACACTTACATGCATACATGTACATTCTTTAAATATAATTTTATTGTACACCTTTTTATGAATAAAGGTATTACAAGTGCTCAATGATAAGGCATTATCACTGGTCACACTGAATTGAGTACACTGATTTTTAAAACATTATTTCATAGAAAAAAGATCTCACTTGTGATGTTTATATGATATCTATTTAAATTTTTTGTGTGAATTTTTCCTTTTCATAACCACTTTAATTAAATACAGACTGTAAGAATAAATTTATGAAAGAAATTGACTCTAAAAATGTCACTTCTCTTTTAAATATACTATTATGAAATGCATCTGAGTTCTCCAACAATCACATATTTAAGTTTCTACCGCAGGATTAAATACTATGATAGAAGTTTTATTTCAATTCTATTCTACATTGATTTTAATTTTTCATGATAAATTTATTTTTCCTTATAGTGTTTTTCAATTAATCATAAAAGTAATTAACTTGCTTCTATTTATTGCAGATGCATAAATCTGTAAGGTAAGATGTTCATCACATCAATCAAAACTATCTTTCAAGTTTGAAATATGCAGCAAAATACTTCTTTACAAGACCCCTTTGGAAAAACAGGCAAATCTTTTGTGTGTGATATTTGCAGCAAAAAATTCTCTGAAAAGAATGATTTAAGCAGTCATAAGTTAATTCATACTGGAAAGAAATATTTCACATGTGAGATATGTAACCAAAGTTTTTCTCGTGAATACAATTTAAAAACACATTTGTTAGTTCATTCTGGCGAGAAACCTTTCACGTGCGAGTTATGCAACAAAAAGTTTTATCGTGAATGCAGTTTAAGAACACATTTGTTAATTCATACTGGTGAAAAACCTTTTGTGTGCGAGATATGCAACAAGAAATTCTTTCAAAAGAGTTCTTTAATTCGGCATTTGCTAATTCATACTGGTGATAAACCTTTTGTATGTAAGACATGCAACAAGAATTTTATGTTGAAGTGTCAATTAAGTGCACATTCCTTAATTCATTCCAGTGAAAAACATTTTTTGTGCGATGTATGCAACAAGAAATTTTCTCGTAAAGATGATTTAAACAAACATATGTTATATCATACTGGAGAAAAACCTTTCATGTGTGAGGTTTGTAATAAGAAATTCTCTCAAAAAGGTAATTTAAACAAACATCTGTTAACTCATACTGGTGAGAGACGTTTTGTGTGCACGATGTGCAACAAGAAATTTTCTCAAAAGAGTGATTTAAACAAACATGTATTAGTTCATACTGGTAAAAAACCTTTTGTATGTGAGATTTGTAACAAGAAATTCTCACAAAAGGGTGCATTAACCACACATCTTTTAATTCATACTGGTGAGAAACCTTTTGTGTGCGAGATATGCAACAAAAAATACTCTCAAAAGAGTAATTTAACCAGACACCTTTTAATTCATAGTTGTGTGAAGCCTTTTGTTTTTTTGATATAATTCAAGAAACTGCTGAAAAGGGTGATTAAGCATGCATTTGCTAATTCATACTGGTGAGAAACCTTTTGTATGTGGCTTATAAAACAAACACATATTATGATAATTCTCTTTGCCAGTCAATGCATTGGAAACCGTTATACGCTGTGTATTAATGACAGTGGCATAAACAAATTATAAACATGGTAGAAGAGCAAGAATGTTGAATATTGGGATGATCCATATTTTAGAATGAAATGATTTTATAACCAACTAATGGTTTAATAATAATTTTGCATTTTTATAAAAGATTTGAGTGACTATAAAAAGCAGAAGAGCTCATATGTAATATGAAAATTTCGGTAAAGAGTGCTTTGAAAAAACATTCTGTAATTCATATTGGAGAGAAATTTTTGTTTGCAAAGTGTGCAGTATTGTCTCATAATAAACCTCTCCAAATGGTATATTGAAGATATCTTCGAGGGGTCCGACAACGCTGTAAATCTGGTACACAGCAGATTTACCGCAAATTAAATCAAGTTGAAATCAGTAAATGTAGATTTAAGTAGTAAATCCTGTAATAAATCAATAAATCCATGTAAAATTAATAAATCCAATAGTAAATCAGTAAATCATTAATAAATCAAGTTACAATCAATAATTCCAATAGTAAATTAGTAAATCATTTAATAAATCAAGTTACAATAATAATTCCAATAGTAAATTAGTAAATCATTTAATAAATCAAATTACAATCAGAAAATCGAGATATAAATTGTAAATCCTACAAAAAAATCAATAAACCATGTAAAATAACTATATCCTATAACAAATCAATAAATCGAATTAAAATCATTAAATCAAAATTTAAATTGTAAATCCTGTAATAAATCGATAAATCAGTGCAAAATTAATAAATCACACTGTAGAAATTATTGGATTCATGAAGATTCTCGAATTCCAATTTTCGACGGATTTATACGTTTTAGGATCTATAGATTCCAAAAACCATGTTTTTACAAAACATCTGTCTGTATGTGACATAAATTTTGTGGGTGCTCTATCACAAGAACTAACGCACGGAATTTCACAAAATTTTATATTCAGTTAGACCTCTATATAAAATAGATCTGATTATTTTTGGTGTATACAGGACCTGACTAAGGCAGGGGCATGCGGGGCAATTGCCCCGGGCCCCCCAAGGATAGATATAAGTTTTTCGTTAAAAAAGTGTCAAATGATAAAAAATGGTCAAGTGACCAAAATTCTTTTTTTTTCCAATTTTAAGGGTCTTTCTTCTCCTAACCCCTCTGTTTCCATACCCAATGCCTCCTTAAAGCCTCACATTTGCCCTCATTTTCCTGTAATCGAAAAAAAACTGTATTCTATAATTTCTTAAAGTTTTCTTTCTTCTGCTATTATGTATATAGATGTGCACAGTACTTGGTACAAAATTTATGTACACGTACAATAGTTATGAATTTCAGTTTTAGTCACTTTAGTACAATTTATGAAAATTTTTAAGATAAAAGGGGGGGCTAATAATGTGTGCCCCAGGGCCTCCCACTGTCTAAGTCGGGCCCTGGGTGTATATCACCTAACAAGTGGTGCTGCTATGCTGCCTTTTTCACGACTTCTACTATAGCTATATTTCAAGAGCTAATGAATGGATTTTCATAAAACTTCAGATTCCGTTGGTCTTTGATATAATATGGTTCTGATTACATTTTGGCGTAAATCACCCGACAGGTGGCGCTGCTATGAGGCATTATTCATAATTATCACAATAGTTTTATTTCTGGAACTAAGTCTTGTTGATTCATTTATTTCTTTTATTATGGAAAGAAAAAGAAGTTAACTGAGGACATATTTTTCTGAAGCATTAAATGATAAAGCAAACTGTGATTTATATTTATACCAAACGAAGTATTTAGTTAAAAAAGGTTAAACAACGAATTTAAAAGAAAGCATTTAATGGTAAAGCATCATTCATAATATGCAAAGGCAGATTCAGTCCTCAAATTAGAGGGGAGGAGATCATAACACGTTTTCTTTGGGAAGGGGAGATTATATCACTTCATGATCAATTATTATATTGAAAGTTATTCTTAAAATAAAAGTGACGATTTTACTAATACTTTCGCTAATTTACCTTCATTTATTAAAAAATGCATTAGTATTTCTAAATATAAATAATTTACACTGATTTCATTTAGATATGAGGAAACTGAAATGTTTCTTATTTTCTCAGAAATGTAAAAAATGATTTTGAAATGTTCTTAAGTTAGCATTTTATAATAATTTTTAGGACTTGAGAGCCACAGAAATGTTGTTTTTAGGGAGCATTTGGCAATCGAGTTTGAAACTTTAGTTTAAAATGCTGAATTTCATGAAAGTTTTATTTAAAAATTCGATTTTATTTAAAAATGGAAAACACTTTTTAACCACATAGTTTCCGAATAAGTACACTTGCAAATTTCTCTAGATTAAAATTTCTTCAACAAATGTGTCAGAAATTATCGAATTTTGATTTCAGTAGACCTTTACAAAATGAGAAAAATTCGCATTATTGAACAGTGGGTGGTGTGTGTGGGGGGGGGGAGTAAGGATTTAATGTATATTTAATTTTAAAGTAATTTTTTGTAATTTTTATTTTTTCTTTTAAACGTTCTGAAAATTTTCAAGCAATTAAACATTTACAGTTTTGCTTTGACTGTATAATTTTTCTATAATTTTTTCCTTTGTTCGTGTATTTATGTTTTATATTTGAAAAAAATATTTTTAGGATAAAAACAAATTTTTAGATTGCTTGTAATAATGTCCTCATGATAAATTTTATTTATTCATTTATTTTTTGTTGCTTGTAAAAAAAATTGTCATGTTTTTCAATTATATATTAAAAAAATATTTTTAAATATAAATAAAAAATTTCAGAAATAATAATATGATTAAAATACAATGTTATTTGGTAGAATAATAATGTAATAAATTGAACATTAGAAAAAAACACTTTAAAATTATTATAAAAATAAAATGTTTACAATACACAATTAATTTTTGTGTAAAATTAATAATTAAACTTGCTTGTAAAAATAATTATATCACTTTGCAAACGAATTTTCATGTTTTAATTAAATCTTAAACCATTAAATGTAAATTTTATCTAGAGATGGCAGCACATATATTATGTAAATTTTTCTAAGGGTACTTTTGTACAGTTTTGTAGCACGTATGATGATTGTTAATATACCTGTTCTGAACTGTAAAGAAAGAAACGAATAAGGAATAGTTTCTAATGGGTAGCGAGTCCGAAAATAACGATATGATATAGGTATTTCTTTTGTCATTAATTTTACAGCACTATGAGATATACAAACATCGTCACGTCACATGATCTGAAGAGCAATTCAAAGCAATGCTAACCGCTATAATGAGGCCAGTAAATCACAAGCAAACCGCAAATAAATCAGTAAATTGCGAATAAATCAGTAAATCTGCGTGCATTTATAAACCAATCAGAAATCAGGTGAATCAACTTGATTAATAAATCTGGTACACCAAAAGCTAGTTTCTCGAACCCTTCGAAAATCTTAGACCGGCGAACTTTCTTAGTGAGATTTAGTTTTTCCGACTGTAGTCCGGGCATTTGGTCGAAAATAAATGCAAGTTTTGGTAGTTTTGAAATTTGGTACCTTTTTTTTTGGGGGGGGGGGGGGGCTGCTTAACACGAATCTAGTGTTATCCAACACAATTTATTCCCGGAAACAAGTTTTTTTTGGCAAAAATCGTGACTTTGCTTTATTTTTTCTAAATAACTTCAAAATGTTGCATTTTACATAGAAGTCCTCAGTACATAAATTAAAGACGACAAAATTTCCTACATTTTATGTATTTAAAGTTTTTTCTCTGATCAATGGTGTAGCCGTTACAGTCCCACAAAAGTAGGTGTGAAAAGCAAAAAATTTTGAAAAACGGTAATTACTGTTCTGTACATCAATGAAACGTGTAAAAGAATCATACTACGCAAATTTTGACTTCTTAATAATACTAAATATAGTATTATTGGCTATATTTTCTAATTTGATGTTCTTTGTTTCTTTCATAAGTAAAAAATAATTAACAAGAAAGAAAAATCTTGCGTTAAGCATAGATTATGAAGCACTTTCTAACACTTCATGAAATCTTTAACAAAACTTCGTTATTTAAGGAAATAAAGTTACTGTATTCACAATGCCGTAATTCCTGTTTTCCAGAATTTTTTGATTTTCCCATCCACTTTTGAACATTAAGAACTGAAGTCCGTGTCAGCTTTTATCAATTAATACACGTTTTAGTTATTTTATTTATATTGTTTAAATGCCAAGTTATGAAATGGTTTATTATTATTATTATTATTACTATTATTATTATTATTATTATTATTACTATTATTATTATTATTTTCTAAACGTAAATTAAGATTTCGATCACAGATATACTAATTTAATATATAATAAAAGTGCTTAAACATTTGGTTTGTCTGTAAGTCTGTCCGCACTCTAAGTTATTGACGCTTACCTTTGCATGATAAGTTTTAAACACGATTAGTGTATTTGCAGGCACAGTCAAAAGTTTACCGTTACAGTACGGCCTATGGGAAAAAAATCATTTCTAATGAAATCTAAAGATATTAAAACCCTGACAAGCATATTCAAATTTATATACGCATACGAGGTGTACTTAAATATGCATTATGTAAAATCTGCGGTGTAAAAATAGCTATTATTCATTTACAGGGCTACACAAAAGAGTTCAATTCATAATGGTAAAGGGGGAATTGTGTGCGACATATTTTAATTATATTAAAACTATTTCATATATAATAAAATTGATATATGTCGCTGAGTTTTAATATTAATTATGCGATACAGCCATGCATAATATGAAGTACATAACATTTACATTGACATATGTAAGATTTCAAATAGTATATTCTTTCCGAAGTACTGTATATGTATCCGATGAGGGCTGATGGATGGATAAAATGCAATTTAATTAATTCTAATTTCACTAAATGAATGAATATTATATGGTGTGTATAAAAGCCATAGTTGATATATAGGGCTACCCAAAAGAGCTCGCAAACGTTACTAAATGTGAGCGTAAATTACTTAAAAGTAGTTTTTAAATAAGTTATGCATTTTTATGCTGAACTGCATTCAATTTTCTAAGAAATGCTTGCAGAATATAGATAAATAAAACAGAGAACCACTCAAAGAATTCGATGCATGGACGCGTAGGAATGACAATTTCTGAGAATGTGATTTCTGTAGTTTTAAGAGAGTTTTAGAATAAAATAAATTTTAGCTTAATACTGACGTATAATAAAGGTTCAACATAAACTACATGGCTGAAAAAAAGTATTCAATTATGTTTCCATATATTAGTATAAATTGCTGAAAGAGAAATTTCTAGTAGAATGGTTCTTTTACACGTTTCACCGACGTACAGTTACCGTTTTTCAGAATTTTTTGCTTTTCACACCCATTTTTGCAGCACTGTCACGGCTACACATTGATCAGAGAAAAAAAACTTTAAATACATAAAATGCAGGAAATTTTATCCTCTTTTATTTATGTATTGATTACTTTTATGCAAAATGCATAATTTTGAAATTATTTAGATAACCAAAAAAAAAATCATTTTTTTGCCAAAAAAAAGTGTTTTTGGGGATAAATTTTGTTGGGTAACACCAGATCCGTGTTCAGCGACCAAAAAAACATAAAGGCAACAAATATATGAAAACTGCACCAAAACTTGCATTTATTTGTCGTATTTGAGCACCAAATTGGACTACTAGGTATAGTCTCTACCACTTGCTATTATTGGCTGTAAATTTAACTGATTAGCTGTTGACGCCAGTTTTATTTTATGAGAATGCGCATATTTTGCAGTTCTTCAGATTTCAAATGCAATAACGTTCACTAAGATAAATAACATCTTCAGAAAGCTATATTTATTTTTTTTTATTTATAAAAATTTGAAACTTGTATGCAATACCAGTCGTGATGTTTTGCATGTTAGACAAGCTTTTATTGTGCTGCATTTTTGTGTTATTTTTTATTCATTATTTGTTCAAATACTCTTTTCAATCTAGTTAAGATAAGTGTTTTTTATGTAATATATTTTTATAATATATCCAAAAGAAATAAAAAACAAAAAATTTAAATTAATCCTAATAACACTACAAGAATGATAATATCTAGAAAACGTGTTTTAATAATTACGATTTAAACACCATATTGATGACTTTGTGTTAAACATTTTTGCATCATATCTTCCAATGGTTTGAAATAGATATGTGCAAAGTAACAGAGTAAAATATTTATTTATTTATGTTTTGAAACAGACTAAGATGATAGTTAATTCACGAAGCCTTTTAAAATATGCTGGTACTTACCAGAGACGTAGGTCGCAGGGTCTACGCCGTGAACATTCTTGATTTTTAAAAGAAGCTTCGTATTCCTTCTGTCTTGAAATGTTCCTGTTAAGTATTAGCATATGCCTTATCTATGAAAGTTCAAGATGTCAGATATACCCTCTGCTTATACCATATATTCTTTGCTTATTTTAAGACTACAACTCTGGTACCTACCAGCCAAAATTGTTGTGCTTTCATATTATCAGTGTGTTCAAATTTCCAATATTTTTGAAAAAAGAGCTATGACTTGCATTCTTTTGACAAATTTTGATTTCACATTTTTATTGTTTAATAATTTATCACTAAAGTATGTCAATAATTACTCTAATTTTACTGAAGCACTGATTAAATACTAAAATTATTTTTAAGTGTCATGGTATGTAATTCATTATTAAATCTTAATATGAAAATTTATATGTAAAGCTTTGATTTGAATAAATTAAGCGTAAACTACATAAAAATGCTGTTCTTATTGCATCTAGTTGGAATTTTGTTTTTTGTTTGTTTAAGAGGAGGATTAAAATAACACACAAAGGCACACCCATATTACTGGGTGATATATAACAAGGAATATATAGTTTCATTTAAAGAAAATAAATGTTAAATCCATGATCTGAAATTCAGGTCAGGACGATGGAATTTACACTCGAAAAATTTCCAAAATCTTGCGCTGCGGCAGAATATTGTTTTATGTTACAAACCTCACCCCCAAGAAAATCTTTCATCAAGAATATTTTTTAATGTATAGGTGAGAACGAATCATAGTAATAATTTGCTTTCTTTTCCATCCTTTTGATGGAAGGAAAGGTAGGACAGGGAATTTTAAGAGAGGTTTTTGGTTTAGTGAGCATTTATTTTCAGTTCCTGATTACTGCAAGGACAAACTTTCATAATTATTCCCTGAGAAATTTTAAAATGAAATATAGAGAGATGAATCTATCTCAACTTCTTTCATTCTATTTTTTTTCTGATGTAGCGTCGTCATCTGGGATTACTTTTTGCCCCTTCGATATGGTTCCATTAACATTTCCATTCTGAAAAAAAATATTATATATGAATTTTCAACTACAAAGTTGAACTGTAAACAATTAACATGAAACAAGGAAGCAAACTGTATGGTTTTAAAGTAGTCATTTTTTATTTATTTATTTTTTAATCATCTTTAAAGTTTTCTAACAAAGTAGCCCCTGCTGGGATCTTCCTTGGTTCACTCACTAAATTTCATATAAATTGAATACATTTCATATGTTTGATTATTGAAGCCTCTTGTAATAGGATCATTAATAATAAATAGGAGTAATAAATTGACAATGCAGACTCGATAAACAAATATTTTTTTACTTGACATTTCTAAAAAATTGGGGCTACTTCAGACCAAACGAAGCCCTGCACAATGTACCCCGAAAATTAGTTTTTATCTTAGCCCTATTAAATCAAACGCATTTCCAGTTAAAATAAAAAGTTAAAGATAAATCTATGACCACACAAGGGTTACAAAATGCTAAAGGTAATATTTTGACAATTATCTTATTTTTAGAACAATTTTTTTATGTAAAGGATCAAAGTAGACTAAGGAACAGGAATAGACCTCGGACAAAGTTGAATAAGGACTAAAATAGCCACAGTTTGAACTTTGAACGGACAGTGCTTTGAGGCCTATAGCTGCTACGGCTGTCGCCTCGATTGATCCAGAAAAATAGCCACAGTTGATGGTACTCAATATCAATGCAGTTTTTCATTCGAATGATTCATAAAGACTTGACTGGAACTTTTTGTCTCTGGAATTTTGAGCTGTTTAACCTCATATTTATTCTGAAGATGACTGAAAAAGCGATTCGAAACGACAATGTTATGCTTTATTATTCATTCCATTTGTAAAAATTCACATAAAAGTTCGTATGTGTACTATTGAGCACGTTCATCTGTTTTTAACATATATATCTTATTTATTTAATTATTAGAATCGCATATGGATACTAAAAATAAAAAGAAAATGTTATTTAGGTAAAATACAAGCACTACAAAATAATTCATGAATCTCTTCTAATATTTTTCTTTCCATAAAAAAAAACTCGGAATTCATGATACTGATTCATGACTGCATTACTGGCAGAATGGCACAGGTTATGGCAATGTGGTCCAATCTTTATTTGCGCGAGAGCCAATCAAATTTTAGTATAGGAATGTGAAAGCCAGAGATATTTCAGAAAGAAAACTCATTACAAATTTTATTAAAAATATTTAATTAAAATTTATATTTAAAAAAAGTTTAATAAAATACTTCATTTTACAGTCGTGAGTTCAATTTGATGATTAGCACTACTTATCTCTTAGTCATACAGATGTATCAATGTTCGCTGTAAATTCAGTAATACCGTAGACTCCCTCGAATCTTCAAATGCCTAAAATCCACACATCATTAAAGATGTAATCAGTCAAAGTGTCAGCTCAGAAGTAGGAGCAAAATTACAGAATTTTTTAGCTTTATATCATTCTATATATTTTTTAATATGTTATTCTCATTAATATGAGTAAACTAATGCTTTTTTATAAAGAAATCATACATTCATTTCTGAAAAAAAATCAATATAGTGCTGATATCGCTGATAATTAAAATCTTTTTAGCAAATATATTTAATTATTAATTAGTGTTTTTGGTTATTAAGTCTGTTTAAATATGAAATAAAATTTCCTGATCTATCGTCTTAATCTGAATTAGTAAGGCACCTTTAGGAAGAAAGTTTCATTGAATAATTAAAAAATATATATTTCATCTTTAATATGAATTTTTAATTATACATAATTAATTATTTACCTGACATTTAGTTTTAACAATTTATTTTTTAAATTATCTTAATTTTGATTTTTTACTTAATTATTTCAATATTTTCCTATATTGTAATGTATTCATTCATTCTGATTTCGATTGCATTATTACATTCAAATTACTGTTTAGATAATGTAAATAAAGATATAAACCGGATAGCCGGAAATTCTAAAATCCGCATAATCTCTGGTCCTGAATTGTGCAGATTTGAAGGAGTCTACTGTACTATGTTTGCAGTAAGATAGTTGAGTCACATAACATGAAGTTTTTTTGAAGTGGGCGTGACCGGAATGAAGTTAGGGCTTAATCAAGTTTCTAAAAACTCATTTTACTGTAGAGGATATTCGCGAAGAAACCCAAACAGTGGCATCCTTGCGAATTTCAGAAAATGACTGATGAAATTCCTCATTTTTATAGAGATTGATTGAAGATAATCACAATTTTTTGAACGACCTATTAACGAAAACTTTTTCAGATTAAAAATAATTCTATTTGAGAAAATAAGAAAACTAAATGTTTATACGGCCCTTGTAGGGTAATATTTCCAATTAGGAAAAAATTCCTTATCCATTTCTTAACTAAACACACACACAGAAAAAAAAAGTTTTCATATTTGCAAAATTTAAAGAGATATGAGTTTAAAAAATTCGTCGGATTTCAATGCATTAGACACAAATTGAAATGCGTGCAATTCATCAAACAATGTTATTTAATAGTTCCAGGAAATAATCAAAAAGTATATTTATTGAATTAGAATTTTATTTACGTTTTCATTTTTGTGCTGCTTAACCATAATTTTTGTTAACAAAATCACATCTTAAAGATAATATATATATTTTTTACTTTCTTTTAAATCAGGTATTTTTAAAACGTTATAACTCGAAACATTATTTATCGAATCTCAGAATTTATTTATTTAATTAAAAAGGAAAATATAATTTTATTTTGTCTCTGTATTTTTTAAGATATTAATTTTTTAATTTATAATAAAAAAATAATGTATTTTTTTAAATCATATGTTTTTACATTTTTGCAGAAAAATTAATGTAAAATAATAAAAAAAGACATGTTCAAAGTTTGCTCCTTTTTCCTTTAACGGTTCTTGACGTATATTAATTCAAAGACGAGAAATGGAGGGGGAAATCCCTCATCCGGAAAAACACATTTAAAGTTAGAAACAATGCTTGGCTAGTAATAAAATGTATGTGTGCTTTTTAAAAACTTACAGTTGAGTAAATAACTCCTTTCTGTAGCTTAAACTTTTGATTCAGTTTAACCTTTGCCTTTTCCATCTTCTTTCTTTACTGTTTAAATGTTGGCAGTTATTTAAAAAAGGCTTTTTCTAACAAGCCGATTAAGAGTTTTTTTCTTAATTTTAACCCTCAAAACTTGTGGTTTTATACCGTCTCAGTAAGAATTTTTCGTCCTGGATTCGTAACAACCGTATCAAAATCAATAACTAATCGGATAGGTGCAAAAATCGGTAAAATTTAGCTCAGCCCAAAACTTTTTACAAAATATATGTATTTTTAAATCGTCAGTATTTTACGATTGAAACTTAAAATTGATTTTATTAAAGAATAATAGATTTAAAGAGAAAAATCTTCTTAAAATCTACTAAAACCAGTGAAAAGCAACCTGCCTATTATGGAATCTTGTGTTAAACAGAAAAACGTGTTTATTCATTCAAAATGTATATAATTATAACCGAGAAAAGTACAGACTACATTTCAGGGATAGAAGAAAATCAAGGAACCGAACAAGGCCAACGGGCGCGATTAGGTTCAAACTCAAGGCACCCGGTCTACCAACTTTAAGAGCAAAACCTTAGGCCAGTGGTGGAGTTTATCCGACATAGTTTATCTTAGATAAGCCTTTATAAGTTTTAACTTTGAAAAAGAGAGTTCCGTCGAAATAACGGTTATAGTAATAGTGGGTTAAATTTTTAAAAGAATGATAACATATGGCTTAACTTCCTGAAATCTGTGACAGAACAAATGTTTCATGGTTTCCAAAGCAGAATTACTTGGAATTGTGGGACATAAACTTTCTAACTCTGTAAATAATTCTAAAACATCTACATCATTCAAAACCAGCATGATGCAAAAATGCATCATCAAATGTACAGGTCATAGTTCTTTTTTTAATAAATCATCGTCAGAGTTATGAGGAATTTGCGTTATGTGAAAAAGAAAATCATTTGTTGAATGAAATTTTTTCATCTGATAAAAATGATCCCTTATGGGCATTGTGGTTCGAAGATATTAGGCCAAAAGACATTAAAAAACTAATTGAAATTTCTTTTTTAGATCATAAATTCGTTCACCATTAGAAAAAAAAATCCTGCGAAGTGATAATTTAATTTAACAACAACCATACAACCCTTTTCGTGGACCACAAACATGTATTTTCAATCATGAGTGAGCCGCAAACCTATATTTTTTACAATAGGTTTCGCGATGAACTGCACGACACTTATATAATCTCTCTATTCTAAAAAAATAACTTACGCTGTCACCGGTCTGACATTGAGATTTTTGTGACAGGGTGTCTTTCTTCTTTAATATTAAAAAAAACTGTTGCACACAAAAGTATGAAACTGAGTAGTATTACAGAGTAAATTTGATAAACACATTGATGTAGACAGTTTTTAAATCGAATAATTGATTAAAGTGATATTTAATGTTAAAATTGGTCAAAATTGTTCCATTATAAAAGTTTTATAGGAGCAAAAACTATCCATAGGAATTTAATCAACTTTAGATAATTTTTTGAATTATAATTTCCTGGTGTGCAGACTACAATTATTTTATTTTTTATTTTGATTAGTTCTTTGACGTTTCATTCCCATTTGAAATTCAAATTTTCAGCATTTCAAGCGATATTTTTTACATATTTTAATATTTTATTTTAATAATTTTTTTTACATGTTTAAAATAAATTTTAAGTTGTTGCGAATTCGTAAAAACAGCTGAGAAAAACCCATTTCTTTAATAAAAAAATGTTTACACGTGTCTGTTATAAACAGTAAAAAACCTTACAAATCAGAATTAAATGAGACACGTAGCTTATTGGATATATTTTTTAATTTGCGAGTTAAATTTCGGTAAAAATATATTTATAAACATGTACTTTATTTTGATAAGCGATTAACATTTATATTGACTCTGACATCGCGAGAATATTCTTTATTTCGGCTTACTTTATCTTTAGGCATTTTAATTTTATTGATGCTACCAAAATGAAATAGAAAATATGTTTTTTTTTTAATACATGTTGGTTATGCATAAAAATTCGCTGATAAAATACGTGTAAAATGTTTTTTCCGATGATAGTGGCTACATGCTTCATTTAAAATGCATTTTAATCTTGACACATGTAAAGAGAAAAATTAATTTCATGGTGTCAAAATGATGTAATTTACTGTCAGTTTCCATTTCTGGATAGTAAAGATTATTATTGGAGACTTTATTGATTATTGTATCTTGATTACATGTGCTTTAAAATTTTTTATTTTAGGTAAAATATAGTAATTTTTAATAAAGAATAAAAAAAAGTAAAGAATTTCAGGATTATTAAAATTAATAAAAAAATGGTTTAACAGTAAAAAGAAAAGACTTCATTTAAGGCTTATATTTTATAGAAATATTTATTCTTATTTGTATTGTAAATTCATTCAATAGTTCCTTATTATCGACAATGTCTTATTTATTTCATCATGGAATTCCCGTTGTCGTAAAAAAATTAGTAGTGTACTTTTTTGAAAAATTAGAAAATCGGAAAATATTTTTTTCTTTTATCTTTCAAAGCTCTAAGAACTGAATTAGTACCGAAATAGTGAAAATTTCGCCTTATTTTTCTTACATTCTCTCGTAATTTTAACCAACAACAACACTAATATATTAGCCAGCCCAGAGTCGGCCATTTTTCCCACCGACTCCGCAGTCCTGATTAAAACACAAGTAATATAAAGATATAAGTTTATTAAAAACCTAGTTATAAAAATAATGTAGAATATAGTAAAATACATTAGAAATTAGAATATTATATTTTAAATCACTGAACTTTTTTTGTGAACATCATTTTCTTTTAATCAATAACTGTTTACACAAAGGAAAAAAC
This sequence comes from Maratus speculifer, assembly GCA_964019185.1. NCBI lineage: Eukaryota > Metazoa > Arthropoda > Arachnida > Araneae > Salticidae > Maratus > Maratus speculifer. Next base: position 6,027,772 of record CAXHSM010001350.1, on the reverse strand, counting down.
TTTTGATGTCAAAGAAAAAAAATAAATCTTTATTAAATTGCTTCTTAAAGTTTCTTTCATCTGACAAAACCCTCATCGTGTCTGCCCTCTGTCTATCCACCCGTTACGTAGTTCGTAAGCAAAAAACTGTATATTCGTGTATACACTGTATACCGTGCACCACCTACTTTACGAGAAAAAAAGGCGATTTTTTAAAATCTCATATATAAATTTAAAAAATGTTGATGCTCATCACATAAATCAAAACTGTCTTTGAAGTGCGAAATATGCAGCAAAATATTTCTTTACAAGAAGTTTTAGGAAAATTAAGTTCCGAATCACAGCAAGGAAAGCTGTTTGTTTGTGAGGTATGCAAAAAGAGATTCTTTCATAAGAGTACTTTAAGCACACATCTTTTAGTTCATAGTGGTGAAAAACCTCATGAGTGTGAGAAACGCAACAAGAAATGCTCACGAAAGGGTGACTTAAACAAACATATGTTAATTCATAGTGGTGAAAAATCTTTTGTCTGTGAAATATGCAGCAAAAAATTCTCCCAAAAGAGTAGTTTAAGCAAACATCTGTTAATTCATAGAGGTGAGAAACCTTTTGTGTGTGAAATATGCAACAATAAATTCTCTGAAAAGGGCAGTTTAAGAAGGCATCTGTTAAATCATACTGGCGAGAAACCTTTTGTTTGTGAGACATGCAACAAGAAATTCCCTCAGAAATGTCATTTAAGTAGACACCGCTTACTTCATACTGGTGAAAAAGCTTTTGTCTGTACGATATGCAGCAAAAAATTCTCTGAAAAATGTAGTTTAAGCAGACACAGCTTAGTTCATACTGGTGCAAAACCTTTTGTTTGTGAGGCATGTAACAAGAAATTCTCTAAAAGGAGTAACTTAAACAGTCATCTGTTAATTCATACTGGTGAGAAACCTTTCGTTTGTGAGATTTGTAACAAGAAATTCACTCAAAAGGGTAATTTAAACACACATCTGTTAATCCATACTGATAAGAAACCTTTTTTTGTGAAATATTCAGCAAGAAATCAGCTCTAAACGATCTTTTAAGAAAGTATCTGATAATTCTTACAGGTGAGAAAACTGTTGTATGTAAGATATGCAATAAAAAATTCTCTTGGAAATAAACGTTAAGCAAACATTTTTTAATGCATACTAGGGAGAAAAGTTTTGTGTGCGATATGAAACAGTAATTTCTCTTAAAAGGAAGCATCTGTTCATGCATTGAGAAAACTTATGTAAAATTTATTAGAAAAAAAAGTAAGAGCAATCTGTTAATTTTTGCTCTTATAATGTGCTAACTGCGATTAATTAATTTATATATGTATTTTTGGGGGAATTTCGACATATTATACTATTAAAATAGTGTTTTGTTCCAAATATTATAGAGACTAAAATGAAACGTCTACCAACAAATATTTTGCCAATTTGAACTAGCAAATCAGCAAATGGGAACTTCAAAATCATTTCTGGCAACCCCCCTTTTTTTATCAGGCTTTATCTTTCGTATGATCGCAAAAATATTCCAATCTTTTTTTTTTCCCGTATAACATTGATTTATAAGTCTGTAATATTGAGCCTGTTAGCTATTGTGAATGTTTAAGTCAGAACATTTGTTAAAAGTTATTTTCACGGTGAATTTCTTTGATTTTAAAATTGTCTTTCGTATAACATATTAATCTCCTTAGCCCTGAGACAAATATTACGTGGGCTTACAAAATCCAGTTTAAAATTTCTATAAAGCTTCTTCAAAAATGTATCAACCTGTATATTGATACTTATCAAATGGAGCCAAATGATAAAAAGGGAACGGATTTTAATTTAAAGAGCTTTTTATTTTGTTATATTTGATTTTATTCTTATCGATATCATAAAGTTTTTTTAAAAAAAAATAAGTAAATTTCATTATAATATTACCGTATCTCATGCATCTCTTACCTGTTGCTTTCTGCTTAAAAGACTTTGTCAAAGCAGAAAATTTTGTACCGAAGTACACACCATGAGGAAAGTAGTAACAACATAATAAGTGTTAATTTTTTTTGTTATTATTAATTCATTTGCTTTTCCGTATGAGGAATCGCCCAAATACATGCTTATGCTTAATTATGATGAAGCATTATTATGCTTGAAATAACAGCATGTTTTAACAGCTTATGTTTATCTTTATAATTCCTATAACCGAAAAAATTCTGCTCCTCAGTTTCTTAAAGTTATCTTTCTTGCACTATTCTGTACATAGATTTGAATAATACTTGGTATGAAATTAATGTATACGGATAATAAGTATGAAGTTAAGTTTTAGATATTTCGCACATAATTCACGAAAAATTTCAAAAGATAGAAGGGGGGGGGCTCCCGAATAATTTTTGCACCCCCTCCCTCCACTTTCTAAGTCGGGACCTGCCACATCCGTTAAAAATATCGAAAGGTAATTTAACAATTCTAGAAAAATTTAAACTAATTTAAAGAGTGTTTGTTAATGTCGTCCACAGGCATAATCAGGACTGAAAAGGTTATGCTAAAAATACCATTTTTAAAGGGATACAGCCTTGAATACCCCATAATTTTGAAAATAAGATATAATTAAATGTATTTGATACACTGATTGTTATTTTAAAAAGGAGCCTGGTAAGGTTTCAAAATTGAAGTAAAGATCACTAAAAGTGTTTTAAATCTATGCTGTGCTCATCAGGAATGTATTAATAGAAAATATCCTAATTTGTTACAATGCCATTGCTAATATTTGTAGTTATTAAATTACTTAGTTTCAAGATCTTCTGAATTCTGATTGATTTTTCATAAAAGTATAAAGATCTGATGTGATGTTTAAATGTCAATAAATGCTGGTAAATAGCATTTGATTTTTTTTGTTTGTTTGTTTTCTTTTTCCAGTCCAATTTCCCTTTAAAACTGATTGATTACGATAAACTTGTGATTTCTATCCCACATTGCCTATTGAAAATGAATTTCGTAGTATCTAGTTCATTCTCTGAACGAACTGCTATGATATACTGCATATTCTTCCATTTTATGTTATGGTCTGTAAGGAAAATCCTTTATGAATTATGTATCAAAAGAAATGTGGGATTTATTATGCATGAACACTAGTCATACCAGCGTTCAAGTCTGATGTTCTGCTGCTCTGATATCACGTAATATTTTTAAACTCACCAATAATTTGAAAAATTTAGTGATCCTCAGTATCAGTAATTTTTTCCCCCTCTTTAGTGTTGATGCCACAAACGTAGATTTTACCCTCCGTCAGAAAAGTGCAAATGATCTCAAATCACATACCTTTATTTAAAAAAAAATAATAAATAAATTAAAAACACCTTTTCTTCTCAAGTAGTAAATCCACCACTGTAGTTTACACTTTCTCTCCCAAGCAACAATTTTGAACGGAGATTTCTTGTTTAGTTGTGTGTGTGTGTGTGGGGGGGGTCATTCAAAGTATTTAAAAGAATTACCGAATACACTCTTGTATAAATAGAAGACTTTTAGACAAAATTCGAGAGTTGAGTTAAAAAAATTTCATTTTCTGGGGGGGTCGACTTATACACAAGTTATTAAAAAATATTTTATTCCTAGTATAATCGGCGAATAGGCAAGTCTTTGAGCTAATTACATATGACTCTGGTTTGGAGAAAGAAATTATATCGTTCAAATTCTCTGTGACTGACAAATAAAAATAGTCAACAATAAGCAATGTAATCTGCAATCGATATAGAATTCCCTTTAATATATGTATGCCTTTTAACACCTGAATACCTTAAAAAAATAAGTTCAACTTGAGAATGCTTCTAGATTTCTCTCCTAAAAGATTCACTGTGCAAAAAAGGAATACTATATTTTAGCATTCTTAGCTATTATCTCTTTATAAATGAGGCTTAAATAATTTTTTCAAAATATTTTTTTTTATTTTAAGTATCATTAAATTGATGTGAATAAGTTTCAAAATAGTTTAAGCTTCTTATGTTTCACATAATTAAAAAATTTTAAAATAAAACATCGAATTAAAAAAGTCTTATTAGAAATTTACTGATCTGAGGAAAATTTATTAATTTTTCTTGCCTCGATTACTAATCATTTTTGGACAAATGATCCTAAATGTGGTTCGATTTATTCGTGAAAATTCTTTTTTTTTTTAAATTTACATGGTTATTTTTTTTGGGGGGGTCTGAATTATACACGAGTAAATACAGTGCTAGAATTTTATGTAGCAGAGCAGCGAAATCTTATCCTAATTGTCCTTGGAACCAATCACTTTAAAAAAAATAGTAATGCTTCATACTCAAATTTTGACGAAGACAAAATCATTGATCCGTATCATCAAAATGTGAGATGTTGATAGAAGTAATTAAAGAATGTAATAATTGTTTATTTATTTTTTTTAATTTCTTCAATCTATTAAAAAAGCATTAGATTTAGGAAAATTTTCAAAATCCAGTTTTCTCAATAACGTTCTGATTTATTGTCAACAAAAAATTATGTTAAAGCAACCTAATCATTGGATCAGTCATTTTTTTTTCGCATTGAATCTTATTCACATTACAGTAGTGTAAAAATTCTTTTATAAAATTTTATTAAAAATTAATTTACTTTGCTTTCTTATTTTTACATTTCTATAAACTAAATGTTTTTTACTCTCATAAAAGTCTGATTCTCAGAAAAGATCTACTATTTTTTTATCTTAAAAAATGTGGTAAGCGTACATTTTTAAATAGCTAATACTCATTCTTTCTTATATTGCTTTGTTACTTTACTATAAAAATGTTTAACAATGTCATATTTATAGTGACACACAAAACAATTTGTCTCCATAACGATCTACGGATAAACAACTTCAAGTACGATCTATACACTGGTGCTGAAAATTTAAGGAGGAGTCCCAAAATGCCAATTTTCAAGGGATTTTCAAGCGATAATTTTACGCAAATATTCAAATAGAAGTAATATAATTCGAATAATTATTATATCTGCATAACTAACTAATCCATATAACATCTCATTCAGGTAATACATGGTCACAAGAGTCACATTCACTACGGCGAAACAAAAAATTATGTTAAAGCAACCTAATCATTGGATCAGTCATTTTTTTTCACATTGAATCTTATTCACATTACAGTAGTGTAAAAATTCTTTTATAAAATTTTATTAAAAATTAATTTACTTTGCTTTCTTATTTTTACATTTCTATAAACTAAATGTTTTTTACTCTCATAAAAGTCTGATTCTCAGAAAAGATCTACTATTTTTTTTATCTTAAAAAATGTGGTAAGCGTACATTTTGTGTTTTTTTAAATAGCTAATACTCATTCTTTCTTATATTGCTTTGTTACTTTACTAATCTTTAATTTACTATAAAAATCTTTAACAATGTCATATTTATAGTGACACACAAAACAATTTGTCTCAATAACGATCTACGGATAAACAACTTCAAGTACGATCTATACACTGATATTGAAATTTTAAGGACGAGTCCCAAAATGCCAATTTTCAAGCGATAATTTTACGCGAATATTCAAACAGAAGTAATATAATTCGATTAATTACTATATCTGCATAACTACACTGTAAAAAATTGTAAATTTACGGTACTTTACCGTGAATGCGCTAGTAAATTTACGGAAAATGTCCCTTTTTTCAGATTAACGGTCAACGTCCGTAATTTTTTGCATTTTACGGGCAAAACCCTGTATACTATGTACATACAAAGTTTCATTCAAATCTATTCATAAATACGCGTGTTATCACGTGACAAAAATCAGATCGTTTCAACATGTCATCCATAACAAAAATTCAAAGTGCTATAACTCAATCATTTTTTAATATATATACAAAATTAAAAGTGTTCTGTGATCGTTGTTTTAAGTTCTAACAGATAAAGAAAAAATATTTTTCCCTTTTTACTATTTTCTCATTTAATTTAAAAAAAAAAAAAATTTAAATGGCCGCCATTTTGAAACAGGATGGCGGATGATGCAGGCTAACGAACTCGGTTGAGACATTTGCATGTTCCATGTACATACAAGTTTAATTCAAATCGGCTCATAAATACGTTAATTACAGCATGACCAATATCAGATATATATATATATATATATACAGGGTGTTTCGCTACCAGACCGACAAACTTTGAGGGGTGATACTAGACATGAAGACAATCAGTATTAAATGGGAAACCATGGGGCGCAAACCTCTTCCGTAGGAGCTAGGGGTCATTAAAGTTTAAGGTCCAAAACTTCAAACGATTATAAAAAACGGAAAAAAGGGTGGATTCGTTTGCGGTTTTCGCTAAAATCATTCTTTATATCAGGATTTGTTTGTAAAAAATTTTTAACGGTTACGTTCAAAAATTGTCGATAGAGGGTGCTTTAGACTTTACAGTAACAAACAACTACTTTTTACCCTTATTTTGTGCACGGGGTTGAAATTATTCTAAAGTTTAGACTTTAATTTAAATTTTAAACCCAAATTCGGAAACATTGTTATCGGGTAACTAGCAAAAATTGAACTGTGAACAGAGGAGGGGATTTTGAACGCTCATAAACATTTGACAAACTAATCGATTTTGTTGTGTTTTGCGTGTAGGTCATTCCCTTGGTAATAATTTTATTCAAAATAACACACAGCATTGGTGTCCCCATTTTTTCATAGAGAGCGCTTCCGACACATCTCCGAAATTTCAATGGCATTACTCCTAGGTGTTTTACTACCAGACTAACATACTTCCAGGAAGTGTTAGGGATGCAAAGATGACTCGGAATCATATTATAATGTAACGCTGAAAATGACTTTTTTAAGAGTTACAGTTAAAAGAAGCAGAGAAAAAAGTTCCTTGATATTTCTACAACACGTTCTGTCGAATTTCTGGTAAAAGCACATGTTCCTTCTTCGTTGCGCCACTCTATATCACGATGGGGCTCCTCCGCATTTTACCAATGATGTTCGCAGACACCTCAATGTAACATATGGACAGCGGTGGAAAGGTAATGGTGGCCCGGTTCGTTGGCCTGCCAGATCGTCGCACCTACTTTATTATATCAATTACTTTTTGTTACCTACTTTTATTTTATTACTGTATAATTGTTCTGTATTTTTAAATAAACATTGCTGGGTGGGATTAGTTGATCTCAAACCAATTGGCAGCTCCCCTCCCTCACCTGGCTCAATCTGAATCTGAATCTATGTGGACTTCTTCTGCTGGGGTCAAATGAAAAGTTTCATGTATGAGACTCCCGTACCATTAGTGGAAGACCCCTCAGCTCGAATTTCTGTAGCTGCCAGAAAGTTAAATCCGAGATGCCAGGAATCTTTCAAAGCGATAGGGATTGCATGCGACGCTGCTGTCAAGCATGCCCGACTTCTTCTGATCGTAATTTCGGACACCTTTTGTAGTAAAACCTTTAACTAAATTGTTTTCTACCACAGTAACGTGTTGCTGTTTCACTACCTGTTTCTGTTGCTTTTTTACCTGCTTCTTTTAAACAGCTCGCTAAAAAGGCATTTTCAACGTTACGTTTTTATGTGATTCCGTGTCGCTTTGCATCCTTAACACTTCTTGGAAGTATGTTGGTCTGGTAGTAAAACACTCAGGAGTAATGGCATTGAAATGTTGGAGATGTGTCGGAAGCGCCCTCTATAAAAAAATGGAGACACAAGAACTGTAAATCATTTTGAATAAAATAATTACCAAGGGAATGACCTACACGCAAACCACAACGAAATCGAACAGTTTGTATAATGTTTATGAGTGTTTAAATCCCCCCCCTCTATTCACAGGTCATTTTTTGCGAATTACCCGATCCCAATGTTTCTGATTTTGGGCTTAAAATTTAAGTTAAAGTCTAAACTTTAGAATAATTTCAGCCACATGCAGAAAATAAGTGTAAAAAGTAGTTGTTCGTTACTTTAAAGTCTAAAGCGCCCTCTATAGGCAATTTTTGAATGTAACCGTTAAAATTTTTTTACAAGCAAATCGTGATATAAAGAATGATTTTAGTGAAAACCGCAAACGAATCCATCCTTTTTTCCGTTTTTTATAATCGTTTGAAGTTTTGGACCTTAATTTTCAATGGCCCCTAGCTCCTACGGAAGACGTTTGCGCCCCATGGTTTCCTATTTAATAATGTTTGTCTTCATGTCCACTATCACCCCTCTAAGTTTGTCGGTCTGGTAGCGAAACACCCTGTATATGTCAACTTTTGAACGAAGGGTGGTTTTGGGGTCTGGGGTGATTATCGATGAAAATATACCAAATTATTCTGGAAGTGCTTTCCTCCAGACGGCTGCAATGGGTAGCTTTTTACTTTTTGTAATGAAAGTTACCAAAAAAAAACACCCCATACTAACACTGTCGTTTTTCATCTTATAAAACAGTGATTTGTACCAATCAATTACTATTAATGTCTACTCATTAAAACTATAATATTTAAAATTTACTTAACTCTCCGTCGACATAACAGAGATCTCTTTAGGAAAATCTGATTACTTTAAAGCACCCCTTAACAAAAATTTTCAACTTTAACCACTTCACCGGCGAAACGATAATACAAAAATTACCCATATCCAGGCTGTTTCCTTGAATTTGTAGAGTTGAAAATTGTCTTTCGTTAAAAGCAATAATTTTAGTTTTTCTGTGTCGCTTTTTTCTTTCAAAGTATGCTGGCTTCTCAGTAGGCTTTTGTTCTGATTTATGTCGAGAAAAAAAATCTCAGCTGTAAAGTACAACATAGGTATAGTCCAAGAACCGACATCACAAAACCCTCTGTTATCGAGCACAAGTTTCATGGAAGAGAAGTAATAGGGAAATCGAATGATCCATGTTCGCCGGAAGTGAAGGGGTGCATAAGCCGGAAATGAATATCACTAGTGAATGAATATCGTAGGCTTAGCATTATGTTTTCCTGCACCCAGATTTTCATATTTTTGAGAGTAGGACAAACACAATGCTAAGCTGACGAGTGAAACACAAGTGGTATTAATTTTTGGCTAATGTACCACTTTATTTCCGGCAGACATGGCATGGATTATCATATTCCCTTATTACTACTCTTCCATAAAATAAAGGGTCTTTCTTGTGCTCGATAACACAGGGTTTTGCGCTGTCGGCTCTTGGACTAACAGGGGAAAAGTATTGTTTCTAGAATATTGTTTCTTATTACTTCCCATTTTAAACCTTCACTGCACGGTGTGCCATATATGGAACATACCGATAAAACCCTTCTATTTTCCCAAGGATATTAAATTTGGGTTATCTGAGCTTTGTGGCATATGTAAAACATTCAAACAAAGAGTTTTGTACTAGTTTTTTCACTTGAGGGCAGTACCTCACTAGTAATTATGCTTTTATTTAAAAAAAAAAAAATTCCAGTCTACATCGTACACATCAGTTGAATTTGCTTAAACTTTTTCACCCCAAAATATTGAAAGTTTCGCAAGATAAAATTTTAGACATTCAAGTATATCATATATTTGTAATTAAGGTTGATTAAAACTAAAATATTTCAGCATCAGTTTGAAATCCTGTTTTTCTGTTTGTGCCAGATATGGAACATAGAGCATAACGCTCATAAAACATTCTAATAAAAAATGGAGCGCAAAGGGCTAAAGCAAGGTTAAGTTAAATCAATGCAATATTATTTGCATCTGATAATGATGATCAGTCTTTGAGAGCTTCTGATTATAGTTGGGATGATTCAACATACATTCCAGCGAAAAAAACTGAAAATGATATTTTTTCATATGAATCAGACGTTGACTGCAATAAATGTGATCCAAGAAATTGATTCAACAGCCACATGAAACAAATTTTCGTAATTAATATTAAAGTAGTTTTAAATTTCATTAAAAGTACTATTTAGAAGTTAAAATCAACAAGTGAAATTCAACAATATTGAAGTCAGACGTTTTTCTGCTGGCCGGACATTGTTATGTGCCATGAGTGTATATGGAAGGGAGGGGGGATTGAATTTCTAAACTTGTACAAACTTGTAGACAAATTTTCAAGTTATCAGTGTGGTTACATGTAAATGTTCTACGAATGCTTCCGACTCACTGACACTCTGAATTCAACACTGAATGTATATAATGAAAAGCATCAATTTAGAGAAAGATTGTTTATTCTTTAGTGCTGCAGATATCAATGCTGGACCCAATGTTGATACAAAAAAGTAACAAAGGAGAGAGAAATATCTGAAGCGCAAATAAAATATAGAGGAAGCGATTCCTTAAGTTTTGAAATTATGACTCTGGACTCTGTATCAGTTTTTGCCCTTTTTTAATCCAAAACTTTTGAATCTTATCTTATTCATAAAGAGAGACATAGATACAGCATAGGAAAGGATTTTTCTCAAACTTTAGAAGTTTCCATTACAAATGTTTATGGGAGTGATGTTTTAAGTCACCAAACAATTAAAGAGACAATTTCTGTCATTGAATTTGAAAAAAATTCCGACAATTTTCACATTTTAATGGCAATACTAAAGAAGTTCTCAAAGACATGAGGGGACATGATAATTTTTTTCAATTAAGGTCTCTAATAGAATCAGGACAACGGGATATATTATGTACCACCTGATTTGAATCAAGATTCACAGCGGAAGCTTTTAATTAAATTTTATATTTCTAACTTAGGAGAAAAAAGTTTCAAAATTGATTTCTTTGTTTTAATTTTTTTTCAAATAATCTGGTATGAATTCAAATTGCAGAAAAATAATTGTTTACCCCCCATAGAGTTAAATACCTGCAATAAAAATTTAATACATATTATACTGTTTTTATATTTATAATATACCAGTATTGTGAGCTTCATGCCACATTTGATGCAAAAATGAAAATATCTCATTGTGTGCTTTGGGACACATATGGCACATACCACAAAAAACCATATTAAAACAAGTTGCAAATTGCACGTGAACGTAGCAAATGAGGTGCGTTCGTACGATAACGAAGTTTTTAAAAATATTCAGATCTTGCTGATATAGTAGAGCGTACTCCGGATACAGTATACTAGTCGAAATCTTTACGTTTCTGTAAATATGCAGGAAGTAATTTTTATTACACTTTAGCAACGCATATCTTATTCATAAAATGTGAAATAGTTGAATATAATTAAAACACGTCCCAAACAATGCTTCCCCGTATAACATTATGTAGTGGAATAATTTTGTGTGACCCTGTAATTTAATAATAAAAATTCTTTGCATCATAGATTGTACAGAATGCATATTTTAGTATATATTTCATAGATTCATGCCAATTCTATTATGTTCGAATGAGTGTAACATCATTAAAATGCATTTGAAACTTTTCCCCCATTGACCTTAATGTAATGGATTTCTTTTGATTGTCCCTGTAGATGATCTATGCATCCGACTTTCATAACATTTGAAATGACTCGACAAAATTAAGCAATAATTATGTTTTAAATTTCAAACGATTAAAATGTATTTGAAACTTTTTTTCCCTATTGACCGTAATGTAACGGAATCCTTTTGATTGTCCCTGTAATTGATCTATCCATCCGATTTTCATAATTTGAAATGACTCGACAAAATTATGTTATAATTATGTATTTTAAATTTCAAACGATTCGGTTGGGTAGTTTTTGCGTTGTTATATGCGGAGAGACGGACAGACAGACGGACGGGCTGAGCAAAAACAATAGGTGCTATGTATTTACATAATTACGAACGCACCTAAAAATTGATATGAAGTCAGAAGTTTTTTATTATTTTTTCTGCATTTGTGACTACCTAAAGTAATCAAAATAATTTTTTCATGCAGAAAAGAAAAATTGTGCAGTGAAGGATTAATTTATTAAAAATTAAGCAGGAAGTGATGCAAATTTACATCACTATGCAATTAAGGGGACATTAAGGATTATGCTAATTTATTTTAGAAATTATATATATATATATATATATTTAAATCTATATATTGGGCTAATAATGGGAAAAATACTTCTATAGTAAAAAAAACTAGCCTTAAAAGGAATGACTCCTGGAATGATGCTGATGTGGAAGATTTTCTGAACTAACGAATCCGGGTTGTCCACTTCTTCCATGAGTCGAATAGACCAATCAGGAAAGGGCTCCGTCTATGCATCGCCATATGGGTTACCATAAAGAGAGGAAAGGTTACCATCGCCAACAATCGCCAAGTTTGTCGCCAACTTGGCGATATATCGCCAAATTTGGCGACCAAAATTAGTTGTCAAAAGTGACGCCAACTTGGCGATAACTGTAATATTTCGCCAAATTTTTACATCATTTTTACATCCAAATGATACATCATTTGAGAGGTTTGCAACTGCTTATTCATTTAAAGGATGTCTTGTGTATTATCCCCCATTCTGTTCCCCAGGGGGGACACATTTTTAATTTCTTTACAACACCAGTCGTGTTACACAAGATTTGAAAGGTCTGCAACTGCTTATTCATATTATGGATGTCTTGTGTGTCACCTCCACACTCTGCTCTCCCCAGGGGGGTCACATTTTTAATTTCTTTACAACACCAGTTGTGTGACACATCATTTGAAAGGTCTGCAACTGCTTATTCATATTATGGATGTGTTGTGTGTCATCCCCCACTCTACCCCCAGGGGGGGCACATTTTTAATTTCTTTACAACACCAATTGTGACACATCACAATCGCCATTTGAGAGGTCTGCAACTGCTTATTCATATTATGGATATCTTGTGTGTAACCCCCCCCCCTCTGCCCTCAGAGGGGGCGCATTTTGTAATTTCTTTACAACACCAATTGTGTGACACATCATTTAAAAGGTCTGCAACTGTTTATTCATTTTATGGATGTCTTTTGTGTCGCCTCCCACTCTGCCCCCCAGGGGTCACATTTTTAATTTCTTTACAACACCAGTCGTGTGACACATCATTTGAAAGGTCTGCAACTGCTTATTCATACCATGGGATATTGGCGAGCGCAGCAAGCAGGGGTAGCCAATAATTTGGAATCGTGAAGCGATTGTGCGGGTGGTTGGCGAGCATAGCGAGCAGGGGGGCGGGGCCCCCCTAGTGTAAAAAAAAATAATAATTTTAAAATTTTCAGCTACAATTCGATAATGTGTGATATGTGCCACATGAACACATTTAGGATTTTAAAATATTGCATTGCTCTATTTTTCAACTGAATGAGCTTAAATTAATTAATTTTATCTGTTTAACACTCTTCAACAATTTTTATATTAATATTTTGAAGTATTTAGTAAAAATAATGAAAGTAAATCTTAGCGCAATAACTTGATAGATTTTTTTTCCTCTGACGCACACATTCTAACTTTTTGTCTAATGCGGCCATCTGATATGGACAAAATAAGTTTTATAAAACCTTTGGATTGTTCTTTCTCAGTTACATTGATCATGTTAGTGAAATATATGGCACATAATGAAAATTATAATTTTTGGTACTACTTGGTTATCCCGTTATTTCGCCAAGTTATACATATCGCCAAATTATATAAACTGCCATAATTTTTATTTTAGATAACGGAAGAACAAATAAATTTTTAAAGCGTAATCGAAAGTACAAATACAAAGTTGAATTAAAAATCACTTGTTGACGTAACGAACACGTGTATCATAGTTAAAATCATGTGATTGTGACATTTACAATCATCCATTATTGGTATGTAATATTATAGTTTAGCGATAGTTTTTTTTTTGTTAAGTAAATAAGTTAGTAGTTAAAATAAGACTTTGAATTCCTTAGCATAATGAAAACAAAGCATTAGAAAAACCTCGAAGACATACTATAACCAAACAAGGCTATTTTGATAAAAATAATCATGGTCATAATAAAAAACTATAATGAGAAAATTGTGTACTACTTGGTTATTCCGTCGATCAAAAAACTATCGCCAAATTATAAGATTAGGTGCCGATAATGGATGATCGTGAATGCCACAATCAGTGCCATTAAACATGATACACGTGTTTAAAACGTCATTAAATGATTTTTATTTCGGCTTTTTATTTGCACTTTTATTAATATTCAACTAACAATATATTTTTTCGTTATTTAAAATAAAAAAATATGTCAACATGCATATTTTGGCTATAAGTTTGGCGATTTAAATAATTTGTCGAAATTGGTCGACGGGATAACCAAGTAGTACCGAAAATTGCTTTGGATTTAAATGTCAGCAAAGTTTCTGCCACCTAAATAGTAAAAATGTTATTATTTTCGTAACCACACCAAAATTATATCTAGATATTTCGATATATATATTTTTTAAGAAATAATACAATAAACATTCAGTAATGCCAAGGGGATATAATGTTTGTGTTCTTAAAATGGAAACATTTCCAAAAATGTGAAAATAGAAATACTCAACATTTTTTAATAATGTATAATAATATTGCAAAATAAAAGAAAAAACAATTTTATTGAAACTGATACAAAAATTATTACAATAAATAAAAACAAAATTGACAAAATAAAATGTTTTTATAAATATATGACACATAAAAGCTAGTACAAAAAGAATAAATATTCGAAACTCAGCAAAAAAAGAAAAATTAGAGTGGATGGAAGTAATGCCAAAAATGTAATCCTGAAAAGCTCTGTATAAAGCCCAAACGCAATCGCGTGCTTTCGCAAAAAAGTAGAAAACTTTTAGTGCTATATTTTTTAGTTCATTATAAAATGAAATGATACTTTAGAATGCCTTTATATAAGCCGATCATTCTCATTTAGTGAAAAAATGCACAGCTGATGTTAAATACTTCGGTGCCTGTTCTATGTGATTATTTTGTTTGGGCCAAATGAATGCATTTAAATTTGAGCTATAACACGCATTGCACATATTGCATAACACATAGTGCAAACTATTTCCATGGTATACTCTACCTCATCTATCCCTTTCTTCCATAGAAAATAGTAGATTACCGTATTTTTTGTTCACATTTTTTTTCACGCAACTTGAAAAAACTGTTATTAAAATACCATTATGTCAAGAATATCGTCTGCAATAAAACTTGCTGCATTTTGGTTTTATTTTATTTTCATACATCAATTAAATAATTTTTATTTTATTGCAAACATACTATACAAAAGATATATCAGTTTCTCTTTACAAAAACGTATTTTAAAGAATGTGTGATTTATTAGCTCAGTAATTGTCTAATTCACATACAAAGCTGAAAGAACATAATTTGATTAATCGGTATAAAAAAAAACAGTTCTCGAATTTTGAAAAAAATATAATGATTTATGATAACACATGAATCTATTATAAGAAAAAAAGGAAGGCATATGAATCAGTATATAATCGATATGGCTTGCTGAGTTTCTTAAATGGCGAAATCGCTGTTTTGTTGGGTTTCTGATGTCATAAGAATATTTTTTCTATATATGTTGTTTAAGACTTGATCATAAAAGTTGAATGCTTTAGCGGATGCACAGATGTCATTACATATATACATAAACATGTGTTTAAAATTTTAAAACATAAATACGTTTTGTAGAAGTGCATCTTTTTCAAACTAACAACTTTGAAATTCTTCACAGTTAGATATGCTTCTCTTTTTAAAATAACATAATTGAAATTATACACTGATTAAACGCAATATTTTAAAATTCATCCCGTCTTTGTAGAAAACCAGTAACTTGCAGTGTGTGTCTTCAGATTGGAAGTCTTTGTCCAAAATACCGCAATTTGTATTACAAAACTTAGCGATTTTCTGCGGCTATCTTTACCGAGTTAGACAATCAAACAAAGATGACCTTGGCAATATTTCCATATTTAAAATAATGTCCAATTCCCCAAATGTTTGTCCAGAAATTTCTCAACTATAATAAAATTTCCTTTCTATTCTTTAACACGTTTATTCTACTGTAATTTTAATAAAATAACATACAGATGGAGGATAAAATAATACGAACGCCTGTGAAATAATGGAAAATATTTATTAATAGCGGGGTGCACCACACTTCGACTGAAGTACAGATTTCATGCGACGTGGGATAGATGCATAAAGGTCATGGACAATATTTAAAATTACGTTAAGCCATTCCGCTTGCAGAAAGGTCTCTGATTCCGAAAGGCTGGGTGGAGAAGGAAATCGGGTACGAAGTTTGGACTCCAAATATTTCAATAAATGTTCAATAATATTCAAATACGGGGACTGAGGGGTCCAGAATAGATGTTCAACTTCATCATCATACTCTTCTTTCAAGCTTAAAAACACCTAGCACTGTGGATAGGGGCTTTGTCGTCTTGAAAAAAAAAAACGATCGCTGTCCAGAGAACAAAAGGACCGTCTTCTCTGACCCGATACAAACCCTTTTCTTGATCCCCTAAAATGCTTCGATAGCGATTGTATTTGATTCTCTCATGGAGAATACCAAGTGGCCCAAAACCACGCCAAGATATCGAACACCATACTATAATGGAACCATCGATATGCTTCAAAGTTGACATGAGACATTCAGAACTAAACGCTTCTATGGATGTTCTCAATGCATAAGCACGTCCGGTCGTCTGAAATAGGGTGAGTGAAGATGAATCTAACCATATTACTTATCGCCACTGCTGTGGGGACCACTCTTTGTGATATCTGCATCATTGGCGTCGCTTGAAAGCATTAGTTGTTGTCGCCAAGGGTTTTCGAATTAACTCTCTGACATAAATGCTCGCAGCATGAAGTTACCTTTCAATAGTTCTTGTTCAAACAGGGTCCCGGAGATGACTGTCCACTTCGGATAACGATTGCTTCTGCTTTTGGATTACTATGCGCTTCAAGAATTGTCTATCACTGTCAGCAAGCTTGGACTTTTGGCTACTGTTGTGTTTTGAAGACTTCGTCTTGCCCTCTTTCATAACGGCTGATACCGAACTCCTTGCAAAAGTTTTGCTGTTTCCGTAACCGATGCTCCACTTAAACGCGCTCTGACAATCATTCCTCTTTAGAACTCTGACAGGTCTCGCATTTCACTTTATCACAGATAGTTCGATAGACGCATGCAACACAGGTTACAACTGTTGAGAGATTGATACCTTCCTCTTCACGCTCATTAGGGGGCAGATTTCTGTCGCTGGTAGCACGGCTGTACTGCAAATGTGAAATACATCGTACTTTTTCACAGATATTCATATTATTTTGTCGTCCATCTGTAATTTGCTTAATAAATTTCTTTTATAATTTTCAGCTTACTTGTTACAGCATATGTTTTTTAGTTCTTTTTTGTTACGTGTCATTTTTCCAAAAGGAAAATGCAAAACTAAATTGCATAATTTTTATCTTCTTAATGGAATAATTATATATTTTATGTAATTATTTTTCCCTTTTTATTCAGCACCAATTCAATTTCCCAAATATTTTTTCAAAAAAGAAATAAATACATTTTTCACATAGAAAATTGATCCGAAAGGGGAAAAAAGATGAAATGAGATTTCATAATTCACCAATATCTAAGGTTTAAAATGCAATTGTAAAATGGGTTTGGAATGATAAATAAAAATTGGTACGCGTGTTACACGGAATATACGAAATTTTCTTTGCACATTGAAGTGATGTCAGGCAATGTTTGTGTAGTTTAATTTATAAAACAATTTTTTTATTTATCATAGAGTTAACTTTGGAACTAAATTTCTTTTAAAAAATGCATGTGCTGTTGTTTCTATACTTTTGCATTATAATATGCGCGTAAGATTTTTCATATGCGCAACATATCTATCAACATGACAACGAACAAATGTATCCGTGCGTAGCAGTGACGTCATTTTGCGAATGGTAACATTTCACGGTGAAATGACTCTGCAATTTTTTTAATCCTCAAATCATCGCACATTTTTAATTTTTATTTCGTCGTATAGAAAAACAGATCAACTTTCAAATGCAATTTGATTGAAAACTCTATCTCATCTGCCTTATTTATTTTTAATACTTTATATTTTTCAAGCATTTTATTTTAATCTCTATTAAGAAATACAAATACACTATTTACACATAAATCTATAAATATTGTATCGAATAATTTTCCATAGTGAAATTGAAGCTGCATGAATAAATAAGTAAATGAATGGTGCAATACACAGATAAAATGATTAATAAAACACAAATATAACATGTAATCAAAACAATTTATATTTTTACACAGCGAAATAAGAAAAAGTATTTTGGATTCTAATTTGTTTGAAAAACTGTATTTGAATTAACTGATTAGCTGTAATTAAAAAATCATATGCGAATAGTTTTTACAATTATCTCTACCTCATTAATCACGATTACAAAAGATTCATACATGTGCCCTTAAAACAATGTAACGAGATCTCGTTTCTTTCCGGCTAACATATTATAGCAAAATTAAAACTCCCTCGATAAATAGTTCAATAGAATAATATAAGTAAATACAAGTTAAACAGACATTGTGATTGAAATACGAGCTCGAAGCAGTGAAATGATCAAAAACAAAAACGCTGCCGTAAGTAACAAAATCTTCTGCAGATAACTTCTGATATGCGTCTAATACGGAAATATGACTTTTGATTCTAAATTCAAAGCCTTATTTGTTTCCAAAATTGATATTTTCCGTTTAACCCTTTAAGCGGCCTAGCCACGATTTTTCCGTCGTGCAGTATGTATCTTAATTCAGAAGGTGATTTAACACAAGATATAAATTAGTGTTAATTTTTTAACTGTATAACAAAAAAAAACTATGGACAGTTATCAAATACAAATCTTCATATCAATACTTTTCACAATTATTTTCTGAATTCAGCATGAATGAAAAAAATCAGCAAGACGCTTAAATGATAAAAAATGCCTTTTTAGTGTCAAATGGTAAATTAAAAAGCATATTATATTTAGAAAATTTATTAGTCTTCAATTTTAAATTTAAAAAATATTGTTTTTATCTTTACTATGCAACCCGGGAAGCCCGGGTTCAATCTACTAGTACAGTTAAACCTAATAAATATAAAATAAAATTTGTTTACTAATTTGAATTGAAAAATAATTTGGTTGTTCGTCGTTTCATTTTAGTTACCCTAACATTTAAAATAAAATATTATTTTAATACTAGAGTTTGTCAAAGTTTCTAAATACAAAAAGCAAAAATGTTAGTTAATCACAATTAACAAATTATGACAGAAAAAAAAACAGATGGCTTTTCTGAATTTTTTTATATCTCGCATAAATAGGCTAAATAATATAGATTGCGCAAAGCTTCCTTAAAACAGTCTTTTAAGATAAATTCTTGTTATATATTTTACACCAAACATTTCTCCCCAGTATGTATTAAAAGATGTCTGTTTAAATTACACTTCAGAGAAAAATTCTTGTTGCATGTCTCACAAATTAAAGGTTTCTCATCAGTGTGTATTAACAGATGCCTGCTTAAATGAGACTTCTGAGAGAATTTCTTGTTACATATCTCACACACAAAAGGTTTTTCACCAGTGTGAATTAATAAATGTTTTCTTAAATGACTGTCACAAAAGAATTTCTTGTTGCAAATTTCACACATATAATGTTTCTCATCAGTATGAATTAAAAGATGACTGCTTAAGCTACTCTTTTGAGAGAATTTCTTGTTGCATATTTCACAAACAAAAGCTTTATCGCCAGTATGAATTAACAGATGTTTGCTTAAACGATCCTTTAGAGCAAATTTCTTGTTGCATATATCACAAACAAAAGGTTTATCGCCAGTATGTATTAACAGATGCTTGCTTAAATGATCCTTTTGAGCGAATTTCTTATTGCATGTCTCACAAATAAAAGGTTTCTCATCAGTATGTATTAACAGATGCCTGCTTAAATTAAACTTCTGAGAGAATTTCTTGTTGCATATTTCACACACAAAAGGTTTCTCACCAGTATGTATTAACAGATGCTTCCTTAAAGGACCCTTTAGAGTGAATTTCTTGTTGCATGTCTCACAAACAAAGGGTTTCTCACTAGAATGAATTAACAGATGTGTGCTTAAATTACCCTTTTGGGAGAATTTCTTGTTGCATATCTCACAGACAAAAGGCTTCTCACCAGTATGAATTAAGAGGTGTTTGCTTAAATTATTTTTTCTCGAAAACCCTTTGCTGCATATCTCACAAACAAACATTTTTCCTTGCTGTAAGTCAGAACTTACTTTTCCTAAAAACTATTGTAAAGAAATATTTTTCTGCATATTTCGCACTTTAAAGACAGTTTAGAGTGATGTGATGTTCATCTATATTCATGGCTTTTTGCATCTGCAATAAATATAAGGAACACAATCTTATAAAATTAAGATTCATGAAAAGGAAATTTGCAAAAAATAAACTTATTATGTAATATTAAATTAATGCAGAAAGCTGAGTTAAAATAGACTGCCAAATACCTGATGCTCGTAGAACCAATAGCGTGTCAGATTAATTTTTTCATTACAACTAGATTTAACCATAAAGGAAATATTATTAATACAAATTAGAAATAAATGTTATAAATAACGAATAAATCAAACATTTATTAATAAAGCACTTTTAAAAAAATATTTTTGAAATCATTTATAAATTAAAAATAATAGAAAATTATGGAGAAACTTTTTAAATTTCATATATATATCTATGAAAATAATGATACATTTTATAAGCAATGTGAATTAAATAATTTATTTTTACAGCAAGGGGAATTGTGATATTTAGAAGCATTTATTTAAAATTTCTTCAGATTTAATATATTTTTTAAACTAACATAAACGATTAATAAGGAAAACATTTTACATTGTGAATGCAATTTACATCGTATTGCAATATTTTAACAATTTAACAGTAGTTTAACCATGTTTAAATCTGTGTGTGATAGATTATCGTACTTTCGGGTGTATAGCCCGCACCCCTAAATCGAGCAGTGCAAAATAAAGTTCGTGTACAAGCCGCGGAGATGCATCGGTGTATAATCCGCAGGCTACACACCATTTAAGAACGTATTTTTCGATTAGGGTTCAAAATTAGAAGACATTAGTCATAATTTTCAACACAAATTAACCAAATTTTTTCGTGATGCACAATACCTACAGTAATTCGGGTAAAAAATTAAGATTATCATTACCGAAATGTTCGGAAGAAACGCCGAGGCGCGGCGTTTACGTGTTTTAAAATAAAATTTTAAGCGATGCGGCATTTACGCTAATTTTTTTTTCAAACAAGAGTGATATTTTTTCTGAATTTTTCAGAAAATTAAAAAAAAAATCGGTCATAAATTCAAAATTTCGGACATAAAATGTATCGCGAATTCCGAAAAATGGTCGGAAAAAAATTAATTTCGATTTTTTAATAGTTTAAAAAATCGCCAATTTCGTCAAAAGATCGCAAAAACGGCAAATTTTGCAAAAATATCACGGAAAAGTAGGCAAATTTCATTAAAAGACAACAAAAAAATTACCCAAATTTCGTATAAAATTGCAAAAAAAAAATAATAATAATAAAGAAAAATAAATAAAACGCAACTTCCATCAAAAGGGCACGGAAAAATGCATAGTTAATGCGGGAACTGGCTCTTCTCCCCCTCCTCTTTTATAGCCTTTCAAAAAAAAAATTTGAATCAGATTTTTTTTTTTTCGGTGCCAAAGATTCAGACATCAAATTTAAAGTAATGTGGATGAGCCGAAATTTTCAGATCCAGCAACGAAATATATTAACCCTGTCTGAAATGCTAAAAGTTTGCCCCACCCAACCCGGGTCGGGCGTAGACTCCATTTTTCATAGAGCTCTCGTGCGAATTGTATTCTTTTAAAAAGTAAAAAAAAAAAAAAAAGATCCCATGAATAAGTCAAAAAGTTTTGCGTTGTTGAAAAAAAAATTTTCGAGCAGCGAAAACAAATAATGAACTGAAAAGATGAAACTAAAGCAAAACTCTATTTTTTCTCTATGAAAAAAAAATATTTTTGTTATTAATTAACCGATTTTGTTAAAATTTACAGCAATTGGCAATAATAATAAATTAGGCTGAATACCATTTTTTATTAAAATATATTCAGTTTTAAGAATATTATAGATACCCATCAAAAAGCTCACTGTTCGACTCACTAGAAGAAAAAAAACCCTCATCATGACATGATTGTTTATTTAGCAGAGGCAACTCGGACATCGTGAAAATATGATAAGGTATTCATTGATAAGGCTTTGCTATGCAAATGAGAAACAATTTAAACCAAAAATATTTCGCAAGCAGAACGGAAGGAAAAGAGTATTTATTTAAAACAAACAGTTATATTTTACACAATATACTTCATTTTTCATTAACATCTTATTTTAAAGAGTGAAATCCGGAGGAATTTAGCTAAATACGTGCCGTTCTCGGTGACCTTTCACATTGAAAATGCAATCTCTATCGGTTATTTACATGAGAACATACGTTTTCTAATATTAATATAATGGAAGACATATTTAAAAAGATCTAGTTTGCACTTCAAAATTTTGTTTTTGTTTTATTTATTGATTTTTGCATTAGCTAGTGGAGATCGTTCTTTATAAAAGCCGCTTATTACTTTTTCGACTTCCTTTGCAGTTTAATTTTTTTTATACTGGGATACGTTTATTTTCGAAACCGGTTCCGAAAGTAAAAGTATCCAAATAATTAAAAAAATTATATTAACTCGAAAAATCTTACACTGCTCGACATTGAAAATGCAACACCAAAAAGGAGTGGTCAGAAATTTATGCAAATTTCAGAGTAGGCGAATGTCACTGAGTTATGCAAATGATGTGAAATGCGTAGGTCTCCGACGCACGTGATGTAAAATACAAGGGAAGGAACTTGTAGAATGGGCAATATTCGTGTCGCTATTTCTGCTAAACGAATTATCGAAGAAATTTTGTTTTTGTCTCGGAGGATACGTGTATAGAAGAGAATGCCAGGTCGCCGTCAACGAAGGCACTTCCAGCAGATAGACGATTTTACGAGAGGTATGGTGATGGGACTGAGAAGGGGGGGTTGGTCTTTACGTCAAATCGCAGCTGATCCCCACATGGATGCGAGCACGGTGCATCGGCTATGGCGAACATGGTTGGAACAAGGAAATGTGGCAAGATTGAGGGGTGCAGGTGCAGCCAGAGTGACGTCAGCAGGCATGGATCGAAGCATCCACAGACAAGCTGCGGCGGGCCCGCAAGTCACTTGTACCTCGATTCTGCAGCATGTACAAGATACCCTGGATGTGTTCCGTGTTGACCAGAACCAGTTCCCGTCGATTGTTTGAACATGGCTTGCACTCACGGCGTCCGTTAAGAAGACTGCCATTGACTCGACAGCATAGGTGCCAACGTTCGGAATGGTGCTGGACTAGAGCGACTTGGATAACAGAATTTCGAACCGTCGCACAGTGGAGTATTTTTCCATTTTAGCCGGCCAAAAGTCGATTTTTCGAAATGAAACTAAAGAGAAAATAATATAGCTAAGTATGAAGCTAACTAGAGGGGGATTCACCGTACAGTTATATTTTTTTCTGTTGGGCCAGCAAATAGGTACCAGGGTACCTCAAACTTGTCACTTGCAGCACGTTAATTATTTGCATTTTAAAGTTCCAGTTGTGCTTTTTTGTTTCACTGTGATTTTTTTTCCTCTAACCTTTTGCTTTACCATATAGTTGTGGATTCTCAAAGCCCATATATATACGCTTTCATTTCACATGAATATATTTATATTTGTTAATTTAATAAATGTAATAAAGTGACAAAAAATGTGCCGTATAGTTTTGAAAATTTTGTTGTGAATTTCAATATTCAATAAAACATTTGTTATGTATCCCGATGGTTCTTTTCACTGCAAATCAAAGTTAAAGATGTATAGTTAATAATTTTAAAAAATGTAGCTGCTACAAAGTGCAATTTTAGAAGAATTTATTTCAAACACACAACTCTATGTTTCGGTAAATGAGAATTTTTGAATTTCCCTTTCGAATTGAAAAGTATTTTACGATAGATAAATTGTCGTCTGCGGATATAAAAAAGTTACAATTTACGTATCTGACAAATATTTTTTTTAAATATCGTCTGCATCTGTTTCTAAAGTTCTTATGTTATTTTTTAATGTTCTAAACTTAAATAAAAAGAATATTGCCCAGTTAAACTGATGACATTGAGCTCACAGGCTAAGCATACTAATTGTACATTACAGCCTTATATTTTCAAGGGTTAATTCCGTTCGAAAAAAAATTTAGAAGGGGAAACAGCTCTCCCCTTTCCCCTTTTTTATACTTAATCATTGAACCTCCTAAACTATCAAGGACATGCTTTATCACATAAAAAATCTACATCCAAAATTCAGAGCAAATCGGATAATTCTTAATGAAAAACCATTTAGCAGTTATATAATTTAAGAGGAGTTATCCCCCTCTTTTATACTTAACCATTAAACTTCCAAAACTATTCAGAGATTTGAACAAAATCTGACAATTCTGCTTGAAAAACCCATTTATAAAAATTAAGGGGAGGGGCATTAGAACCCCCGTTCCCCCTGTTTATACTTATTCAATGAACACCTAATAACAGTCACGGAATCACCTCATCAGAATGATCCTATATCTAAATTTTGAACGAAAACAGTTAATTCTTCATGAAAATCCCGTTTATATCAATTAAGGGGAGGGGCATGAGCCCCCCGCTCCCCCTCTTATACATATCGAATGAACTCCAAAAACTAGTCAGGGAAGCGCCTTATGAGGATATACTTATATACAAAATTTCAAGTGGATCCGATATTTTTATCATGAGTTATGGCGTTACGCACGAACGTACATACAGAACGGACGGGCACATAAGCTCTCAGGCTATGATAGCCTGTGAGCTAAAAAGGTAAATGTCTTCTTAAGAAACGAAGTGCTGCTTTAGTTTACATTTTATAAATTCTGCTTCTTAAATACATCTACTATTTAACTATGGATAGTCAATGTCCAAGTAAATATGTTTATATTTCACATGAATATGTTTAATTTATTTATTTATAATATATGATAAAGAGACAAAAATATCTATCGCGCATGTTTCATATTTGTATTATTAATTTCAATATTCTATAAAAAATTCATTGTACTTCCCGATGAGTACAGATGATTCAGTTTCATTATTTTTTTTCATAGATAATTAAGGTATAAAAATATTTCCGGAAAGCTTTGTAAATTTTAAACAGCTTTTTATTGAAATATAGTATAACTTGATACCTATTTAAAACCATCAAAATACTAAAGATATGAAAATGATAAAAATATCGTATGTATTCGAATTTCTGAAAGAAATTATAATAGGATGTTGCAAATTTCAATTCTTAAGTTACTCTATATGGAAAGATATGTTTGTATTGATGGATAGAATGTAACATACTCACTAAAAATCTGTTGCATCAAAATACTTTTCACATATTACTATGTTTTCCATATACCCTGTATCTTACATATATATGTGTGTATTTAAGTTTTTTCAAGGAAAATCCCTAAAATGTGATAATAAGATGATAAACTAATCAATAATTTACTTTACTTCAAACTTTTAATGAGAAATATTTTTGGCCGGCTAAATCCTCCAAATACTCCACTGTGCGTCGCATTCTTAGATGAGTCACGCTTCTGTTTATCCAGTGACAGTAGCCGCATACGTGTGTGGCATCTATGCGGAGACAGATCAATCAGGCAATTACTGTGGAACGCCCCACCGCGCGACAACGTGGCATAATGGTTTGGGGCGCTATTGCGTATAATTGCATGTCACCTCTAGTTCGTATTTAGGGCACTATGACGGCCCAACGATTCTTGGATAAAGTACTGCGGCCAGTGGCAATCCCCTTCCTTCAGGGGCAGTCTAATGCAATTTTTCAGCAGGATAACGCCCGATCACACAGTGCTCGCATGTGCCAACATGCTCTGCAAGGTATACAGATGCTTCCCTGGCCAACGTACTCTCCTGATCTGTCACCAATCGAACATGCGTGGGATGTGATTGGACGCCGTTTTGCGGACTCTGTCCCTGCCTCGTTCAGGAGATGAACTGTGGCAAATGGTTGAAAGGGAATAGAAAGCGATCCCTCAGGACACCATCCACGCTCTTATTGACTCTATGCCTAGAAGTGTTTCTTCGTTCATCGCAGTTCGCGGTGGTCCTACATCCTACTGAGCCGACGCCGTTCTCGTTCTGTATTCTGACTATCATTTTAAAATAAAGATCACTTAATGCTCCTTGCTGTCTCTGTCTTTCCCCCAAATTTCATCACTTTCCGACCACTCCTTCTTCATGTTGCATTTTCAATGTCGAGCAGTGTATATAGAAATTCTGTGATCCTTTATAGAAATACGTGTTTTTCCACGGTTACTCTGATGAAATTTGAGAGGTTTTTTTTCACAATCTTTTGGTGAATTATTTCATTTTTTCTCCAATCTTCTGGCGAGATACTTGATTTTCATACGATCCTTTGACGAATTTCATGTTTTTACTGCGATCCATAAAGAAAAGTTACGTTTTTTTACGATCATTTGATACACATTCTTTCAAACAGTCCTTCTGCAAAATTTGCATTTCTGCTGTTTTTTAGGAAATCAGCATCTTTCCACAACACTTTGATAAAATTCCTGCAGCTCCCCTTTTCTGCGACTTTTGATAAAGCTAGTTACTTTTTTCCGCGACCCTTTGATTAAATTTTCATTTTTTCCCATGATGCTTTGATAAAATTCTTCATTTTGCTGCGATCTTAGATGAAGCTAGCTATTTTTTCTGCAAATAGACATTTTTTGACGACTATTTGTTGAGATTTGCAATATGTTTTTTACATTTCAAGTTTTTGTATTAATGACTGCCTTTTCATAATTTTCGGAACAGAATCACCTCTTTAATACACATTGCTGTAAGGAAAAATAATCACCGTTTCCGCCGCGCCGCACTAAACATATTTTTAACTTCTAAACTCGTATGCACCGCGGCCCTTATTTCCGAAAATACGGTATTAAAATAACATTATTAATTTCAAATTTTGTATTTAAATTATTAACTTCTGATTAATAATTTCATTTTTATGTTTTTAATACAGCTTATTAACGTGTTTCTGTATAGCACGTCAATCGCGGTTACCGCGGAAATTTCACCTGCAGCGTTTACGACGATGCGTTTGCGAGATACTAAAGGATAGTCACGTTTTAGTAAAATTGACTTTAGCTGCGTTCTCATTGGCTGTTGTCAGTCACATGTCATAGAAAGTTTGGCGAAAAATCTTGGCGATAGCCAAGCTTTGTTTACAGCTATGGGCGATAGTGAACAGAATAGGGTTGTGTACGTCTGTGACTGAAGACGAAGAGAATTTCACATCGCTATGACCAACTAATTGTTTCAAATTTTTACTTGTGAAATAGATTTCCCTATATAATTGATAATTAAGAGAAATATACGTTTTTTTTCAGCTTGTACTTTATTTGCAGTAGTTAAATATTGTGTTAATTTCCGGTGATGAATTTTAGTCTTATTTTAGCGTTACTAGTTTAGTGTTTTGAAGGTCTTTTTTTTTTTTCCCTCTTAATTCAAATACAATTTTGTATTTTTCTAAAAACCTTTTTATTTCTAAAAACCTTGCTATTAACCAAAGCAAATTATTACCCTGTTTAAACTAAAGTGATATTTTATTTACATAGAACTATGTTTTTATCTTGATCTTATAAATTTCTTTTATACATGATTTATTAGCTTTTTATTTACATTTTACGAGTTTTAATATAGTTATGTCCTTCTAGTATTTTTTTTTTTTTTTTTTTTTATGAGGTGGGAGCGATTATTAATCTTAAAATAAATAAGACAATATTATAAAATGAATAAATATCGTTTTGATAGCACATCGTGTTTTTGTGTTGCACCCTCAAAATTAGATTTTCATAAAATGTTGTTGAAGCTCATTAATAAAAAAATATTTTTTTATTAATTGAAAATTGTTACAATTCTACGCTGGTATTTATTATAATCATTAACACACACTTTGTGAATGATTGATTTAAGTAGTGTTGAATTCAGACATTTTTCTCTAAGGTGGACATTCTAGAGAAAAAATTCTAAAAAAAAAAAAAAAAGCAGAGTAAAACAACTTTATTTCTTTTTGCTGGTGGAGGAAGGGGGGCCCATCATATCTTTTTTTCTATTGCCAGAATGTTGTTTTTACCAAATTTCTTGCATTTCCAATAGTTGTTTCTCTTTAAAAACCTATTTTATCTGAAAAA
Source organism: Maratus speculifer (assembly GCA_964019185.1). NCBI lineage: Eukaryota > Metazoa > Arthropoda > Arachnida > Araneae > Salticidae > Maratus > Maratus speculifer. The sequence continues at coordinate 5,999,573 of CAXHSM010001350.1, read as the reverse complement.
AAGTTTAATTATCTTTCACCATTGTATTGATGAAGTGTGCTGTTTCATAAAACAACAACTTTGTAAAAATTGATCTGTCAACTTGCAGATGGTGTTATTCCATTTAGAATTCAAAATTCTGTAAGAAACAATGCCTCATTTTACCTAGTTAAAAATAAAAAGATTTCTGTCTTCTCTCCTCAATTAAAAATTCTCCCCCCTTTTGTCTCCAAAACCATGGTAAAACAACATTTTGAGTGGGCTCAGATTTTCATTTCTAGTTCGAAAACAAAGTTCTTCCCAAATTTTCGTAAATGACCATCAAAAGTTTAAAAAAAACATAGGCTTATCTATAGTTTCAGAGCTTGAAATTCAATTTTCCAGGGAGGGGAGTCTCCCTCCCAACATTTATAAATGGAGGGGAGTTTGGCTGTTTGGGAGGGAGAAAAAAAATCTTTAAAACTTTATTTTATGTGCTATTAAAAGAATTACATGAATACAGACATAACAAAATACCACTGAAACAATTTTTATCACAATTTAGAATAATATAAAATGTGCTTTTTATTTTTAAAAAAAGTCAAGATTTTATATAGTCTATTTAGTTTTCAAAGGGATAAACTCCCTCCTTGTGCTGATTACTTTTGTTTCAGGTCTGTTTTTGATACAGGTTGATTTTACGTTGAGAGTAGATTGCTGCAAGTTGGGTTCCGGTTAATCTAATTTTTCAAAAGTTAGTTTAGTACATATCATTTTCGATTAAAGATTATACCTATTACAATAAACAGATATGTTTGTGTGTGTGTTTTCCAAGAAGGCGGCTGCTTTTTTTTCCGCGACTCTAATAAAATTGACATTTTTTTTTTCTTTTTGTGTGTGTTTCTGTGATGAAATTTGCATTTTTTTTTAAAGCAGACTTTTGACTAGATTCGCATTTATTCGGAAACCCTCTGACGAAATTCACATCTTTTTTCCTATTCTTCATCTAAATTTGCATTTTTTTAGCCGCCTTTTGACTAAATTAGCGTTTATTAACAACCCTTTGACGAAATTCACATTTTTTTTCCCACGATGCATTATTGAAATTTGTATATTTTACATGATTCTGTAACAATTTGTATTTATTAAGTGATCCTTTGAAGGTTTTCAGTTCCGAAAATTAAAAAAATTTGTATATTTTACACTATTCTGTAACAATTCGTATTTATTAAGTGATCATTTGAAGGTTTTCGGTTCCAAAAATTAAAAAATATATATCGTCATCAATAAAAAAACTTATAAAAAAAAAATACTTCAAATTTTGACAAATCGTCGCCCAAAAATATCAATTTCCCAAATCATTCGCAGAAAAATCATAAATATCGTCAAAGGTTCGGAGGGAAAACACTAATTCCATCAGATAATTGTGAAAAATCTCAAATTTCGTCTCAAGATCATGAAAAAAATGTGAATTTTGTCAAACAATAGTGAAAGAACACAAATTTCATCAAAGATTCGCGAAAAAATGCAAATTTCGGGTAGGGATCCTAGAAAAAACAAAAATATCGTCAAAAAACCTGCAGGAAAATGCAAATCGCGAAAAAAAAGTCGCTGATATCAACAAAAGGTCACAAAAAATCTTCAAGTTTTCTCAAAGAATCGCAAAAATTCTGCAAATTTCATCAAAGGACTGTGAAAAGTCTGCAAATTTCATCAAAAAGCCGTGAAAAACTCAAAAATTTCATCAAAAAATCTAAAGAGCCCGATAATTTCGTCCAAAGATCGCAAAAAATTTTTAAATTTCGTGAAAAAAACAGAGTCAAATGTAACTCCCCCCTCTCACACAATCTGCTGTAATTTTTCAGAAAATTTGCTACAAGTTTCAAAATTTTTTTTACTCAGAATCACCTTTGAAGAACCCTTTGACAAAATGGGTGTTTTTCCGTGATTCTTTACATAAATTAGCAGTTTTTCTTTCACGATTATAGACAAAATTTGCATTTTTTTGCACTCATTTAAGAAAATTTGCATTTTTTTAAGATCTTTTAATGAAATTCTCATTTTTTTTTCATGAAATTCACGATTTTAAGTGGCATTTTGATAAATTTGGATTCATATGAAGGGGCGTACGAAGAGAAAACTGCATTTGGTGCAAAGTTTTAATTTAGTGTTCATTTTCTTCTTACAGGCCAAAAATGATGTTGGTAGTAGAAAATTAGCGCTTCTAAATTTCTGTGCCCGGGGTGACCGCCCCTTTCCCTTCCATTTCACACTGCACTGTTTATGTGGTGATCCTTTCACGAAATTCACATTTATTCAGCGATGCTTTAATGAAATTTGCATTTATTCCGCAATCATTTCACGAAATTAGTGTTTATTCCGAGATTTTTTTAAAAAGCGACCAAAAATTTATCGCCAAACTATAAGATTAAATGCCAATAATGGATGATCGTGAATGTCACATTCAATGACATTAAATACTATTTACGTGTTTAAAATGTCAAAGTGATATTTATTTCGTTTTTTTATTTGAATTTTTATTAATATTTTACTAATTTTTTGTTTTTTCATTATTTAAAATAAAAATTATGTCAATATATATAATTTGGTGAAATTGGTCAACGAGATAACAGAGAAGTACTTTTCTTTGTTTATGTGAATATATAAATGCATTTATATAAATTCTAAAAATTTGAAATATTTTATTCCTATGATTTTATGTGAAAACATTTTATGTTCGGCGTATAACATGCATATAGAAAAATGAAATGATTTTTCAGAGTTAAAAGTATGTTATTTGTCAGGATATATGGTGTATATATATATATTGTGTGTGTGGTTGGATATAAATGTTGAGCTCATGCAGTTTAGTTTATTTTTTGTGTTAAATGGTTGGTTCAGGTGGAGATGGGACAATCGCTTGCATTTTACTATTGTAATTATTTTGGATTTCTTAAATTTAAATTATTTTTATTAGTTAATTTATGATTTTATTTATAATAGTGTTTGATAGTTTGGTTTTTGATATATTTTTAAAAAAACTTTTTTTTTAAACATTTTTTATTATTTTTTAATAATTATTGCTTTGTATTTAATGCAACGTTTGTCTCATTATACGAAACCTGCCAGTAGTACTTTATATTTAAAAATTGGGGGGGGGGGGATGATATATAGAGCCATTCCGCCTGCTGATGAGTAATGGCTTATAGTTTAACTGGTGACTTTCATTTGTTGTTTTATTCTAGTATTTTAATGTTTCATGATTTTTTTTTTAATTTCATACATTATAGACCTGCTGCTCTAAAAAAAATTTTTTTCATGCAATTTTTAAATATTTACATGTTGCAATTTTTTGAGAGCTTCTTTAGTGCCCACATTTGCAATAATTTACATGTTTAACACTAATTTTTATATATATATATCAATTATATATATGTTTTCACTCTTTTAATCTTCAGCATATTTATAAATTTGAAATTTTTCTTTCCCTAAAAATTCTGAGTCACTTAAAGTAATATAAACAAACATCCATATTTTTAAAACATTCTATGATTCATTATTTCATCAATAGATGGTGCTTATATCAGTGGTTTTTTTTTAAACAGCACCAGGTGGCGCTGTTTGACTATTGTTTATGTTTACTGTTGTGTTTGTTTTTGTGATTTAAAAAGGTTTTCTTATTTTTAAAGAATTACAGAAGTAATATTAATAATATTTATTTTCATATCTACTTAATTACTTTCTTTTGATCACATTTATTAAGCTTTTACACAGGTAGTAAGTATAACTGAAAATGTATTCAAACTATACTTGCATAGTTGATATTTCTTCATATATTTTCTTTGAATTCAAATTTTGTCTCTGTATAAACATCTATAATATTTAGAATAATCAAAATCTGTAGAATTATATTGTTTACTCAGGTCTTCTTTGAAGCTTTTCATAAATTTTCTTTCTAATAAGTAAGATTTCAAATATTTATAAGTAATTTGGTAGCACATGGTTTTTGTTATGTATAAATCTATTGTTTTTCACTTGTGAAATTTCCATTTTTTCCCCATCTTATATTTATTCCCAACACCAAATTTAATATCTTTTAATTTTTTCCCCTCCACACTTATTTGATTATTTATTTGATTGATGAATTTATGATTGAGTTATTTATTTGATGAATTTGATTATTTATTTTCCAATAAAAGTAAACAAATCAAATTGTCAAGTTTTTTGAGTGATACTTGGTTTTCACAGATTTTAACAATGAATTTTCTTCTTTCGAAAAATGTGTTTACTCTATTTAAAACCTTATAAAGTGTCATTTCTAAAGATAAAAATTTTCTTGTATAACAGTTTTAATTCCCTAAAATTGTAAACTAGCATAAGTGGTACTAGTTTCTTACTTGCCTTCAAATCTAGCAATTTTAAATTTTCATAATTATTTCAAGATTATACTGCAAAGGATAACATAGCATTCCATTCAAACACTGATGTATTTTTTATTTGGGATAAGATGAATAGATAAAAACTATTACACATATTATGTTCTGTTCTGTTTTTTTTTTTTTTTTTTTTTTTTTCCCTTAAATGATATTTTTGAACTATTTTTTTTATTATAATTTATTAAATTCTGAATCTGAAATGATTCTAGTCATGCACATATAAAGTTTTTTGTACTTTTCCAGTACAGCCTTGGCATTTTATGAAAAGTATTTCATGCAATCAAGGCTTCAGAAAGTACAATTTGTTGTAGAATGATATAAATAACTGAGAAGAAACCTTGTGAGGTTTGTTTATATTTACAATTATCTACACATATGTTTATTGTTCCTTTTTTATATACAATTTACTTCTCCTTTTATATAGAAAATTGGCTTAATTATGTTAAATACAGTGGAGCATCGTTTATACAACGCTGAAGGGGACTGCCTCAAAACGACGTATAAACGATAACGTCATATAATTGATTTTTACTTCTAAAACTACAATTTATTTTGTTTTCACTTAATTTTAATGTTTAATGTGTTGATTTATATTAATTTGTAAATTAAACAAACTAAAACAAACAAATAACCAATAAATAAATAAATAAAAGGGGGTAAAATTAGTAAGCAATTTAAATATAAGTACTTTTATTTATTTTTTGCTTTAGAACATATTATGTAGTATTACAAAAGAAATTGCCTATGGTTGTTGAAGTGATGCTGACGTTGTGTTGTAATTAATGATTTCTGCAATGAGTAAAATACCTAATTTTGTCTTTTTTTTTTTTTTTTTTTTTTTTTTTTTTATTCGCTGGTACTGTGGCAAATAAAATATTTTCTTAATATTTCAATGCACCACTTGGCCAACTGAAAGTCGCCAATACTGATAACAATTAAAAAGATGGTCTATGTGCAACTTAAAAAGGTTGGTCTATTTGCAGTTCTGAAAGATCGGTCATGTTGACCATACTCTCAAAAATTATGACCCCCCCCTCCCCCCCTACAATGTAATTAATCCGTTATGCATAAGCTAATTTTTCCGACAAATCGACCATCAGCTCACATTGTTATCAAGTACTGTACATTTTTACTGGCTCTTTGGTGTCATTCATAGCTGCCAACTTCCACCCGCTCTTAAAATACACAAGAAAAAAAAAAAGCAAAAATAAACCTTATAAAATCAAAAAATAGACGTATAAATGATTTTGTGCATCGTATAAAAGATATTTTTTTACACTAAAATGAATATGAATGAATTGGGACTACTCTAAAACGTCGTTTAAATGTAATCGTCGTATAAGCGAACATCGTATAAACAATGCTTTACTGTATTTTGTTTAAATTATAAATATTGAAAAAAAAAAATATTTATGTACAGTAGACTGTATTCAATTTGCACAGCTTCAGATCAAAGGTTGTGCAAATTTTAGAATTTTGTGGATTTATGGTCATTGCTTTGTTTCATGGGTGCCCATATGGTGGCACAAGGTAGGGCTTGAGCCCCCCCCCCCCCTAGATTTTGATTTTGTCATACCTTTTTTAATTATAAATCAATTGCAAAATTTAAAAATTTTAACTTTATCCTGGAAAAACAAAGTCGGATGAAAACCCAACTTAACAAAATCAGAAGACATTGGAAAAAATTCCCATTTTAAATGTTTTTTTTGTTTAAGGAGGTATATTTGTTTGGAATTTATTTTCTTATAACTGTGAATTTTCTTTTAAAGCTGGATTCTGTTTTAGTAAGATTTTAATGTAGTCCTCTCGAACAGTCTGCTTCTTACAAAGAGAAAAAACATGAAATAGTAAAGAAATTGCATTTTAGACAATTTTTTATCTTAGAAGGTGTTATTATGTGCTTTTTTCCTACTAAACTATAGTACTTTTTCTGCATATTTTATCAGAAGTCAAGCAGAACAAGACATAATAATTTTGGTTGACCTGAAATCTAATATTTCTTACAAATATCATTCAAAAATCTTTGCTTTTCATAAAAAAAAGTAAATTTTAGAAAATTAACACAGTCCAATACAAAAAATAAAATTTCGGAATTAGCCTGATTTTATATAAAAGCTAAATTTTGGTCTGGCCCTGCTCATTCAAAAACTTGATTAGCCCAGAACGACTAAATTTTCAGAAAATATAAATTTCTCTGCCGATGTGATTAAAAATAATCTTGTATGAGGCATTCTGATCAAAGATACTTATATCATTTTTTTTTTTTTTTTCATTTTTAGGTTTCCTTTTTAAAAAGCACTTTGAACTGCAATATTTATTGTTTAAATTAATCCTTATTTTTAGTAAATGTTTTTGTTATAATTAAAGTTGTTCTTAAATCGAAAAAAGAAACTTTGACATATGTTTTAATTTATTTTTGTTTGCAAATGCATGTAACTAGCAGGTGTTGTGAATAAACTTTATTGAAAAGAGGACATAATTTGCTATATTGGGATAAGATATTAAGTAGTTATAGTAATAAGGATTTTTATTATTACTGTTAATGCATTTTTTAAATGCATTATAAAAAGTATCATTGCAAATTGTGAAATTAAATTTTTTGATTAAAATGATTAATAATAAAGCTAAAATTTTTTAAATAATCGAAAATTGCAAAGAACATAATTACTGTGCTAGATTAATTCTTCAAGCAGAATTTTTGTTTTGAATTTCGAAAAATATCTGTGAACGAGGGAACAAACTATAAAAATCATATAAAAAATTAACAAAAAAAATTTATCGTAAAAAAAATATTATATTGTACTAACATTTTGAAATTGGATTAATTTCACAAATGTAAAAAAAATTGTCGCAAATTGCGAAAAAACACAAAATATACTGCAATTTTTATTAATTTGAGGTATTTTTTTAACTGTGGCACTTCTGACGAATATTTATTTTACTCTAATGTATTTTAGGTGGTCCAGCACGCATACTTCTGAAAATAGGTAGTATGCGTAGCCTGTGAGCTTAGTGCCATCAGTTTAACTGAGCAGTATTCTCTTTTTTTTTTTACATTGATTTTTTCTTCTCAAAAAGTTTCTAATTACAATGTTTTATTGATTTGAGATTCTTTTATTTTTTAATATTTCGAGATTTTTTAACTACAAGTGAATTTCAAAGCTCACAAATTTTTCCTTATGCAACAAGAAAATTTTGTGGCTTTCTCTTGCAACTGATTGGCAAATACCAATGACTATTCTTCGAATTTTGTATGTTTTTTCCCAAGAAGTTGAAGAATTGCACAAGTTTATCTCAAAACCAATTCATGATTTTCAGAATCATTTTAAATGAATGTTTAAATAATTTTGAGATTTTCTTTTCACCCTGTTTATTGAGTGATGAAATTTCAGAGATGATTCTGAGTAAAAAAATAATTCTGAAATTCACAGCAAATTTTCTGAAATATTATAACAGAAGGATATAGTTTTGGGGGGGGGGGGGAGAGAAATCTACTCCCTTTAAAAAGTGTCTTTTGCACCTCTTTGATGAAATTTGCGGGGGGTTTTCGCACTCTTTTGACAAAATTTGTCCTTATTCAGAAATCTTTTGAATTTTTTTTTTTTTTAATGTTATGTAAATGAAATTAAAACTTAAAAACATGTTAATAAATGTTTTCTTCATTGTATTAAATTTTATCATATGTGATTAACTCAATGACGTACCATGATAGGTAATGATTCTAGGTTGCCCTGGTGATTATTAGGGATGCACCGTATGGTGATTTTGGCCGAATATTCAGCCGACAGGTGAACTGAATGCCGAATATTCGGCTTTCCAAATACTTTTTTAATTTCAAATTTAAAGGTATTAAAATGTTACTTTTTAAAACAGTTTTACATAATATTTAATAAACGAAATTTACATTTTGATAAACAGAAGCTTTTTATAAGATCATTTAGTATTGAAAAATATCTGCCTTGAGTTATTTAAGAAGCGCAGTTATGAAACTTTAATTAATAAAATTTTGTATGAATCAAACAAACATTTTAAAATCAAATAATGGAAAAATAGCCGAAGAAAAATTCTACAGTCTGATAATTGTCCTTTTCAAATAACTCAAGGCAGATTTTTTTTCAATATAAAGTACAAATACTTTCAACAAGGCATGTTTGGCTCATAGTTCTTTTCTTATGAATGGTGGTATTTTCCACCTCTCCCATCATATCATATTTTACAGAAATTAAAGCATGTGAGTTGAAAATATGTTATCTTATTTATTGTTAATGTAATAAACGAATACACAAGTTTTGACCTAGAATGAGATGAAATACAATGTACTTATGACTCAATAAGTTGATTATGATTATGGTTTCATGAACAAAAATTGTCTATCTTGATAGCTATTACTGATCTCAAAAGTTTTTTTTTTTCTTTTAAAGGACTTTTATTTGGGGAAAAGCAAGAAACAGATTATTTACTAAACAAAATTTAGAAACTTGTATGAGCACGTAATTTATTCCCAAGGAGAATCCTAATAAATCACCATTTTAATCCTTCTCATGGTTAATTTTCTTAAATTATACTTTACAAACAGCAAATAAATAATGTAAAAACATTCTATTTTATTTAAAAATGATTTTGTTTCTAATTATTTTAAATATAAATTAAAAAATTGACAGTTAAAAGTAGAAATAGTGAAAAGGTTTTATTAAGTATTGGATTCGGCCAAATACTTTGATATTCGGCCATACCGAATATTTGGCAGGCCGAATAGTTTCATATTCGGCTCAATCGAATAGTTTAGTATTCGGCCTAGCCGAACATTTGGTAACATGGCCGAATACTGAATAGATACCGAATATTCGGTGGATCCCTAGTGATTATATTCTTTTTAAGATGGATTCATATTGCTTCCATATTACTAAATTTAATATATACATAGAAAAATACAAAAATACTGAAAAACACATTAATAGAATGAGTGTGTCTGATTTCTGTTTTGAATTTCTTTTGATAATTTTATGTTTACTGTTAAGCATTGAGAAATGTAATAATAAAAAAATAGAGATTTTGCTATTTTTTACTATTCTTTTTAAAAAGAAAATGCATTTCCAAAGTTCACATACATCATACTCAGCAACATAATCAGCAAAACAATCAAAATTTTGCTATTTTTTTATCCTTATTTTGTAAAAAGGAAATGTTGCAAAAATAGTATTTCCCAATTCTTAGCTCAAATTTGCCAAGTTCACATATTTCATGCTCAGCACTGTAATCATCAAAATAATTAAAATGTCGCTTTTTTTAAACATATTATTTTTTAAAAAGAAAATATCTCTAAAATCAAGAATTTCAACTTTAAATTCAAATTTTCCTAAGTTCACATATATTGGATGTGGAGGCAAGAGTCTCATCCCACTGTGATGCCTCTGTTTTTTGCGAGAGGCACTATTCTAAAGATGTACATGAAATCTAAAAACTTGTGTCTACTGTAGACTTCGGAACAATTACGGAGGACTGTAATCAATTACGATTATGATTACTTTCAATTTTTGAAAGCTGATTTAGATTATGTACCTATTTAGACAAGTTGGATTACAATTGCATTAACTGTCTGTATGTAATTTTCATATTTGGTACATTTTTAGGAATGAAGAATTGCATAAATGTGAAAGGTTTGCATGGGCCGAAAAAATTTCGACCCAGCCCAACCCAGAAAAAAAGTCAAAATTTCGGCCCAAACCCAGCCTGCCACTAGTAAATTTCTACAGAACATTGATATTTACTCTTATGGAAGAATTCTGACCAAAAAAACTTTTTTTTCCATGTTTAAAATCTTTATTTAAGGGTGTATTAAAAAAAATGCTTTTCCACCTTCAACAGCTCGAAATTTTCCGATACCATTTTAAACACATTTTTAAAAGTAGAAACATGAAACTTGCTGAAGGGATTTTTGAAGAGACGTATAAGGTGCCGTGCAACGTCATTTTACGCTCAATTCATTAGAATTTGATTTATAAACAATTACCATCCCAGCATGACCCTTTTTTTCGTTCACAGATCTCCCGCTTGGGGAAAATCGGTTCAAAATGTCATTTTTGATTGCTTTTTTTTTTTGCAAAATTTTTTGCATTTATAAAAGAATCGACAATCACGGCACCTTGTACATTTTGTAAATAAGACAGTTTGCAAGTTTCATGCATATGATAGCAAAAATGAATTACAAAGTAAATCGGAAAATAAGCAGTTTGAATCGAAATACACCCTTAAGTAAAATTGACGTTGTCTGTAGTAAGCCGATTTTAATAAGCCTAGAAATCTATGATTCTTTAAAAAGAATAAATTTTAATGTTTAATTATAGAATAATGGTAATTAAAATTTTTGGACCGAGCCAAATTTTACTGATTTTTGAACAGACTTGGCCACATCAAGAAAATTATTTTCATACGTGAGGATTCAATCTTGGTAGAATACAGCGTGTTTCAAAAATAATCATCTGATTTAAAAAATTATAACTGTTCAAATTTTCATCTGTTTTAAATGAATAATGTATAGATAGAAAGAGGAAAATCATAAGTTTTGTGTAGTTGTCAACAGGTGGCGCTAGTGCTCTTCCTTCACCCACCACTTCAGTGTTTGTTAATCTGACAACTGCACAACAGAAATTGTTTTGTGTCTTACGCTATGCGAAGTGCAAGTCCATGAAATCTGTTCAGCGTGATTTTCATCAAAAATATCCACATGTTCACGTTCCTACTGCTCTGAGCATAAGACGATGGTATAAACAATTTGAAGAAACAGGCTGTTTGTGTAAAGGAAACGCTCTGGCTGGCCCCGCTTGTCAGACGAAAATGTGGAGCGCATTCGAGAAAGTTTTGCACATATCCCATGTCAATCTGTTTGCCGTGCCGATCAGAAACTTTGTATTCCTCGCATGTAAAGGAAGCTTAAAGCAGTCAATGTTAAAATGTTTTGCAGAGAAAAGCGTCAAACATTTTTTATTTTTCCTTTTATAGACCTTAATGTTGAATTCAGACAGTTTTTCTCCGAGAGGGACTTCTGGGGAGAGGTGATATTATAGAGTTCTGGGGGGGAGAGGGGATGTCCCCTCTCCCCTTAATTCATCACTGATGGAGCTGATTATCTGTGTGTGTAAAATAGATCTCTTGAGACCATCTTTATGACCATTGTCATTTCATTTTATTCATAACACTTTGGACTTTCACTGGATATTCATCAAAAACAGAACTGTAAAACATGAGTTATCTTGTTGTTTAATTAAATGTTATGGTAAAGCTTTTTTCAAAAATCTCCAAAGATAGTAAATCACTTTTTTTGATTTTCTTTCCCAAACATTCTGTGGTCATCAACAACAGAAAAAGATGTAACAGGGCAAGCACATACATGGTTCATACAGATATTTTTAAGGTGAAATATCAGTATTTTTTTTAATTAAAAGAATAATTCTAGTTCAAATGCTCTTTTTTTTTTTGTGTGTGTGTGTGTTATTTAAGGATAGATTTTCTATAAGAAAATACTGGCATAAAAAAATTTCCTGGTCATGAAATTCCAGGATCCATACTCCCTGCCATACGAAATCCACATCATTTCAGATTTGAAAATAACTGATACAAACAGAATGATATGCATACACTGATAAACAGATGACGCCAAACCGTCTGATGTGAGTTTGAACATAATTTTGCATCCTTTACCGCACTCAACTGTCTGACAGCATTCGTGACTTATACAAATGTAAACAGCATTTGAAATTAGTTTCACTCTGTTTGGTTGCGTATTGACTCATACGATTAACGAGTCATATTTCTAAGTAACGATTCAGTATTTCGTATCTTGGAGAATATCTGTTTCTTAGAAATGAATATGTGTGGTTTTCAACAGCTCTAGTTATTTCTGAATTTGTAAATGTAAAAACATTTTTATAAATATATTTTCCATTTTTACCTTCACATGGGGGCGCGCACAGTGTCTGTCTAAGGATACATGCAAACCAGGATAGATGCTGTTCAAACCATTGTATGAAGGTTAACTTAAATACAATTGAAAAATGTGGGAAAAAGGAAATATGCTTTACAGAAATCAAAACAGAAGCATCAGAAATGACATTGTCTTTATACTTTCAATGTCTAATTATTATTATTATTTTTCAATAGTACTTTGAAATTTTTCCAGAGAGAAAATTCACTTTGCGTACAATATTTTAAATAAAAATTAAATTTTCAAAAAAAAAAAATTTTTTTTTAATTGGTTAAGAGGCAAAATTGTTAATGTAGTAAAAAAAGTGCCTCCTAAGCTTTAAAAGAAAAAAACTAGTTGATGAAGGGCCACTGTAATACTTACCCATCATAATATAAAATGTGAAAATAAAATGCGTGTCTATGACATCTCCAAAATAAAATTTAAACGCATAAATAAATAATTTTAACATACAATAATGTTCCATTAATGAATTGGTGATGATCCAATTTTGACTAATTATACAGGGTGATTCAGCTCGTCGGTGACAAACTTAAAGGATCGATAGAGCACACCTAGACGAACATTTTTGAATAGGGAATGTAGGGTCCCTGACGCGATGGTAAGGCGCTAGGCGCTTTCGAAAATTTGGGTGCCGAAATTCGAAACGTCATAAAAACTAGGGAAATGGTTAGATTTTCTTGCTTGTTGCGTCGAAATGATTCTGTTTGTTTAGACTTTCTTCAGTACCAATTTGATAAGCGTATCTCTTAAAACATGGATAGGGGGCGCTGCAGACTTTGGAGAGCTAGACAACAACTTTAAGCCCGTTATTTTGATAATTTAACACATGCTCGCCAAAGTTTATACTCTAACTTAAAGTTTGAACCCAAAAGTAGAGCCCTGCAAAAAGCGTAAGAGCCGGAATAAAATGTCAAAGTACAGGGTGGTCGAAACTCGAAGGCTCCTAAGAGATAAACAAACAGATTTCTTGACTTATGGCATGCATTTTCATGATTCTGTTTGCTGGGGCTCTCTGAAACTCAGTTGAACGGTACAAAAAGAAACATCGATAGGGGGCGCTTTGGGCAAAAAACATAATTCGTTGACATTTCGGACGCTAACTGGAAACGGGGCGCTACGATCAGTTAGTAATAATGAAAACACATTTTCTATCTCTGCTCAACACTTCTGAATAAATTTAGACCAAAAACATCAATGATTCTGGAAATTTATTTACAAAAAATAACACTACAGAAGATGCTCGAAATTTCGACCTTGGGCCATGATGCAGGCTTCGCACCTCCGTCGCATTCAGGAGTGTGTGTTTCCAACAATGCCAGGAGTATCTCTGATCTGCCCTGCAGCTGCCACAATGCGCGCCACAAGTTCTTCAGCACTGCTGACAGGTGTATGGTATACCTCGGCCTTCAGGTAACCCCAAAGGAAGAAATCCAAGCAGGTGAGGTCTGGTGATCGGGCAGGCCAGTGAACTGGACCCCCACGCCCGATCCACCGCTGGCCATACCTTGCGTTTAGATGGAGACGCACGTCGTTCGTGTAATGGGCCGGAGCTCCATCGTGCTGGAACCACATCTGGCGACGCGAACCTTCGGGTACGTGCGCCTCCTCCAGAAGCTGCGGCAGCACTTGATCCAGGAAAATCAGGTAATTTCCACCTGTCAGCCGTTCAGGTAACAAATAAGGGCCAATGAGGCAATCCCCCAGAATGCCGGCCCACACATTTACTGAGAAACGCTCCTGGGCTGCTCGGCTTCTGGTTTCATGTGGATTTTCATCACACCACACATGACTGTTGTGGGCGTTCCACATTCCCTCCCGGCTGAAGGTGGACTCGTCCGTAAACAAAATGCTGTTTACAAAACGGGGATCCCTGGATCTCATCGCCAAGTACCATCTTGAGAATTCCACTCGAGGGCCAAAATCCTGCTCTCTGAGCAACTGCACCCGCTGGATGTTTTAGGGGTGCAGATTCCGGGAACGTAAGATGCGCCACGCAGTTGCTTGCGAAATGCCAACATGTCTGGCGATATCTCTCGTGCTAAGACCTGGGTTGTCCTCAACCAGGTTAAGCACAGCCTCTTCGTTGTCGGGGGTGCTCACTGATCGCTCCCGTTCAGGCCTGCCTCCGTCGAAAGATCCCGTTGTGGACAACCTCTGGTGTACTCGAGCGAAGAAGGCATGGCAGGGGATTTGCCTGTTGGGGTAACGCTCGGCGTACAACCGCTGAGCGGCTCGTCCATTACAACCAGCAGCGCCATACGCCAAATGCATGTCAGCCAATTCAGAGTTTGTGTACCGTTCCATCCTACTACCGATCTGCAGACAAGTAACCCGAAGCTTAAGTAGGTACCGCACGTTCAAAAGACGTGTCTGCGCATACAACTACGTCATCTCGCGTTGTCGTCTACGCATTACGTATCTTTTGCATATCGATATGGTACGATATCTTTTGCATAAATCAGCAAAAAGCACCTTATGTAAATTTTATTGCGCGCATTGTGCATGATTGAAACCAGCTATGTTTGTTAAAAAAAAAAAAAAAAACTGCAGTTTTAATAGCTTCTTATGATAAGTAAATTACTCTCTTGTTTTGTTTCTAACTGATCGTAGCGCCCCGTTTCCAGTTAGCGTCCGAAATGTCAACGAATTATGTTTTTTGCCCAAAGCGCCCCCTATCGATGTTTCTTTTTGTACCGTTCAACTGAGTTTCAGAGAGCCCCAGCAAACAGAATCATGAAAATGCATGCCATAAGTCAAGAAATCTGTTTGTTTATCTCTTAGGAGCCTTCGAGTTTCGACCACCCTGTACTTTGACATTTTATTCCGGCTCTTACGCTTTTTGCAGGGCTCTACTTTTGGGTTCAAACTTTAAGTTAGAGTATAAACTTTGGCGAGCATGTGTTAAATTATCAAAATAACGGGCTTAAAGTTGTTGTCTAGCTCTCCAAAGTCTGCAGCGCCCCCTATCCATGTTTTAAGAGATACGCTTATCAAATTGGTACTGAAGAAAGTCTAAACAAACAGAATCATTTCGACGCAACAAGCAAGAAAATCTAACCATTTCCCTAGTTTTTATGACGTTTCGAATTTCGGCACCCAAATTTTCGAAAGCGCCTAGCGCCTTACCATCGCGTCAGGGACCCTACATTCCCTATTCAAAAATGTTCGTCTAGGTGTGCTCTATCGATCCTTAAAGTTTGTCACCGACGAGCTGAATCACCCTGTATAAAACGCCAAAATACTTGAATAGTACCGGATTGCATATAAGAAACATCCTTTTAACTCAAAAAATAATCATAGTAACTAAAAATTTACTGTGTTGGATTAAGTGTCTCATTTCCAATAAAAATATACCTGTGAATTGAAATTTGAATGAAATACAGAGTCATGAAAAATCGAAGAATTTGGAAAACAGGATTACACATATCTCAAAAACTAATAATCCGATCGACCTCATTTTTTATGCAAAATTTGTGTTATTTTATTGCCTTTTACGCCCAGTCCTTAAAATAAAAAATTTCGAAAATTTTTATATACCTTTCATCAGAACGAATTTTTTGAGAGTCCAGAAAAAAATAGTTCCGGATAATTGAGGTTACTGATATTAAATAAGCTTCGTCCCATTCTTACATACTAAGTACATACAAAACTTCAAGTCTCTATCTCAATTTGTTCGGGAGATAGAGCGGTTACAGACAGACGGACAGCAAAATTTTTTTTTCTAAAAATATGTTTTTTGGAATCTCCAGTATCTGAAATGTGTAAATCCGTCAAAAAATTTATTCCGATTTTCAAAACGATTGCAAGATTTACCCATACTACGTATGATGAGTAAGTAAAAATGAAATTTGATTTTTATTTGAAATGTTGTATGCAAGGCGAATTTTCTCTCTGGGGAAATTTCCAAATATTGATATGTTCAATTGATGCTGATTTTATTTGAGTTTCGTATTTGCCCCATGATGGTGGTTCACGGAAAATATTCCATCTTGTGCTGCATTTGTAGCCTGTTGTAATAGTGAGAAATTCCAGGCTGAGTATCATTCCATATGATTTAATTGGTAAAACATCAGTTATGCTATACCAATAGCCTGGGTTTGAGATTAGATCCTGCATAGAAACTTTTTTATTAGGTTGGCATTTGCCTAACTTAAGCAATTTTTAAAAATTTGATTTTTATTTGAAATACTTTTTTTTTTCCATACATATCTACATAGATAAAATTGTCTCATCCAAATGTAAAACTAACCAAAAGTAAAAGAATTTGAAACTACAACCAAAATAGAAAAAGTAAATACAATAGTAAGCCTGTTAGAATTCAACATCAGCTGTTTTACACAAATTATTAAAAATGTAAACAAGAAATTTTAAAAAGAATGCTCACATAGGCTTAACAATTATGTTCTAGTTTTTTTCGTGTGATGACTAGTGTAGTCTCACACTCGTGCATTAATCTTAAATGTATGGAAGCATTTGTTTCAGAATTGTAGCTTGAATTTTTTTAATATACATATATGTACATGATACTTGAGGTTGATGCTTAACGTTGTGCATTTTGGATTTTTTGAACTTTGGTTGTATTGTTTTCAAATCAGTATACTACTCTAAATTTCAGAATCATTTGCAAACCATTTTCCAAAAATGAAAGCATTTGAATATAAAAAATAAAAATGTTTTCAAACTCGAAAAAGTACAAGTGCGCAATATTAAATATTAATCACAAAAACCTCATGAAAAAAATAAATAAATATATATATATATATATATGTATTTGTGGAAACGCTTTCATAATTTTAATATTAGCTTGATAATGTCTTAAAGTGAATAATGTAGTCGCTTAATTCATATCTCTGCGACTGTAAATGCTTCAGTTGTAATATAGCTATTATCATAAAATCTTCAAAAAGGAAATTTGTCTATAATGTTATTCAGTCTTGAATGAAAAAACTATGTACTTTTGACAGAAAAATAACAATTTGAAAATACCAACTGATACTGCTAAGGTGGAAATTTGTATAAAGCAGAATATTTTTTAAGTTCTTTTTGATTCCATTTTCAAGATTTTAATGAATCAATATTTAGAAAAGTATGTTAAATTTCAAAATAGCTATTAGAAACTTAGTAAATTCTTTGTAAAGAAGGGAGGAGGAGGGGGTCAAAATCCATGTTAATCTTAGGTGTAAATTATTGTCACTGTTTAAAAATCCCTTTTATATGTTAGTAGTGATATAAAAATATGATTTTACATTTAAATAACTTTATATCAACTGACATTTTTAAAAGGTACTTATTATTTAAAAAGTATAAAACTATTTTGATGTAAAGAAAAAATTTCTCACCTTCAATATGCAGACTCCTAAAATCAAATTACACAATATAAACCTTCAATTCAATATTATTTTGTGAATTCTTTCACTTAAAAGTATAAACTTAGACCCAATGGAATTAAAGATATAAAATCATATGAATTTGAAGTTTATTTAAGGGTCATTTATCATAGATTTGGGTAATGCCGGATGGGTCAGCTAGCTACTTTAAATCTTACCCATTTTGTTATTGAAAATGTACAGATAATTAAAAACAATTCTTACGTCATCGTTTCCATGATCAGAGGTGAGGAATTTTTCAAAAGTCTTGCCAGCCAATGACTTATTTCACTAGCCTACAAGATAAGACTAAAAAAGTGTTTCTGACAATGTCTCTATTGCTTACAGTTTTTCAAAAATTCAAAATGCACTCGCCACTGATGAACAAAATTATGTATATACCCACTCCTGTACACGATAAATAAGAAAATATTTGAGAAACCATTTATAATAAAAATTTATTCAAATGAAAACAGCAAATATAATAAATTTCTTTTATTTGAAAGTACAAATTACAGACACAGAATAAAATTTCTATTATTATAAATATTATAACATAACAAATTTATAATGGAATATAATGATTACTACATATGATAAATAATAAAACAATATGTATTACAATGGCCTATGATGACACTATGCTTTGCTAAAAACTTTATTGATCTGCAGAAACAGGTATTTACATTTTAATCTGAAAGAAATATTTGTAAAAATAAACTACATTAGTATCTAAATTGTGAACTATTAAGACAGTTTTTCATAAAGAAGTGGGATAATCAAATATTAATTATGAGTTTATATAGTTAAGAAGTACTAACATCAAGTCCAAAAAGCATGTTTCTTGATATACTTATAAAAAAATGCTAAAAAAGAAAATTTCAGTAAATTAATTGAATTAAACAATACATAAGTTAATATTTAATGAGACAGAAAGAAATATAACTCATTCAAATTGAAAGAATATACAGTGAAACCCTGATCTATTGTTCCCACATTAAATGTTTTATTTCTACGGTCCTTGCACAAATTATACTTAATGTTAACAAAACTCACAAGCATCGTTCTTCAAAAAGTCATTTTCCCACATTCATCATTGTAAAATTTTTCTTTTCATCAAAATGAAATTGAAAGTCATGCGAATCCATATAACTTACAAACTGGAATTCCTTTTTTTATCCTAAAATAATTTATTACAAAAAATGCTTTTAAATGTGGGATTAAGAGGCTACTTTATTCAAATGAAAAAACCCATTTGCTAATACTAATTTTATAAAAGAAATTTTATAAAAATATCTCAATTGCATTTTAATTTTTTTTTTTTTTTTTTTTTTTTTTTGCATTGCATAGCTGGGATTACTCTGCATGCAGGCCATTTTTTATTCTTTACAGATATTTTTTATGGGGACGCTTTCATTTTCAGAACCAGTATGGAAAGCGAACACACCCTTAAAAAATATCTGCAACCAAAATGAAAAAGTAAAAAAAATCTTGTGTTTAGATCAATCTCAGCTATCTAACGCAAAAAGAAAAAAAATATTTAAGAAAACTGAAATGCAACAGAGATATCTTTATAAATTTCTTCCATTGGATAAGCATTAGCGAACAGGTCTTTTCATTTGACTGAAATGGCTCCTGAACAAAAATAATGAAAACACAGAACTTTCTAGAAAGGTCATTACTTAGATTAAATAATGTTATTACTTAGAATCAGGGTTGGCGAATTTTTGCTGAAGGTGGAAAAAACCTGGTAAAAACCGTCCTGGCAAAAATAGGTTTTTGCCAAAAAGGTGGCAAAAATAGGCTGTCCATTTAATTTTTTTTTTCCCCAGAAAGAGAAAAAATATTTCACGAAAGCGGGGTTGGCAAGTTTTTGTGGAAGGTGGAAAAAACCTGGTAAAAACCGTCCTTGCAAAAAAAATAAGTTTTTGCCAAAGAGGTGGCAAATATAGGCTGTCCATTTCATTTTTTCCCCCAAAAAGAGATAAAATATTTCACAAAAGAAAAAAACTGCATATTTAATTAAAAAATCAGATAAGTATAATTATACATTTTATGACAGAATACTAATTTTTATAACAAGGTTATAAATGAAAAAAAAAATACCAATTTTATATAAATAAATAGAAACCTCATTTATTCATGTTTATACAATTATTAATAATTCATATAATAGAACTGTTGAGACTAAGTAAAGAATTTATGTTTATAGTTTATATATGTTAGAAATTCAAAGAAACAGTTATATAGTAACCTAAATTTAATTTAATATAAAATTAAATTTAAAGCAGAAAACTATTAAGTTTCAAATATTTCACCAATATCTTCCTCACATCCTAAATTTTACTGCTTTAGCATGGCATAACAGTAAAATTTTGAAAGAGAATCTGTTGGTAGTTTATTTCGAATCTTAGTTTGCAAAATGAAAAACTTGAAGAAAAATTGGCATTTAACAACTGCATTTGGCAACTAAAAAACACTAATTTGTAACCATGGCACAAAATATGTAAACTTAAATGCCTCCAAAGTAAAAAGCAAGCAGATACAAAAGAAAGATAATGAGGATTTTACTTTACAAACTCGAAAAATATCAAATTTGTAGAAGATCATAATTATTTTTCTGATCAAGAATTCATGATTAACAAATATTTATTAAATAAATTATGCCCTTTTACAAAAAAACTTATTTCAGCTCCCCCACCTCCCCCCATTATACCAAAAGATAAAAGTTTTTATAATATTAGAAAGGATTTCATAATGTATGTATAAAGTTTCACTTTTCTTTTATGTTGTTTATACATCAAAAATCATCCTGGCAGTGAATCAGTTGTTAAATTATTTCAATCCCACCATTAATTTAAAACCCTGTCCAGACATATAATCTAGCTATAGAACTGAATTAACAGTTAAATAAACAATTAACAATCAATTAAATGCCGTTGAATTAAACAGTAAATTTAGTTTCATATTTAAAATGAATAAGACAATATTTAAAATGAATAAGACAATATTTAAAAAGTAAAGGAATAAAATATATACAAGCAGCATATTATTTAAATTATTTTGCTATGAAAAGAAAAATATGAAAATTTTCTCTAAAGATATTTTACAGTTAGTTATAGAAGATAGATTTCCCAACATTTTGATTTTAAACAATCAGTTCCACTTACAGTCAAACCTCACTAACACGAATTATTTTTAACATGAACTGTTTTCGCAATCACCTATAAACAAAAACACAAAGATCTGATACTGATAACATGATTTACTTTTAACATAAACAACATTTTGATTTTCCTTGAGGGTCATGTTAACAAGGTTCAACAGCATAATCAATAAAAGTTTGATAAACAGGTCTTAAACATGAAGAAAGAACTGAGACAATCAGAAATGTTAATAAAAAATCAGCAGTTACTTTATGCTGCACTAGGGGAGTACTTATTGATTTTATACTTACTTTATAAACATTTCTTGGGGTGTTGTCTTTAAATGTTCTTTCTTTGTTAAAATTTATATTAGAAGAATGCTTAAATTCTTCAATCCACTTTAAAGCTTCATCTTTACTTGAAATATTTATGCGAAATCTACTTGTATAGTTCCCTTTGCCATTCTCAATATAACTACATACTGTATATTCATAATCAACGGGTAGAATGTCCTAAAATTATAATCAAAATAACTAACTTCAAAACAATATAAATACAAAAGAATATAGGATAGATGTGCGAGTAATAAATATCCCTCAATGTTTTTGTTAAAGAAAAAAAAATACAATTTTAACTTTTATTATTTTTTTACATGATTCATCCTTGCATATTTTACAATCTGGATTATTGTTCACACTTTCCATTAAACTAATCAAGAAGCACAAAATAATCTTCAAGATTCCACTGACTTTCAATGAAAATCTTACCGTAAAAACCTGTTAATCCACCCTTTCTGTCAAACACCCCCTCCCCACTTTATAAAAAATTTGAAATTTTTAAAAAATACTGAGAACTTCCCTCCCTTTCTTAAAAAAAAAAAAAAAAAACGTAAATTATGTCAAAAAATCATGAAAAAAAAAAAAAAAGGAAATTTTATCTAGTGATCACTGAAAAAAACACTACTTTCGTCAAAGAATCATAAAAAATAACTGCAAATTTCTTCAAAAGATCGAGAAAAAAATCATGAAATCCGCGAAAAGATAGCCAGAAAGAAAAAAAAAAAAAAAAAAAAAATGCAATCAAAAAATCATTTAAAAAATGCAAATTACGTCAAAAAATCTGTAAAAATACACAAATTACATCAAAAAATAGCAGAAAAATCATGAATTTCTCAAAAGATCGCCCAAAAAAAAAACAAAAAAAAAAAAAACACGCATTTTGTCAAACATTTGTAAGAAAAACGCAAATATATCGTATTTATAAATAAACAGTCAAAATATTCTGGAAAAAAATCGGCAATTCTGTCAAAAAAATCGCAAAACTCTGCCTTGCACATTTTATAATTAGGCAATCAGTAAAACAAATCAAGAAGAGAATATTATCTAACCCATTAACGCCCAGCGTCCTTTTTAGGTGTGTTCGTAATTATGTAAATACGTAGCACCTATTGTTGTCGCTCAGTCCATCCGTCCGAATATAACAACGCAAAAACTACCCACCAAATCGTTTGAAATTTAAAATACATAATTATACCATAATTTTGTATGTAACAAAATACTAAAAGCAAAGGTCAAGTTAATAATCAATAATGTACAATTAAATATTCATTATAAAGATTAAATGTGTTTTTCCTAAATTATTCAATGAAACTTGCCTGATAAAGGTTCATTACTAATTCACGTCAGGATCATAAAATAACGAAGCTTTATTTCAGATTTAGCCAGACTAAATAACTAAAAAGGCTTGATTAAAATACATAAATATATTTGGTAAGATTGTGATAATTAATATTTGGTTCACAATAGTAAATGATATCATTGGTAATTAATTAATATGATTACCAATGATATCAGCAATATCTTGATTTTTTTCAGAAATAAATTATTTCTTCATTAAAAAACATGAATTCAATAACATTAATAAAAATTACAAATTAAAAAGTGTACAGAATTGAAATAAAACTAAAAAAATCAAATTTTGCACATACGTCTGAACTGAATGTTTCATTGTTTACATCCATAAATTATGTGCAGATTTTAGAGAGTGGTGAATTTGAGGGAGTCTACTGTATTTCAAAAATTTTTTATTTAGTATTTAACATTCAACCCGCAGTATTATTTATTTCATATTTGCATAATTTCTGAAAGTTTAACTGTTAAAAATAGTAGAAATACATTAATCTAAGCTATAACATTACAAAACTTTTCAGTTTTTTTTTTTTTTTTTTTTTTTTTTTTTTTTTTTTTTTTAAACACCTTAATAAAAGACCAACTCTCTCGATAATTTAATAACTGTAATTCCCTGACATTTAGTATTTTAAATATCTATCTGAAATAAAACATTGATATAATGATAATCACAATAATTAATTTTAACAGCAAATAATTTTCACACATATTTGAAGATGACTAGTTTGTTTTTTACTGTATTTAGAACCAGAATTTAATAAAAACATATTAATAAAACAATGTTATTTATTGGCGTTCTTTACTGGAACAGAGGATATTCATACTGGAATTTTTTGGTGTTTTGATATATTTCTGCTATTTACAATAAACTTTTATTTAACATTGGGAAATGAGATTATAAGAATGGTAAAATATTGTTGATATAGCAATATAATATTTAAAAAACTAGAATATAATAACGATTGATTAAAAAATAATTTTTAAAGAAATTCCTTAAGGGTGTCTATTAGGGGTTCTTCTACTCAATAGGTGCATAAAAAAGAATATCATAAAATTATTCTACAAGTATTATTTATTTTATGTATTATCATCATTATGGAGCATACATTTCACAATATGATATGAAAAGGAAGCATCATGCAATTATTATTATTTTCAACAATGATTTATATATTAAAAATAGATATAAGTAATATAATTGGAAATACCAAATAATCGTAATATTTTACATAAAAATAATTTTTAAATTAGGTTTATTTCTATGAAAAACTGAAAAATGACTCAATATTAAATTTATTAAAATAAAATAACATATTGAGACTTGATTCATTTTTTGCATTAAAAATCTAAATTTACACAATGTAAAAAATGTTCGTGGGTAATAATAATCATACTCAGTGGTGTAGCTAAGGGGGGGGGCAAGGGGGGCGTCCGCCCCGGGCGCCGAGGCCTAAGGGCGCCAAATTGAGAGAAATTGTTATATATCTATATTGGGGTGGGGGCGCAAAATTTCTTGCTGGCCCCGGGTGCCAAAACACATAGCTACGCCACTGATCATACTAATTAATTAACATTTATCTTTAGTCCAGGTTTTTTTAGTTACTTACATTTAAGAGAGGAAAATAGGACATCAGTTGGGATGTAGAACTCAAACATTTGCATTTTTCGATCGCATTTGCTTTGGAAAACGCAAAACACGTGGAAGAGGTTGCTGGAGAAAAAATGAACGTACGAAAACTTCCGCGATCTATAGGATTGCGCCAAATCTAACGCGCCAAGACGACAACAGCTTCTATGACATGTGACTGATAACAGCCAATGAAAACGCGGCTAAAGTCAATAATGCTAAAAGGTGACTATCCTTTAGTATTTCGCGCTGTGCGAACATATGTGGTGACCAGTTAGTGCATTTAGACTTAATTTTTTTCAGGAGATAGAAATGTTCCTTTAGAGTGCGTTTCGAGAATCGCATTATACCGTTAGCAAGATAACAGAAAACAACTAATCTAATAAGGTTCCGAATACAAAATTTTTGGCGTATTAACATTTATTCCCATTAAAAAATCTAAAAAAAATTCTTGCCTTTTTTTTTTTTTTTTTTGAGGAAAGTTAAAATATGCATTTTGTTAAAAAAAAAAAAAAAAAAAAAAAAAAAAAAGAAGAAAATTGAAAGTAAAGAAATCGTTAAAAGGGGCTCTAGAGGACGATAGGGGGGGGCTCAGACCCACCTGCCCCCCGTCTGGTTACGGGCCTGAAGGAAAGTAACAAAAGTATATGAAATTCTGTACTATTTGGTTATTCCATCGACCAATTTTGCTAATTTAATCAAATCGTTAAACTAATAGCTAAATCATACATATTACATAATTTTTGCATTAAATAATGAAAAAAAAAAAAATAGTAGAATATTAATAAAAATACAAATAAAAAGTTGAAATAAAAATCAGTCAATGACATTCTAAAAAAAGTATCATATTTAATATCATTGAATGTAACATTCACGATCATCCATTATTGCATTTAATTGTGCAGTTTGGCGATAGATTTCTGGTCGACAGGTTAACCAAGTAGTACCTAAAATTCATATTAATTACAAATTGGAATAACTACTTAAAGAAAAAAATACTTTTTCTCTCTTTTTTTAAGCACAATGCAAATGCATAAAGAAAATTGTTTCTGTTTACAATTAGTTTATTTTCAATATTGTTTTAAGTAAAAAAAAAGCACTTTATATGGTGTTTGATTAAAAGTTTTCATGTCAAGAAGTATGTTTTAGTGTCTAATGTATGTTATGCATGAAATAAGAAATAAGTTTTAGTTTCTAATTTACATTATGCTTGAAATATTTATTATCAACATTAAGTTCTATTTTGAAAATATCGTATAATATATCAAGAATATCATGATATTTATGAATCTTGGTAAGGAACACAGTTTTTGAGGAAATAAACAATATGGATCAGCTATTGACAGACAGTTATAGAGAAATTAAGGTCTTGTGACCAATGATATTTTCATAGATCACACAAACACAATGAGAGACTGAGTTAGCTGCTTTCATTTTATACTTTGATAATTTAACTTGTTTACAGTTACAAACCAAATCATTAAAACACAAAAAATCATATACACTGTACTAAAAAAAAAAAAAAAAAAAAAAAATCTAGAATTCCCAAGTTTACAAAATATTGGAGACTCCATACCATCCCCCTCCCCCTGGTGATGATTCAAATGATGATTTTTCATCCTTCTGGTGATTTCTATCAACCTTCTTTAATTTGTTTGTTGAATTTTAGAACATTGAGTAAAGCATAATTCAAAACATATGAAAACCACACATAAAACACAGCAAACTACTGCAATTAATTTTAAAATTGAAAGTCAAGTAATTTTCTTTTACTTTGAAGGAAGGAAAGTAACAAAAGTATATAAAATTCAGTACTATTTGGTTATCACATCGACCAATTTTG
Organism: Maratus speculifer; assembly: GCA_964019185.1. Lineage (NCBI taxonomy): Eukaryota > Metazoa > Arthropoda > Arachnida > Araneae > Salticidae > Maratus > Maratus speculifer. Next base: position 5,973,525 of record CAXHSM010001350.1, on the reverse strand, counting down.
CTAATTTAATCAAATTGTTAAACTACTAGCTAAATTATACATATTACATAATTTTTGCATTAAATAATGAAAAAATAAAAAATTAGTAGAATATTAATAAAAATACAAATAACTAGTTGGATGTGTCGATCCCGAAACTTTCTTCTATCTAATAAATACATTTTAATCACAAAAAAAAAAAAAAAAAAAAAAAAAAAAAAAAAAAAAAAAAAAAAACGTGGTGAACCCAAAGTTACCCACTATCGAATTTCCTTGAACATTTGACCTAGCCTAATGAGATTCTGGTATCCGAAAAGCCTAAAACGCAAAATTTAATTAATATTCTGAGAAAATGAGCTTAATAATGCCTCATGTTGGGTAATTTATACTAAAACCTAATAAGCATCTATTAATGTCAAGACCTAACAGAATCTGAAATTTGATGGAATTTTGTTCATTGGTTCTTGAGATATAGTTATAACAAAAAATTTGCAAAACATAGCACAGCAACACCATATCTTGGACAATTTATGCCAAAATGTAAAAAAGCGTCCAATTATGTCATGGTGTAAAAGAATCTGAAGTTTGATGAAATTCTGTGCATTAGTTCTTGAGATATAGCTAGTTTAAAAAAAATTGTGTAAAATATAGCACAGCAGTAACATCAGTTGAAGGATTTATAACAAAACGTAATCATCGTGTCATTATGTTATATGTCATTTTGTAACAAAATCTGAAGTTTGATGAAATTCTGTGCGTTGGTTGTTGAAATATAGCTATCGGAAAAATCGTGCAAAATGCAGCATAGCTGCACCACCTGTTGCAAAGTTAATACCAAAATGTAATCAGCGTCTAATTATGTCGTATATTCTAGTGTAACAGAATCTAAAATTTGATGAAGTTCTCTGCATTAGTTCATGAGATATAGCTATCGCAAAAATCGTGCAAAATGTAGCATAGCAGCGCCACCTATAGGGCAGTTCACACCAAAACCATATCAGCGGCTATGTATCTCAAGGTATCGCAGAATCTGAAGTTTGGTGAAATTCTGTGCATTAGTTCTTGAGATATAGCTATCATGAAAAAGTGGCATAGCAGCGCCACCTGCAGGCCAATTTACACCAAAACTTAATCAGCATCTATGTACATCAAGGGATCACAGAATCTGAAGTTTGGTGAAATTCTGTGCATTAGTTCTTGAGATATAGCAATCATGAAAATCGTAGTATAGCAGCGCCACCTGCAGGCCAATTTTCACCAAAAACCAATAGGTACTAATTCATATCAAGGTCTAACAGAATATAAAATTTTATTAAAGTTCGAGCATTAGTTCTTGAGATAGAGCGCCCACAAATTTTTTGTCACATACAGACAGACTCACAGACAGACAGACACACAGACAGACTGACAGACTCACAGACACACATTTTCTAAAAATAGTCAAAACGTGTTCAGAACCTTCTAAAACGTATAAATCAGCCAAAAACGGGAAGTCGAAAATTTTTATGAATCCAATACTTTCTTCTTGTAAAGATAGAAGAAAGTAAAAAGTTGAAATAAAAATCAGTTAATGACATTCTAAATAAGTGTATCATATTTAATATCATTGAATGTGACATTCACGATCATCCATTATTGCATTTAATTGTGCAGTTTGGCGATAGTTTTTTGGTTGACAGGTTAACCAAGTAGTACCTAAAATTCATATTAATTACAAATTGGAATAACTACTTAAAGAAAAAAAAAATGTGTGTCTAAATAACATTGAATGCACAAACTATTAAAATCATTTTTATAATTGGAAAAATGTAGTACAATTAAATAAATTACTGAATCAAGATTTTATTATTAGTACTACTTTCACATATTTAACATTGTATTATTCAAGATAAATACAATATAAAAAATTACATATAAAATTGTAAATAATTACTGCTTATTTTAAAATGAATAATATACAGTAAAATAGATACTAAATCAAATTTTACTTATAATAATTACATGTTCATAATTGATATTGGCAATTTGAATTGATTAATAAAAAAAATAAAAAAGTGGTATTTATCCGTTATAGAGGCTTTCACATTTTTTTAAAATTGCTATTTGTTACTCCACATAATTTGACCTTTATAAATTGAGATTTATTGACAAATGATACAAATATGTATAAAAATAATCCTAATTAATGCTTATGTGTGTTTATATATATCTATATATTTGTATAATTATAAAAATTCTATATTTACAAATATATATATATACATATACGTGTACCTGTATGCATTATGATTGTTTTTTATACACAATTTACTTCTTTTCGTATAATGAAAGAAATAAATGGTATACAATAAATAAATTATACAAACGCTTAAAAAAGAAGAAGAAGAAGAAGCTTGTGTATGTTAAACAGTGAATAGGCTGCCAATTATAGTTTTTTTTTTAAATGTATTTTAGTTATAGAGTATGTAATTTACTTCTAAAGTATTTTACTTTAATGGAAAAAAATCTTATATCTGTAAATGAAAGTATCCATTTTAAATATTAAGTAAATTTTATTTGTTTAATACCTTTAAATTCTAAAATAATAAAGTATTCGGCCTGATAATTAATATTCGGATAATAGTGTGTAGAATATTTAAAATGACTATAAATGATTGCAATAATGAAAATTATGGCACATAAAATTTTGTGTCATACAATCAAATCACAAGTTCTAGAATTTTCAGTGGAAGAATAACGAAAGAAAAATATCTTACCATTAATTTATTTTAGTAAAGAAGTAGAGGCAATAAATTGATTAAAAATATAGCCACTGTTACAAATTGGGTATGACCATCATCAGGCCCGTAGCCAGGATTTCCCTTCGGGAGGGGCTCAAATTTTGATTTTTTTTCCTGATCTGACAGTAATAATTTGCCCAATTTAATGCGTAAATAAAAAATAAATCAGGTTAAACCTAAGGATCCTAACATATAATACTTGTTGGCCATGTCAAAAATTATTTCGTATTGTTTAGATTTCTGTTAGAATTTTTGGTTTTCAGAAGCACTTCCAGGTTCCAAACCGATTTGGAAACTGGAAGTGTTTTTAGGGGCGGGGAGGGGGAGAAATTTCAACAGAAATTTAAAAGCACATATTAATAATGTTTGGGATGAGTCACATGTTTCCCATGAGAAAAAAAAATATTGAAATGAAACAAACAATTTGAATAGACTAAAACACAGGTGTCTCGCATTACAAGTGCGGGGACTTAAGATAGTTAATCTGTAGATGAAGTTAATTGCTACAGATGCATATATTCATAAAAATTATATTTATATTTCATATTCTCTTATGACAATAATTATAAATGAGGTATTCGTGGTACAATACACCAGTCTTCGTGACTTCTTCTCACTAGGGAACGTTCCCAGGTGTAAGTTGTGGATTTGGACGAGTGTAGTATCAAAAGAAAGATCTCATCATGTACGTTAAAAAGTGCAATGGTACTACCTGTCCGAATTTAACCATTTTCGAGATATCAGCATTTAAAATGTGAATAAATAAATAAATAAATTGACAGGTAGGTATATAAATTATTCGCAAGTCAAGCCAGACCAAGAAAAGCATTCTATTTTACTGACTATATATACATACTGTTTATTCATTTGCCGAAAAATTTGCATAAAACAAAGTGCTGGAAATAACAAAAACAGATGGAAAAGCTCTCCGAATGCAACCGTGCGCAAAAACTTTGTAGAATACGAAGTGCCTGTCTAAAAGAAGGGAAATAACTGGCACTCTGTGGGTGTAAAGGAAGCTCGGAAAAGGTGGCAGGAGAAATAAAAATAATGCAGAGAAATTTTTAACAACACCAACAACATTTTTAACTTGCGAACAATTTATATACCTGCCTGTCAATTTATTTATTTATTCATTCACATTTCAATAGCTGATATCTCGAAAACGGTCGGATTCGGATGGGTAGTTCCATTTCACTTTTTAACGTACATGATGAGATTTTTTTTTATACCACACTTGTCCAAATCCACAACTTACTCCTAGGAACGTTTCCTAGTCAATAGTGAGGCTGGTTACCATATCGGGATTTACTGTAGTGTTTAAGTAATAAAAATCATTTCATAACTTACTAAGTATTCCATCGACCATAATGGTTCAAGACAAAAAAATAATTATTTTCACTGTCTCAAAAGACTTTTCAGTACTGGCTTGCTACCAGAATTGTAATAAAGACTGTTAGAAAAAATATTTGATCGTATTGTAATATGGCGCAATACAGTACTTTAAAGTTTTTTTTTTTTTTTTTTTTTTTATCCTATGTGTATGCGTCAACATTGGCAATTATCTGGATCATAATTCATATTCAGCTTTCACTTGCAACATTGACATTTTATTGTCAAATATTGAGGAAGATTATATAATTGATAGATCTAGATTAATCTTGACTTTTCCATGAAGCAAATCCTGGAAGATCTGATAAAAGTCTTCATTCAAAATGAACCTTATCTTCGAATTTTTAATAAGGCTTTTTACTCAAGGATTAAAAACCATGACCCTGTTATGCTCTTCAGCATATGTAATCCAAAGGTTTACACATGTTTGCCTTAATGTTAATTTTGGAATCTTTATTTCCGTTTGAATGGGTATCTTCTCCAATTCTGATGCAGAATTAAATATCTCACAAAAAAATTCCATCACATTTTCCTTATGTCTGTGTGAAATAATTAGGACATCTTTAACATGAGTTACAGCCGATCTCATGACACGAAATTTTTCTGGAACAACTGACTGGCTTTATCAGACTGCATATAAAAAGCTTGCCACAAACAAATGGGCTTATGAGAAAATCACTCGATAACTGCCAAGAAAGCTCTAGCTATTGGAAATATATTTCATATGTTTTCCCAAAATATGTTCTAAGTTGATGCATATGCATTTAAACAGCTCAATAAAAGTTAATATGCTTTCACAGTTTTTGACAAATCTTGTGTAACAAAGGTGGGAAAGTCTGGTAATTTTTTTTTCTGGGACATATGATGAAATTGCTTTTAGAAGTAATAAATTTACGATTGGTTGATTTCATAAAACATTTGTCACTCCATTAACAGTTCCAAACAATTTTGGATGGCAGGAATCAGCATGCTGATGGACAATGCAAGGTTTAACCATCCGCATGTATAACGGGTGTTTTAAAATTTTTAAATACATTTGACGAATTCTAGACTAGACTTTACAAATAAATATCAAATAAAATAAATATAGAATGGTTTGCTGTGCCCCATGAGGAGTATCAATCTGCCCCGGGGCTGGGGCACATTGATACAAATGACTTTTTTTGATATTTTTTAAATTACATGAAAAATATTATATAAAATAACGATTTTAAATTTTTGTAACATACTACACAAGTTTTACTGACTCCACATGGAAAAAAAAACTTGAAATTTCTACTTTCTGGACACCAAAAAAATTCTTAGAAATTTTTTTTGTGCCCCAGTTCTCCCTACTGTAATTCCCCGTTATATCTCTCATTCGAATATGTCCATCCTTCTTATATCTCACTAAAAATATAGTTCTTTTTAAGGTTGTTCTTAAATCAAAAAGGGCAACTTTGTGGTAACTTTGTCATATCTGGCACTTCAACTCCAGAATTGTATTCTTTCTTAGGAAAGATGAAAAAATTTCCAGGTTTTATGTTTATAAACAGAAAATAAAGTATAATTATATTAAAAATTCTTTTTATAATACAATTAACCTTTGCTGTTCTGCAGCTTGTTTCTCTTACTTAATATTTCTCATCTCGAAAATACCCGTATCTTTCGAAAATCGATATAAATTCGAGATTTGCCAGGCTGCCGTATTTTTCTTTTGTTAGTACGACTAGCACTAGATGTTGGATAAATTCGTACGGCTTCTGTTAGCAAAAATACTATAAAATGTTCTAAAATAAAAAATTAGAGCTATTTCACTTCAATAAAAACTAATATTAGAAATTTTTAGCGAAAAACAGTTAGATTAAGAAATGTATGGTAAAAAAATAAATAAAAGGTAATGAAAAAATGAACTAGAAAAGGATTTATGTTGTATCAAAGTGTCCCGGCATAGACTGTATCAATGTGCCTTATACAGCCATTTGGAATAAAATGAGTCTCAAATCCAACACTTCATAATTTACCTAACAATAAAGAATAAGGAACTGATAAAGAGTAGCTTTACTTGCCAGGGAGAATATTCTTTTCGGTTGGAAATGCTGGAACAGTTGTGTAAAACCATTTCAATTGTGTAACTCAAATTTACTTTTGACCTACAAAAACAATAAATCACCCGTCACATTTCAACAAACTACTGAATCATGCTAAGACGTTCTGCATGTAGTTGTGTACACTAGCTTCATCTTTTGGAGCTATTGTGAAACTTCTTATAATGACCCTGTGAGCAGTAGATGGGGTGTATCAATGTGCCCCATGTATCAATGTGCCCCAGTTCCCCCTACATGTAACTGAATACCTTTATATTTTTATAACTAAAAATGTAACTAGTTTTAATGTAATTAAAGATAAATACAAGAAAAACGTCAATTGTCATTATCATTAACAATAACTTTTAAAATTATTTAACTTTCGGGAGGGGCTTCAGCCCCCTTAGCCCCCTCCCTGGCTAAGTGCCTGACCATCATGGTAATACAATATCATTACCATTATGTCAATACAATTTCGTCTAGTACAGACGCCAATGCAATGAATGATTTATGAATAAGGAAGTCATTCATTAATAATGATTCAATAAAAGTTCCATTTAAACTTGGATGCAATTTGATTTTAGAAATTCAGAAAAACCTTGCTTAGATTCCTTGTTAAAGCTTGTTTAATAGCTGTCTGGTAACTATTATTAAGACCCGGGATAAGAAAAGAAAAAAGTTTTAGCCATATTGCAGTCTTGCAACACTTTAAATGATTCAGACGCCAATATAGTTCAATCATGACCAATGAATCAATAAAAAATCAAACTGAAATAGAAAATTTTTTAATTAATAAAACAAAACATTTCTTTATATAAAAAAGAACAGATTGCATTAAAAAAAAAAAAATGCTAATTTAGCTCTTAAATATAACATCGCGTATTATAATGCGTGATACGTATGCAATTTAGTTTTTAATAACTCAGGAAAAATCTAAAGCTTATTTCTGTTAATGGTTTTCTGATAATCAGTTTTAAATAAGGGATAAAAAAGGATAGTAATATTATTCCTACTTCAGCATTTTAATTAATCACGGCAATTCACCATTTTTTAATTCAATGAATGATTTCTGCCAAAGAGTCATGAATGATTCATATATTGGCGTCTTTTGCTTGCTCTGACTATAAATATCAGGTAACTTTTAAAAAATGTATTTATTGATCTCACTTTTGTTACTAAAGTAAGTTAATGCTAAGGTGGTTTCTTTTTGTTATTCTTCAACTAAAATTCTTCAACCTGCAGTTTGATAATTATGACTTTACTCGAAATTTCATGTATTGCAATTTTTTTCTGTCCGTAGTCATTTAAAGTATTAATAAAATGTTTTATTTACAGCGGATAATTTTATTTATTTATTTGTAATTAGTTAGTCGAATAATATTCAAGTTTAAATTTCAAAACAGTAAACTCGCTTTAATTTTTATCTACTGTTAAATTTAAAACATTATGTTGCTCATAGACTGAATTTGGTTGTATTGGTTCGTAAATATTTTTTAAATCATTGATCGCATACTGAAGTTCTTATAAAAATTTTATAAAAAATTACATAAAATCCAAAATAATTTACGAAACCATGAATCTGAAATTCATTCTCTTCATAATATTGGATCTGTTGCTATTAAGTGCTTTAAAAAAGAAAACGAAGTGTTTTATTGTTTTTGCTAGGGATGCAACGGATATCCGGCTGATTTTTCAATATCCGAAATATCATCGGATATCCGGCAGAATGCAACAAACCAAATATATATTAATAACAGTAATCGTTTGATTCCAAACAATGCAAAAAACTTTTGTTTATAATGCAAAAGATGAAACATTATTATAAGTTCCCTATCGATGAATAAAAGGTAATTCTCAAAAGTTTAAAGAATTGCCAGCTTTCCAACTATTTATATTTAAACTATTTATATTTTAACAAATTTAAAAGTTTACGTTTACATCTTTTAGAAAATTGTATCTACTTTCAAATTGTAAAACAAAATTTGAAGTCAAAATAGCAAATGAAGCTTTTGTGCAAAAATGTATAAAGATTAAAAACCAACATTGAGAAATGCACAAATAATGCATGAAAAGAATAGAAAATAGCCATTTCGAATCTACTATCCAGATTCTTCATCAGTATAAGACTCAGCATGCTAGAAAAAGCTAAGCTGAGCAAAGCGACAGGGAAGCACAGTCTTATATGCCTATTATGAGAATGAATGGTAATAGATTCGAAACAGCTGTTTGCTACCTTACATGCATTTCTAAACATTGGTTTTCTATCTTCATAAAATTTGAAGTTGTTTATTAAACTGTGATTTTACTAATTTTCTTTCTTTCTTTTAATTTAAACAATGGGTTAATTGGATTTTAAGTTACACAACTAAACAAACCTATTTTTAATTTCTTCTATATTTCAAAGAAGAAATTATTGTAATTAATTTTTTTGACGAATTTTGCGTGTTTTAGGGATCAAATATCCCCAAAAACATGTTTATTCAAAACATCTGTCTGTCCCAGTGTCGCCATCATACTATCAAAAAGTGTATGAAGTTATGCATAGAATGATCCAAATATTTTGTGCATATTTTTTTACTGTAACCAGCAGGTTCTTCTTCAATACGAAAACATTTCGCTGTAAGGCGGTGCTATAATTGCAATTTTTGTGCCATTTTCATTGTTCTACCATTAAATACTGTATGAAGTTATGCATAGAATTGAACCAAATTTCTCTGGATACATTTCTGGGAATGACTCTCTTGTCTTCCTTCAATTTGAAAATAGTTTGCCCAAAGATGGTACTGTAATAATGATTTTTGTAAAATAATTTTGATTTTTCATAAACCTTACAGAGAATTGGCGGTTCGTGCAGCGATGCGAACTTCGTATCTTTCTAAAATTGGCTATTCGCAAACAACTGATGTATAGCAGAACAGAAAAGAATATTGATTTTAATAAATATGATCGAGATTAACTCATTCTTAATCTAATTAACTGACTGCAGCAAAAATTCTAAATTTAATAAATGAAAACTTTAAACTGATTTTTCTCCCCATTCCTATTTTTATAAAGTGCTTGTTCAAAACGTACTAAGGCTTTTTGTGTATTTTATAAATTTATGCATTAATTTAACGTTTAAGTTTACTCAATTTAATTATTTAAAAAATATATTTAAATTGGCATATTAATTTCCTTTATTTCTTTATATACATAAGAAAAAAAATCATATTAAATGTAAAACCCCATACATCTAGAAATCTATACCCAGTTTTATGTAGTATTTTCCAATAAATGTGAGGGGGAAAAAATCAAAGCAAAAATATTTATATTTAAAAAGAATAGTAGGAATTTATTTTTTTTTAAATTTAAATTTCAGTAAAACTGGCTTTCTAAAAAAAACATTATTTACAGTTAAAGTTCTATAATCTGAACAACCATAATCCACAATTTTCTATAATTCGCATTACTTTACGAATGTGAACAATGAAATAAACAGTTAAGAAAATTTACAAATTATCTAGTGATCCAAAAACGATTTTTTTATAAAAAAAAATTAAAAAAATCATAATAAAACATGTTTTTTAAATATAAATCTTTTATTTTATTAAGAGTAAAAAACAAATTGTATTGCAGAACCTGTGTAATTATTTTTATTTAAATGCACATAATTTTTTTAATAAAGTAACTTAAAAAAGTCATTTTTTTTGAGATAGCCTATTAAATTAATTTTTAGATTTCATATTACACTGATTAAAGAATTAAAACACCAACTAGAAATAACAAAATAACATGTAATCCATAATGCTCTATAATCTGCAATATTCCATAATCCACACAACCTTTGGCCTCCTCTTGTGTGGATTATAGAACTTTGACTGTACTCAGTATAGCATAATTAAAGTATATGAAAACTACATATGAAATTCAGCAAACTATTGCAATTAATTTTTAAATTGAAAATCAAACAATTATCTACTTTCAAGCAAATAAAATAGCAAAAGTATATAAAATTCATATTAATTACATATTCATATTATGTAAAGAAAAAAAAAAGTGTGTCTAAATTACATAAAAGCCCAAACTACTACAATTATTTTTATAATCCTAAAAATGTAGTACAATTAAATGTATTACTGAATCAAGATTTTATTATTAGTGCTACTTTCACATATTTAACATTGATTATAGAACTTTGACTGTATTTAATTTTTACTATTTACCGTTCTGCCTACAGATGTTGTTACAGTATTATTCAAAATTAAAGATATGGTGTCAAAGGTATTGTGTCCCCATAAAGGGACTTCACTCTTTTGAAAACACTTGCTCTGTAATGTTAAATCTATGGACGGTTTGTTTTTGAATTTTGTGTTTGATTTGAATGTTTTTAAATATTTTTTTTCTGTAACATAGGAAAACTAAGGTTGATCTCTAATATGGCTATTTTTTACTTTTTAGATATTCTCAACAGAATTTTTTAATACAGTCAAAGATCTGTAATCCGCACATGCATAATCCACTGTTTTCTCATTGTTTTCTCATCTTTTTTTAATTTTTTGAAAAAAATTGTTTTGGGATCACTAATTTGTAAATTTTTTAACTATTTATTTCATTGTTTACATTCGTAAAATAATGTGAATTATAGAAAACAGTGGATTATAGATTTTTAACTGTAAAAGCACTTTAATTTTTTAAACCAGTTTCGAAAGTAAAAGCTTCCTTATTTTAAAAATTTCCTACAAAAAAAAAAAAAAGGCTCTATTAACGATCAAAGTTAACTATATTATGTAATTTTAAAAAAATCAATTATATCTGGTTCAAAATTTCATACATTTAACTATTTTTTAAAGTAAAAATGAAAGAAACCCCTGCTCAATGTTAATTGAGCTATGTAAGTTTTTCTCTTTTTTTTCTATTTAGTTCATATTTCAATATTTTTATTTATTTTTTATTTACTTTGGGTAAAAAATATCGATGTATAAAGGTTGCATTTTACCTTTTAGATTTCACTTGCATTTTCTTTTGTATTACTATTAGGATATTTTTATTTTCGGAACAGGTTTTGAACTAAGTTAAGTAACTATTTTTTTCTCAATTAGTATGATGAATTATTCATTTCTCCCTAATTTCAGGCGATATTTCACAAATGAGATAATTTTATAAGTAACAGGGGATTTCAGTGACTAATGGAAAATAATGTTGGAATAAAAGATTTAAAATATCATATTTTAATCATTCTATCATAATATTTAATTATTTTCTCTTTTATAAAATAAATTTATTTTCATTTTTCTGTGTTAAATAAAAAAAAAATTACAGAAAAAGTAGTTATTAAATTTTGTATACATATATAAATATATTAAATATATATGTATAATAATATGACTTAGTGGGTAGATGTTAGAGTACAGAGGAGGACGGTGTTGTCTGGATAATATGCAATGTTTTATTAATATATATGTTACAGGCCAAACCCGATTTTAGGCCAAACTAAATTGGTTTAGGCCAAACTTGTTTATCCTACCACTCATCGGATAAACTAGTTTTTCCTAGCTCAAACTGGTCTATCCTAACGTCCATAGGATAAACTAGGTTAAACCGGTCTATCCGGACGCCCATCGGATAAACTAGATTTTCCTAGGCCAAACTAGTCTATCCTAAGGCCGATAGGACAAACTAGTTTTTCCTAGATCAAACTAGTTTGGCCTAACTCTTATAGGATAAACTAATTTAGCCTGATGTTTATTGGTCTGAACTAGTTTATCCTAGACCAATGTAGTTTATGCTAGTCCAATTCAATTTGGCGTGATTTGATTGAATGTAATGACCACCTCAGCGCCAACATTCTAGTTTGTCCAAGGCTGATCTAGTTTATCTTACGCCAATGTAATTTTATGTGTTTTTAACTCACAGGTGTTAAAGCCTAAGAAATAACGGGTTCACAGTTTCTGTATGTATGTATGCATGCATGCATGTACGCATATATGTACGTATGTACGTGCGCCTTTACGTAACGCGATAACTCATGATAGAAATATCCGATTTGCTTTAAACTTTGGATGTAGGTTCATTCTGATATATACTTTTTTGATTAGTTTTGGGAACTCATTGGATAAGAATAAAGGGGGACGAACGGGAGGCTAATCCCCCACCGTTAATTTAGAGGAATGATTTTTTCATGCAGAATTATCAATTTTCATTTAAAATTTTAGATATAGGATCATTCTGATAAGGCGTTTCCGTGATTAGTTGTGTATGTTTACTGTTTAAGTATAAAAGAAAAAGCAATTTAGATAATCCCCCATAATTTAGATAAATGGTTTTTGATGCAGAATTTGTGGATTTGCTTCAAATTTTGTATATAGGTTCTTTCTGATAAGGCAATTCCCTGAATAGTTTTGGAAGTTTAATGGTTAAGTGGGAAAAATGAAGGATTACTCTCTTACCTAGGAAATACTAGCTTATCCTAAGGGCATTTAGATAAATAATTTTAGCGTAGGAAAAACTAGTTCTTCCAATAGGTGTTAGGATAAAATAGTTTGGCCTAGGGTAATCTAATTTCGCTCGAAATCGGGTTTGGCCGGTAAAAAAATATCTTTCACTAGAATAAGTATAAATGTGTGTCAAGAGTCATTGCTTATAACATCAATACAGAAATTTAACATGTCAACCGCAGAGACCTAATGCATTGGACATGGACATGGTGTTTGCATATTTTATTTTTTTTCTGCAAACTCGTGCCAACTGAGATCAGACTTGCATCTATTATTATTATTATTGGATAGTCGATCCAGATATGAGCTGAACATAATTTGGAATCGAACAGCGTTTTCTATTTTTGAGATATTAATTATCTGTCGACGTATAAGCTATTCTTGTCACGGCGTCAAGATTTTCTTTTCCGTGAAGTCGTAACCGGAGATTCGATTCAAAACGTAGCTTTAATAGCATTTTCTCAAAGATACATCTCTTTTATAAAAAATGATTAATACCATTCGATTACATATTTTCTGAGGGTGAATGCCTGTTAACCTTATGCATTTTCGAAAAGGAATTAGTTCATAAATGTGTTAGGATGTAGATCTTTTGGATTTGATAAAAGCCTTATGGAATGAAAGAGAAATATATTCACAAATCTACATTTTACGGAACAGATTCATAAGTTGTGATGTTTATAATTGTTCTTTTTTTCTTTTGTTCTAAACTACATTGATTATTTAATGAATCCCTATTTGAATATTGAAAGGTCAAAGAATTTAAATAATCATTAATACATTGTTGAGAAACACAGAAATCACTGGCGATAAATTTATAAATAAGCAAAAAAAACTTTGTAAAATCACCTTAAAAAGAAAATTAAACAGGAAGCGTTTCGAGCTTCAAAAATACAGCTCGTCTTCAGCTAATCCAAACACGTGTCACAAGGGACAGAGTGGAAATAAAAAGTGAAAAAAAGAGGGAAGAGATTACAAAGAGTGCGACAGGTGGCGCTACCTGACAGAGCCAAGGAGGAAGAAAAAAGTAAAGATAAAGTTAAAGAAAGAAGGAGGAGTTACAAAGAGTGCCACAGGTAGCGCTGGCTAAAAGAGCCCAGGTGGAAGAGAAAAATTATGATAAACTAATAAAAGAGAAAGAACACAGTGGAAAATAATAATAATAATAAAATATAATAAATAAATAAATAAATAAAATAAAATAATTGTAAAAATAGTAAAAAAAATTAATAAATTAAAAAGTAAAAATTAATTGTAAAAAAAAATTTTTTACTATTAATTTTTACTTTTTAATTTATAAATTTATTTTGTTTACTATTTTTACAATTACTTTATTTTATTTTATTTTATTTTATTTATTTATTTATTTTATTGTATTTTATTATTATTATTATTTTCCACTGTTTTCTTTCTCTTTTATTAGTTTATCATATTTTTTCTCTTCCACCTGAGCTCTTTTAGCCAGCGCTACCTGTGGCACTCTTTGTAACTCCTCCTTCTTTCTTTAACTTTATCTTTACTTTTCTCTTCCTCCTTGGCTCTGTCAGGTAGCGCCACCTTTCGCACTCTTTGTAATCTCCTCCCTCTTTTTTTCACTTTTTATTTCCACTCTATCCCTTGTGACACGTGTTTGGATTAGCTGAAGACGAGCTGTATTTTTGAAGCTCGAAACGCTTCCTGTTTAATTTTATTTTTATGGTGATTTTACAAAGTTTTTTGCTTATTTATTAATACATTGTGTTTGATAAAATGCTATTTAATTTTCTACTGGCGGTGTCGCCTAGCAACCAAGATATACCTAATTATTTAGAAATGTAAAATGTTTTCTGTGCAAACGATAATTCGTGATAAATAATCTGTTTTATTTCTTCAGCTTTTACCTAATCTGTGTGAAACAATATTCTTTTTGTTTTTGAGTTTAATTAGAATGTTTTTTATGAGAATATGTGAAAAAATGCTGCGTTTTTTTTATTGGAGTTGTGTTTTGTTAAATTATCCATGTTCGAAAGAATTTGAAATGAGTGTTCTCATGAGAATAAACTGTTTAAAACCAGATATGAGTAATTAATTTTGAGTTGAGTAAGAAATTAATAATACACTTTCGAACAATTGAAGTATTCATGTGGTCCGTCGAGCCGGAGAAAAATCAGCGAGTTGTTGTTCTACGTCAATGACTGAAGGATAAATGGTGAATATTTTGTTCAGCTTTCCTATTTCTTCGTATCTAGAAATAATCTTTTAAAAAGTCAAGAAGGGTAAGTGCACCCATTTAATTTTTATTCGTTAAAAATGAGTATGAAAGAATTAAATGCTAAAAAGAAAATTTACAAAACCAATTTAACAAAACTAAAAGAAGAACTATCGAATTCTGAGCTAGAATTAAATGAATTAATTCTCATAAAGGAGAAACGGAATAAATTAGAGCAAAACTTTGCTGAGTTATTTGAGTCTATTTATAAGATAAGCAAAGAAGATAAAATTGAGGATTTTATTACGGAAAACAAGGAAATTAATGAAATTTTAGAAATAATGGAATTTGAACTTACCAAAAAGTTATCAAAAATGAAATTGCAAACTGTTAATTTAGAAAACGCCACAAAGGCTGAAAATAACATAAAATTGCCGAAGTTAACTCTTCCTGTATTTACGGGTAATTTGCATGAGTGGCTTTCTTTTAAGGATATATTTAAGGCTGCTGTACATGAAAATTCAAATTTGTCAGGGGCAATGAAATTACAATATTTGAAGTCTTCATTGAGTGGAGATGCCTTTTGTATAATACAGTCTATTTCAATCGTGGATTCTAATTATGAAGTTGCATGGTCGCTTTTGGAAGAACGGTTTTCAAATTCGAGAGAACAAGTTTACGCGCATTTAAAACGTTTTTTAAATAATCCTGTTATTCAGAATGAGTCCCCAGAAGCATTATTAAATCTAATAGATATAACAAATGAATGTATTAGGTCGTTAGAGATTTTAGGACAAAAAGTTGAGGGGTTTTCTACTACTATGTTTGCTTATATTTTTGCTCAAAAATTAGATGTAAATACAAAAATGTGGTGGGAAAGACATTTTAAGCGGGATAATTTACCGAGTTTAACTGAATTGCTAGAATTTTTGAGAGACCACGCGCGTACACTAAGTGCGTCGAAACAAGTAAATACAAAACGAAATTTTCGAAACGAAAGCCAAACAAAGCATAGCTTTTCAAAGGTAACATCCATGGTTGCGAGTTTAAATGAGAAAAATATGCGCAAATGTGTTGTATGTAACCAGGAAAATCACAGTGTTTTTAAATGTCCAAATTTCAAAAATTTAATGTACAGGAAAGAGTGGAATTTGTTAAAAAAAAAAAATATATGCTTTAACTGTCTTTCAGAATTCCACTGTGTCAAAAAATGTAACTCATCATTCTCGTGTTCAAAATGCCATAAACGCCACAATATACTTCTTTGTTTTGATAGGCGTGAGAGAAATTCCAATGCGGTGGGAAACACAAAAAATTCTAGTGATAAGGAAGTGCCAAATGCATTGTCAACGAATGAAAGTAAACCAACATTAAATTGTGACGCCATACCATTTGAGTTAAATAACCAAATTCAACATTTCACTGGTACTTCAAATGTGAGATCGAATGATGTTAAAATAGTTCTTCTTTCCACTGCTATTGTTTATATGAGATAAATTCGGAAATAAAGTTCCGGTGCGTGTTTTATTGGACAATGGTTCAATGAGCAATTTTTCAACGTTGCAGTTATTTGAAAGATTAGGAATTCGAAAAGAAAAAAGTAATATTTCGGTATCGTGTTTAAGTGGATACTCTGTAACGGAAAAAATAAAACTACTGCCTTGATCAGTAATAATTCGGGAGATTATAGTCGGGAGTTAGATTTCCTTATCATACCAAAGATTTCGCAAACTATGCCCTCGAAATATATTAATATTTCAGAGCTAGGAATTCCAGAGTCTATTATTCTTGCTGATCCTGAATTTAATGGGCTAGGGAAAATAGATCTTTTGCTAGGAGCTGAAGTATTTCTAGAATTGATAAAGGTAGGTCGTATGAAGTTACCAAATTCTAAATTAATACTGCAAAATACGGTGTTCGGTTGCATAGTAAGTGGGAGTGTTTACGATTGTAACGATCAGGAACAAATACATTATGGGTTAATTACTGAAGCAGATTTAAATTTCGGAATGAGAAAATTTTGGGAAATTGAAAGAGTAGAAGAAAGTACACCATTGAGAAATACAGAAGAATTAGCATGCGACACCCACTTTATAAACACACATCAGAGAGATATAACGGGCAAATTCATAGTACAAATGCCGTTGAAAAAAGATCCTAGTTCTTTGGGAGAATCAAAGCAATTTGCAGAAAATAGATTAAATTCACTTTGGAATAGGCTAGTCAAAAATCCAAATCTTTTAGAGTTATATTGCGCATTTATGGCAGAGTATAGAGAGTTAGGCCATATGGAGGAAGAAGAGAAAACAGATGAGATATTACATGCGAATTATCTATCTCATCATGCTGTTTATCGTCCAGATCAAAGTTCTACAAAATTGAGAGTTGTCTTTAATGGTTCACATGCAACTTCATCAGGAGAATCCCTAAATTCCATATAGCTTAATGGAGGTGTCATTCAAGATGATTTGTTTAGCATAATACTTAGATTTCGTACACACCGCTATGCATTTACAGCAGATGTAAAAATGATGTATCGCATGATACTTATCGGTAAAATTCAACGTGATTTACAGCGCATAGTTTGGAAAGTTACTGTAAGTGGTGAGAAGAAATATTGCAGACTATGTACAGTCACATATGGCACAACTAGTGCCCTTTATTTAGCCCTGCGCTGCCTTAAACAGCTTGGTATAGATGGTGAATCTAAATTTCCGTATGCTTGTGATGTAGTACAATCAGACTTTTTTATGGACGATGTCCAGACTGGAACAGCTGACCTAAAATCGGCTAAGAGATTGCAAATTGAGCTTATTCAACTATTAAATACGTGCGGCATGAATTTACATAAATGGTTTAGTAAGCATCCAGAATTAATGGAGCCAGCCTTTAAAAATGAGAATTACACTTTTGAAAATATGAGTAAAACTAAGGCACTAGGACTTTGTTAGAATGCCAATGATGATTCTTTTACTTTTAGTGTATCATTCAGCGAGCAAACCAAGGTAACTAAAAGAAGTATACTGTCAAATATTGCTCGTATTTTCGACCCCTTGGGTCTACTAGGACCAGTTGTGACGAAAGCAAAAATTTTCCTACAAAGACTGTGGAGACTGCAAATTGGTTGGGATGAAAATTTCCCTACAGCTGAACTTGATGATTGGTTGCAGTTTCTAGAATCATTAAGAGCCATCAACAATATAAGTGCTGTTAGATACATTTTTACAATTAATCCAGTGCAAATTTGTGGCTTTTCAGATGCTTCGGAGAAAGCCTACGGTGTGGCATTTTATGCTGTGTCTTCAGATTCTTCAGGAGAGCAAATTTCTCAGTTGCTTTGCAGTAAAAGTCGAGTTGCACCAATCAAAACAGTCACTATTCCTCGCTTGGAGCTCTGTGGTGCAGTTTTATTAGCCAAATTGATGAATAAGGCTGCCAAAACCTTAAAAGTTTCTAAGGAAGCTCTCTACTATTATTCAGATAGTACTATTGTATTATGTTGGATTCGAAAACAGCCGTGTGACTTAAAAACCTTTGTGTCATCACGTGTGGCTACGATTCAGAATCTTTCTGATGTCAGTCATTGGGGACGTGGCTTCTTCTGACAATCCTGATGATCTTGTGTCACGAGGTGTAGATCCAGACAAACTTCTCCAGGGTAGCTTATGGTGGAAGGGTCCACTATTCCTAACACAACAAACTGAACATTCTTCAAATATTGTTGAACTTGAGCAAAATGATAAGGATATATACATAAGTGAACTTAAAAATGCAGCTTCAAAGACTTTTTCAGAGACTACACTTTTAATATCAGACTGTTCATCTTTTATTGACTATTTTTTGCAATTGAGTAATAATTATGCTAAATTAACAAGAATTGTTAGCTATGTTTTAAGGTTCATTCAGAATGTCAAGAAGCCAAAAGAAAGGTATTCAGGTAATTTAACATCTGCCGAATTGAAGAAAGCTGAGCAGTTTATCATAAAATCTGTTCAAGAAAAAGAGTTCAGTTCTGAATTCACATTGTTATCTAAGGGTAAGGAGTTACCAAAAAATAGTAGATTACATTCATTAAATCCTTTCTTGAATAAAAATAATTTAATCAGAGTTGGAGGTCGTCTCCAAAATAGCACGGTAAATTATGCCCCAAAACACCCAATTGTACTGCCCTCTAAACACAAATTAACAGAATTATTGAGTTTTATCACAAAAAATATCTACATATAGGACCACAAAATTTACTTTATTGTGTTCGAAGAGAATTTTGGCCTTTAAACGGTAGGGCTATTTGCAGAAAAATTGTACATAAATGTATTACATGCTTTAGGGCCAAACCTAAATATTTAGAGCAAATTATTGGCAAGCTCCCGAAAGAAAAAAATAAATGTAGACTTTGTTTTTAATTGGACAGGAACTGATTTCTGTGGTCCATTTTTGATTAGATATAGAGGCCAACGTAAAGGTATTTATCATAAAGTTTATGTTTGTATTTTTATTTGTATGGTAACAAAGGCAGTGCATTTGGAATTAGTTAATGATTTAACGTCTGAGGCTTTTATTGCCTCATTAAAGAGGTTTTTTGCCAGACGAGGCAAACCTCGAAAATTTTTCAGTGATAATGCAGGCAATTTTGTGAAAACTAATGTAGAGCATAAAAGGTTGCATGAATTGGTAAACAAACCAGATCAGAACCTTACTAATTATTTGTTATCTGAAGGTATTGCTTGGGAATTTATTCCCCCTAGAGCTCCAAATTTGTGAGGTTCATGGGAATCGGGAGTCAAGTTCTTCAAGTACCACTTTAAACGTGTTGTGGGCAACTCCAAATTAACTTATGAAGAAATGTTAACTGTAATTGTCCAAATTGAAGGTATCTTAAATTCGCACTCGCTTACTCCCTTGAGTACAGATATGGAGGTCTTGACCCCGGGACATTTTCTTATTGGTCGCCCACTTAATGCCATTGTTGAATCTGACTTGAGTAATATTGAAGATAATAGACTTAACTTATGGCAAAAGACCACTAAAATGGTTCAGACAATCTGGAAAAAGTGGAAAAATAGTTATTTAAGTACATTGCAGCAAAGGCATAAGTGGATGATATCAAAAAACAACCTCAAAATAGGAGATATGGTTGTAATAAAGGAAGATGATCTTCCAGTGCCTAAATGGTTATTAGGGAGAATTGTAGAGTTATTTTTTGGTAATTATAATAGAGTAAGAGTTGTAAATATAAAAAACCCAAATGGAATATATAAAAGAGCAGTATCCAAAATTGCTGTATTACCTCTTGAAAAGTAATTCAGTTTTTATAAGAACGTGTACATTATTGTAAAATTTCTTTATTTATTATGTATTATGTAAAATTGTTTGGATATTTATTTAAATTTAACTTAACTGTGACTAATTTATATTTTTTACAATGGTTGTAATTGCAGTGTTTTAATTTGAAACCCCCCTCAGAGGTTTCAAGAGGGGCGGTATGTTTGATAAAATGCTATTTAATTTTCTACTGGCCAAAATACTCAATTCGAGACACAAAACAAAATACTTTAGTGTATTAAATGATGTCATATTAAAATAAAACGATCATTTTTATTGATAAAATTGAATATTTTCACTACAATTATGTATATAAGAAAGGAATTTTGAAACTTTTACTTGCTGATACTGAGATTACATTTACAAGTCAATAGTTCGAATGTTTGCGTTCAAAATTATAGTGGGCTGACAAATGTAACTTCAAAATTTAAAATATTTCAATAAACAATTGCACGTTGAAATAATTTGTAATTGGTGAATACGTTTGTGGGAACAAATAGTGTATTTGAGATAATGAAAGGACGTTAGATTTCGATTTCATGGAAAAATTTATATCATTGTGTCAAAGTAAAATAGTTTTTGCTTATTTTTCCTTTCTCAATATCAAGCATAAGAGACTCAATTGATGAATTCATCATAAGTACAGTTTTTGATTTTTTTAATAATAAATTCTAAAAAAAAATACTTTTTTTATTTATGAATGCCTTGTTTAAAAATATTTGATTTATTCTTTATTGAAAACATTAATTTCTAATTTTTATCTATATTTTCTTTAGAATAAAATTTTATTTTATGGTGTGAATTGTTTATTTCATTTGTTAATTGCTAATTTAATATTTATGCAATTCGAAAACTTATCTGACACTCCATTGGTTTGGCTAGCATCAAATAACTGGTAGTCTATTTCAATTCAATTTTCTGCGTTAATATTTTATAATAAATTAATTTCTATTACTTTCTTTTGCAGGAATTTTAAAAGGTGGTAGATTGTGTTACTTGTAACTTTTTCAAATGCAAAAAGCACTGAATGTAGATGCACTACATCACATAACTCAAAACTGCCCTTAAAGTGCTAAATATGCAGCAAAATAGTTCTTTACAAGAGGTTTCTGGAAAAATAGCTTCTGACTCACAGCAAAGAAAATCATTTGTTTGTCTGGTATGCAGCAAAGAGTTTTCTGAAAAGAGTGATTTAAGCAAGCATCTATTAATTCACACCGATGAGAAATCTTTTCTATGTGAAATATGCAACAAAAAGTTCTCTCGAAATGGTGCTTTAAGAAGGCATTTATTAATTCATACTGCTGAGAATCCTTTTATTTGTGAAATATGCAACAAAAAATTCTCTCGAAGGGATGATTTAAGCAGACATCTCTTAGTTCACACTGGTGAGAAACCTTTTCTATGTGAGATATGCAAAAGGAAATTCTCTCAAAAGAGTAGTTTAAGCAGTCATCTGTTAATTCACACTGATGAGAAACCTTTTATGTGTAAAACATGCAAAAAGCAATTTTCTGATAAAAGTAATTTAAGGAAGCATCAATTAATTCATACTGGTGAGAAACCTTTTGTGTGTGACATATGCAATAAAAAATTCCCTCAAAAGAGTCATTTAAATAGACACTTGTTAATTCACGCTGATGGGAAATCTTTTGTATGTGAGACATGCAACAGAAAATTCTCTCGAAATAGTAATTTAAGGAAGCATCTATTAATTCATACTGGTGAGAGAGCTTTTATTTGTGAAATATGCAACAAAAAATTCTCTCGAAGGGATGATTTAAGCAAACATCTCTTAGTTCACACTGGTGAGAAACCTTTTGTATGTGAGATATGCAACAGGAAATTCTCTCAAAAGAGTCATTTAAATAGACACTTGTTAATTCACACTGGTGAGAAATCTTTTGTATGTGAAATATGCAACAGAACATTCTCTCGAAATGGTGATTTAAGGAAGCATCTATTAATTCATGCTGGTGAGAGACCTTTTATTTGTGAAATATGCAACAAAAAATTCTCTCGAAGGGATGAGTTAAAGAAACATCTCTTAATTCACACTGGTGAGAAACCTTTTGTATGTGAGATATGCAACAGGAAATTCTCTCAAAAGAGTAATTTAAGCAGTCATATGTTAATTCACACTGATGAGAAATCTTTTGTATGTGAAATATGCAACAGAAAATTCTCTCGAAATGGTGATTTAAGGCAGCATCTATTAATTCATACTGGTGAGAGACCTTTTGTGTGTGAGAGATGCAATAAAAAATTCTCTCAAAAGAGTAGTTTAAGCAGTCATCTGTTAATTCACACTGATGAGAAATCTTTTCTATGTGAAATATGCAACATAAAATTCTCTCGAAATGGTGTTTTAAGAAGGCATTTATTAACCCATACTCGTGAGAAACCTTTTATTTGTGAAATATGCAACAAAAAATTCTCTCGAAGGGATGATTTAAGCAGACATCTCTTAGTTCACACTGGTGAGAAACCTTTTGTATGTGAGATATGCAAAAGGAAATTCTCTATAAAGAGTAGTTTAAGCAGTCATCTGTTAATTCACACTGATGAGAAACCTTTTATGTGTGAAATATGCAAAAAGCAATTTTCTGATAAAAGTAATTTAAGGAAGCATCTATTAATTCATACTGGTGAGAAACCTTTTGTATGTGACATATGCAATAAAAAATTCTCTCGAAAGAGTCATTTAAATAGACACTTGTTAATACATACTGATGGGAAATCTTTTGTATGTAAGACATGCGAGTAGACATTCTCTCAAAAGAGTAATTTAAGAAAACATCTCTTAATTCATACTGGTAAGAAACCAATTGTGTGTGAGGTATGCAACCAAAAATTCTCTTGTAAGAGTTCTTTACACAAACATATGTTTATTCATAATGATGAGAAAACTTTGGTATGTAATATAAAACAAGAAATTCTCTAATAATCTTGATTTTAGTATGCATCTCTTAATACTATATTACTGAGAAAAAAATTGTGTGTGGATTATAAAACAAAAGTACGTTATGATAACTCACATCGCCAGTCAGTGTATCTAACAGACATTATGTGCATTGTTTCAGAGGTAATGTCATATTAAGTGCTAGTAGCGAAAGGAGAGTGTCATACAGTATATGTGCTGCACCCCAAACATACCATTGGACAATATGGTCGGTATTATTTAAAAATTCAAACATTGTTCTACATGATGCAGGGATCATCCCCACAAACACTCGACTTATGGCCATAAGCTGGTTTAGTTGCGGCCAGAAAGAGTTACGGCCATTTGTGACTAAACAATATTGTGCCATAAATGACGCGCCGCTAATTGCGGCAGCGATCGTCAAGCCGCTAACGGATCGGCGACGAAAGAACTGTTTGTTGCGTTTACTTTGCCGGCCAACTTTTAAGGGTCGGTTTCTGGCTAGCATGTAACGACCCAACATTTTTTAGAAAGCAGAGGGCTAATGTCGTTTAACCAGCATTTTTATTTAAAGAGAGGAAATGTTTTTTGTCTCCGTTTCTTTCAACGTAAGTTTAATTATTTTAAATCTGAGTTTAAATAAGCATATAAAAATTATGCTAGATATATATTTAAAACAGTGAAATAGATGGCACATTTTTATTTAATTTGAAAAAATTGAAAAAAATAGAAATGGTTTTAAAAATGTATATAATATTCCAAGTATTTTTTTCAGCGACGCCTTATTACATCCATTACTCACAAAGAAAGAAAGAAAGAAAGAAATTGAATAAATATTTAAAATGATTTATAATAAATAAACAAATAATCTCATTTCGATTGTACTTAAAGCAGTCTATCTTTCACCACTCTCAGTAATTTTAAACTTTCGCATTGCACACGCAATATTATTTTTAGCCAAAAATGCGTAAATATTTCTAAAATTGACGATTGCAGTAAGTCTAAAATTGGCTTAAAAATACAATTAATTTCTCTCTCTCTCTCTCTCTCTCTCTTTTAAGGAAAGATCATAATTTTTCTCATTCAAAATGTTTGTTTTGGTGAGAGTATTTAATAAAATGTGGAATTTATTTTTTATGCTTTAAAATGTACGTTAAACGACTTCTTTTTCACACATTCTTAAAAATTACGAATAAAATTATCTTCTCTGTAAATTTCGTATTAAAATGTATATATGGATGTTTTTATAAACACGCTGGAATGAAATTCACTTGAAAGTATTTTCCTTAATATACAAAAGAAAAGTATGTCATATTGAATAGAATAACGAAAAATTTTCTTTTAAAGAAAAAAAAAATAAACCTTTAAACGTTGAATGAATTCCAATTTGAAGAAGCATCTAATAAAAACATCTATTTAAATTCATATTTGTTCGGAAACGAATGAAATTGCAAGAGCTGTTACTCAGAAACTATGAATCGAAAGGTGGTTTATATTTTTTAGTAAATGTAAAAATAAATAAATAAATAAAAAATCAGCAAATACTGTTAAATTGGGTGTTTTGAATCTTTGTTCTGGATTTGACTGACTACTGCGAGACAGGAGAAAAACGGTTGTTGCATGACCACAAACGCTTACATCCCAATAATTTTTTTATTTATAAGAAAATGGACAACTTATTCAATTTCAAATCGCTTTAGTTATCAGGCTAGCCAGTTTAATGCCTTTTCTATTAAAAATGAGTCAGAAATTGCATAAATATTTAGCGTTGTTGAACAGGGAATTTGGCAGTCGCCTTATAGCTGAACGAAATCTTTTGCGAAAACAAATCATTATATAAAGTTATTTGTGTAAATATAGATTATATATTTAAATATTTATTATCAATATTTTATATGATATAATTCATATTTACAGTAAACTCTGTCTAAGACGCAATCTATTGGGACAGAGAAAATTATCCATAGTAGACAATATTTCATTTTAGAGAAATTTTACTCTATGTCTATGGATTCACAAGAAGTTGATAAACTTTCAGAGTTAAACTAATCTCCATTCTATACAGAGTCCGCCTTAGAATAGTATACAGTATTTGTATTGTTATATTTATTTTGTTAAAAAATTAATTTCTTTAGAAGATAATTTTGAACTTAAACAAAATATTTGTTTTATTAAATTGTGATTGTTAAAAGACATTTTCGTTTTCGTTAAAAGACATTTTTGCGCCCCCCCCCCCATTTCTCAGCAGATGATGAAATTTTATAAAAGCTTTCTTTATCTTTCAAAAACAGGGGGAAAAAATCTTGTAACAAAAAAATAAATTTGAAAAGACGTGACGGAAGACAAAAGTTTTCTTTTAAACTATTTAATTTATAATTATAGATTTTGATAAATAACAACTCGTAAAAAATATCCCCCTAAAAACATTTCTCTTTTTACCATTACAACTGCTAAAAAACATTTGGTGAATACTGGAAGCAAAAGTGTAGAGTACTGCTTGCGCTCAAGGTCAATATTGCCCGAGGCAAAATGGGGTGAGGGGATTCTCGGAATTTCGCGGGGTTGGAAATGCTATAGAGATAGAGAAACTGGACATACCCTTATCATTCTTCTCTGCACTGTAGTATGAGTATGTTGTTGACATTAACGACTGCAGAAATTCTCGAAAGAATATTATCCAGATTATAAATGGTAAGTCTTACCTAGTATGTATTTATTCATTAAAATTTTATTAAACTATATTCTGAATTTTCTTTTGCATCATTGTTTTTAACATAAATTCGTTGTAAAGTAATGCAAAATAAATCTATGAGACATTTTTATTAAATGATAAATATTTACTTGTGATATATCTGGCGCAAAGCAATCGCAAAAATGTGATAATTTTAATTTAGTTAAAAGTTATTCTTATTGTTGCATCCTTTTTCGAAGTAATTATTTTCATTTTACGACGATGTACACGTATGCTATAAACATATTGCGACTCCCTGAATAGTTTAATATGCATAAAATTTATGTTTATTTTAACAGGTAAAATATGCTTTCTTTTCACACGTTAGTTTAAATTAGCAATACAGAGCATGTGTGTAAGAAATATCACTAAAACTTGATGATCTTAATTTGTATAAAATTTATTCTTATTGTTATTATTGTACCTTTTCGAATAATGATTGATATTTTCAAACCGCGGATGGATAATATTACATAATATTTAAAATAGATTGCTTTTATCATATTAACATTTTGTGTAAATTACGAAATATCAACCATATATTTTTATTTTTTTTTTCTCAAAGTTTGAAATTTGATCTTTTTTTAATGTTTTTTTCCGATTATGTCATTAAAAATACTGTGAAAGTTTGGTAATTTCAATTCATTTTTATTGTAAAAAAATATTATTCGCAAAATTTAATGCTCGTAAAATTTCGACTAGTATAGAAAATTTTATTAATTAAAAAGTAGGATTAAAAAAAATCAGAATAAAATTTAATTCAATAAAATTATGCAAAATCGTTAAAATAATGATGGCATTTAAAATTACTGCAAAGATTAAAGTAAGTTTGTGAGGTAATTAAAGTAACGTTTGACTAATTTTGCTACTTTACTCTAGCGAAAGCACCTGCTTTCGCTATGGACCTACTTTCTTATGGAAGCAAAAAAATTTAAATATCTCTTTCGTATTTCAATATATACATATATATTATGTACCATTTCCGGCATGTAATACGCGGATCAAACAATTCTGTTTTGACACAGAAATTTTATTTAGTAAATGAAGCCAAATATTTACTGTTATTGGATAAATTGTAATTTATTTAAAATATTTCTGGGTTGAAAAAAGATTGTTTGATTAGGGAATTATACGCCGAAATTTACAGTATATATACATGTATATTGCTGACGTCAATCTCTGCAAAAAGCTCATTTATTATTGTTCAGTTTTTCATTTAATTGTTTTTTATTTAACTAAAATATTATAATTTTCAAAAACAAAGCATTCTAAAAAAGAAAACTGTAGAAAAAAAATTGTAGAGGTCTACCTCAGCTGTCCAATGCAAGAAAAAATATTAAAATTCGAACGAGATATTTACATCCCCCCCCCCACACGCACCTTATGATTAGCATTAACAAGTGTGTTTTTCGTGTGAGTAAAATTTCTTCTTAAGCTGTGAAAGAAAAATCTAAATGTGAAATTTAAAAATATTTAAATGATACAAATATAATGATTGTTTCTCAGATTATAATTTAATAAAGTTTTAATAAATATGCATATACTGGTAATAGGCTTACTAATAAATGTAAAAATCACATAAAATGAAAAAAATATATGTATATATTTACAAATACATGAAATTTAAATGTAGCACACATAACAGATCATATTAAGGTTATATAAATTGTTTAAGGGTAAATTCAAAATTTGTTCTATGAAAAATACTTGTTACAAAATTATTTAAATAACAAACTGTTTTCCCTGAAAAAAAAATTAATAATCATTCAGTATATATTTCAAAATATACATACATAAATTTATTTATCTTGAATTATTTTTAAACACAATTCTTGGTATAGTGAATTAAATAAATAATTTATTCTTTTCAATTAAAACTTTTAAAATGTATAACAATTTATATAATTTTAAAATTGTTTAAATATAGATTCAAAGTTTGATCTATAAAAATATTTTCTGGAAGATTTTTTAAATGATAACTGTTTTTACATGAACAACAATGTATTAATTATTATGCAGGTACAATTTTCAAAAGAATTGTGAATTTACTAATTTAAAACTTTGAAAAATTTTCAAAACTTACTACTTGGCATAGTGAAATATTAATTAGTTTAATTTTTTTCAATTAATACTTTTAAAAGCTATATGAAATGCAATTATTTAGAAATGGCATTAATATGAATTTTTAAAAAAAAAATAATTGAAAAAAAAGAAATTAATAAATTCACTTTGCCAAATAATAAGTTTAGAAAATTTTCAAAAAATTATATATATATACATATAATGCTTTTGAAAAAATTACCTAGATAATTATTAATATATTGTTTTCACGCAAAAACACTTACCATTTAAACAATCTCCAAAGAAATATTTTTTATAGATCAAATTTTGAATTTTTACTTAAGTAATCTTTATGGCACGAAACTGGCAGGATTTTGGCTAGTTAAAATTGGAAATACACCAGAAAAGGCTTTTTTATGGGCAGCTTTTGGCTAAATTTAATTCTTACAAACACAAATAGCTGGGTGAGGGTCATCTCTTGGCCAACCGTTATTTTTAATGGCCTTTAAAAGAATAATTGTGGCCAGTTTGTGGCTGTCTGATATTTCCGATAAAACGTTAATGGCAAATTTGTGGGCAACTTCTTGTATCATCTTTGCCAATTATCTTCTGACCGTATTCTGGCCGGCGTGACAGTTTTTTGACGGAGCCGTTACGGCCAAAGATGGCGGGCCGTTATCAAACACTTTGGGCCACCGCTAACTACGCCTATAGTGGCCCACCAGTTATGTGTTTGTTGGGATATCTCCAAGTAATGGTAGGAGCAGATGGTATACCAGACTCTTACATGTATGTCAAACCTGGGAGAACATCCTAATGTTCAACCAGGAACTAACTATTTTACCAATGATTCTAGGTGCAAATATTAATGTGGAATCATCACATGTCCTTCTGCTATGGATTGACTGTAAAGATACCGTTTGCAAGCACGTGGGGTTGCAGAAACTTGTTTGTGAGATGTGGCTCTGTTTATAGATAGTGTTATCAGTTTTTTGACAATTTTGGACCACCTTTTCCATTTTAGGATATCATGTTTAATCATTCCTCAAAACGCCTTCTATTGTAATAATATTGTTATGAATGTCCAAAAAATTCTTGTTATTTTTACAATGTTTTGCTTTTCATATGTTTGCCATGATACAGATTTAACATTATGTACCGTAAAATCTCATTAATCCGCCCTTCCCGATCAAACGCCCCCTCCCCACTTTATAAAAAATTTGAAATTTTCAAAAAATCCCGAGAAAGCGCCCTCCCTCCTGATTCTCAAAGGCGATTAAGAGTGGGATGAATCATTTTGAAATGAATGAATCGTGAATCTTTGATGAAATTCGAGTTTTTTCAAGATTTTTTAATTGATTTCATGCTTGTTTTGGCTCTTTTTTTACTAATTTCTCCTTTTTTCTGCGTTTTTTCTTCAGAAGTTACGTTTAAAAAAAACCCAAATTTTTTCAAGTATAATTCATGATTCATTCATTTCATGATGATTCATTCCTGTAAATTTTGTTGAACGACCGCGAAAAAATACCGTGTAAGCGCCCCCCTCTAACTGTTGTACGATTTTTCTTTTCGTTTGGGGGGGCTGGATTAACGGTATTTTACGGAACTTATCTTTCGCGTAATTTATCAGTTTAAATGAACAGAAGGAGTTAAATAAATATCACTTTCTTATATGAAATACTTTTACAACGAATAACACTTTAAAGAAACCACTTGCCATTTAAAAGTGTTTAATAATAGATTTTTGCTACATAATGCATTCATCATTAATAATGTCTCATTACAGTTGCTGCGTACATGGTGGTAATTAGATATTCTTATACAGAAACGAAAGTGGACACAGTTCTTCCAGATTTTTTCTAGTGAACATAACACGTAAAATTTCAAACCTGATTTCTCTAACAACAAATTATATAAATGGCAAAAAAAAAAGAATGACGTGAACTGGAATTTTCTCTATTATAGAATGAAATGATTTTAAAAACGCTTAATCATTTTAATTATAGCTCTGTATTTTAAAAAAAATAGTTAATATATTAAAAAACGTAAAAATATAACAAACTAAATTGATATAAAGAAAAATTATCCAAAAAGAAAAAAAATTAATTGGATAAAAAACAAGTAAGAAAACCATGCGTTAAGCTTAGATTATGAACCACTCTCCAACGCTTCATGAAATCTTTAACAAAACTTCGTTATTTAGGTAAATAAGGATATTAAGCCAAATATGTATTCCAGTACTATTGAATAGCCCTGTATTTGATCTGTCAGCTGATATTTATAATATATATTGGGAAAAATTAGTTTACATTAGTCACATACAATTCCTCCTTTTACTATTATCTAATTGAATTATTTTGTGTGCCCCTGTTTCTTTTCTGTATCTACATTTTCACCTTACATTTTATAGAATGCATATTTTAATGCACCTCGTAAAAGCTTATAAATTTTAATATGTTTGACAGAGTATAACATCTTTAAAATTCCTTTGAAGATTCCTTTGATTTTTCCCCATAGGCCGTATTGTAATGGGAAACTTTTGATTCTCCTTGTAGATAAACTAATCATAGTAGAAACTTAATTTTCAATAGGATTCGTGCTAGAATAAACGTCAATAACGTCCCAAAATGTCATGGCAATCCGAGTATATTTACGGGAGTTAGAGCGCGGACAGACAAACCGAATGCATAAGCACTTTTCAACTTTGTTGGAAAGTGCTAAAAGTAATAATATCGAAACAGAAATCTCTCTTCCCCTCCAAAAATCTTACAATACCAAGCATTGGGAATTCCTCCCCCCGAAAATTATAATTTTCTATATATGTACGGCCCCTATGCAATATGAAATTTTTTTATAAAGTGCTGTTTGAGGATTCATTCATTTATTCATATTGTAGAGAATTCAAGGAATCTCTCAGTGTTTTTTCAACTTTCGTCTGTTAGATACAATCATTACGAAACACTCTGATTGGCTATAAATTTGGCTTTAACTGATTAGCTGTTATGTCAAGTTTTATTTCATGGGTATGCGCAGCGCATACTTTGCATTTGTTCAGTTATCAGGCACACTGATGTTCACTAAGTTATCTTAGTTTAGTTTTGTGGTACTACTGGGTTATCCCGTCGACCAAAAAATTATCGCCAAACTATAAGATTAAATGCCAATAATGGATGATCGTGAATGTCACATTCAATGACATTAAATACGATACACGCGTTTAAAAACTCATTAAATGATTTTTATTTCGACTTTTTATTAATATTTTTATTAATATTCTACCAATTATTTGTTTTTCGTTATTTAAAATAAAAATTATATCAATATGT
This sequence comes from Maratus speculifer, assembly GCA_964019185.1. Lineage (NCBI taxonomy): Eukaryota > Metazoa > Arthropoda > Arachnida > Araneae > Salticidae > Maratus > Maratus speculifer. Next base: position 5,942,284 of record CAXHSM010001350.1, on the reverse strand, counting down.
ATAATTTGGCCATTAGTTTGGCGATTTGTATAATTTGGCGAAATGGGTCGACGGGATAACAGAGTAGTACCAGTTTTGCAATGTGAACAAAAATTCAATTCGAATAGAGCATTATCACCAACCCTCAGACAGTCTTGCTAAAGGGCAAAATTGTAATGTTTTTTTTCTCTGCATTTTGTTTTAAATGTTAAAAAATATGATTCTTTCAACATTGTAGAAAAATCTTATTTACGAATATGAATGTTATCGTTGAGAGTATTAATCGTTGTTAATTGTATTAAAAATCCATGAAATCAATTGAATTAATTATATTGTTTTAATAAATGCTTGTATTGCAGTGAAACCCTGAGTTTAGTGTTAACACGGGCTTGTCAGTGAAAGGGTTAAAAAATGATGGTCCGAAATATCTTGAACATCCCTTTTGAATGGGTATAGATAGAGGATTAAAAAGTGCATCTATTAGTTCATATTGATGAGAAAAGTTTTGTGTGAGATATACAATAAAATTATTAGAACATGGTGGTCTAAATATTCATTTCTTTCCTTAATTTATTATTTGCTCTTAACTAATTATGTTAATTTGTGTTTATGTGAGATTTTTGTTGTTATTTCTTGATTCTGATATTACTACAGATGCTGTGATTTTATTAAGTAAAGATCAGTTTCGAGACCGTTTTCTATTCTGATAATGATGCTTATTTACCTGCCAACCAAAAAACTATTTCAGGAATTGCGTAAAATAATGCGTAAGAAGGACGACTATGGACAGGATTCAGATATTTTAGTCTTGTATAAGATGCATAAATTTTCATATACAAGAAATTTTATATGTAAGATTAATTAAGATTAAAAATATTCCATAGAATGGAACATATCGATATTTTTTTGCACCACCCTGTCTATAAACTTGTTTTTATTATAGTTAAATGATTATTAGAACTTTACTAGAAACAAATGATTCTTAAACAGTTGAAACACACCTTCCGCTACATTAATTCTATACACTATAAAGTGTTTGTATTGTGTTTGTTTTCCCTGTGTATTATTTATGTATCACTTTGTAGATTGTAGTGTGTTTCAGCTGAAAAATTTTTAATAGAACTGTAAATGCTATTTTTAAATAAAAAGTTATCTGTCCACCTCTTTTTGTTCCCTCATATATATAAAATTACTTATATTATACCCACATCACTTAGTATAGTACAATTTCATTCAGTTAAAAAAAGGTTTAATGCAATTTAAATGCATTTTAACAATTCTTAATTGCCTACTACTAATAATTGAGGACCCCAGAAGCCAAGGGAAACAGCTGACAAAATTTCAATTTGGAGTAAATTGAGTTTAAAGATAATTGATATTAAATTGGAAAATCAATAACAATTGAGTGGATTGAAATAGGAAATTTCTGCTTGTTGCATTCTGGTCTTTGAACTCTTATTTCAATAACTGTTAAAAAATAAAGTGCAATTTTCTTTAAATGTATAATTAATCAATATTGTTTGTTTTTCGAAAAAAGTGGTTTGCCTCTATAACTCAGCAAATAATAAGAAAATCACTTATATTTCTTTACCTGAAATGAAAATAGCATATTTTTAGGTCGTCTATGTATTTAGTTTATTTTTTTCAATTTTGTCACTTATACCCCTTGGCTTCTGGGGTCCTCAATTACCGTAATTTCGGGTGTATAAGCCGCGGATCAAACAATTCTTTTTGGAACCAGAAAACTTATTTAGTAATTAAAGACAAATATTTACGGCGATCTAACTAGTTATATTTGTTTCTTAAAAAAATTCTGGGTCGAAAAAGAATTGTTTGATCTGCGGCTTATACACTCGAAATTACGGTATTATTATTTAACCATATGCATTGAAATTCTTTTGGGCAGCTCTGTATAAAATGTATAAAGTTTAGACATTGTGATCTATAAAATTCCCACAACATTTTATACTATAATTTTAATCGTTTTGAAAATCTATAACATGCAACATGTAACGTTTTTGCTTTTGAAACCATAATCTTGTTTAATTATTACTTATACATTAAGTATCTAAATTATTTTGTGTGGCCTAGTAAAAAAAAAAAAAAAAAAAAAAAAAAAAAAAAAAAAATACATGCAATGGAAAGCTATTGGAAAGATGTTATCTTGCACCGAATAAAATATTTTGATTTTCTTATGTTATAGATGATAGCACAACATAGTTAGTCCTTACTTTCAAACAATTACCCCAACAGACTGTGACGATATTTCATCTTGTACAGGGTTGTTATAATTAAAGTTCGCCTATTCAGAAGGCTCTGGAGCCAGTTCTATTGCTCCAAACGAAACAAAATTTCACTAGTACATAGTTGAAGAGATGCGCTCTGCAAAAATCGAAAAAAATAGTCAAATTTTTTGTCACTAGGTGGCGCTGCGCCAATATTTAAAGTGATGTTTGCAGATTGATTATATCAATATCAGTCAATCCAGACGAAACACACAAATTTAAAAGTTTCAACAAACTTCGACGAACTGCGAATTGTTATAATTAAGTTCACTTAATCAGATAACTCTAGAGCCTGACCTATGACTCCAAACAATACAGAAAAATGAATATCATTTCATGTGATGTAAGCTGCATCGACAAAAAGAAATATGTCGCTCGGCAGTAAAGAAATAACGAAGAATAACATTATACATTCTCAATGAATCTTCTGCCTTTTTTAATAATGCATTCCTTCTCAGAATTGTGCTTTCTACAGCTGTCTTGTAAGATTGAGCGAATGCGAAGTCTAATACTGTCTTTCAGATCAGAGATTGTCTGACATCTGTCTTTAGATACAGAATCTTTCAAAAATCCCCAGAAAATAAAGGAATCCGCAAATATTGGTGCAGCGCCACCTACTGACAAAAATTCTAACTAATTTTTTTTTCATTTTCGCAGAGCGCATGTCTTCAACTACATACTAGTGAAATTCTGATTTGTTTGGAGCCATAGAACCGGCTCTAGAGCCTTCTGAATAGGCGAACTTTAATTATAACAACCCTGTATGTGTCTCTGTCAATGAACAATATATGTAATTAATACACTTCATTTTTTGTATGAAACGTTTTTCTTTACGAATACACTACAGGCAATTGTCTTTATTTGTTTATTTTTGAAGTAGAATAATTGAACTGCACGTCTAAGAATTAACCTCAATAGTCCATAACAACTCAGAATTCTTTTGAGTTTTCCCTGTAAACAAATGAATCGCCCAAATTGAACTAAAAACTTTGCAGCTGATTCAGTTTTCCTCACAACTCTTTTCAGTAAAAAATAATGCAGTCAGATACTTTTGGCGGAAATAATCACAAAATATTGAGATGTGCATAAACCACTGATCATAAAACATACGCATAAAACAGATTGAAGACTATTGTATGCTCCTATTTATAGCTGTACAAAATTTGCCCTGTTATTACTTTTTTCTGTCAGCAAGGAAAAAACATTTGATGTGTGCAAAATTTCAATTTCTGTTTATTAATGGATTTATATATTTTTAAAATGTTCTAATTACAATGGACGACAAGCATTTCTGACGTCAAAGAACCTCATGATGGATTATAGCTAATCAGCTTCTCGATATAACCCACAAGCGTTCCCCAAAAGCCAATCAAATACCGTAATGCCCTTAAGCAACATTATTAACCCCGCCCAGTGCTAGTGGTCAATTTGGCTGCTCTAAGAAAATGTCTGTCTCTCTATATATGAGAAAAAGTTTGTGAATGTTCTACATCCAGAACTAATCTATAGAATTTCTTTGAACTTCAGATTCAAATATACCTTGACATAGACAGTTGCTGATTAGTGTTATATTAAAATTTGTTAAGTTGGCAATGCTGTGTCGTTTTTTTTTCAAAATTATGAATTGCTATATCTCAAAAACTGATGAACAAAATTTCACAACTATTCAATTGTGTTAGACAATGTTATCAATAGATTTTTATTAAGTTCTGCCATAAATATCTCTAAAGGTGGCACTGCTATGCTGCATTTTTGTGATTTTTGCAATGTCTTTGACTGAAGAACTAAAGCGTGGTATTTATTAAACTTCATATTCTTTTAGAACTACATTAACATTTAATTTTGATTGCACACAATCAGATTTTTTTATTTATAGAATTTTCATTTATAATGCATAACTTTAATTTGAAACTGAAAAGTTTAAGATTCACGACTTTAATTTATTTTTTAAGTAAAAAGAACAAATAAAAATAATAATATTCTGAAGCTCTATTGCAGCGAAGAAACAAAACATAAATAAATACAATTTACCAAAAAATTAGCCTAAATCTTACCAAAGGACTTTTCACAGTTACAGGGTTAGCAAGTTTTTTCCGCAGTGGAAAAAACCGCGGAAAAAAACCATGGAAAAAACCGGCCGGAAGAAATAGGTTTCTTCCAAGTGGAAGAAATGGAAGAAACTGTTTTTCTTCTAGAATTTACCATATACTTTCAATTTTGTAAGATATAATAAATATCTTCTTCCTTTAATCTTATATGGACTAATTCCATTGGACCAAAACATATTTAATGAAATATATATGCTAAATTAATAATTAAATCAGTTTTTTAGCCAAAATCACACACAACGCCTGTCTAAAGATCTTCAACCATTGGCTAAATGAAAACAAATTTTATCCAAAATTAAAATACACAAAATTAATTAAATTTTATTCATTTCAATTTAACCAACATATTTTTTTTTAATTATTTAAATTTCTGATACTGGTAGTAAATAGTAGGGATTCTTTACCAATGGTAGAATGAAACCTATTTAAATAAAAGCTTTTATTTTACATCAATTTTATTAATGTAAGTAATATTCAATAATTACTGTCATATAAAAAGCTTAATATTAAATTTTTAATATTACTGTATTAAACAGAGATCGATCAAAAATATGGTTTTATTTTCGGCCCAAAATCAGAGTTTTGCCAAAAACGTGGCTGAAAACTCCAAAATTCTTCTTTCTTCCTTCGGAAATTTTCAAATTTAGTCATTGATTTGAACTGTATCAGCTCTAATGAGTATATTGCAATGAACTTCGTTGTTTATAATTATCAGTCATGAATTAGCAATCATCTTATAGAAAATTTTTAGTTTAAATTGCATTAGTGTTTCAAATGTTCTTTGAGAAAATTCTAGAATAATAAATGATCATTTACAAAAATCATTCTAGAAGAAAAATCAAGATGTGTTACTTAAAATTAAAATATTTTTTAATTAAATGGAATTCATATAATTAGAAAATCTTCCTGTGTCATTGATGAATTATGTTTCATTGTACAGCTCATATTCAAAATATTCGAATAATTGAGAAAAAGTAATAAGAAAAAATTATTTGTCATTTATTTATTTTTTATACTAAGTAAATGCAATTAAATTTCTTAAAAATTAAATCTGGAATGTTTAGATAAGATTTTAACATTTATAAAATATAAAATACAGCACAATAAATTAGGTATACAGCTTCCTTAAACACACCAGAATATTAGAATAAAATTTAGATTGGTTCAAAATATTAGAATATTTTATTTTACGCAACAATATTACCTTATGAATATGAAGTAAATGGTAGTTAATATTTTGTAGCATCCCCTTTAGCTTTCATAACAGCGTACAATCGATCTTGCATACTATATACAAGGTGTTTACAAACATTTCTATCAATATTAGCCCAAATAGACTTTATACGTGCCACTAATTCAGTTTTACTTGAAGGAGGATTTTCTTGAAGTTTTTTCTTCATTATACACCATAAGTTTTCGATAGGATTAAGATCTGGTGAATTTGGTGGCCAAGAAAGTACCTTAATGTTGCGTTGGCGGAACCAATTCTTAGTTGACACCGAGGTATGCGGGGACGCTAAATCTTGTTGAAAGATGAAATCATCTTCAAATAAATCTTCTGATGATGGAATAGTGTAATATTCTAAAATTTCTTGATATATCAGAGAGTTAACCTTTTCGTAGACGATGCATAACTTTCCAGGTCCTTCTGCACTCATACAACCCCAAACCATGACACTAGCAGCAAATTTTACGGAACGTTTAAGGCATTCTTTATCAAATGCTTCTTGCTTCATTCTCCAAACTCGAATACCTTGATTACCATATGAAACACAAAACATACTTTCATCACTAAATAATATATTTTTCCAATCTTCATTGCTCCATAAACGTCTTGATTTACACCAATTCAATCTTATACGCTTTTGTCTTGCAGTCATGAGAGGTTTTGTTTTCGGTACACGAGATTCAAATTTAAATTTATGGAGACGTCTTAATGTTGTCGATGTAGAAACTTCAACTCCTTCTTCTTTCCATTTTCGGTGCAAGAATCGCACACTTTTAAAACGGTTTTTCTTAACTATACGCTTCAGTTTCCTGTCATCTCTATCAGATGTTTTTGGTTTTCGACCACCATTTCGGCGATTATTTTGAAATTTTCCAATTTTTGAATATTGTGTTAGTATTTTACTAACGCTCGATTGCGAACAATGTAAATAATTCGCTATAAAACATTGATTTTTACCGTGCCGATACAAATCAACCATACGAAGTTTAGTAGATTCGGGAATATCACTCACACGTCCCATTTTAAGACGAAAAAGAAACAAACTGCAAAAAAGAATACTGATTTTAAATAAAATAGTCTGAATTTAATCAATGATGCCACCAGTTAAGAATTGTTAATAATTAAAGGAGAATTAATGTGAAGTATTCTAATATTTTGAACCACTTGAATAAATATTCTAATATTTTGAGTTTTCAAAATAATTTTTTTTGCAATTAATCTTTTCAAAAATGATATTAAATTTAAGATAACAAGTAAGTTTAATCAACAATAAGTTCTTAATAAAAATATCGTTTGCATATTTTCATTAAAAGACATTAAATTACCAAACGATATTTTCAATTTCTAAAAAAAGGTAATTATTCTAATATTTTGAATATGAGCTGTATATGAAAGTAAATTTTTTTTGGATAATTAACAATTGTGCATAATTAATAAATACTATAAATATAATTAATTTACATTTATGTATATGTGTGTGTTAATTACTTTAAAACATACAATTTAATTACTGAAAATTTTTTTGGATGTTTTCATTTTTGGCTGAAACTTTGGATTTTCTGAAAATTGGTTTTGGCTTTAGGAACTTGCATCGGTCAATCCTAATAATATTTAAAAAAAAACCATTAAAATTCTAATTTTTCTTAGTACAATACAGCATAGTACAGAAAAAAGTTTTTAGCAGTAGGATGCTGTAATCAGTTTCTCATCTTAAATTTGATGAATGCAAAAAATGAAGTTTTTTTTCAAAATCCTACACTTCAAGATTAAAAATATTTTGACATACTCATAGATATTTATTAGAACACTACAACATTGAGATATTCATACTAGATGTTAGTATAAATAATTACAAATTTATTTATTTACTGTTTGCCCTGTTTAAAATAAAACATTTTTATATAAAAAAATACACTTTTATATAAAAAATAAACAATATGTAGGTGTTTTTTCTCTCTTTTTACATAAATAGTGTAATTATTAATAAAAAAAATCCATCTACCTCTAGTAAAAACCTATCACCTGAAAATTCTGCTGAACCTGAAGTTTGTTATTAAAAAATAAGTTATACTTGCAATAATAATAATAATTATTATTATTATAACTATAATAATAATAATTAATTTTTCCAACTTAGATTTAATGTAATTATACATTAATTCTTTCATATAGTTAATATACTTTAACTTTGAGCATTTGTTTAGGTTTCTGGTAGTTTTTTCCATTTCTTCCAGTTTTTTCCGGTTTTTTCCACTTTCTTCCACTGTCCTGGAAGAAATAGATTTCTTCCGGAAGAAACCCAACCCTGCACAGTAACCAATAAAATGCGTTTCATTTGGACGTTGCCATTAAACAACGAACAAATAATCGTGATTTTTGTGCCACATACGATAGCGTAATATATATATATGTAGAAGATTTTTTCAAATTAATCTCTTCCTCAACAATGAGAATCTTTCCGACTTTCTACTTAAATCGAAAGCAGGTCATTTCTGACACATCCATGAAACCATTTTTAATATCAGATGCAAATACAATTATTCAGACCAAATTGGATTAATTAACGTTTCCCATTTCTCGATAAAGGCAAAGAATCTTTCGGAAAATCTGCGTAAAATGTGGGGTTTTTAATTTTAGATTTCAGACGCAAACAGCTCCCTCGTGAAGGCCTTTTGTAGCTCTCAAGTTCTAAAAATCGGCTTAAAAATACTCAATTTCCAAACGATTCATTGGTTTTATAAGAAAATGGAAAATTTTTCAATTTCAAATAAAATGTGTAAATTTTATATTTTTGCGACGATTAATGTTTTTTTTACTTATTTATTTCACTTTATTTTATTTTATTTTGCATTTACGAGTGAAAACGACTTTTCCAAAGTATCAGAAAAGTAGCCATTTTTGATATGGGAAACAGTCTTCACTATAAAAATTGCTTATTGAGTGATGTAAACCCCCCTCCCAAAAAAAGGTGTGAAATGAATTGTTGGGTCTACCCTTGAACGTAGCGGTGCTCCATTGTATGGCTACTCATGAAGATTTGCAAGCACTCCTTAACGAAGATACATCTCATGCAAAAAAAACTTGCCAAACAATAAAAAGTATAAAAAAAAGGTTTAAAATTGTTTACACGTAATGCTTACTTAAAAAACACTTAAAAACTTTTTACTACAACCAATGATTCGTTCGTGGCACCATTATATCTTCCTAAAATCGGTAACATCGATATACTGTGTAGTATCAACAACTTCGATTCGAATTTTAAAAATGACAAACTGAGGCAGAGAAAAGAACACATAGAAAATAACTGCTGTGGTTTTATTTTTAACTATTGTTACTTGTATACATTTAAAAAAAAATCATAGATATTGTAAAATTATATTTTATCTACTGTTTTTATGGAAGGAAAAACTTTATCTTGTGACCGAAAATATGGGTGATAAACAAACCTCTAAACGTATTATTGCATATTTTAGTTCAAGTGTTTAAAGATGTCAATGAATATGATTTATGACTTCTTATTTGATTTATTTCTTGACAGTGGTTTTATGACTAATTTTATCGAGTTTCGTTTCAAAGCAATGCTTAATACATAAAAAAATTATATGTAAGGAATTTGATTCTTTCTCATGATACAACTATTAAGAAACCACTTTGATTTCTATACAAACATACTTTTAGTCTTTTGCTTAAGGGATACAAGAAAATCGACAGAACTTTCTCAGTCTTTTGAACCTCTTCTTTTTCTTTTTTACAAACATTTGCTGACTTTTCAGCTACTTTTTTCAGCTGCGTACTCACTGATTCTTCAATGTTTTCCATTAACTGCATACCAACTGATTTTTCTTCAGATTTTTTAGCCGCTAACTTAGTAGGCATTTTCTTTTCTTCAGCATCATTTTCTGGTAGCTGCGTACGAATCTGTATACTGTCAGCTTCATTTGCCGTCAACTGTCTATCTTCTTCAGCTTTGCGCTCCTCTACAGGCACACGTACCGATTCTTTTCCAGCCTTACTTTCCGGGGTACAACTCTGTTATCCCGTCGCCAAATTATACAAATCGCCAAACTAATAGCCAAATTATGCATATTGACATAATTTTTATTTTAAATAACGAAAAAACAAATAATTAGTAGAATATTATTAAAAATATTAATAAAAAGTCGAAATAAAAATCCCTTAATGACATTTCAAACGCATGAATCGTATTTAATGTCATTGAGTTTGATATTAACGATCATCTATTATTGGCATTTAATCTTACAGTTTGGCGATAATTTTTTGGTCGACGGAATAACCTAGTAGTAAACTTTTCGTTAACTTCTCACAAGATTGCTCTGCGTTTCTCATCTGAACTGCTTCTTCTTCAATTCTTCATGCTCAGAGCTTTCCTCGTGACTGGATACGGCATTTTCTAAAAAATGGTCGGCAAGTATCCGACTTCCGGTATCCTGTGAATTTTCGAATGAACTCTCAGACGAACTCTGTTCAAGGCTTTTAAATGAAGGTGTTCTTTTTTTCTCAGATCTTCCTCTTCATCAACAATTCATTTTGATGCGTATCATTCAGGTAGGGTGGGTCCAATATTGGATTTGATTGTCTTCTATTGTTCTGGTGGACATCGACTACTTCAATGCTATTGTTTTCGGAAGGTTTAGGTACTGCATCTGAATACGAAATTGTATTAAATCTATTGCCACGAAGCTCAATCTCCCACATCTCACCTCGCCCAGCCGTGATGGTAGTCGCTGGGCTCGAACCATCTTCGCAAGCGCCATTTTCAACAGAATAACGACACTCGCAAAAATTTCGCAATAAAGCGCTTGAGAAACTTTTGATAAGCAAAGTATCCCAAGATAATAGCACCTAAGAATACGATATACGCCATTCTCAAATAAGAATCTATAATTAGTCTGAAGAAATTTCTTCAGAGATAGATGGTCATTCATTGTTTTAAAACAATCATGTATTGTTGTACAATATTGTATCTTTGTTTAAATGTTTCACAAGTTTGTGGACAAAATAAATTCGTATATTGTTTATGGAGTGTTTCTATGCATTGTTTATTGATTATTTCGGTGCATTGTTATGTTAATCTATTGCTAACAAACTTTTAATCTTCTATTTTCATTTCATTCTCTTCGGGTGTAACTTCTACTTTACTGAGTGTGTTTGTTGAGCAGAATTATTGCGTATTACTGAATGATTCTTTTTCCACAATGACTCCAGGACAAGAGATTTAATCTTTTTCGATTATTTCGGATCATAGATATCGAAGCATACTATTCTAAGATCGAAATTTCAATTACGCTCCAATATTATTAAAAAAAGAATGTAGGTCCACACATGTGAACCCGAAAAACTGAGAGGTTAATCCTAAAATGGCGGATATATTTCTCCTATCGCAAAAAAGCGGCAAAACTGTAGTTGATGAGTAATACATACATAAAATCAATCTTTCGGAGGTGTGAGTACTCACTCTTGAAAGACAGCGTTTTAAGTACCAAAAACACGTAATTTTCAAGGTTACATTATGAAATAATTTTTAAAAATTAAGAAATAACATATTTTGGTGATTTTCATTATTTTGCATCATGTATTGGTTCAAAATTTAACGGATTTTTTGGGTGTGTTCGTAATTATGTAAATACGTAGCACCTGTAGTGTTCGTTTAGTCCATCCGTCTGTCTGTCTGTTCGTCCGTCCTCATATAACAATGCAAAAACTACCCAACCGTATCGTTTGAAATTTAAAATATATAATTATTACATAATTTTGTCGAGTCATTTCAAATTTTATGAAAATTGGATGCTTAGATCAATTACAGGGACGATCAAAAGTATTCCGTTACATTACGGTCAATGGGGAAAAAAGTTTAAAATGCATTTTAATCGTTTGAAATTTAAAGTACATAGTATTTGCATAATTTTGTCGAATCATTTCAAATTTTACGAAAATCGGATGCATTGTTTAATTACAGGGACCATCAAAAGTATTTCGTTACATTACGGTCAATGGGGCAAAATGTTTCAAATGCATTTTAATGGTGTTACACTCATTCGAATATAATAAAATTGATATGCATCTATAAAGTGCATATTATAATATACATTTTGTATAATCTGCGGTGCAAAGATTTGTTATTGATTTACAAGGCCACACAAAAAGTATTCCATTACATAATTATGTATGGAGAACATTGTTTGATGTGCATTTTAATTGTAAATTAACTATTTACAATTTTATGAGATTGATATATAAGAGTAATATTTTTAAAACTTCGTTATCGTACGAACGCACCTCATTTGCTACGCTTCATGTGTAATTTCCAACTTGTTTTTTTTTTTTTACAAATAATGCAAGTGTTTCATTCTCGTCACCGGAGTGAGATATTTCACTCTCGACAAAGGCATGACATATTTTACTCTCAACAATGGAGTGAAATGTCTCATTTCTTTCAAGGAAGTGGGAAATTCCCCTTTTTAGGCATTGTATTTTTTTAAAAATCATTCCAAAAAGAAGTGAATATGCCTCTCACTCTTCCAAAGAGTGAGCTTTTCACTCTTTCTACTTTTAAGGTGTGAAAAGCGTTTTTGATCCTTCTAAAAGAGAAGACACAGTGCACAGTACAATACACAACATTTTACCGGCAATTTATTATTTTCACTACTAATGAAAATATAAGAATGGAACGAGAGTCGGCGGCAGCACAGACAATCTCCTCATCGAGCTGAAATTACAGAATTAGCTAAAATTTTATTTCGAAATTAAAGAAACAGAAGGATGGGTGCATTCCTGCGGGAAATATGTGAGCTTTAAGACCGGTTTCTTACGAATCTTACTCAATTGATTTTTATATAATTTGGAATACATATTCAATAAATTACGCTCAAGACAATTGTCAGTTTTTTTTCTGAACTGATATTTTTTCATTTTAGAGCAATGGCAATTTTCAGAAACTTTCCAATTTTTAAATTTTTTCCTAAAAATAATTAATTTTTGAACACTCTGCTACAATGGATTTTATATTTACACTCTACGACCTACATTTTGTTATTGACATTGTTCTTGTACTTTAGGAAGGAATGGGGTTTTTATTTGAAACATACCATTTTTCGGAGAGTACAGAAACACTTCGAACTTATGTGAAGTTCTTGCCCAATTTTATCAAACCCATGTATTAAAGTCTATAGAAACATTAGGATAAAATTGAGTTACCTCTAATAAATGAGCCTAATTTCTTTCTTTCTTTTAACAATCATGCTCTTAAAGCACTGTTTCTTTTTATATAAAATGTATTTTCTTATCGTTTAGCAAAAATTAATTTCTAAATCGTAAGTTTTAGAGGTGCAGTTCCAGTTGTAAAAACGTATAAAATTTTGTTCGATGTCATATAAAAATAATTTACTTTAAAATAGCTGCATTTTAAATATAGCTGCATTTTAAATAAAAATAAAAATTTCAATGTCTGGATCTTATTAATTTTTCTCTGTTTTAACATGTAAAAAAGTATAAAAATATTTTTCTAAGACAAAAACTTACTGAGTTACGAAACTGGCAATTTAGTGAATTTTCTGATTTTAAGTCAGCAAATATGGAAAAACATGTTTTTAGTACTGCATTTCTAAATTATACTGATTGTATGCATAAATAATAATTTCATAGTCTTATGGTGTTCGCTATGCGTATGCATTTGGCAGGAATGAAGTCAAAAACAAACTTTTGTTTTTATACAAACCATGTTAAAACGGTGTTTATTTTCATACAGGGCGTCTCTTATCGTCTACTAAAAACTAATTTTTGAACCATTCGTTTAAGTGGCATAGTTCCAATTGCAAACAATTTTCAGATTTTATGCATCATGTAAAATCCAATTTATGTTTTAAAAGATGCTTTTTAAATAGATAAGAAATTTTAAAAAAATTACAATGTCGGGGTCTTAAAGCTTCACTCAGAAAATTTTTATTCATCCTGTAATACCTAGCCAGGAAAAAATTATTCTTCTATAACAAAATCTTACTAAGTTATGATACTTGAAGAATTTAATGAGTTTTCGATGTTTTTGGCAACATAAACGGAAAACGTGTTTTTATGTCAGAACTGTTTCGGAACTGAAAACTGTTTTTAGTGTCGAAAAATCTGAAAATACAGGAAACTCACAAGATAATTTCTATGTAGGTTTTGTCCTGCAAAAGTTAATTTTTAACCCAAAACTCACTTTAATGATGTTGATTTACTTGAATAAAAAAACAGCGTCTATATTTAAATCCCAAAATTATTTCAAACATTTTGTTTAAAGGAAATTTAAAAATATTATGGTTGGATCCTAAAGCTTCATTCAGAAAAAGTTCCTCCATATTCTAACATCTGGCCAGAAAAAAATTATTCTTCTATAGCAAAAACCTACTGAATTATGATACTTAAAGAATTTGATGAGTTTTCGGTGTCTTAGGAACCATAAACGGACAGCGTGTTTTTAGTGTCAGAAAAGCTGAAAATACACGATACTCACAAGATCATAACTTGATAGGTTTTGTCCTGCAAAAATGAATTTTTTAACCAAAACTGATTTTTATGATGTGGATTTATTTTAACAAAAAAAGTGTCTATATGTAAGTCCCAAAATATTTTTCAAACATTTTGTTTGAAAGTCTTCTAATTAAAACATCCGTTGAAAGCATGTCATTAGTTACACGTTACAAAAGTAACAGGTTGCTGTAAACTGGACCTTGTGCAAGTATGTAATCGTTAACCAAAGTAACTACATTTCCCATCTCTACTCCAACCAGACCCATATGTGATTAGTTGCAACACTTGCTTATTCGCCAATTATATTTTTAAAATTAATTTTATACTAAATAATGAGTATGTATGAGGCGATCCCCAACAAAATCAATGCTGAAAATATAAATGTAAAAAATTCCAAATTTGGTCATAATTTTTTGATTTATATACGGCAATTTCCTTTAACACTGCATGTGACCCCCCCCCCCCGCCTTTCCCAAGAAATGGCGCTCAAAAGTGTTGCTTGTAAGAGCAAGTGTAAACTGCAGCAGAGGATCAACGTCTTGGGAGAAGAAGAGTTTTCTTTATTTTTTTTTTACTCATTCATTTTTTAAAATAAAGGTGTATGATTTGGAATCAGTTGCAGTTATCTTAGTGTGGGGAAAATATACGTTTATGACATTTACACTAAAGAGGGGGGAAAAAGTTACTGTTACGGAGAATCACTGAATACACTGGTCTCCAAAAGTTCATGTACAACCGGTTTTTTGCAACTAATTTGCAAATGAACGAATATAGAAACAACAAATTGTAAGGAAAAGTGAAATAAACTGTTACTTATTAAATGCGACATAGAAATTTACTTAAGTTGAACATATAAATGAAATTACAACAAAAAAGCACTCTTGGTGGAAAATTCCATTCTTGGAGAAATCAGTACATCGCAGTATTATGCAGTAAAATGTGACAGAAACATTAAAAGACTGGTTCTAATGCGTAATATGTGCATCCCGAACCTGAATGCATTGATGGCATCGACTTTCCATGCTCTCAATTAAATTGCCGGATATCGAAATAAGTAGCGCTGACCAGACATGGAGTAAGCTTAACTCCAGCTCATTTAATGACATGAGAGGAGGACTTAAAGCCGCAACCTGTCTTCCAAGATAGTCCCAAATATTTTCTATTAGATTCAAGTCTGGAGAGAGAGTCAGACATTTCATTCTCTCCAAACCAGGATCCTGAAGATAATCCTTAACAGCCACAGCTCTGTGTGGTCTCGCATTATCATCCATTAGATTGTAACAACTGCTAATAGCACCAGCATATGTATAAAGGATCTCATCCTGAAATCTCGCACCAGTCAGAGTTCCTCCATGGAACACTTGCAAGTCATTGTGGCCTCCGAGTGAGATCCCTGCCTAAACTATGATTCCACCGTTTCTATACCTGTGTGTTTCGACAATGTTTGATTGATGGTATCAAGTGCATTGTTCTCTCCAGATCAGAAGACGGCCTGAATAGCTATCTAGTGTGAATCTGGACTCAACTGTGAAGAATACATAAGTCCACTGTTATCTGGTCCAAAAAACTTGTTTCTCTCCGAACTTTAGCAGGCCTTTCTCTGTCGTCTGTTGAGGGGGACACACACAACTGGTCGCCTTGTATAGAGATTTGCATTGTGAAGACGTCTTTGCACCGTAATAGCGGAGATTCTTCTCTCTGATGCTGCAAAGTGGTCTGTAGCGAATTGCGGCACAGTACTGCGTATTCTCATTCGGGCCGAAAGAGCTAGAAAACAGGCTGGACGACTGGCCTGCTAGTCGGTCTCCTGCAGGTGTTGCAACACGTGGGCTACCTGGAACATGTCTTTCTGTCAGAGAATCTTCGGATTCATACTGATCCCATCGTCCTTGGTCTTCAATGTGAGACACACTGAGCCGTCCAGCTTTATCAGGCTGTAACAACCACATTTCCATCCATTCTACCACACCCCACTTTAATGAATCGGGCAAACAACTTCTTTAGGCATTTCTAGACTCTACTGGTTGTTGTGAACAAAACTGACAACAATATTTCAAATAAAACTAAACTTACAAGCGAAATTACCGAAGCTTTGTAATTGCATATTTTTCTCTCATTCACAAATACCTATACTTTTCTACAAATTAAAAGTAGTAGCTTCAATGTTTTAAAGCTTATTATTGTCATTCATATAAATTATGATGTTTAATCTGAATGACAGTTTTTTTCTGGTAAGATTCGAAATACATGTTGTAACTTAAGTTTTGGAGGCCAGTTTTTTGCAAATTAGTGGACCATTTAAAAAAGTTATGTGATCACAGAGCAGCCGACCATCAAGGACTTGAACGTTTCTATGGCTAGTGTCCATGAATAAAAAAATCTTTGTTCGCTCTATCCCATTCCACAGAAGACATATTTAAGGAACCTCAGAAATTTATGCTCATTCCTTTTGATAAATATATGATATGTTGATAAATAATCCATAAAAGATTTTAATTACAGACCATAACATAAAAAGTAATTATTTTTAATATTCCTTTGAACGAAGTAGAAATACTGCTACGAAATTCATTTTTAATATGGAATGTTAGATAGTAATAAAAAGTTTATCGCTATCAATCAGTTTTAAACCCCTGAGGCGCGGTGGTATGTGTATGAAACCACTTAATTGTAATTCCCAAACACCACATTCGTACCGGAATTTTGGTAAAAAATTCGATTTATTGAATTCCTGCAAATTAGTTTTTTCATAACCACAAATAAAGTTTTTACAAAATTCCGGTATCAGTCATCATTTTCAATACTCAATCATTGAATCTGCACTGCGCCGAAAAGGGTTATAGAAAGATAGAATTGGAAAAAGAAAGCAAAAGAAAAATCAAATGCTTTTTACCAACATTTATTGACATTTAAATTCACGTCAGATTTTTATACATTTTGTGAAAAATCAATCACAATTCACAAGATCTTGATACTAAGTAATAACTACAGGTATAAGTAACGACATTTTAAGTAAATTAGGACATTTTCGCTTTATACATTCCTGATGAGAAAGGTATAGTTTTAAAGCACTTGCTAGCAACCTTTATTTAAATTTTTAAATCTCATTAAACTTTTTAAAATAACAATCAGTGTATCAAACAATTTAATTATATCTTATTTTCAACAATATGGAGAATTCAGGACAGTACCCCTTTAAAAACAGTATTTTCAGCAAAACCTCCACAGTCCTAATGTCGCCGGTGGGCGACACTAAAAAACATTCTTTAAATTAATTTAAATGCTTCTAGAATTGTTTAGAGTTGTTGTCTAGAATTGTTTATTTTTTAGAAATTTTTAATGAATGTGTGCAGGGCCCTACTTAGACAGTGGGGGGGGGGCTGGGGGGAAAAGATTATTTGGGAGGGTCCCTTCTATCTTTTGACATTTTTCGTGAATTATGCAGGAAATATTTAAAACTTAACTTCATACTTATTGTACATTTACATAAATTTCATACCAAGTATTATTCACATTTATACATTAGTCATACAGAATAGTGTAAGAAACATAACTTTAAGAGACTGAAGAATACATTTTTTTCGGTGTTAGGAATTACAAAGATAAAAGTAAGCTGTTAAAACATGATGTTTTTTCAAGCATAATAATGCTTCATCATAATCAATTATAAGCATGCATTTGGACATTTCATCATATAGTAAAGAATGTGAAGCATTAAATAATAATATTTAATAATAATAGCAAAACATTTGAACAGTTGCTATGTTGTTACTACATTTCTCATGGTGTACTAAAGAACTTCGGTATAAAATTTCTTGTTATGACAAATTAATTTAAGCAGAAAGCAACAGATAAGAGATGTGTGCGATACAGCAATAATTTAATGAGACGTGAAATTAAATATCATAAAATAAAAAGCTCCTTAAATAAAAATCTGTTCACTTTTTTTAATCACTCGGCTCCCTTTAATGTGTGCATATCATAAGTATCGATACATAGTTTGATATATTTTTGGAGATGTTTTATAGAAAGTTTAAACTGATTTTTGCAGTCCCATGTAATGTTTGTCTTAGGTGTAAGGATGTTAATATGTTATAAGAAAGAGATTTTTAAAATCAAAGAAATTCATCGTGAAAAATAACTTTTAAAAAATCTTATGTCTTAAACATTCTCAATAGGTAACAGGCTCAATATTACAGACTTATAAATCTATGTTATGTCAAAAAAAAGATTGAAATATTTTTGCGATCATATAAAAGATAAAGCCTGAGAAATAAAAAAGAGGGAGGGTCGCCAGAAATTATTTTGAAATTCCCATTTGCTGATTTGCTAGTTTAAATTGGCAAAATTTTTCTTGGCTGACGTTTCATTTTAGTTTGTAAAATATTTGAAATGAAATGCAATTTAATAAAAGAGTAAGCAAAAGTTTTTTTTATAAAAGACGTATACAAAATAGTTAATTGCAGTTAGCAAATTAACTAAGCGAAGATTAACAGATTGCTCTTTTGAGATAATTTTCTTAATATAAATTCCATACACGCTTTCTCAGAGCCTGAACAGATGCTTTCTTAAAAGAACTCTTTTAAGAGAACTTCCTGTTGCATATCTCACACAAACCTTTTCTCCCTAGCATACATTAAAAGATGTTTGTTTGACATATAATTCCATCAGAATTTTTTGTTCAATATCTCACACACAAAAGCTTACACACCAGCATGAATTAACAGATGTCTGCTTAAACTACTCTTCCGAGAGAATTTCTTGTTGCATGTTTCACACACAAAAGGTTTCTCACCAGTGTGAATTAAGAGATGATTGTTTAAAGTAGACTTTAGAGAGAATTTCTTGTTGCATATTTCACAGACAAAAGGTTTCTCACCACTGTGAATTAAGAGATGCTTGTTTAAACTAGACTTTACAGAGAATTTCTTGTTGCATATTTCACAGACAAAAGGTTTCTCACCAGTGTGAACTAACAGATGTTTGCTTAAACCACTCTTTTGAGAAAATTTCTTATTGCATATTTCACACACAAAAGGTTTTTCACCAGAATGAATTAACAGATGACAATTTAAATAACTCTTTTGAGAGAATTTCTTGTTGCATGTCTCACACACAAAAGATTTCTCACCAGTGTGAATTAACAGATGCTTGCTTAAACTAACCTTTTCAGAGAATTTCTTGTTGCATATTTCACACACAAAAGGTTTCTCACCAGTATGAAATAACAGATGTTTTCTTAAACCACTCTTATGAGAAAATTTCTTGTTGCATATTTCACACACAAAAGGTTTTTCACCAGTATGAATTATCAGATGTGCGCCTAAACTACCCTTTTCAGAAAATTTCTTGTTGCATATTTCACAAACAAAGGGTTTTTCACCAGTATGAATTAACAGATGATTATTTAAATTAGTCTTCCGAGAGAATTTCTTGTTGCAAGTCTCACACACAAAAGGTTTCTCACCAGTGTGAATTAACAGATGCTTTCCTAAATCAGCCTTTTGTGAGAATTTCTTGTTGCATACCTCACACATAAAAGGTTTATCACCAGTATGAATCAAGAGGTGTGTGCTTAAATTATCCTTTCGGGAGAATTTCTTGTTGCATATCTCACAGACAAAAGGTTTCTCACCAGTATGAATTAAGAGATGTCTGCTTAAATCCGGTTTTCTCGAAAATTCTTTGCTACATACCTCACAAACAAACAGTTTTCCTTGCTGTGAGTCAGAACGAAATTTTCCTAAAGCTTCCTGCAACGAAATAGTTTGCTGCATATTTCGCACTTTAAAGATAGTCTTGAGTGACGTGATGTGCATCTACATTCATGTCTTTTTGTATCTGCAATAAATAAAAGTATGCAATCAACCACGTTTTAAGATTCATGAAAAAGAAACTTACAAAAAATAAATTTATTATAAAACATAAAATTTATGGACAAAACTAACTTAAATAGACTGCCAAATAACCTGACGCTCCCAGAAACCAAAAGTGTGAATTTAAACTATAGTCAACTTTAGAATAAATAAAATAAAAAATTGTCACCATAAAAGGAAAAAAAATCACAAAGAAAATATAATTGATAAAAATTAGAAATAATTGTTATAAATGAAGAGTAAATCAAATAATTGGGATTAAAACATTTATAGGTAAAAAAAAACCAAACTTATGCAGAAAATTTTATAATTTCATACCACCTATGAAAACAATGATACATTGTTTAAGCAATGAAAATAAAATAATTTATTTTTACAAGTGGAATTAAAATATATTTAGAAGCATTCAGTCAAGATTATTCCAGATTTAAGAATATTTTTAACTAACATAAATGATTATTAACGCAAGTATTTTGCATTAATAATTTAATTTACATTGTAGTGCAATAATTTAACCATTTATTAGTATTTTAATCGTGTTTAAAGCCGTATAAAATACATTATAAATAAAACAACATACATTTTTTAAAGTTTTAAAATAGTTTTGGAATGCACTATAGATCTATTTATGCAAATTGGATTATAAACCATGTGTAGAGTGCATGCATGACCAAATTCAGATTTTTTCAAAATGTCAGCAACCCTAGAAATTGAAACTGCTATATCTCAGCGATTTTTTAGGATAAAGACAAAACAAAATATGCTGTGGCATCTCTGTGTAAAGGTAAGATTCTCAAGAAAAAAAAATATTTTTCTTTTTTTAATTTATTTTCAATATTTTTTAAAATAAAAAAAATATTATATAGCCGCTATTTTGAAACAAGATGGCAGATGAAGCTGGCCAATTTTCTCCATTGAAACATTAGTATGTAGTGAAATTCAAACTGCTATATCTCAGCCATTTTTTAGGATAAAGACAAAACAAAATATGCTGTGGAATCTTTGTGTAAAGGTAAGATTCCCAAGAAAAAAAAATATTTTTCTATTTTTAATTTATTTTTATTACTTTTTTAAATAAAAGAATATTAAATAGCCGCTATTTTGAAACAAGATGGCAGATGAAGTTGGCCAACCATCTCCGTTGAAATATTAGTATGTAGTGTGGGTACAATTAATCTCATCCAAATTGGTTAATAAATATGAGAGGTATCACATGACATATATCGGATATGTATATATTACATAATGGTTATATACATTTATAGATATACATATAAGTCAATATTCAGATGGAGAATGATTTTGGGGTCTGAAGTGTAAAAAAGTATACCACTTTTTATTTAAAATGTTGTACATCAGACAGCTGCATTAGGCATCTTTTTATTTTTTGTAAAGTTAAATAAAATGTTAAAAATCTCCTAAATTAAATTCATTTATCAATGAAATTATATTTACAAATCAATTTACTCAATTTAGTGTAATCAGCAATAATACCTTAGCACTGTTGTCATGTATTACTTACCTTTTATAAAT
This sequence comes from Maratus speculifer, assembly GCA_964019185.1. Classification (NCBI taxonomy): domain Eukaryota; kingdom Metazoa; phylum Arthropoda; class Arachnida; order Araneae; family Salticidae; genus Maratus; species Maratus speculifer. The sequence continues at coordinate 5,920,749 of CAXHSM010001350.1, read as the reverse complement.
AAAACACAATTGTGGTATATCATTGCACTTATAATAAAACATTTGCATGGAACTAAATGACATTATTGAAGATTTAACAGAAATAGGAAAAGTAATTTTTTTAAAATATCGAAATAATGTTTCTTTTTTAATTTTTCAAAAACATATACATTTTCTAATTTACTTTCATATCTTCTATTAATACTCACGATTTGAAACTTATCTAAATATTGATGAAAGAATTTTTTTTAAAAAAGGAATTATTATATTAATTTATAATAAACCTACAGAATTAGTCACAAAAAAACCTTGTTACGTTTGTTAAAATAAATCTTAAAAGAATTAATTTTTTAGCTAAGGTTATTAAAATACTATTTTCAAAAGCTTTAATTGTTTGAATTATTGACAAATTAAACTTTATTTGCATATAAATGTAGAAACATATAATCGAAAATAGCATTTTTGTACAAGTTATCAACTGAGTTTTGAATGACTGAAATTGAAAAATAAACAAAATAATTATTTTACTTTGACGCAATCATAACTTCTTCCTCATGAAATCTCAATCTATCGTCCTTTCATTATCTCAAAATGTACATGCACTATTTACCCTCCTCAGTCCTGCGACAAATATTAAGTGAGACAACAAAAACCAAATAAAAATTATTATAAGATATGTTCAAAGATGCATCAGTCTGTATATCGATGCTTCTATGCACACATTTATTAAAAAGATCTAGATGTAATTTTAACAATTCTAGAAGCAATTAAATTAATTTAAAGAATGTTTTTTAGTGTCACCTCCAGGCGACATCAGGACTGAAAAGGTTATTCTCATAATCATGTTTACCATTTCAAAACTATTGCAACGTGCAATTGTTTATTAATATATCTTCAAATTTGAAGTTGCATTTGTCAGATACAACTTGGGATACAAACAGTCAAACTAATGACTTGTATCTGTAATCTCACAAGGAAGGTCTGCACACTGGGCATACTCAGATTTTTTTGAAAAAAAATACTAATAAATCCGCCACTGCGTCTATTATTATACTAGTCAATCGCCGCGGTGAGCGGCCAACTTTCGTCAGCAACCCGTACCTACGACCCAAATAGACCTAGTCTCTTGCGCGAAGCGCTGTCGCCGGCAGGCGACCACGGATAGCGCCAAAATTCTTTATTTACGACTCGGATATCTTTGGACTCTAAATAGAAAAGGGGAAAAAATTTGAAACCGGAAAAATTTAAGAGAAAAATTAGAAAAATTAAAAATATTGAAAGACAGTTAGGGGCGGGCGGGGCTCAGAAGCTATCGATTTTCCCGCCTGCATCCCGAACATATATGTCTCGAACGGCGGTTGGGGGTGAGTGGGTCAACCGCTGCGGTGAGCGGCCAACTTTCGTCGGCAACCCCTACCAACGACCCAAACAGTCCTAGTCTCTTGCGCGAAGCGCTGTCGCCGGAAGGCGCCCACGGATAGCGTAAAAACCCTTTAGTTACGACCCGGATAGCCTTGGACTCTAAATAGAAAAGGGAAAAAAAGAAAAATTGGAACCGGACAAATTTAACAGAAAAATTAGACAAATTAAAGATATTGGAAGACGGTTAGGGGTGAGCGGAGCTCTGAAGCTATCGATTTTCCCTCCCTTCATCCCGAACATATATGTCTATGTAATTGATTTATATGTAACAAAGGATCAGTGAAAATTTGCGGTGGAATTGTAGTAGAAAATATATAAAAAAATGCTTTCGAATATTTGGTGTGAAAAGACGAAAGTGTCACACGATTTGGCAAGCAGCACTTTTCCCCACCAAAAGCAAGTGATTTTAATACAACTGAAAACTTTTGGATTTTAAGAATCCATTTAAAAAATATTTTAATGAAATTAAACATAAATAAAGAGAGTGTTTAATATAATACACACACACACACACACACACACACACACACACACACACAGTCCGGAATATGGTGGGAAACGAGGACGCGGTAACCAAACCGACCAACTGCGGACCTATTGAAATAATGTGTTTTCTTTATTTTTTTTTCAGCTTTTTAGTATTCTAGATGAACGTATATTATATAACCGGTTCAAAAATTTTAAATATAGGCTTTTTTCAAATATGCTTTTTTGCAAGGCAACCGAGGACATTCACACACACGGTGAATAAACCGTCCAACAGAGGACTTTCCACTTGTGAATTGTTCAAATGGGAACGTAAACGAAAAAAGCAAGACATTGCTTCATTTTCATTCTTCTAAGAGAGTATTTGAAATGTAACTTTAGTTTTGAACTTGAATAAATATAAACCAAAATTTTTGGAGTATATTTCAAATTTTACTTATATATATTTTTGAAATATGCATCAAATCGATAATTATATTCGTTTCTTTTATTTATTTATTTGTTAAAAGGCGAAAAGACGAATTTCTGATTTATACGTATATTACAACTAATATGTAAATTCAGGAATACAAATGTGTTGCATTTATATAATTATTAAATTAGTAATAAGAATGTATAAGTATATGAATATGTGGAAGAATTTCTTGAATCTCTTTTTCAGTATTATAAAATTTTCTTCTTTAATATACCCAGTAAATTTTAATTAAAAATATTACGATTGTGATAAGTATACATTTTTTTCTTAGTAATGTAAATGTCCTACATGTTGACTGAAATAGATGAAAATTTAATAAGTTCAGAGAATTAACTATATTGTCTATACACCTATGTACCGCTTACTCAGTATACACACAGTGAAAACGAGGACCATGCGTATACACATACGTACCGTGGACACGGTATACACACAGTGAAAGCGAGGACCATGCGTATACACATACGAACCGTGGACACGGTATACACACAGTGAAAGCGAGGACCATGCATATACACATGCAACCCGTGGACACGGTATACACACAGTGGAAATGAGGACCATGCGTATACACATACGGACCGTGGACTTGGTATACACACAGTGAAAGCGAGGACCATGCATATACACATACGAACCGTGGACTCGGTATACAGACAGTGAAAGCGAGTACATGTGTATGAGTATACACACCTACGAACCGTGGACTCTGTATGAATACAGTATGAACGGGGACCATGTAAACGTGCGTACTAATCGAGGCTTATGCATGCAGAACTGGCGTAGAGTGTGCGTAGTGATATTTAATTTTATCTACCAAGATTTTTTTATTTTTTTTTAATATTAAATTTCGTCATACGTCTCTCAGAAATTAGTGAAAAAATCTGTGACACATATAATTGTTAGGAAAAAGTGGGAATGAAAATAAACCATCGCTAGCATCCTGAAGTATCATTATTAATTAATGGTGAACTTAGAAGATACCTTTTAACACTCCTTTTTAAATTGATTTTTTTTTTTATCTTATAAAGAACGTAACAGTAACGTATATTTAATTCACTTTATTTGGAATAATGAAAATGTTAACCAAGGCAACATTATTTCATATATATGTTTTACTATTTAAAAATTAACAAATTTATTATTTCTCACCCTTTGATGAAACCAAACCTCATTAACGTGAACTTGAAGAGGACATAATAAAATTTTGTTTATGTATTAGCAGTATTTCATGTTATCAGTCAAAGTTATAATAAGGTAACTGTTTATAACTTTTATTAATTTGATTGGGAAAGAGTATCCACTTCGGATTAAAAGTATTTCATGTTAAGCGTGTTCGCGTTAATGAGGTTTGACCATATAATAATACATTCGTGATGGGAGAACACATCACCTGGATAATATTTCAGGCCCGTCAATGAAACTCGTAGACCTTTTCGATGCGTGAATTAACTATACTTTTAATTACTGAAAGTTTACTATACTTTTCACTAAATGATTGAATGTATCGAGTATTTTTACTCTCACTTTTAGTTAAAAACTTATGACTGCACAATGCATATAATGAACATATTTCAACGAGCACAATTCATTTACAATCTGCACAATGCATATACATATATATTGATCGTTACAATTTATATACAGTAAAACCTCCCAAGTTGAACATCCCCTTAAGTTGAACACCTTCCTAAATTAGGCACTTCACTTTTTCTGAGAACAGATCCATAGGTTTAACGTTATGTCCACCCTCTATATACTCATACTCATTGAGAGTTTTATTTTATTTTATTATTTTCCTTTTTCTGACTCTCAAATTCATACATTAAATTTTAAAAATGTTTTGTTCCTTTTCCAAATACAAATATTATTTCCATAAAAATTAATAAAATTTATAACTCAATTCTAAAATTGCGAAATTGTCCGTTATTAAAAATATTATGTTGAACACTTTTTATAGATTTTTTTATAGTAAACGAGATGTAATCATGAAAATGTTATAATAGCTTATTTCAAAATGGGGGATTTTATATCTTTAACTATCACTAAAAGAATTTCAAAATGTTCTCTTTCGAAGAGTACCAGATAGTTTTATTGCATATTTACATTACACGTTACTATTCGCCCAGTGTGGGAATTCGTAGAAGAAGTCTGACTAAAAGCTTATATAATTATTATTTAACTAAAATCTATTCTAATTCTATGTTTTTTTTTTTTTTTAATGTTTTATTATTTAAGGTACGGGGGGGGGGGATTTTTTGGATTATTTTTATTTTAATTTACAAATCATCACAGGAAAAAATTTTCCTTTTAAACCTCTTTAAACAAATAATATTTTTAATAATTAGTAAAGAATATTTAAAAAATTACGAATATAATTTAACTGTATTTCCTTATTTGGGGGAAGGGGGAAGGAGCGGAGCAGACCCTGAGATCATGTTACTCAATTGGTGGTCAAGTGAAACATCAGTTTCTGTCTGCAAAGATTGTGTCTCCTCCTAGACAATACTAGCCACCACAGTGTCCCCAAATGTCCTTAGGCAGACCGGTAATATGAAAGTGAGAAAGTTTTGTTCGTCCTACAAGTAGGTACACAATGAAATGATATTTCAGCGGGAGGGAATCACAGAACAGTTTGGGAGGTTAAAGACCTGAGGGCGAAAGGGAGCGAAGGTTTGAAGCTGGGCTATGAAGTGGTATTTGAATCTAAATTATATCTCTATGAAGTAATTGATTTTTTTTATACGTATAAAATGATAAAATGCAATCTCATCCTGAAGCAAACATTACCTTTTCAAGATATAAAATATTTAAATTTACATATAATTATTTTAATTAAGCATTTTAATTTTACTTTTTCCATAAAAGTCTTGAAACTCCATGGTGACCAATTAGAACAATCCACAGTTATATCATATTTTGATCAAATTTGGGGGATACGTGTTATTTTGGAGGAAATTTTATATGATATACGTGTTCTTATCAACACGAGAACAGTCTTTTTTATTTTTATTTTATTTTATTTTATTTTTTTTACGAATTTAATGAAAAATAATATTTCTTATAATTTCCTTTACATGAAACTATTTTTATTTAATATAATAATTTTTTTTAAAAATTGATTTTTTATTTGTCTGAATTTTAAAAAAAAGTCATAATAAGGCAAAATCAACTATTTTATTAACGATTTGTCGAAAAACTATCGTTTTTATGCATAATATTTGGTACAAAACAAAGTATTGTAACAAGTATAATTCGAAAATTTATTGCTGCAAAAATTTTCTTCACAAACATGATTTTAACAAAAATGGCGGAAATGGTTAAACCTTAAATGTTAACTATCAGAATAGATGATTATATAAGTTTTCTATTTTTGTATTTATCAATAATGTTTTACTCATGAATATTTTATCGAGTAACAGTAGAGAAATTAATCACTTATTTTAGAAAGGAAACATTGCTTTTAACACTTTCCAACGAAGTTGAAAAGTGTTTATAACTTCAGTTTGTCTGTCCGTATGTCCGTCAGTCTGTCTGTCTGTCCGCGCGATAACTCACGTAAAAATGCTCGTATCATCATGAAATTCTGATACGTTGTATATGTGGACTCCAGCATGTTCCCTATTGAAAATGGTGTATGTGGTACTTATAGTTTTTTTACAGGACATCTCAAAAGAATTCTTTAACATTATGGTCTATGGACGGAAAAAATTAAAAATAAATTCAGACGATTATTAACACTTTCCAACGAAGATGAAAAGTGTTAAAACTCGCGTAAAGATACTCGTATCATCTTGAAATTTGAATATGTTGTATATATGGACTCCAGAAAGTTCCCTATTGAAAATGGTATATGTGGCACTTATAGTTTTTTTACAGGTCATCGCAAAAGAATTATTTAACATAACGGTCTATGGGTGAAAGAAATTTAAAATAAATTTAGACGATTTTTCTGTGGACATCAAAAAGAATTATCGCATACTTGCAGTGATCATGTGACAAGTATTACGTATGTGACGTCATATCTCTTCTCGAATCAATCCAGCAATTATGCATTTATCTGTGTTAATTAAATGTTTTGTGAATGTAATTTTTTCTCATTATTCCAATGAGCCTGTGTCATGCATTGTTTTTAAACCTGTTTTATAACAGTTTCAATATTTTAAAAACTAATGAAATGATATATATTGTTTATAGACTCAAGAAAAAAATCCTCTATGAAAAATGAACGTTTCTGACTATTTTTACAGGGTCGTACATATTATTTTGTGCGACACTTTAAAACAGTATAAATGTCAAAATAAGCAACGTCAAAATAAGCAAATGTCAAAATTTTTTGTTAAGTATTATTTTTTAATATTTGGATAGCGATATTAAATAACTATTATTTAACGATATATTGCCGTACATAGTTGTATTGTGACTATCGTAATATCTCGATATATCACACCATCACTATATTTGTGTAACGCTAACGATAAATAGCGATATAACTCAGATCTAAATTTTAGAATGGATAACATTTATAGCGAAATACAGGGACTCACAAATATAAGGGCCATATGGGAAACTACTTTTCTGAGTCGTTGGAAAGTGTTTTATAATCCATGCGTCATAGCAAGATTTATTTTTCTTATTTAATTATTGTTTTTATAAATATATATTCTATTAGGAAAGGAGCATTGTGAGGTAAAGGGCTCTAATTATTGTTATGGACGTTAGAAAAGCACATTTATTTAAAGTAAGGGATTTTATAATTGATTTAATAATTAAAGAAAGTTTAATTTAACAAATAAATTACTAAAATTAAAATTATAAATAGTAATAAGTACTTAAGTCACGGAAGTTTATACAAACATTACCCATTATTGTAATATGAAACATTTAAAAAAAAAATTTTTTTTTAATTTCTTCCCTTCAAATAGTAATTGCAAATAACTAAAGAAATTTTAGAAAGAAAACTTCCCAAGTTGGACACTTTTCTGAGAACGGATTATTGGGATATTTAACATTATGTCTAACCTCTATAAGTTGGATACTTCTCTAACTTGGATATCTTTTTTTTGGAACCGTAGATGTCCAATACAGAAAAATTTCACTATATTAACAATCTTGTTTGCTTCTTAACATAAAAATCAAAAGTTTTATTTGTAATGAGAAAAGAAAGAAAGAAAGAAAAACGATACCCTGAAGTATATAAAATAATTTTCAAAAATTAAGACTTATATGTACCATTATATTTAAATACTTTTATGCATCTCTGTATATCGCTATTAACATTATAAATGATGATAATTCTCTAATTAAATTAATGATCTAAATTTCTTTCAAAACAATGATACAAAGAACTTGCTAAGGCACACATAAAGAGTCACGTTTTCAAATTATTTTGAGCAACTGTGTATGTAGTATACACGAATGTTTGCGTACATCGTTTGCAACACCCATATTAAATAGCTTATTAAAAGCAGACAAAAGTTTCACGTACGAGTAAAAAATTATATAGTTAAATTAAAATGTCTTTCTGTGCATCATCGACTATAAACGACAATGTATCTCTGGTTTTTTTCACACCCTGTAAAATAAAAAGACTTAATGTCGCAAACATCATTCTTTTAAGCTTTTTACGATGTATATAAAAGATATGTATCTAATTGTTGTGTTTTAAATACTATAACATTGTTAAAATTCCTTTTGAATTTATTGCGCCTATAGACCGCAATGTTTAAGAATTCTTTTGCAAGATTCTGTAAAAAAAAAAAAAAAAAAAGGCTATGAATGCCACAGACACCATCTTTTGACAAGGAATGTTATGGTCCCCATCAGCATCATATCTAAATGTGGTTATAATACTATTCCTTTAAGGTGAGATAAAACGCTGACGGCCATAAATACAGACTACAGGCGTATCCGGTAGGGGGAAACCCTGTGTGCCCGGGCAACTCTACCCCCTCTGCACTAATATAAATGTCCACCAGAAAAGATGCTGTAGAATACTAAAGAAAGTATGCAAAAAATATTGCTATTAATAACTTAGTGAATTAAAACCAACAAACTAAGAAAAGTGTATAATTTGGGTAAAAAGAAAGTGAAAGATAACACCTCCAAAAAATTATTTTCAAGAATTAATTTCACAGATCATGGTGTTTCCTTTGTAGAGTCAAAAAGCCGGTTTTGTAAAGAATTGCTTTCGTCCAAGGAAAAGACTTTTACTTTCTTGTTTATATGTACAATTGATGAAAAGAAAGCAGTTTGAATGTCTAACCTGGGGGAGGAGGGGGTAGAGGAAAATTCTCTGTTGATGCACTAGTGATAACGCGTTTAGCCATCATCACATCCAATCTTCAATTGACCTCCTACTGGTCAAGAAACCATTAGCCTGATACCCACCAAGTAGCATGTGAAAAAAATCACATCTACTTCTACCCTTTTCAGATGAAAGACAGTACCGGCCGCACACTTACAAAGAGTTTTTATTTATTTGTTGGTTTGTTTAATCTTTTATTTGAAAAAAAAAGGGGGAGTGCATACAATCCGGTTTTAGAAAGTAGAAAATGCTATTAAGTGCTCTTGAATCATTACAAAATTCGAGAACAGAAAATATAAGTTTATCGGCATTAAGTAAAATGAGAAGATCAGGAATAAAAGAAAGCATTATAAAAAAAAACACGAAAAATTATATATATATATATATTTTTTTTTTAATAAAATTTGTCAGTATGGAATGTTTAAGATTAAGGAATCCAGCAAACAGCCATCCCTTACCCTTTGTAAATTTTATTTGGTTCAAAGAATAGAATAATCATTTCATCTATGTATATAAAACAGCTTGATTGTGGAGATGTTCGCCAAAAAACTTCCAAACCTTTTGGCCTAGCGTGACGAAAGTTGGTACACTGATTTATCATACGAAATGCTAGCTATTGCCGAAATTTTTTTTCTTTTATTCCCATTAGTTTTGTAGTTACTCGATATTTTCCAGATTTTTACGATTTTTTCGCCAAGTTTAGCGATAGTAGCTTTATTTGTCTTACTTTCATTGTTGAAACCACAATGGATGACTACGTTTATATTTCAGCCATTATCTTTTTAATTATTTTAAATTTTGAAATTTAAAAGCAAGAATCATAATTGAGAAACATTTTTCTAATTTTTTAGTACCTTAAACTTTCTACGAAATTTTTACTAATTTTTCTAATTTCTACGAAAAATAGTTAATTAAAATCACAGCAAAACCAATATTTTAAATTAACAAAAAGTTTTAAAACTAAGTTATTTTAACAAAAATAGGGTTACAATTTCGCAATTTCAATAGATTTTTTTTATACTTTTTTTACTATCTGTAATCAAACAATAAATCGCTAAGTATAATAACTCAAATTTTTTCAAGAAATATTGCCATTTTTTATTTCTGAAAACTTAATTAAAATTAAAATTCTTTGATGGATTCGTCTAGCAATTATTTTTTTGCCAATTATTTTTAGATTTCAAATTTACTATTAAAAGGAAAACATTTTATATTATATATAAGATTTTAGTATAAATGTGAGTGAAATTCGAATTTCCAAATTATTTCTGCTTTAGTTACATACTTTAAGTACAACATTAATTGAAATTTTCCAATGATATTTCTACATAGATACTGAAAGTAAAAGCCACGTCCAAAGGTTAAAATGGCCGGACGTCCTATTGCACAGCATATTTAGTCAAAAATATGAAAGAATAAATTATCAGGAAGTAGTACAAGACCTTTTTGTTGGTACTTTTCATCAAGAACGTTAGGTAAAATAAGTGTCTATGAATACCAGAATTCCTTGCAAGCATCCTAATGTGACTCTGTGAAGCTAAAAATTTTTTTTTTTTTTCTTTTTTTAATATTAGGCGAGCCGACCATTTATATCCTAACATTAGGTGCCTATGAATCCCAAAATTTCGCCTACATTAGTGTCACATAATCTGATTTTTATATTCTTACCGGATATTTATTCTTACATGACCTTAATAAGCATGGAAGAATAAAATATACAAGGAAAGAACAAAAGCAGAGATGGGCAGTATACATGAAAAAAGTACATTATATACAATATACAAATACTCGCCCATTTTTGCCCAAAATATACAATATACAGACATTTTAGGAATTTCGAAAGATATATATTACACAATATACTCTTTTTCCAAAATGTATATTCGATATACTTTTAGAATACTTTAAAAAAATTAATAATAATGGTAGTACATTCAATTGCATAAAGGTGTGTGTCCTGTTTCCCCTTATTCTACTATTTATAAACATATAGTATCCGAGACATTTTATAGCTTATATCTTTTGATTTTTAATGTAATTCTTTAGAACGCAAAAATTAAAATTATTGCTTATGGGTAACAAAGTATATTGTATATTAAGTTTTGTAAAATATACAATATACAAATACTTTTCAAATTGTTGTAAAATATACAATATACAAATGTATATTGAATATACTATATTATATACAAGTAACTGATATATTGCCCACCTCTAAATCGGGAAGCCATGGGGTAATGGCGAGCGCAGCAAGCAGGCGTAGCCTACAACTTGGAATAGCGAAGTGATTACGCGGAGGTTTGGCAAGCGTAGCGAGCAGGGGGGCGGAGCCTTCCTATAGTTTAAAAGAACTGTAACTGCTTATTCCAATTATTCATGTTTGGGGCGCCGCACCCCACTTTGACCCCCCCCCCAAAGGGGAACTTTTAAAATTTTTATCCACAGCACTCGTGTTGCATATTTTTAGAAAGGTTTGAAACTGCCTTTTCCTATTATGGATGTCCTGTGTGTCCCCCTCCGCTCTGCACCCCAGGGGGCACATTTTTAATTTCTTTACAACACCAGTCGTGTGACACATCATTTGAAAGGTCTGCAACTGCTTATTCATATTATGGATGTCTTGCGTGTCACCACCCCTCTCCCCCCCAGGGGGATCACATTTTTAATTTCTTTACAACACCAGTCGTGTGACACATCATTCGAAAGGTCTGCAACTGCTTATTCATATTATGGATGTCTTGTGTGTCACCCCCCACTCTGCCTCCCAGGAGGGGCATATTTTTAATTTCTTTACAACACCAGCCGTGTGACACATCATTTGAAAAGTCTGCAACTGCTTATTCATATTATGGATGGCTTGTGTGTCACCTCCCTTCTGCCCCCTAGGGGGATCACATTTTTAATTTCTTTACAACACCAGTCGTGTGACACATCATTCGAAAGGTCTGCAACTGCTTATTCATATTATGGATGTCTTGTGTGACACATCATACGAAAGGTCTGCAACTGCTTATTCATATTATGGATGTCTTGTGTGTCACCCTCCGCTCTGCCCCCAGGGGGGGCACATTTTTAATTTCTTTACTACACCAGTCGTGTGACACATCATTTGAAAAGTCTGCAAATGCTTATTCATATTATGGATGGCTTGTGTGTCACCCCCCCCTCTGCCCCCTAGGGGGATCACATTTTTAATTTCTTTACAACACCAGTCGTGTGACACATCATTCGAAAGGTCTGCAACTGCTTATTCATATTATGGATGTCTTGTGTGTCACCCCCCACTCTGCCTCCCAGGAGGGGCATATTTTTAATTTCTTTACAACACCAGCCGTGTGACACATCATTTGAGAGGTCTGCAACTGCTTATTCATATTATGGATGTCTAGTGTGTCACCCCCCAATCTGCCCCCCAGGGGGGCACATTTTTAATTTCTTTACAACATTAGTCGTGTGACACATCATTTGAAAGGTCTGCAACTGCTTAAGCTTATTCATATTATGGATGTCTTGTGTGTAACCTTCCCAATCCGACCCCAGGGGGGGACATTTTTAATTTCTTTACAACATTAGTCGTGTGACACATCACTTGAAATGCCTGCAACTTCTTATTAATATTATGGATGTCTTGTGTGTCATCCCCCACTCTGCCTTCCCAGGGGGGGGGGGCACATTTTTAATTTCTTTACAACACCAGTCGTGTGACACATCATTTGAAAGGTCTGCAATTGCTTATTCATACCATGGGGTATTGCCGAGCGCAGCAAGCAGGGGTAGCTTACAACTTGGAATCGCGAAGCGATTACGCCGGGGGTTCGCGCGCGTGGCGAGCAGGAGAACTGAGCCCCCCTAGTTATATAAAAAATAATTATATTTTTAAATCGCTATTCTTTTACAATTAAACATTAAACTCATTCTTTAAAAAAAAAATCGTAGATTTCTAGGCTTTTTAAAAAATAACTAATTTAAAATATAGTTAAACATATGAAAAAGAACATGCCTATCACGGATTCTTGATTTAAACTGAAAAAGATGTCATCCATGCAAAATGAGTGCAGCAATATGTGAGAAATACGTAATACATTTACAAATGTTAAGAAAAAAACTTGTGTTTACGATTTTTTTTAATACTGTGCAATTCCATTTTAAAAGATTTTACTATGTACCTTTTTTAGATTTTCATGTCTCCATTACAGAGAATATGTATTAATATTATATGATATTCGAAACATAGACATGCAATAAACAGAGCTTCATTAAAAACATAGTTACTGCAGCCTGTGGCACTTCTATGTAAATGAAGATTATATATATATACATACATACATATATATATATATATATATATATATATATGTATGTATATATGAATATATATAAAGACTAAGATTTTTTTTTTGGGGGGGGGGGGTCAAAACTCTTCCTCCTTAAGAATCAATGTTTTGTGAAAATTCATTCGGGCCGGGCGCGGGCCGAAATTTTAGCATTTTTTTGACCTGGGCCGGGTTTGAGCGGAAATTTTAGAAATTATATTGGTCAGGCCGGGCCGAATATTTTTCTAGCTATCAAGCCGTGACCGGGCATGCAAATTTACATGCTCTAATGGACATGCGCATACATATTGGCGGAAAATTCAAGATTTAAAATTTAAGTTTTACCACTTTGGCAACACCAACGAATCTAACAATATTTTTACAATATTGATACACATATTGCTGCTGGAGCTTTACAATAAGTTCACCAGCCACACAAAAAAAACTTTAACTTTAATAATACTTTAACTTTTATAAAGCACATGAAAATAAGCATGTATTTATTTTCTAATAAATTAGTTTGTAAATTTTGGTTCAGTGAATCGTTTCATAATTTTAGAAACAGAATATCTCAGAGTCAGAAAAGGTTAACACTAGAACGCCGGGAAATTTTGCTCAACATTTATAAAATACATTTAAAACCAGAAAAATAATTTGAAAATATTTACTTTATTTGTATAGTTCATTTCATTGCAACTGACATATGACATATTTTTTGAAGATTTTTCTAGTTCGAATGGACAGTTAGTCCAGTGATCGGTGTCGAAATGACACCTTCCCGGCTTTCTAGTGTTAAACGACGGTGGTCAAAGTGAATCTACTAGGGCTAACGACTCCGCGTTTGTATATACACTATCTACCAAAAAGTACTTGTACACTTTCAGTTTTTGACATTTTGTCAAATATTTAAAAATATACTGGTCGGATTCTTCTGGAACTTCAGAAATATAAAGATTATGTTTCACTTTATATTTATTTACATTCATTTGTTAAGCGGGTAATTAGGAGGCCGGCAAAAAAACAAAGAATAATAGAAATATTTGGGATCGCCCTGTACATGAAACGACTTATCGCTTTAGAATGCAAATATATGAATACAGTAGAATATGTACACTAATTTTTGTGAGAATAGCATGTATATTTATGGCGATAGAGCGATTTTTTTTAAAAATTCAAAAAATTCTGGTATGTTTTTCGTTTATATCATGCTGGGTTTTTGACCAAATTTAACGCAAATTTCAGAAAAATTGGCAAAATGCAGTAGAAAAAATGTAGCGCAATTGGAATATAAATATATTAAATATTTTATGAAATATGAGTAGTTGTATAAAATAATTTGTATCTGCGCATGCGCGAACTAGAAAAACATTTTTTTTACATAATTTAATAGTCAATTCTATGGAGTGACTTATAAAAAAAATCCAATCAAATATCGTGAAAATTCAAAAAGATATCATTATTTTAATGAGATGTTTTTATTCTGCTCTCTAAAAACGGCTGAATCATAAGGGATTCTCCACAAATTGACATTTTTTAATAACTGACTAAAAAAACTAGTATTGAATTAATATAATATCTAATACAATATTGCTGCTAATAAGTACTTGACAATTGTGATAGAAAAGAAAAAGAGCTTTATTCACATTCAGGGCCAAAACTAAGAGAGGGTTGGGGGAAAAGGGCATGTGCCCCGGGCGCTAGGATGAAAGTGTCCCAAATGTACATTTTGTTTGGCGATTTTTTCCATGTCTATGTTAGCATGATATTGTCAAAATCGTCCCATTCAAAGCATTTCCCCTATACCAAAGCATAGAAGAATCTAATGATGATGGCATAAAGATCCCGCATAAAGCAGATTTTTTTTTTCATTTTGATTCGGTTTCACGATTTTAAGGTATCATTTTTTTTTAACAAAGCAGACTACTTTAATCAATATTACATATTTTAAGTTTTAAAATAAGTCGGCTATTAATAAATTAGAAAATTTTTCTTTGCAAAAACTTTTGCAGATGCTTTGCAAAGAAGAAAAGGGAGGGGGGGGGGGGAGTTCACCAAAATTCTTTGAAGTATAAATATATTAAATATTTTCTAAAATATTCTATGTCATGCAATTTTTTCAACCAAATATAAAGCCACATTCAGAAAAATTCGCAAAATGTAGTAGAAAGAATAAGGTGCTGTTGAAATATAAATATATTAAAAGTTTTCTAAAATATGAGTATTTGTATGAAATATTTTTTAATCAGCGTATGCGTGAACGATAAAATTTATCATTTTACATAATTTAATATTCAACTCTATGGAGCTACCCATAAAAAAATCCGATCGAATTTCGTGGAAATTCAGAAAGTTATTGTGGATAGGAGTGAACTGATTTTCAATTAGTCTCTGAAGGCAGTTGAATGACGTCAGATTTTACGCAAATTGCCAAATCTCCATTTACGTTTTTTACTGGTGATTTACTTTTTTTCTTAGATAATTACCAGAACGAACCTATTTCAGGATAAAAATAATTATAAAAAATCGAAGCATTTGTGTCAAATCTACCCATTGATACATAATTGATAATGGCTCTTATGCAAATGTCGATATCTGCGATCCTGAAATACGTCAAGTTCTCCACTGTTAAATGTGGTGTCGAAAACAACACTGACATCAATCGCATGCATGATGCCAAGAAGAACAGAGCTGTCTGATTTTGAGAAAGGTGTGATCATCGGGTACCACCGAAATGGCCGATCTTTAATCGACATATCTAGCGAGCTTAATTACCCCAAAACGACTGTGGCTTATGTGATTAGAAAATGGAAGCTGAATGGTGATTGTCAGAATGTGGCCAGAGTAGGCAGACCGACGAAACTGGGAGATAGAGACCGACGGGTTCTGTCTAGAGAAATTCGGAAGAACCGCAACCAACCAATGTTACACATACGCCAAGAATTTCAACAAGCTTCAGGATGTGTTGTTTCCATGAATACCATCCGTAAGGAAGCTCATCTGCTTAATTTTTATGGCCGTGCTGCCGCCCATAAGCCTTTAATCACCAAGTCCAACCGCGCAGCTCGGTTAAGTTGGTGCAAAACACGCCAGCAATGGACTGTACAGCAATGGAAACAGGTTCTCTGGAGTGATGAATCAAGGTTCACCATCTACCGTTCTGATGGTAGGGTCTGGGTCTGGCGTCTGCCTGGAGAACGCCTCCTACCAGAATGTATTGTGCCCACAGTTAAATTTGGCGGAGGGGGAATTATGTTCTGGGGTTGTTTTTCCTGGTTCGGACTAGGACCCTTGGTCCCAATTCATGGTAAGCTCAATGCCGATGCCTACTGTAATATTTTGGACAACAGTGTACTTCCTACGTTGTGTCAATACTATGGATTGGACCCATGTTATTTCCAGGATGACAACGCAAGCTGCCATGTAGCGAGGTCCAGCATGGATTGGTATGCTGATAATGGAGTGCATCGACTCGAGTGGCCTGCCCAGAGCCCAGACCTGAACCCAATAGAGAACCTCTGGGACGAGTTGGATCGTCGAGTTAAGGCGGGTGACACACGCCCAAAATCAGTAAAAGAGCTTACCTGCCTTGTGCAAACAGAGTGGAATAAAATACCATTAAATGTAATACAAGGACTAGTTGAGAGCATGCCCAGGAGAGTCGCAGCTGTAATTGCCTCTCGAGGAGGATCTACAAATTATTAAATGTGAACAGGCCAAAACCAGTCTTTTTTTCCCGAGGCAAACGTGGATTTTGAAGGTACTCCTTTCCCCCTCCTTCGCAAAGCATATTTACAAAGAAAATTTCTCCAATTTATTAATAGCCGACTTATTTTAAAACTTAAAATATGTAATATAAAATAACGTATTCTGCTTTATTAAAATACTCCAATTTGATACTTTAAACCGAATCAAAAAAATTCTACTTTCAACAGGATCTTTAAGGCCCTTGTCCCTGCCCGCGAAGACACTGCTGAGCTAATGCTATTCCTGTGGGGAGGCATTTTTCTAATAACTCTTTCGCATTTTGAAATTTTCAATTTTTTTTTTTTTTTTTTTTTTTTGCATTGATAGCGGAAGTCCCTCTCAAAATCGCTCCTTGACTACTTTTTCGATTTGAGTCATAGATATTTTTTATAAAGTTAGTTTCACTTTCAGAACCCCTTTTGAAAGTGAAAGAAACATTATAAAAATATCTACGCCAAAATTGAAAAAGTAATCACGGAGCGATCTTGAAAAGGACTTCCGCTATCCAATGCAAAACATATTATTTAAAAATGTCCAAATGCAAAAGAGTTAGAAAAATGCATCCCCATAGGAATAGCATTAGCTCGTGAGCATCTTCGCGGGTAGGGGCAGGCACCTTAAGCCATCATCATTAGATTTTTTTATGCTTTAGCATAGCCCAGCTATAATAATTTTAACAATATTATGCTAAACATAGCCATGAAAAAAATCGCCAAACGAAAGATACATTTGGAACACTTTCATCCTAGCGCCCGGAGCACATGCTCTTCTCCCCCCCCCCTCTCTTAGTTTTGGCCCTGAATGCGAATAAAGCTCTTTTTCTTTTCTATCACAATTGTCAAGTATTTATTAGCAGCAATATTGTATTAGATATTGTATTAATTCAATACTAGTTTTTTTTTAAGTCAGTTATTAAAAAATGTCAATTTGTGGAGAATCCCTTAAGATTCAGCCGTTTTTAAAGAGCAGAGTAAAAACATCTCACTAAAATAATTATATCTTTTTGAATTTTCACGATATTTGATTGGATTTTTTTATAAGTCACTCCATAGAATTGACTATTAAATGATGTAAAAAAAATGTTTTTCTAGTTCGCGCATGCGCAGATAAAAATTATTTTATACAACTACTCATATTTCATAAAATATTTAATATATTTATATTCCAATTGCGCTACATTTTTTCTACTGCATTTTGCCAATTTTTCTGAAATTTGCGTTAAATTTGGTCAAAAACCCAGCATGATATAAACAAAAAACATACCAGAATTTTTTGAATTTTTCAAAAAAATCGCTCTATCGCCATAAATATACATGCTATTCTCACAAAAATTAGTGTACATACACTGTTAAAAATAAATCTGTGAATTCCAGGTGAAACTACCGGCAGCAATGTAGCCGAAGTTTTACCGTTCCGTTAGTAGATTTTCCGTTGTGGGAAATACAAGAAGGGAAAACTCCGGTGTAATAATCAGTAACTTTCCGTTACAAAGTTTGATTTATAATAGTAATAATTTAATATAATTTTTAAAAATGATTTACCGATTAATCTTCAAAGAATTCTAAATCACCGAGGGATTTTAAGCTGCTATGTTATTTTACTTAATTGTTATTTTGGATAATTTAGTTCACGCCGTCCTCAGGACCTTCAGATTGCGAAACAAATTCTTACGAACTGAGCCAAAGTTGCTGATGCTAAACGGTACAAAGTATGTCTTTTATGAGTTAGTGGGAAAATCTGTTGTGCTTTTTAAAGATTTCCTTTCAAATATATTCCTTAGAATGTTTGTAAACGGATTATTTTAGACTGATGCATAATACTTATTATTTTTTTAAATCATTTTTAATTTTTTAAATAGTTTAAATTAAAAAAAAATCACTGTTTGAAACCACTGTTTTTTTTTAATAAAAATTTTTTTATTAACAATTTTTTTACAATATATATATACATATATAGACTTTTTTTTTTGGGGGGGGGAATTGTCGTACACTATTTATTTCTTTATTTTTCGGTTAATAAATTAAACGATTTTTAATAAGAAAAAAAGAGAAAAATAAACAGAAAAATGTAATTTAAAAGGAATTTTTATGTTTCATTATTCCATGGCGCCAATGGGACTCGAACCCACAATCTGCGCTCGCAGGCGATTAGCCGCGTGGTAATTTCACCACTCGGCCCTGGAGCTCCCCACACAACGGCGTGTCTCCGTTTTTTGTTTTTATTTCCATCCATTTCGTTTTTTTTTTCAGGAAATATGATGGAACTTTGTGATTTGTAACGGAAAATACCCTTTAGTTGTTAAAAGGGAACTTTTCTGTGAAATTCAGGAAAAAAATGTTCGTGAATTTCAGAATTTTTTTAACAGTGTATTCTACTGTATTCATATATTTGTATTCTAAAGGGATAAGTCGTTTCATGTACAGGGCGATCACAAATATTTCTATTATTCTTTGTTTTTTTGCCGGCCCCCTAATTACCCACTTAACAAATGAATGTAAATAAATATAAAGTGAAACATAATCTTTATATTTCTGAAGTTCCAGAAGAATCCGACCAGTATATTTTTAAATATTTGACAAAATGTCAAAAACTGAAAGTGTACAAATACTTTTTGGTAGATAGTGTACTTTCTTCTGAAAGGTAATTTCGTGCGTACATTACTTATCATGCTGTATATGGAGTTCATCTTCATTGCAGCTGGTCACTTTGTCCGTATGCAAGTTTTGGAATGGTTTGAAATGGCTTGCGGATTTGTTACATTTTTTTTTAACCATTTGGGTTGTTGTTCTCGGTCAAAAATAGAGATATCTTAGACATACCTGAATCTTTGTGATGTCTACATTTTTTTAATACTTCTCTGTAGCCCCGATAACTAAAAAATGTTAAAAACTATTCAAAAAAATAATAATCTCAAAAATATTGAGATACAGATTTCACACAAATTGCATTTAAAAGTACATTTTTTTCTATATACGATGATGAGGGCTTTGGAAATATAACGTTATCATTTTAGGGGGAATAAGGGGTCTGACACGTAACATTGGAAGATATCTCTAGGGAGAGGGGGGTGTCTTTTGATACCGATATCATTTTTGATCCAATCAAAATTTTCTTTTTTTATTTGTGAAATGGCCTTTGCTTCTTTTGCTTCTTTTTTCTTTAGTCGTTTTTTTTTGTTTTTTTGTTTTTTTTTTGTTAAATTACAAAATTATTATTAAAAATCACTAAATTATTATAAAGTTACTTAATTCTAAAATATAAAATACCCCAATGGTTGACATTGTTTTTCTTCTTCATGTGTGTATGCATGCATCTATAATCATGGTTCGATGAACTATTATTTGAAGTGTATTTCAAATAAAGCTTGTGTTCACTAATAGGAAAAATAAAATAAGCTTTTTAAGAAAAAAATATCAACCGACTTCAAAAAAGCGCTAAAAAGAATTAAATAATTCTTTAAAGTTCTCTAAGGCCAAAACGTTATCCAATAAGCACACATCGGATATTAGATACCGGCATAAAAAACGGTTAAATTTAATATGTATAATTTAATGTCCACCAAACATAGATTTTAGAGATAATATTATTTTACAAGAGATGAATTGACATATTTATGATTTATTTTATGAATATATACATATAAAAAGTAATGAATTACATTTTTAAGTTGGTGCCAAACAATCACAATCGATAATGATTATCCCCATTTTAATTATGGCACTAGGTATAATTTAGCTACAATTCTTAATATACATCAAATAGAGTTTGGCACCAACTTCAAAAAGTAATTCATTACTTTTTATATGTATATATTCATAAAATAAATCATAAATATGTCAATTCATCTCTTGTAAAATAATATTATCTCTAAAATCTATGTTTGGTGGACATTAAATTATACATATTAAATTTAACCGTTTTTTATGCCGGTATCTAATATCCGATGTGTGCTTATTGGATAACGTTTTGGCCTTAGAGAACTTTAAAGAATTATTTAATTCTTTTTAGCGCTTTTTTGAAGTCGGTTGATATTTTTTTCTTAAAAAGCTTATTTTATTTCCTACTTTTTAGTTATGCATACCGTAATACATAATTATGTGTACTGGCACACGATAGCTCTTTGCAATGCAATATTAATGTACGCACTTTGCTAAGTTCTGATGTATTCAGTTTACTTGTCACTGTTTGATTGTCAACTTTTCTGAAACCACTTACAATATCGGTTAGTATCGTTGTGAATCTTAAGATTTTTTTTGTATGGTAACTTCTTCAGACAAGATCTGCCACTTCGAAAAGCTACCGCATTTATGAAATCTTAGTCTGCATCGAATCCTACGGTCATCGAAAGTGGCTTTCAAAAGGTGACAATCCATCAAGTAAAGTGTCCTTATACATAAGAGCGCGACATAGTGCTTCCATATATGAGCAAAATGACTTCATATATTAATGTATAGTAAAATGCTTTTCTAGTGTAGTCAGTCAAAAGTACTCCCCCTTCACTCAGAAAAAGGAAAAAGAAAGATTTTAGCAAAAATCGCACTATGCTTCAATCGATAAAGAGCAACACTCTAATACCTATACAGGTAGTAATGGCATCAGAAATGAGCAGTGGCAATTCGACGAGGAATCTGAAACTCATAACCGATACCTGGCTGCCTCTATAAGAGAGTGACAGCATTTCATTCCCAAATATTTCTTTTACAGACGCTTTTGTCCCAACTACACTGTTAAAAATTTGAAACTTTTGCTGTACACTGTTAAAAATCTGCTGCATTTTGCTGCAACGCACTCCCCTGCTTGTATAGAAAACGGTTACTTGGCCGTGAAATGGCGCTTTCTCATTGGTTGGAATAGAGATATTATATACAAGTGGTGGAGGGCGTTGCAGCAAAATGCAGCAGATTTTTAACAGTGTACACTGTTAAAAATCTGCTGCATTTTTTTGCTACGCAGTCCAGCGCTTGTATAGAAAACGGTTACTTGACTGTATTAAGGAGCATTCTCAAAGGTCGCAGTAGAGACATTATATACAAGCGGCGGAGTGCGTTGCAACAAAATGCAGCAGATTTTTAACAGTGTATCATCACTTCACCACTTATATAGAAAAAGATTAGTTAAATGCATTATGAAGGATTCTCATTGATAAAAGTAAAGATATTCTATAAAAGCGATGGAGTGATGATGCAGCAAAAGTTGCAAATTTTTAACAGTGCATTGCATTGCCAGGCATTTTTTCATTATGGAATTTGATGATGATGATTTCCTGGAAGAATTAGATTGTACTCGTATGAGAAGTTAACAAGGTTGACGAAAATTGCCCGCTCAACAAGATGCTTGGTGACTCGTTTTTGTCCAGAATCGTTTCAACCAATTATATACTGTGCTACATGTGTCATATTCATATCGAGGGAACCTACACTGTAAAAAATTTGATACTTTTGCTATATCATCACTCTATTGCTTTTATAGAAAACGATTACTTCACCCAATTACGAAGTATTCTCATGGGTCAAAAGAGAGATATTCTACAAAAGCAGGGCAGTGACGATGCAGCAAAAGGGTCACATTTTTTACAGTGACACTGTAATCGGAAATGAGCGGTGGCGTATTCGATGAGTAATCTGAAACTCATTACTACATCTGGCTGCCTCTATAAGAGAGTGACAGCATTTGATTCGGAAATATTTCTTTTTACAAACGCTTTGGTCCCAATTACACTATAAAAACTTTGAGCCTTTTGCTGCATCATCAGTCCACCGCTTTTATAGAAAACGATTACTTCACTGTGTTACGGAGCATTCTTATTGGTCATAAAGACATATTCAATAAAAGTTGTTGTGTGACGCTGCAGCAAATGGGTCAAATTTTTAACAATGTATCATGGAGCATTCTCATGCGTCAAAGGAGAGATATTCTATAAAAGCGGGGGAGTGACGATACAACAAAAGGATCAAAATTTTTACAGTGTACACTGTAAAAAATTTGGCCCTTTTGCTGCATCGTCAATCCACCGCCTTTATAGAAAACGATTACTTCGGCCTATCGTGCAGAATATTCATGGGTCAAGAGAGAGATATTCTTTAAAAACGGGGGAGTGATTATGCAGCAAAAGGGTCAATTTTTTTACAGTGTACACTGTTAATAAATGTGAACCTTGTTCAGTTAGGATTTCACATTTTGAAAAGATCGTGTGTCTATGTAAGTGTAACTTAAAAACATGAAATATGAACGTTTCTAATTGGTCGATTGCTTCTAAAAGATATTGAATTTTAATGTTTTAATTTTTTAAAAAGTTCTAATCAACAGATTTTTATGAAATTTGAATGGGAGCACATGAGTCCCATACGCTTTCAAACAAAAAAAGAATTATCAAAATCGGTTTATATTTACGAAAGTTATGCGTGAACAACAAATACATACAGGTCGAAATCATAACCTCCTCCTTGAAGTCGGTTAAAAAATAAAAAGGAAGATATTATCAAAATCACACCATGATTCAACATGCGTCTATATGAAAGTAGTAATATTTGAAGTTAAGAATGTTCTTTGATAAACGCGGTTTTCCAAAGTACAGAAAATTTAAGAATTTTTATTCCAGAACTTGGCGGTAGTCGCCTGAACGAATTTGTTTTATGGGTGAAAGAAGTTAACTCGCTTAACTTTAATGGTAAGCTTATCAAAATTTTTCGTCATTTATATTTGTCCAAATGTAAATCTAGCACATAGCAATGTACTTTAATCACTTTGTGAATCCGGCATAACAAGCACCCTGATTTACAGACACTCTTGCTTTAGCGTGTAAGGCTCTTTAGAGATGAATTTTCAGCTTTTCGATATCGAATTCTCATGTCTGGATCGATGTGGATCTTTCACTTTGGTGGATACGAGAATTGTTCCAGCTAAGATTTCGTACTTTGAAAAAAAAACTAGCATCTCTGCAACAGTGGTTAGGATCGAGAATGATTGTTCGCTGTTAAGCAAAACAAGATTGACCAATCATAAGCCTTTATTTTTAAGAACTTTTCATTGTTCGAAGGAGAGAGTCTGGATTACATGGAGTGAAAATTTGCTATCGACACTGTAAAAAATTTGACCCTTTTGCTGCATAGTTACTCCATCTCTTTTATAGAATTTCTTTGTTTTGACCAATGAGAATGCTCCATAATAGAGCGAAGTAATCGTTTCCTATAAAAGCGATGGAGTGACGATGCAGCAAAAGGGTTCAATTTTTTACAATGCAAGCAGTGCTAAAAATTTGTATCCTTTAAATGTGCAACGATACTACTGAATTCCAAAGTGTCGATCACAGCGACATCTGCGGCATTTTCGTGATACATTATCTAGACTCGCAATAATTCTTGCATTTTTAGAAAATGTCCTGCAGATGTCGTTTCTATCTTTAAATTTCATTAGCATTGTTGCACATTTAACGAACAGAACATTTTAGCGCTTATTTTAAGTATTAAAGAGGGCGTGTTCACCACAACTTACCGGTTACTTACCGACCACTTACCGATTGTAGACAAATACGAAATGAAAATCAAAGCAAAGTGTGACGTCAGCTACAATTCAACAGAATAGTTTTCATTGCTGCCACAGTTTGCTTTTGTACTGCCCTACAATCGATCGGTAACATTGGTTACTTTTGTAAGTTGCTCTGAACACGCCCTGAGATAGCCGATTTCCACACTATATCCCCTAGATGCTATATTTCCGGTTTCTTGCATAAGAGAACTTGTCCGGAATCCAGGTAGAATTCGCGCTGTTAGCGAAACCAGATTAACGAATCAGAAGCCTGAATTTTATCAAATTTTTCAATGTTTTAAATAAATTTTCTTGTTAATAAATCTCGTTTCGCAAACAGCGCAAAATTTATGTGAATCCTGGCCCTCGTCCAGTTAGGATTTTGCACTTTGAACACTGTTAAAAATTTGAAACTTTTACTTTATCGTCTATCCATCGCTTTTATAGAAAATGATTACTTCATTGTATTATGGTGAATTCTCATTGGTCAAAATGGAGATATTCCATAAAAGCGGTGGAGTGATGATGCAGCAAAAACTTCAAACTTTTAACAGTGAAAATATTGTGTGTCTATGTAAGTGTAATATGAAAGCATGCAAAAGGAACACTTCTAATTGGTCGATTGCTTCAAAATGAGTTTGAAATTTAAAGTTTTTATTTTTAAAAAAGTTCTAATTATCGAATTTTTATGAAATTCGAATGGGACCACATGGGCCTCATACGCTTTCAAACAAAAAAAGAATTATCAAAATCGGTTCATATTTGCAAAAGTTATGGGTGAACAACAAATACATACAGGTCGAAATCATAACCTCCTCTTTGAAGTCGGTTAAAAAGGGGGAAGAATGATTTTTATTTGCTTTGTTGATAAGAATTTCTATCTATCCCCCATGTCTCCTCTGTTCGGGGCAAGTCATGCAACAAAATTTTACTACTGTTGAATGCATTATGTAAAAAAATCTTTTAAAAAATACTTTTAAATACCGTATTTACTCGTGTATAGGGCGCACGCGTGTATAAGGTGCACTCCTACTTTACAAGTAAAAATGGCGATCTCTTACAATCTCGTGTATAACGCGCACTAGAGGTCTGCACGGGCCGAAATTTCCAGGCTTGAGCCAGGCCCGAAATTTAAAATTTTGGCCCGAGCACGGCCCGGCCCGAAAGAAAGAAATATTGGCCCGACCTGGCCAGGCCCGAAAGTTAAAATTTCGGCCCGAGCTCGGCTTGGCCTGGAAAAAAGTTAAAAATTCGGCCCGAACCCGGCCCGGCTCGGGTGAATTTCTACAGAACAGTTTGATCTTTACTCTAACGAAAGTGTTCAGACGGTTCAGACCAAAAAAAAAAAAACCTTATCTTTTTTTTTTGTTTGTTTGTTTTGCTTTCATGTTTATAATCTCTATTTATGCAGAAGTGACATAGGCTGCGATATTTACGCTTTTAACGAACCTTTGTTTGTTGTATGTAAATGTTTCAGTTATCATTAGTATTATTAAAAAAAAAAATCTAAATAATGGTATATGGTAAAAGTAAAATCTTCTAAGACATTGAAAAGAAAAAAAATACGTTTCCTTCTTAGCAGATGTAAATGTTTAATAAATTTTTTTCTCGCGTATTGTTTATTCTTTTCATTACATTGACTACATATCAAGTTTTCTAAACAAATAAACTATCAAAATTCTTACAAAAATAAACTATCGGAATTCAAACATTTTATATGGGTTCTAATTTCATTGTAACACAAGAGTATTTGACATTACATTGATCTACTTTTCACGAGAAGGTTTTAATCTTTTAATATTTTCCCTTGTTGTATCAATGAATTATCTAAGAAAATGGGGTGGGGGTGAACTAAGTAATTAATTTGTTCAGGTATCTTATTGTCTCACAACTTATATATCTAATTGTATATATCTAAAGCAAAATCGAAATATTTTTATGATACACTTCATGAAGCCCGCAGCTATGTGGTTATAGAAAGTAATACAAAAAAAAAAAAAAAAAAAAAAAAAAAGTAGCAAATTTAATAAAAGATGAAAAAAAAGTAGAATTGAGCCTTTCGTCGAATTGATAAAATATTAAGCCAAAAAAGTTTACAAATAAGTTTAGAATTGTTCCTCAATTTATTCTGTTTGTTCTTTTTCTTTTCTTGTCAAATAATCACAAAACTAACTTAAACACGTAATTAAGCCTGTAAAATATCTCTACATGTATAGTTTTTTTTTTTTTTTTTTTTTTTAACACATCTGGAAAAAGCAATTGATCGAGTAGTTTACAAATGCCTATTGATACCTTGCACTATTTTTACAATGCTGTTTACGGTTAGAGCAACTAAACTTCTTTTATAGATTCCGTTTTTTCTCCTAAGATAATGACAAAAGGTGGGACCATTGACCTTAGGTCATTGGGTGGGACAATCCATTTGTGACTTTTTTCAAGCCCTTTTCAAAGACAGCTGTACGAAACTCTTTATTCACGTCACTGTCAAACCAGTCTTTTACTTTGCAGTAGAATTCGTGTTACACTTTATGCCAATTTCACGGCTATTTTGGTATTTGAAACATAAGTTACTTACTGGATAGTTATAAACAAATTTGGACTTTTGTAGAAATTTTAAAAAGAAGACAATATTTTTGTTTCTTGAAATTGTTTCTTCTTTATAACAGGTACTGAAATGCCTTTGAGTGACACAAAACATGTACAGTGTATCTGTGTAACAGAATGGCCGGGTCACGTAATCTTTTCACTGTATTTAAAATTTATTTTAAACCTACACTTTAAAAAATCTCCCTCTCATAAAGTCATAAAATAATTTACCTGTGTGAAATACTAAAAATTAAAAGATTAACCTTGATAAGATTTACGACAGAGTAGCGTTTTTGATAAATATTATGCCAAAAAATATAACATATTGCGTTCACCGAAGTGCGCGGTGAAAAAGATCAATAACAAAAGAAAAAAAAGCACCGTAAAAATAATAATAGTAATTATAACAATTACTAGTACTTAGTAATTATAACGAAACTATTTTAAAAAATAGTATTTTACTTCATTGATCATAACATGTAAAAACATGTGGAAATAGGATAAGAATAAAATATGTGTACAAAAGAAGGCAAAGACTGAATAGGCAACTTTCGCTGCTATAACTTTTAAAAACTGGAAATAATATTTTTTTACAGAAAATAAAATAAAAATTTACAATTATTCAAAAACTATAAGAACATGGAAGATTTTTTTTTTCCTGATTTTAGTCTACGAAAAAATGTGGTTTGTCATAATATTTAGGATAACAATTTATTCAACGGTATCGATAAAAAAAAAAAAAAAAAAAAAAAAAAAAAAAAAAAAAAATTGTTTATCTACCATTTTGAATCTTTTTGACACATTTTAGCTCATATACATTATTTTCTTACATTTATATATGTATATGCATTTCTTTATGTACGTTTCGACACATGAATTAGACTTTCAGTTATAAACAATCGTTTGCCGATAACGAAATTTAGCGGGCTTTCCCAAACTGAAATTGGCAAAAGCTCAACATTGGCAACATTAAATAAATAAATAAATAAATAAATAAATAAATAAATAAATAAGGTATTTTACAGTTTTTTAATAGAAAATTTTATCGTTTTAAAGTGTTTGCAATCAAAATTATTTCAGTAATGTGAAATGTGCTTTTCTTCTTCTTTCTTTTAATTATTATTATTTTCTAAAATTTTTGAAAAGATGATGCGATTTCTATATATTGGCAAATAAGGCATCGGTTCTCAGCCGGCATAGTTTGGATATCCTAAATTTAGAAATAATTGCTGTTTTAATAGTAGTTTACTTGAAAAAAAGAAAAAAAATTAAAAACAAAATCTATGATTGCACCATCAAAATGTAAATTTTACTGTAGCAATCATAGACTTTGTCAGCATGCGCGTAGAAAAAATATATCTATATTTTTTTTAAAATATTTCTTCTTGTCATTAAAATCTGTATTTTTTTTTTTTTTTTTTTTAACCATTGAAAAATGGTTGTTGTTTTCGGTGGAGGATTGACAAAATGATGTGGTCACTTTTGAATTTAAATTAAATTCTTTACTTTTAGAAGAATTTTTATTTGAATTTAAGTTAAATTCTTTACTTTTAGAAGAATTTTTATTTGAATAGGAAATTAAAATGTTGAAAATCATTATAATAAAGGAGAAAACTAACAAATTTAAAAATGGGTAGACGGAAATTAACAGATACGGAAAAAGCCGAAGCCAAAGAAATGAACGAGCGTGAATGTCGCATTCAATGACATTAAACACAATACGCGTACTTAAACAATCATAAAGTGATTTTTATTTCGACTTTTTATTAACGTTTTACTAATTTATTTGTTCTTTTGTTATTTAAAATAAAAATTTAGTCAACATGTATAAGTTGCTTATTAGTTTGGCGATTCGTATCATTTGGCGAAATTGGTCGACGGGATAACTAAGTAGTACTGTATTTGGTTTGGCGCAAAAACGTCTTTCAATGCAGAAAACGAGAAAATCAAAAGATTATCGAGCCGCTAAAAACTAATTACGTGTTGAAAGGCGATCACGAAAAAGGAAGCAATTTAATGCCGAACCGATTAATTGTAAAACATCATGTCTCGAGGGCGACCAATCCACTAGCCATGGCGTTTTACAATCGATCGGTTCTAACCAGGAAAATTTGAGTGACAATAGTGATTCTAACAAGCCGGAAAATGTTATAGCTATTACTCTTGCTTTTCCACCACCTAAAAAGTAAACTAAAAAGCAATCGGAATGGAAAAACTGGAAAAAAACTTTTTTGATTCAATGTCTGATGGACCCATTCACAGATGCATGTGCTGCGATCGACTTTGATTTAAAACCTCCATCACCAAAATTCTGCTCTGTAAAATCAAACAGTATATGCCAAAGTCGTACAAGTATAACAGTATATGCCAAAGCTGTATTTTAATAATGATTACTTTCGCATCAACAATGTTACATAGTTTGAAACGTTTCTTTCGTCGCCAACTTTTATGCTTGGCGACAATGGAGTGATGTAACTTAAACGAATCGTACCTTCAAATTGCAGCATGTATAAAGTCATTTATAGCAGTGGCACGGATAATACACAATAAAACAACTGGTATTTAGCTTAAAATGATAGATGAATGTTTCGAGTGAAACATTTTTCAAATGGTTAGTGTAATTTCTTAAATTACAATTTTTTTTTTTTTTTTTTTTTTTTAACTAGCAAACATTTGTTTAAGTAACGTATATAGGAAAATGTAGTATAGATTAAATTTTCTGTCCCTTTCCTTGCAAGTCATATATACATCGGGGGTATCAGAAAGTTTCACTTTATAGGCGAATATTTTTATGTTTTATTCAGACCATTCTTTTTAAAAATACATTTTGTAGTACATTTCTCTTGCAAATTTTCTCAAAGCGTGTGTAAAAGATTCTAGTTTTGAAAAAGCGGCGTATATCAATTTTATACTTGAAATATTTTAACGTTATTAAAATATGTCGCAAACAATTCCACAATTTATTATTGTGTAATGGGTTTCTTTTGAGTGGCCCTGTAAATGAATAATAACTATTATTTTGACTGTATATTTTACAGGATGCGTATTTTAGTGCACTTTGCGAATTCATATAAATTTGAGTAAGTTTGACAGGGTGTAACCCCTTTAAAATTCATTTTAAACAATTTTTCCCATTGTCCATAATGTATCGGGAAACTTTTGACCATCCCTGTAAATAAACTAATCATAGTAGGAACTTCATTTTCAATAGGGTTCGTGCTAGGGTAAACATCAATAACGTATACAAAAAAATCACAGCAAT
Organism: Maratus speculifer; assembly: GCA_964019185.1. Taxonomy (NCBI): domain Eukaryota; kingdom Metazoa; phylum Arthropoda; class Arachnida; order Araneae; family Salticidae; genus Maratus; species Maratus speculifer. The sequence goes on along the minus strand of CAXHSM010001350.1, from coordinate 5,890,651 downwards.
CCGACAATATTTGCGGGAATTAGAGCGCGGACAGAGAAACCGAATGTATAAACACTTTACAACTTTGTTGGAAAGTATTAAAAATAAGTACTTTTTTCCCATTTCATTTTCAATTATTTCGGAAGGGCCTGTAACTCTAATAGCTTCCTTTTACTTTTTGAGGTATAATGTGGTGGCATTATGTAGAAATCTGGAACTAAAGCGAAGGGAGTGGCTAGTTTGTCTATGATGTCATATTATTTTTAGCAATTTTGGGAGGGAAACCTCTTTCAGCTAGCTCTTTGGATATAATGTGGTGTCATTGCGCACTAATATGGAATTAAAGAGACGAGACCGGCTATATTCTCTTGAATGATAGGGGAAAAAAGACATTTATCGCAAACTAAAAGAAAAAAACAAGCACTTTCTCATTTTATTTTTGATCATTTTTATAAGGGGATAGTACCCCATCAGTCCCCTTCAACATTTTAGGGTAAATTATGGTGTTATCGTGTACTAATATGGAACTATAGCGAAAGAGACGGCTAGTCTGTTAAATGATAGGGGGGAAATGCATATTTATTTCAAACATAAAGAAAAAATCAGAACTATTTTTTCGTTTCATTATCAACTATTTCGAGCTGTAATTTCATCAGCCTCTTTCCCATCTTTAAGCATGTATTGAATTCATTGTGTACTTATATGAGGCTAACGAGAATGCCGATTTCGCTATATGACAAGAAAAAAAATACAGATTTATCTAAAAAAGTAAAGAAAAAATGCTTTTTTTTTCATTTAATTTTCAAAAGGAGGGAGGGTTGTTATCACATCAGTCCCCTTTCTCTTCTTTGGTGTAAATGTGGAGTAGGACTAGTTTGGTTTATTTAAAGACGGCTGATTATCAACACGCAGGATATAGGCCCAAAGAGGGGGAGTGCCCCCCGTGGGGGGTTTTCTAAGGAATCTAACCCGTATTTGCACAAGGAAATCCAAGGTTTGATGAAAACCATGGAAAATTCCGAACAATTAGAAGGACGGCCGCGATTGGGTTCGAACACAAGACCTGCCGTCTACTATTTTCGAGAGCAGATTCTCTCAGCTGCTGGTGGGGCCAATATGGACTAATATGGAACTAATGGGAATGTCATCTTTGCTGTATGCTGGAAAAAAAATAAATCCCCCCCACCCCAAAGGAAGAGAAAGAATCAGCATTTTTTTCATATCACTTTGGAAAATTTCGGGGGGGGGCTGTAGCACCAGCAGCTCCCCCTCCCCTTTGGGCACGCCCATGTAAAGCATTATAATATATTAAATATTCACTGTTTTCTTTATTAGACGAACTTTATAAAATTTATGCATTTAATAGATAAAAAGAAATCTGTATGCGTTAATGTAGTTTATATATGCTTTTATGTAAAGTACGATATGGTTTTCTTTATGAAGTTCCAGATACTCAAGTTTAATTTTCCATTGAATGAGTTTCTTTGTTTAATTTAAAATTGTCATAGTATTTAATGAAAATTATGCATTATCTAGATAAAGGTATTTTTTCAACAAATCTGAAATTATGTATTATGATTTATTGGTTTTTTATAACTATTTTTAAATTATACATGCTTAAGTCAATGCAATTTTTGTTGTCATCAGTATTGTGAAGAAAAAAAATATGAAAAATAATATATTTTTGTAAAAAATAAAATTTGTAATGCAAGATGAACTCAAGTTACGCAAATGGGTCAAATTCGATAAAAGCAACCATTACCTTCTAATAAAATGTTTCCATTTCACAGGCTTTTTTTTTCGGGTTGGGAGAGGGAAGGGACCTAACAAAATAAAAATAATAAAGTTTCTAAGGAAATTATTTAAGGAGTTTATTGAAATGCAATTTTTTGAAGCAATGCCTCTAAAATTTACTTGGATTGAACCTTGATAATCCAATTAATATTATTTTTTCAAAAAGGCAAACATTGTCAATTACGATTTATAACATTTTAGGAAATAGTAATGCTTTTTACCTCTAGAATAATAATGTTTATTGCGGATGTTTATGCATAAATATAACATAGTTTTATTAATGCTAGTAACATTAGTTTTTAACTCTAGGATACCACACTATTCGTACATAAAAATAAATTCGAATTTGTATTCCATGCACACAAGATTTTAAATAAACTCTTACTTCTTAAATGACATTATTATTATTATTATTATTATTATTATTATTATTATTATTATTATTATTATTATTTACATGAATTACCTCCGACAGCATATTATATATTAAACAAATTATTAATTAATTTAAAAATTAACAATTCAAAATTTTCAACACCATTAAACATTCATCGCCATAAAAATTATTTGAGATGTCGGGTACTATGCTGATTACGGTTTGACAATTAATAAAGCACCCCACCTTACATAATAATTTCATGATGTTTTATGTAGAATTCAGTGTGGAACTATTTGTTATTTGCATACTAGCATTCGTAAAATTTAATGGATTACATTGTGTTTATAAATGTGCGTATTGCATTATGCTTTGTGCAGTGGCGCAGCCAGAATTTGGTTCTACGGAAGGGGGGGGGGGTGAATTTCTGATAAAGGTGTTTACCGGCTATTTGAATCGCTGGTTAATAGAATCAGTACTAATTTAGAATATTTGCTGCATAATACGTAAACTCAAAGAGCATCTGTGTGGCAGAAAATCATCATTCCTTTAGCATAATACGTCTCAGAAAAGAGATTTAGTTCAAATAACCAATTTTTACTTAACTAATCTATGTAATATGCACCTTCACAATTTTAAGTAGAATTTCTGCCATTCAATTGAATGATTTTATTAAATGAAATCTGATTCAATAAAGCGACGGATTCAAAAGTACACTAAAAAGTTTAAATATTAAGTTTGGTTTTGATTCATATAAGCGGTAATTATAGCAATCTCTCTTAACTCTGGGAGGGGTTTTAACCAAAGATCTTTGTGAAATAAGCAAAGTCTATATCATTATTTTATCCATTGCGTAATTTCGGGCACTTTATTAGATTTACGGAAACAACTCCTCATTTTTTTTTTTCTTTTTACAAAATATATTATGATTTTCCTTTTTTTTTTACTTCAGGGTAATTTGAATGTGGTATAACAACGTTTTCATTACAACTATATTCTAAATTAGAATCACGGAAAAAAGCGTACCCGGAAAAAAGCGCAACCGTAAAAAAGCGCATCTTCACTAGAAAAGATATTTAAATATGTACTTTTCTGACACATTTCAGAAGTAATGCAAATATATGTGAAATAAAAATTTCTTTGACACCCTTAAGAATAAGAGGGGGAGGGGGGAGATTCAGTAGTTACCAACTCAGTGAAACGCAAACATAAATAATTCTCGGTGTTTGCTAATTAGTTTTATAATTTTACCAAGTTATCACAATTAGAAAATGCAATAGAGTTTTTATTTGTAAAAAGCTTAATAATATTTATAATTACATTGGTAACTTTTGTTAAACCTATGAGAAATAGAAAGTGCATTATAGTTTTTTTTTTATTAAAGTTTAGCTTGTAAATTTGCCAACTGTAACAGCAAGTGCAAAATTTGGAGGGGGGAGAGGCTCCCCCCCCCCTTTAGCAAGGCCCCTGAATATAAATAGTTATAAATAGTTTAAAAAACATGTTTTGAAAGAATTTCTTGATTAAACAGAAATACTTTTTCAATTTGTTTACGCTTGTTTTACATACTTTTTAGGATAAATTTATAAATTAAGGTCATATATTCTTGAAACGCAATATTACCAAAAAAAAAAAAGATATTTTTTCTTATATACATTGTAAGGAGGTCCCTTCGAAATTCTTTGTGTCTTGTTTTACAAACCTGTCCCAACTTTATCCTCAGAAATGATGAACAATGATTACAATGGTCCGGTCTGTCAGTACAACACCGGCACTTCCGTTAAAATACTCCCAATAACGAGGGGAGAAAGCGTGTTGATGATTATTCCGTGTCCTTGACAATTCTAAGCTAAGCTGCTAGTGCTAACCAAGTCACCAGTTTAAGGAAATATGTTAGAATCTGAATAAAATGTAGTTCAATGATTATGGGACAAAATAAACCATTTACTTATTTAGAAATATTTTATTCGAGTTTTTCCTCAACCAAGTGCTTAGTTTTTCCCTAATAACTTATTAAAGTAAATTTGTAAAAATAATTAATAATAATAATAATAATAATAATAATTGAATTTATATCAATAACAAAAATAATATATATCAATAATTAATAAATACATATATTTATAATAAAAACTCAATATTTAATATTGCTCTTTCAAGCATCTATAATTTTACTTTTCTTTAAAAGTTATTAAATATTTTGTAAAGTATGAACCGAAAATAAATAAATAAATTTAATTAATTTCAATGCAAACTGATTTTTAAAAAATGCACCGTCTTTTAAAATTAAAGTTATTATATGTGTTTGATTTTCTTCATTTAAAAAGCCTTCTATTTTAGTATACATTTTATAGTCTTATAAACATTAAATTTGATAACAATTTAAAAAGAATCTTCTTTTAAAAATTATTGAGCTCGCATTCATTGAAAAATTTCAATTTCTTTAGTGTCTTTTAAATGAAATCCGATGTACAGTATGACCTCAAAAATCCACATTCGAAATTCAAGCATTTCCAAAAATTTGGCAAAGATTCATTTATTTCCTCCGTTCTTTTACACTTACAGGATTTAAAAAAAAAATCTTTACGAATTAAAAATTTCAAGTTCGCAAGTGTTGTAATAGACAGAAAAGCCGATAATATTAGTTTCAGATCAGAAGAACCGGCAGAAAATAGTGAAAAGAGGAAAGTTGCCACTTAATAAACGCATAAATTTAACTGGGAAATTAATATTTGCTTCGGAAACACTACATTAATTTTTAGCTGAGGTCCCTCTCTACATTGCTCCTTTTTTACTTTTCCGTATTCGGTTGCTGTTATTTTTTATAAAGCTATTTACGCTTTCAAAACCGGTTCCGAAAATGAAAGTGCCTCTCTAAAAAATATCTGTAATCGAAATTGAAAAAATAAAAAAAGGAGCGATGTAGAAATGGATCTCAGTTATCCAATGCAAAATAATAATAATAAATAATAATCAAATACAAGTGTCAAAATACAAGCGAGATATTAGAAAATAATATCCCCATAGGATTAGCATTAGCTATCACACTTTTAGAAACAGGAGCCTTAAATAGGAACATGGTGAATGCTGAAATTTGCAACTATCTAATTTTAAAATGAATAAATAAAAATAACTTCCTTTTTAAAAGATTTTTTTTCTTTTTTTGAAAATTTACTGGTTAATAAAAACTACAGAACGAATAAGTATTATATAAACTAATATATATAAACTAATCCTAAACAATGGAAATAATGTTTCTATTTTCTCAAGATATTATTTCAAAACATATCTTTTAACTATTTATACCATTTATTATTATTTCATTTTATTATCGTATGCTTCATTAAATGGTGTCGGGTGCATTGCTGTTAAAGTTTAACTGAGTAATTAAACCAAAATATTCTATAAAGTGTTAGAAAAATGCATGAATTGCCTTAAAAATTTTCTTATTTATAACCTCAATACTGGACTAGAATATTGAAACTGCAAACAAAGATCATGTGGTACCACTTCAAATTCTGGAATCTCATCTATTAGTTTTAACGGACAAATCCAGTACTTAGCAATAACTTGTTACATTTGTTAAATTGAATATTTACGCACGAATAATTGGTATATATATTGAAAGTCCATTATAATACTATAGAATATGACTACAAAAATGCAAGTGCGGTTGTTGAAATTTTTTTCAAACCAGCACCCTTTCTCTCTCTCTCTCTCTCTCTCTCTCTCTCTTTTTTTTTTTTTTTTTTTCAGAAATTATAATGGGAATTTTTAATATACAATTCAATTAAAAATTTTATATTTGTATCGATGTTCAAATTTTATTTTTCCTAAAACTAGAAAATACGAAATAAAAATACGAATCTAGGAAAAAAAGTGACCGGGAAAAAAGTTATCGGAAAAAAAGTGACCTGAACTACAAAAGCGGAAAAAAGTGACACGGAAAAAAGTGACATGGAAAAAAGTGACAAGGAAAAAAAGTGACACTGAAAAAAAGTGACAAGGGTTGATTTTGGGGAATTATTATTGATTTTGGGGATTCATTGGTTAAGTATGAAAGGGGGATCGGGGGAGGGGCTCATAATTTAGGTAAATGGGTTTTTCATGCTGAATTAACTGTTTTGGTTCAATTTTTGGATATACGTCCATACTGAAAAGACGCTTGCCTGATTAGTTTTGGGAAGGGACGATTACCCCCCCCCCCATCCATCCTCAATTAGATGAATGGGTTTTTATGCAGAATTATCAAACGTGCGTCAAATTTGAATATACAGGGTCTGACTAAGGCAGGGGCATGCGGGGCAATAGCCCCGGGCCCCCCGGTTTGAAGGGGGCCCCCCAAGGAGAGAAAAGTTTCTTGTTAAAAGAGGGCCAAATGATATAAAATAGCAAAATATTACCAAAATTCTTTTTTTTCAATTTTAAGGGGTATTCTTTTCTCCTACTCCCTTTGCTTCCGTGCCCCACGTTTCCTTAAAGTAATAGTTACATCATAAAAAAATTAATAGTTAAAATTATTTATCTTCTGTTATTATGTATAAAGGTGTGAAATATAAATACTGAAATCAGTACTTGGTACGGAATTTATGCATACATACAATAGATTTGAATTTTAATTTTAATTTTAGTCACTTGAGTATAATTCACAAACATTTTTAAGATAGAAGGGGGCCACTCTAATAATGTTTGCCCCAGGGCCCCCCACTGTCTAAGTCGGGCCCTGTGAATATAGATTCTTTTCGATAAGGCTTATATATAGTATATATATATATAGTATATAATGCATGAAGAGATTTAGGAATTTTAATGGTTATATATAGAGGGAGAACGGGGGATAACCTTTCTTAAATTAAATTAATAACTTTTTACGCATAATTATCCGATTTGCTTAGAATTTTGGACATAGGTTCATTATGATAAGACGTATCTCTGATTAGTTATGGGGTTCTTCTGCTTATTATAAAGGGGGGGCGAGCAATTATCTCCCCCTTAAACTAGATAAATAGGTTTTTATGCAGAATTATCCCATGTATTTCAAATTTTAAATGTAGATTCTTACTGATAAGGTGGATCCCTGAATAGGTTTAAGGATTTGATATCTAAGTATTGAAGGGGAATAGAATATAACCTACCTTAAATTAAATTACTTTTTACGCAGAATTATAGGATTTGCTACAAATTTTTGATTATAGATTCATTATGATAAGGCGTATCCCTGATTACATATGGGGTTATTTTTCTAATTAAAAATTAAGGCGGGTGATTATCCCCCCCCCCTTAAATTATATAAATTGTTTTTTATGTTCACTTATCCGATATATTTCAAATTTTGGATATATGTTTTTTCTCATAAAGTGAATCCCAGAATAATTTTAAGGGTTTAATGGATAAGTATACAGTGGGGGAACGGAGGATAACCCCCCTTAAATTAATAAATGGCTTTTTACGCAGAATTATCTTATTTGATTCAAATTTTGAATGTGTGTTCATTATGATAAGGCGAACTTCTGATTAATTGTGGGTTATCCCCCATTCATCCCTCTATACTTAGCCATTAAACCCTTAAAACTATTCAGGGATTCACTTTATCAGGTAAAACCTATATCCAAAATTTGAAATACGTTGGATAATTGTGAAAAAAAAAACTTATTTAAAGAGTGGGGGATTAATCGCCCGCTTCCCCTATTTAATTAGCAAAAGAAACCCATAATTAATCAGAGATACGCCTTCTTATAATGAATATTCATCGAAAATTTGAAGCAAATCGGATGATTCTGCGCAAAAAGCCATTTATTTAATTTAAGGTTGTATTTCGATTCAAACTGCTTATTTTCCGATTTATTTTTGACTTCATTTTTACTCTCATATGCATCAAACTGGCAAATTGTCTTATTTAGAAAGTACACAAGGTGCCGTAATTGTCAATTCTTTGATAAATGCAGAAAATATTGCAAAAAAAGCAATCAAAAACGGCATTTTGAACAGATTTTCCCCTGGCGGGAGATCTGTGAACGAAAAAAAGGGTCATACTGAGAAGATAATTGTTTATAAATCAAATTCTAATAAATTGAGCTTAAAAATACAGCACACGGCACCTTGTACATCTCTTCAAAAATATCCTCAGCAAATTTCATGTTTCTACTTTTAAAAATGTGTCTGAAATTGTATCGGAAAATTTCGAGCTGTTGAAGGTGGAAAAGCGTTTTTTCGAATACACCCTTAAGGGGGTTTATTCCCCGTTCTCCCTCTATACACAGCCATTAAACCCTTAAAACTATTCAGGAATTTACTTTATGAGAAAGATCCTACATCCAAAATAATGAAATAAATCGGATAAGTGTGTATAATTTTTTTTAATCTAATTTAAGGCCGGGGGTAGTAATCACCCGCCCCCCTTTTTAATTAGCAAAAGAACCCCATAACTAATCAGAAATACGTCTTATCATAACTAACCCATGTCCAAAATTCGAAGCAAATCGGATAATTCTGCATAAAAAGCCATTTATTTAATTTAAGAGGGGTTTCCTCCATCTTCCCTTTATACTTAGCCATTAAAGCCTTAAAACTATTTCGGAATTCACCTTATCAAAAAGAATCTATGTTTAAAAATTGAAATGCATCAGATGATTCTGCATAAAAATCTATTTATCTAGTTTGAGGGAGAGGTAATTGCTCGTCCCCCTTTATAATTAGCAAAAGAACCCCATAACTAATCAGAGATAGGTGTTATCATAATGAACTCATGTCCAAAATTCGAAGCAAATCGGATAATTATCCGTAAAAAGCCATTAATTTAATTTAAGAAAGGTTATCCCCCGTTCCCCTTCTATACTTAACCATTAAACTCCAAAAACTCTTCAGGCATTTTATACTATATATAAGCCTTATCGAAGAGAACCTATATGCAAATTTGGCACAAGTTGGATAATTCTGCATAAAAAACCCATTCATCTCATTGAGGACGGATGGAGGGGGGGGGGTAATCGTCCCTTCCCAAAACTAATCAGGCAAGCGTCTTTTTAGTATGAACGTATATCCAAAAATTGAACCAAAACAGTTAATTCAGCATGAAAAACCCATTTACCTAAATTATGAGCCCCCCCCCCCCTCGATCCTCCTTTCATACATAAACAATGAATCCCCAAAAATCAATAATAAATCCCCAAAACCAATCCTTGTCACTTTTTTTCCTTGTCATTTTTTTTCCGTGTCACTTTTTTTCCGTGTCACTTTTTTTCCGCTTTTGTAGTTTAGGTCACTTTTTTTCCGATAACTTTTTTTCCGGTCACTTTTTTTCCGTTTACCTAAAAATACATCAGAAATGCATTTCAATTTTCTTGAAAAAATGTCTATCTTGTATTGATTTTTTCATTTCATATTTTTCCATTTATAATGATAATTTCATTCTTAAATCAAAATTTTTTGCTATACGGATGAATTAAAAAAAAAATACATATGCGTTTTCAGTGAAAATACTTCTTTTATATATTGGTTAGTTTGATACAAATTTTACTGCAGGTAAATTCCTAATTTTATTCCAAATGATACTTTACAATATGTACAATATGTATGGAAATAGCATTTAAAAATAATCTTCTGTAGAACATCTATTTAAGGGGGAAAAAATCCCCTTTTGAGATCACCAATTTCAGTTACATGTAAAATGGGATTTCATACAAATATGTATTTTTAATATTCATTGTATGCATGAGAAAAGAAACGAAAATTCATGTATTACACATAGTTTATGATAAATACTTAAAATTATTAATATTGTAAACTGAGTTAACACTTAAAGTTAATAATTAATAAACCATTTCTTATTTCATAAAATACCATAATATATTTTCCTTTCAATAATTAATAATAAATAATAATACATAATAATCTATCAATAAAATCAAAAATATATTTTTCCTATTTTAATGACTTTTTACTTTTTAGTAATTCTTATTTGTATTTCGACTTTTACAGGTTTCCAAATTTATTAAAGTTCTTCAATAATAAATGTTCATGTATTAATTACAGAAAAATAATTTCTTTAAAAAAATATTTCTTTTTATTTACTTAAAATACTTAAATACTCTAATATAAATTTGCATTCTAAAATGCTCTATACATTAATGCTAGATCAACTTTTATAACTTAATAAAACTACTTAAATTTAATATATTATTACTTGTATAAGTATATTTCTGTGTGTGTATTAAAGTTATATTATTATGTTATGTTATTACAAATATTCAATATGTTTTACTACATTATAGATCAAAGTCGAGCAATTATGGCGATAGACAATTTAAACATCCCCTTTGATCTGTTATATAATTTTAATAAAGTTAATAATCTCTATTTAAAAACTACTGAAGTGAACAATTACCTATATTGAAAGTACAGTGCTGGAAAGAAGTTTAGAACCACCAACAAAAATTGTAAAGGTCATACTTTAATGAAAAAATGAAAAATTACTTTAATATTATTAAAAAATTATAGACATTATTTATTTTAAGTTTTGCTTATAAAACTATTATGAGCGTTATTTGTTTGTTTGTTGTTGTTTTTTAAAGAGGGAAGTACGTTGTATTTTCCCCATTTATGTGTATTGTATTTACCGTTGTAAAGAAAAAAAAAATTTAGTTGTTGACTTGACAAACGAAACCTATTTTCTAAGCATTTTTTTGGTCAGTCGCCTGTTCAGTATCTCTGCAATGGGCATGGTTAACTCCCCAGCCAACTGTCCCTCTCCGGCTCTAAGAATTTCCCCGAAACACAACAAAAGAACCTGATTGCACCATCTCACCGCAAAATACGCGGATAAAAGCCTTTGTATGTTTGTCTTCCGATAAGATAGTGAACTTTTTTCATTTTTCTTGAGGTTGTTCTCTGTTCTCAATTGCTTTGCTCAACAAGCGCAAAACGTTTTGTCACATTTACTAATTCATTTTTTAACACAACTATACAAAATTGGAAAGCTAGACTAGAGATGTAAATTTTCCGGAAAAATATAAGTGGCGGAAAAAAAAACTGTTTTTTTACCGGGTTTTTGCGGAAAAAAACGGAAAAGTTGGAAAAATTTATTTTTTATGACTGTTTCTCCCAAATAAATTATATTTTCCTAGAGAATATTAAATAATAAACATTTTTTCCCATTTATTTGTATTAAATGAAAATTATTTTCACTTTATATTACAAAATAAAAAGAAAGTAGCAAAGCCTGCTTTTAAAAATTTAATGTTTTTTTTCCCACAGCCACAGCCTAAGAATTTTTATTAAACGCTATTGTTTGTTATATCACATCTCTGTTGAAATGATTTTTCAGTTACGTGTTTAGCTACCAATTGGCCTAATGTAAAAACCTGAGCCAATATGTCTGCAGTTTGGAAGAAATAAATTAAGCATTCCATTTACATAAGTATAGTTTTTAAGTAAATGATACTAGTTTAAAGAAATTGTTGCAGTTTTGTCATTATTATCAATATCAGTATTCAAAAGTTCCATTGTTTGTTTAAAAAATGTCTATTTTTACATTGTTACATTTTTTTCTTACTATTATAATTTTATTTCCTTTAAAAAATAAAATATGTTTAATTTTGGTATAGCTTTCCAATCTCAACTCAAAGTTTTGATTTAGTTTTATAATCTAAATTCAAACAAAACTAAGTTTTAGTTTGGCTTACTCAGGTCTGCAACTAAAAAATAGCATAGGATTTATTGACTGTTATATTTTTACTCACTAAAACCAGAAAAATATATTTTTTAAAGTTTAATTAAACGTATTTTTTTTTTAAATCCTGAAATCTGGTATTCTATTCTTGAGTAAAAAACCATATTCAATAATGTTTCCATATGGTAATTTCATATTTCTAAGAATGGAACTCAAAAGTTATAACAGAACACTACAAATAGAAAATGCTCACAAAAGCAGTTACATACAGAGATAAACTTCTACTGTGGTTTAGAAAACTACAAAAATTCAAAGTTTAATCAAGAGGGAAAGTATATTTTGGAACATAGTTACTTGCAATAAAATATGTTTTTTTTTTTTTTTTTTTTTTTTCTTCGCATTTGTATTTTTCTAATGCAAACTGCCCATGTTTTTTGCAACATTACTGTACATTATGGAGGTAAAATGGAGGTCAATTTTAGATTCAATACCTTGAAAAAACATTCAATTAATCAGCTATAATGAAATCTTGAAAAATGCAGCATAGTTGGGCCACCTATAGGGCAATTTACACCCAAAAACTGAACGACATTAATATACATCAGGAACTGACAGAAGTTGTAGTTTGATAAAAAATCATCCTTTACTCCTTGAGATAGAGCTATTGCGATAATCATGAATAATGCAGCATAGCAGCGTCGTCTGTTGAGCGATTTACACTAAAAAGTAATGAGCACAAAATTATATCAAAGATTAACTTACTCTGAAGTTTTATACATTAATTCTTGAGATAGAACCATTGTGGAAATTATAAATAATGCAGCATAGCAGCGCCATCGGTTGGGCGATATACACTAATAACTAAACATCTCGAGTTTATATCAAGGTGTAACTCAATCTAAAGTTTTGTGAAATTATGTGCATCAGTTCTTGAGATCGAGTACCCATAAAATTTTTGTCACATACAGACTCGCAGAGTTACAGATATTTTCCAAAAACCATCAAATTGTGTTCAGGAACTTCTAAAACGTTTAAATACACCAAAAACTGCAAGTCAAATTTTTCACGAATTCAATACTTACTTCTTGAAAAGATAGAAAAAAGTAATAATTGCATGCTTCAAATTTTATGTTAAATTTTTAATTTTACCATTTCCATTAATCAGCATATTATTGAAATAATTTTGCGCATGAATTAATTTATAAAAAGAGAAGTTGCATTTAAATATATATCTAGATTTTTTTCATGTAATCCTGTTTTTGTGAAATTGTGAACTTCTTGTACAAAATATATTCAGAATTTGTGAATAAGAAATTATTATTATATTTAGGTTCCTATTTAGACATTTTTAATTAGGTTATTTATGCATATATACAACTTGATAAGATTCAGCTGCTATGTGGCATGATTTTTTTTTTTTTTTCAATCAGTGCATTTGCGAAAGATTCAATTTGTAGATTAAACTTTTTTCTGAAATGTCTATTTTCAAGAAAAATTTTGCGAAGGGTCTTGTATTTCAAACAAGAAAAAAATGTGAAGGATCTTTTCAAGTCTTCTCAAACAGATTTCTGCTCAGAGATCAGATTACCCACATTGAAGTTTTCATGTGGGACACTCAAAATAAAAATAAATAAAATAAAAAGTATGGGAATGTAGCTATTACAAAATTTTCACTATATTATTTCATAAATGAAATTTAAATTTTTCCAGTTCGGAAAAATTGAAAAATAAGCTTTCGGAAAAAAAAAGAAAAAAAAACCGTTTTTTTCCCAATTTTTCCGGTTTTTTTCCGAGCATTCCCATCTCTAAGCTAGACTATGGAAGCAATTTCGAATCGCACTTTGTTTTCCACTTTATGATAATTAAATTACCAATCGAGTTATAAGCGATTTCGATTACGTCGGGAAATGCCCTTTAAAACGATAATTTTGACAGCTTGTCCTGATACATCTATTGCATTTGAAAAAAAAAAAAAAAAAAAAAAAACAATTATGAGTGCGATTAGGTAGTTTCTGAACAACAACACCTACTAATTTCATGTATTTCCGATCAAAAATAAATTAAAGCATGCGTCACAAATTTGCCCTTTTTGATGATAGAACACCCTTAAGGGTGTTTACCCTTAAGGGTTTAATTTATTTTTAATTGGAAATGCATGAAACTAGCAGGTGTTGTTATTCAGAAACTGTCTAATTGCACTCAATTTTCAGTTTTTTAAAAAACATAATCAGGTCGTTCGCGAAAACTTTTTATTGGTGGGGGAGATAACCTAAAATTGCCAAGTCAAAATTCAGTATTTGCCAACTGAATGAAAAGCAAACATAAATAGTTCTCGACGTTTGCCAACTAGTTTTATAATTTTACCAAGTTATCACAATTAAAAAAGTAATATAGTTTTTTTTTTTTTTTTTTTTTTTTTTTTTTTGTAAAAAGCTTAATAATATTTCTAATTATATTGGTAACTTTCGTCAAATCTATCAGAAATAGAAAGAGTATTATAGTTTTTTATTAAAGATTTGAACTAATCTGCCAGTTCAGTTTGTAAATTTGCCAATTGTAACAGTATGTGCAAACGTTTAGGGGGGAGGCTCCCCCTTGCCCCCCCCCTTGCGAGGCCCCAGAACACAATAGATCTTTCATAACAAGCTATAAAGTTGACGTTTTTGAGCACATTTTCCGACGATAGCAGAAAAACCGGTCGAAAAACAGGATAAAAACGGGTGATCACGCGATCGAAATAGCTTAGAACTGGATAGGTAATTTAAGTATCATGAAATGAAAAAATAAGTTCGATTCGAAATCGCTTCCATAGTCAGGCATTCAAATTATATATTTTTCTGTTAAAACATGAATTTGTAAATGTGTCAAAACGTTTTGCGCTTGTTGAACGGAGCAATTGAGAACACCCTTAAGGGTGTATTCCAATCCAAACTGCTTATTTTCTGATTTATTTTTAAATTCATTTCTGCTTTCAAACATATCAAGCTGCTAATTTTTTTTATTTAGAAACTACACAGTGTGTCGTGCTTATCGATTTTTTTTATAAATGCAAAAATTTTTGCTAAATAAAGATGTCAAAGTGGGCGTTTTGAACCGAATTTTCCGAAGCGAGGGATCTAAAAAAAAAAAAAAAAAAAAAAAAGGTCATAATCAGAAAATAATTGTTTTTAAATAAAATTCTAATTAATTGAGCGGAAAAATGAAATCACACAACATCTTATACACTCTCAGCAAGTTTCATGTTTTTACTTTTAAAAATGAGTCTGAAAATGTATCAGAAAATTTCAAGCTGGTGAGAGTAGAAAAATGTTTTTGAGAGCGGGGCATATGTCCCGTAATATATAGATTTTTTCAGTAGAAAATGTTTCATATAACATTTTTTAAAGAAACAAAAGATAATACCTATGAAAATGATTAAGAAAATTACCACACTTTAAAAATATTTACCTTCGACTAATCGTCCAATCTATATTTAAACTAGATCGAGCAGAGTATATTGTGTGTTAATAAAAATAGAAAAAAATGAAAAACAAAAAAAAAAAAATTCATAGATTGATTACATAAATTTTTTTTTATTTTTTTGCGCTTTGAAGATATCATAGGTTTTCAAGCAGAACGGAAAATTACATCACATTTTTTAGAGTTGGACGATGTAATCGATATCAAATGCATATCGTGATAACGTTATTAAAAAACGTTACTTAACGATATAACGCGGTATATCGTTGTATTGCGATTATCGCAATATCTCGGTATATCATTATATCACTATGTTTGTGTAATGGTAAATTGCTATATAACTCAGGTCTAAATTTAGAATGTATAGTATTTATAGCGAAATACAGAGACTCACAAAAGTATTTAAATATAAGGACCACATGGAAAACTGCATTTCTGAGTCGCTGGAAAGTGTTTCATAATCTATGCTTCACGGCATGATTTATCTTACTTGTTTAAGTATGTCTAAAACTGTTTTAAAAAAATGCTAAGTAAGATGCTGCAATTGTGCGATTCAGCAGTAACTGAGTTAAATGGAGAACAGTGGAAGTTAAATCAGTAGGTAATTTACGGCATAACTGAATTTTAAAGGGAAAAATTTAATATAATCTTCAGGATTTTCGAATTTATAATTTCTGTATCATATTAAATTACACAGTTTACACATCTGAAAAAAGGAACTGTTTTAAGTGCTGGAAAGATGCCTCTTAAAATGAAAATAAATAAAATAAATAAAAAAATAATAAAATCATACTCACATCTTTATTATGATTTGTTTGCACAAAGGTTTTACTGTTATATATATATAGAGAGAGGGTAAGTTAATTCATAGGTATACGCACAGTCCTCATTTCAATTATTTGCATATACAGTCTACATTTTGTATGCGTAGACTGTAAAAAAAAAATGCCTGCCAGTGATACCCCCTAAAAAAATACACAGTTAAAAAAACTGTAAATTTATGTGCAGGACCGGCAGTAGAATGTCCAGCCATACCCATAATTTTACGAGCGTCGTAAGAAAAAGGTGTGATCCCTTTAAATAAACGTCTTTGTCTCTTAGATTCTTAAAAATGATGGACAGTCCACATACTTTTACTGTCCATTTTTACCTGTTATAGACCATAAAAAATGATCGACTGGACGCATATTTTTGCATGGTATCGCTGGAATATCTGCTGCCGGTCTCAGTCCCTCCCCCCCCGCCTTTTTTTTACAGTGTACATTCATGCACCATCATTTTGCATGGTCCATAATAGCTAAGTGGTGGGCTAGAACAGTAAAAGTATGTTCTTCATTTTCTAAGATCTAAGAGACAAAGCCGTCTATTTAATATATCAGACCGTTTTTTACGTTGCACGTGAAATTACAGGATATGGCTGAAATCCCTGCTGCCGATCTAGGCCACTTACAGTTTTCTTTTAACAGTACATACATGGACCTCGTTTTCACTGTGAGTAGTATGCAAAGTCTACGATTTGTTTGTGTACACGCATGGTCCTCGTTTCCACTGTATGCATGCAGAGTCCACAGTTTGTATGTGTATACGCATGGTCCTCGTTTCCACTGTGTGCATACAAAGTCCACGGTTTGAATGTGTATACGCATGGTCCTCGTTTCCACCGTGTGTATACAAAGTCCACGGTTTGAATGTGTATACGCATGGTCCTCATTTCCACTGTGTGTATACAGAGTCCCCGGTTTGAATATGTATACGCATGGTCCTCGTTTTCACTATGTGTATACAGAGTCCGCAGTTTGAATGTGTGTACGCATGGTACTCGTTTTCACTGTGTGTATACAGAGTCCACGGTTTGAATATGTATACGCATGGTCCTCGTTTCCACTGTGTGTATACAGAGTCCCCGGTTTGAATGTGTATAAGCATGGTCCTCGTTTCCACTGTGTAATTATTGAGTCCACGATTTGTATGTGTATACGCATGGTCATCATTTTCCCTGTGTGTATACAGAGTCTTTAAATATTGTATGTAATATACAATTTGTTCGAACATAAACAAAAAAATTGAGCTATCCTTTTCAAAACAGGATATTTATTATCCTAAAGAGCAACCTAGAAATTTTTGTAACGAAATTTTCAGGATATTTTTTAACAATTTTGCAAATTTAAAGTAAGAATATTTTAAAAACTTAAATTTTGTTTTTAACTAGATATTGTAAGTGGTAGTACTAAAACATTGTCAATTAAAATTTAGATAAAACACTAAGTAACTTTTTAAATATTACTGACTCATAAGTTCACTCTCAGGACCCGAGTAAACAAATCATTTTTATCCTTCCATGGAAGGAAAAGATACAAGCAGGATACCATATTTAGGGAAAAAAGACATAAATGTATGAATTAAAGGGGAGAGGGATATAAGTATTAAAAGTTATAAAACAAAAGGAAATAAGGAAAAGGGCATTGGTGGGGGGGGGGGGAGAGAAAAGTAGTTATAAGTATTCGCCTATTTGCTGCAATTCTGTATTAACTCTTAGATATGGGATTTTGCTAATTCAGGACTCTTAAGTTTTCGATTAAAGGTTAATAGAAATAAAACAGGTTGCATTAAAATCTGAATTCTACTTTATATGCAATAAAGTTAGAACTACTTAAGAAATGATTGCAGTTGTTGATATTTAAATAAAATTTTTTTTTTAAACATGGAATCATCTTAATCAAAACTTAATAAACTCATCAATTTAGTAGAAAATATACTAAAACACAAATTAATAGAAATACCAAAATAAAAGATACACTTAGTGCGATTATACCACTCTACCGAGGACGTCTATCGAACATGTAATTAAAACGTGAAACCGAGGACTTACGTTTTTGCACCGATACACACTTTAAAGAAGTTTACACAGTTTTTACATACACAACATGCAGCAAATACGGACAACTGAGGACCTTTATAAATTTTCAAAAAAACAATGTTTAGAATAATATTTGGCATGAAATATTACATATTTCATAAAAATTCCAACCGAGGACGTCCTCGGTTGGCGGTGTGTCCTCTGTTGGAAGGTGTGTAAACATGCGAATGTCCCCGCTTTCCCTCATAGACCCACACACACACACACACACACACACACACACACACATATATATATATATATATATATATATATATATATATATATATATATATATATATATATATATATATACTATAGACTCCTTCAAATTTTCACAGTTTGGGACAAGAGGTTGAGCAGATTTCTGGTTATTGCTTCTAATTATTTTAAACAGTAATTTGAATGTAATTAAAAATGCAAACGAAACAATAATGAATGATTATAATATAATAAATATTAAACTAAGTAATTAACTAAAAAAATAAAAATTTAGATAATTTTTAAACGGTTAAAATATTAAAAGCAAAGGTCAAGTTAATAATCAATAATGTATGATTAAATGTTCATTAAAAAGATAAATGGTATTTCTCTTAAATTATTCAATGAAGAAAAGATATATTATAATAACGATATAATAGATATAATATAGATAATCATAAAGATATAGTATTACTAATTCACAAAAAAATCCTAAAAAAGAAAGTTTTATTTTAAGTTTAGTCAAACTTAATAACCAAAAAAAACTTGATTAATACATAAATATATTTGGTCAGAAATTTGTGATTATGAATGATATCAGCAGTATCTTGAGTTTTTCAGAAAAAAAAAATTGTTCTTCCTTCATGAAAAAATTTGAATTCAGTTATATTAACAAAAATTAAAATGTATATAGAATTGATATAAAACTAAAATAGTCTAATTTTGTTCCTATATCTAAACAGAAAATTTCATTGCTTACATCCGTAAATTATATGTGGATATCAGAGAGTTGTGGATTTCAGGATTGCTGATTTAAGGGAGTCTACTATACATAAACAGGTCAACATTTAGACGGAGAAAATGGTTTTGTGTCCTGGGGGTCATGATCGGGGGAAATATATCAAAATTTTTCCGAAGTGTTTTCCATCGGACGGCTGCAATGGATAGGTTTTCATTATTTGTAATGAAAGCTACCCAAAATGTTAAAAATCCTCCCAATTAAATTCATTTATGAATGAAATTAAATTTTAAAAAACACGTTATTCAATTTAGTGTAACCACAATAATACCTTAGCACTGATGACATGTAATTACTTACCTTTTATTAATAAAAGAAAATTGTGCTACATCTTTACATTCAAAATAAAACATGTGCATGGAATTGAATGACATTACTGAAGATTTAATAACATTAAATTTAACAGAAATTGAAAAAGTAATTGATAAAACAAATCAAAACAAAGGTTTTTTTTTAAATTTAAATACAGTAGACTCCCTTAAATCTACATAGCTAGTCTCCCAGGGGTTGTGCATATTTTAGAATTTTGTGGATTTCTGGTTAGTGCTTTGTTTACAATTTTTAAACAGTCATTTGAATGTAACTAACAGTGCCATCTGAACTAAAGTGAATGCTTATAATATAATAAAATATTACAATAAGTTATAAACAAAACTAATCAAAATTTAGATAACTTTTTAAATAATGAAAATATAAAAGCAAAGTTCAAATTAATAACCAATAATGTATGATTAAATATTCATTATAGATGAAAAATACATTTCATCTTTATAATAAGAAGAAATGTATTTTTCATAATTTATACAATGAAACTTGCTGCATAAAGGTACGTTACTAATTCGTGTCAAAATCATAAATTAAGAAAATTATTTTTCATGTCTAGCCATACTTAACAACCAAAAAAACTTAATGAATACATAAATATGTTTGGTAAGAAGATTGTTATTACCGAAGATATCAGCAATATTTTGAATTTTTTTCACAAATGAATTTAATCTTTCTTCATGACAAAAACATGAATTCAGTAATATTAACAAAATTACAAATTAAAATATATACGGAATTGATATAAAACTGAAAAAGTCAAATTTTGTCCTATATCTGAATTGAGATTTCCATTGTTTACATCCCTAAATTATGTGCGGATTTTAGAGAGTTGAAGATTTAAGGGAGTCTATTGTATATACATTTTCTAATTATTTCCATATCTTCTAGTAATACTCATGATTTCATACCTATCCAAATATTGGTGAAAGAAATTTTAAAAAAAAGGAATTATTACATTAATTTATAATAAACCTAAAGAATTAACTATAATAAAAAAAATCCATGTTACTTTCATTAATGTAAGTCTTAAAAGAATTAAACATCTCGCTAAAGTAGCCAAAATACTTTTTCAAAGGCTTCAACTATTTGATTTATTAAAAAATTAAACTTTATTAGCATAAAAAATTTAGAAACATACAATCAAAACTAATATTTATGACGAAGTTATTAATTGAGTATTGCATGCCTTATATTATGAAATGAAAAACAAGCAAAATGTTTTCTTACCTTGACATAATCATATAAATTTTTCCCCATGAAATCTAAATCTAACATCCTTTTTATCATCTCAAAATATACATATGCTATTCTCATAACCATATTTACCATGGAAAAACTATTTTAGTGTGCGATTGATTATTAATACATTTTCAAATTTGAAGTTGCATTTGTCAGCTAAAACTTGGAATGCTAATATTCAAACTATTTATTGACTTGCACCTGTAATCTCAGAAAGTAAAAAAAGTTTCAGACTTTCTTGTCTTACAGACACATTTATGATGGTAATACAGTAGACTGCCTCAAATCCGCAAACCAGAAATCCGCAACTCTCTAAAATCCGCACATATTTTACGGATGTAAACAATGAAACTTTCAGTTCGGATATTGGGACAAAATTTGATTTTTTTAGTTTTGTATCATTTCCATATATTTTTTAATTTGTAATTTTCTTAATAATACTCTGTGCCTTGATGTTTTTTTCATGAGTTCATTTCTTGATTATTAACTTGACCTTTTCTATTAGTACTTTAATCATTTTAAAAACTGTCTAAATTTTTATTATTTTAGTTTATTACTTATTTTAATATTTTATTATATTGTAAGCATTTATTATAGTTTTGATTGCACTATTAGTTGCACTCAACTTACTGTTTAAAAAATGTAAACAAAGCAACGACCAGAAATCAGCAAAATTCTAAAATCCGCACAACCTCTGGTCCCAAGCTGTGCGGATTTGAGGGAGTCTACTGTATTCAGTTTTATAAAACAAAACAATCGTTTTCATTTAATATGACATATTTTTTACTCATTGAAACATTTTATGCCTTGTGCCTCAAACTCAGTATTAGCAAAGTGAAAACGTACTGAATAGTAACATCTTCATCAAGGAAAGTGCCTATTTTTTAAAGTATGATGGCGTTTTCTGTTCACAATATTTTAAAAAGTTAATGAGAAAATGACATTATAAAAGATTTATCTAATACGTAAAATCTATTACTCCTCTGAAACAATGGAATTAATCCGATTGATACCATTTTGAAGAAATTTCATAAAAAAATTTTGTATGATTTTTGTTAGTGACACGGGGATATCTTTTCATCTGGACATTTTATATTTAGAGATCTAACATGAAATGACGCTTTTCTTTTAGTCAACAAGCATTAACTTAAGATTTGTGAATTCAATTACACAAATATTTTGTGGAAAAAAAATGTTTTATAAATTTCTCATTTTTAGATAGATGATACTAAATCTGATACTTTTTTTTAAATTCATGAAGTGTATTAAGAAGTTTGTTTCTGTTTTCAATTAGTTGATTTTCAATGTTGCTTTAATTGAAAAAATAAGTACTTTAAAATGTTGTTTGATTAAAATGTTTCATAATGAATGCAATATGTTTAAGTTTCTAATTTACATTATTTTTGAAATATTTATTATCAGCAGTAAGTTCATTATTTTGGAAATATTGCAAAGTATATTGAAAATATCATGATATCTAATAACTTTGGTAAGGAACACACTTTTGGAGGAAATAAACAATATGGATCAGCTATTGATGAATAATTGAGAAATTAATTTCTGGTAGATATATGATATTTTCATACATGAGACAAACACAATGACAGACTGAGTCTAGCTATTTTCCTTTTTTGATTTTAATTATTTAACTTGTTTACAGTTAGAAAACAAATATCTTTTACATTTATTTCCCTAAAGAAAAAAGGTCTTTCAAAAATCTAGAATTTCCTAAGCTCACAAATATTGGAGATTCCATCGCCATTAATCACCCCCTTCCCACCTCCCTGGTGAATGACTCAGGTGGTGATTTTTCTTCCTTCTGATGATTTCTATCACCATTCCTTATTTTGTTGATTTAATTTTAGAATACTCGGTACAGCATAATTAAAAACATAAAAATTACACATAACACACATCAAAATATTGCAATTATTTTTAATATTGAAGGTCAGACAATATCCTTTAGCTTTGCAGCAAATAAAATAAAAGTATATAAATTTTAGGTAATACTTGGTTATTCCATCGACCAAGAAACTATCAACAAATTATTAGATTAAGTGCTAATAATGGATGATCGTGAATGTCACATTCAATGACATTAAGTATGATAAAGGTGTTTATATGTCATTAAGGTATTTTTATTTCAACTTTTTATTTGCATTTTTATTGATATTCTACTAATTATTTGTTTTTTCATTATTTAAAATAAAACTTACGTCAACATGTATAATTTGGCTATTAGTTTGACAATTTGTATAATTTGGCAAAATTGGTCGACAGGATAACCAAGCAGTACCAAATTTTGTATTTATTACAAATTCCTGTTACTTAAAGAAAAAAAATGTGTGCATAAATCACATATAAAGCACAAACTATTACAATTATTTTTATAATCAGAAAAATTTAGTTAGAGTTAAATATATTAATAAATCAAGATTTTATTCTTAGTATTATTTTAACATATTTAATCTTGTATTTTTCAAGATCAATACATAATAGAAAACTGTCAATTACATATAAAAAGGCACAAAAATTTTAAAATACATAACATACGGTAAAATATATACTTAATCAAATTTTACTTATAATTATGATATGTTAATAATTGTCTATTGACAATTTGTAGAGATAGATTTAGAAAGAAAATAAAAGTGATATTTTTTCATTAAATAGGCCTTCACTTTTTTTTATAGCTATTCGTTACACTTCAAAATTTGAGCTTAATAAATTGAGATTTAATGACAAATGATACAAACAGTTATGAAAACAAACAGTGGCATATTCATGTGAAGGCAGATGGGGCTGCAGCCCCCTCCAAAATTTGCGGAAAACAAAATTTAACTATGGAAATTAATCAAAATGAAATGAGATTTAATAAAGATAAAATTTAAAAGTCATCCAAGAAATATTCCATTTCAGGCAGGTTTCATTTAAAAAGGTCTATTTAAGAGAGAACAAAAAATAACCATTTCAGACAAGTTTCAGGTTATACACAGGTTCTATTTGCACACCACAAAAATTACATTAATTAAGAATAAAACCTGCTAAAAAAGATATCTTTTGTAGTCCCATGCAATTCAATTTTAGTGGGTTCGATTTTCGATTGTATAAAATATGTGTTACTTGCTATGATAAAAACCACTATAAAATGGAAAAGTTAATTTTTTTTGTTGCAATTCCCTGTCAGAAACTTTCACTTCATATCAGCCCCCTCTGAAATGATAAGTTTAGATACGCCACTGAAAACAAACCTAATGAAGGCTTATGAGTGTTTATATATATCTATATATTTACATAATTATAATTATATATATGTGTATACATTATGGTTGATTTTTTATATTCAATTTTTTTATGTTTGTATAAAAAAAATAATAAAATGGCCTTTACAATTATTAAATTATATAACTGTTGAAAAAAAAGTTTGTGTTAATGAATCAGTGAATAGGCAGCCAGAAAATATGCTTCCAAACTTATAGTTTTTATAGTGTATGTTAGTTACTTATAGTGTATTTTACTCTCAGAAGAAAAAAAAAGTAAATAAAAGTACCTGTTTTAAGTATTAAGTAAATTTTAATTTTAAAACACCTTTAAATCCTAAAATAATAAAGTATTCGGTTAGCAAAATATTCATTTAATATTGTGCGGAATATTTAAAATGGCTATATATAATAGCAAAAATGAAAGTTACATAAAATTTTGTGTCATCATACGATCAAATTACAAGTTCTAGAATTTTCAGTAGAAGAATAACCAAAGATTCAGATCTTACCATTAATTTATTTTAATAAAGAAGGTGGATCATTAAAGTGATTTTTTTTAAATAAATTATCCACTGCTACAATCTGACTTTCGCCATTTTGTCCATTTTAGTACAGACGCCAACATAAAGAATGAATCATCTATGAACAATTCATTCATTAATAATGATTCACTAAAAAAATCACTTAATACAACAAATAACTCACAAATAAGTCTTCCGTTTAAAAATTGGATAAATTAGATTTTTGAATTTCTTAAAAATTTTGCTTAGATTCCTTGCTAAATCTTCAATAATGGCTGTCTAGTAATCATTATTACAGCCAGGGATTAAAAAAAAAAGTTTTAGCCATAATTCCATTGCAGATTTGCGACAATTTGATAAAAAAAAAAAAAAATCAATGACGAAGGAAGAATTTATTCATGAATAATGAATCAATCAATAAACAAACTGAATGAGAAAAATTTTAATTAATAAAACAAAGCATTTATTTATTGAAAAAAAGAACAGAAAGCATTAGTAAAAATTTATGAATCTAGCACTTAAATATGCCCTCGGGTATAAAATTTACACAATTTAATTTTGAATAACTAAGGAAATTTTAAAATAGATTCTGTAGTAAAACTTTTCTCTGTTAATGGTTGTCTGATAACCAATATTAAACAAGGGATTAAACAAAGGGAGGGGGGTACGAGTATTATTGTTATTGCATCAGTTTAATTATCGCAGTAATTCAATGAATGATTTCTTTTAAATGAATCGTAATGTATAAATTCACGATTCATTCTTGCATTGGCGTCTTGTGTCTGTAATATCAGGTAATTTTTGAAAAATGGATTTATTTATATCTTCTTCTTTATTGAAATAAGTTAATTCTATGATAGTTTTTTTTTCTTTTTTTGTTAATCTTCATCTTAAATTCTGCAACTTGCAGTTTGATAATATGACTGCTTGAAATTTCATGTCTCCCAACTTTTATTCTGACCATAGTCATTGAAAGCATGATTAAAATGTTTTTATTTACACAAGATACTTTTATTTTTTTATTTGTAATTAGTTAGGCGAATAATATTCATGTTTAAATTTCGAAACAGTAAACTCGTTTGAATATTTATTTACAGTTAAATTTAAAACATTGTGTTGTTCATAGACTGAATTTGGTTGTATTCTGTTCTATTGAAAGTAAATATTTTTAAGTAATTTATCGCTTAGTTAAATTTTTTGATATAATCCTGGAAGTCATATTTAGGCACTCGCTGCTTTTTCTAATAAAATGTTTCTTGCACAATTATAATAAAGAAAAGATGATGTTATTACATTAGACTCCCTCAAATCTGCACAGTTTGGGACTAGAAATTGTGCGGATTTTAGAATTTTGTGGATTTTTAATCATTGCTTTTGTTTATATTAAAAAAAAAATATTTTGAATGTAATTAATAATGAAATCAAAAGTATAATGAATGCTTACTATATACTAAAATATTAAAATAAATAATAACCTAAAATAATAAAAATTGAGATAATTTTTTAATTAATCAAGTACTAAAAGCAAAGGTCAAGTTAATAATCTATAATGTACAATTAAATATTCTTTTTAAAGATGAAATGCGTTTTTCCTAAATTATTCAATGAAACTTGCCTCATAAAGGTACATTACAAAATCACATTAGGATCATAAAATAATGAAGCTGTATTTCAGGTTTAGCCAGACTTGATAATCAAAAAAGCTTAATTAATACATAAATATGTTTGGTAAAAAGAAGGTGATTACAGAGTGATGAATGATATCAGGAATATCTTGATTTTTTCAGAAATAAATTCATTCTTTCTTCATGAAAAAATATTAATTCAATAACCTCAACAAAAATTACAAATTAAAAAATGTATAGAATTGATATAAAACTAAAAAAGAGTAAATGTTCCACCTACATCTGACCTGAATATTTCATTGTTTACAGCCGTAAATTATGTGCAGATTTTCAGAAGTCTACTGTATAATTGTTTCATTGTAATTATTGTTGTCTTAGAAAAAAATGCCTTCACATTTAAATATTAAACGTGCTTGTAAGAATATAAAGTAGCTTTTTTCATACTAATGCACTCGGCACTTTTATAAAAGTAATGGACATACTCCACATTAAAAGTAACAGTGTTTCTTTTCTTGTACCGAAGAGAAAACGATCTGGTAAGGTCTAAATTCTGGCTATCCTGTTTTTCTTAAAGCCTGTTTCTTATCTGAAATCTCTATTTCTTTGTGGGTACTAATATGATATTACTTCTGTCTGCAATTAAAAGTATGCACGGGTTGATGCAGTTTTATTTGCCTGTTTTTTTTTCTTTTCAATAATAAAAATTTGGGATTAAAATCATTTCAAACTTTACTTTTTATTAATCTGTTCAATTTTTCTTTTGGTAACTTTAACCTCTTCAGACCTGACGTACATAAATAAGTACCTCCATTCTTTTCCTCATAAAAACTAAACTGTTCGATTTTTTTGCATTTTTACTTTATTTCTATAGAGCTGAATGTTTTTTGCTTTAAAACAAATGCAATAAATCTCAGCAGTGATGAATATTACCTCATAAAATAAATGTTATTTTCATCCAAGTTTTAAAAATACCTTCAACACATTGTGGCCAAGAAAGTAAGAAATATTCATGATAATTTAACTTAAATGCTCTACAATAAAAAATTTAGAGGATTTGCTGATCATTTACTTGTTTAAAGACCTTAATTTTGTTAATGTGTAAATTTATATTACTGATAGTTAAACTGATGTTTTAAGGGGATTAATATTCTTATATCCATATTTGTAAACCTAAATTACCAGTCCCGTAAAGTACTGATTTCATATAAATGATTCTTTCTGTCATCTATGTTGTCATTTCGATTTTGCAAAAGCAATAAATATATATTTGTAGAGTTATTTTATGCTCAGGTCTGAAGAGGTTAACAGTGCTTTTTTACATTAGTCTGGATAGTTCCCAAATTTGACGAATGTCCTTTGTGTATTTGAAGAGTTTATTTACAACATAGAATTCTGTAGTGATGCATTTTTATAGAATGCAATTTTTTGAAGTGCCTGTAAAATTGATCTTTGGTATGGAATTTATACCTTTACTTCTGCATTAACCTTCTCAAATGATAAAAATATTAATAATTTTATAACTGTTTATATTTTTGAAATTTTTTATAGCTTTCTTAAAGACCGTATACCAAGGCACATATGAAAAGTTTGTCATAAAAATTGGAGTCCATCAAAACATAGTTCTCTGTGTTCTGCATATTTCACAGAGGATAGGGGTGATTTGACGTTTGTGTCATGTATCCTGCCAAGAGATAAAACTTTACCTACTCTACTCAGGTATAACTTAGGTGAGACAATGAATCCATTTTTATTATTTAAAATGTTTCTAGTTCTCTTACACAAGATGGTAGCTAACTTCTCTCGTATAAGAGCAGAGTTGTGCTTTGTTGAAAATTTTTCAAATCATCTTGACTCTCTACTTGTATTGTTGAAAATTCATCGACAAGAATATATAGGTCAATAGAGAGAATAGGTCATGTTTATTTTTAAGAAGTCAACAACGTTAGGAATAAAATACAGTAGAACTTTTATTTAACAAAGTCTCATCATTACACCTAAATATCTCATTATAAAGAAAATTCCTTAAAAATATCTACTTAAATTCATAATATTTAAATAATAATATACACATAAAAGGAAAATACATTAATAAATCGTATTTGAATTCCGGCAGTTTTTTCAATGCACTGTACCGTAAAATCCTGTTAATCCGCACTTCCCGATCAAACGCCCCCTCCCCACTTTATAAAAAATTTTTACTTTTGAAAAAATCCCGAGAAAGCACTCTCCTTCCCAAAAAAATCACTGAAAAAACGGGATGAATCATGAATCTTTGATAAATGTGCGTTTTTTTAGATTTTTTAAATTGATTTCATGCTTTTTTTGGCTTTTTTTTTTACAAATTTCTCCTTTTTTTGACAGAATTTATGTTTTTTTTAAAGTGCAAATTTTTCAAGCATTGCTTCAAGTATCTAAATTAATGATTCATTGAAAGATTCATTCATTTCATCATGATTCATCTCTGCAAATTTTGTAAAACGATCGTGGAAAAATACCGTGTAAGCGCCCCCCTCTAATTATTTTACGATTTTTCGTCACGTTTGGATGAGCGGATTAACGGTATTTTATGGTAGTCGTAATGAGAAAAATAATTGGAATGATGTCTAGTTAAACATTTAATAAAGAATAGTAAAGGAAAACTGAAGCATAGAGTAACTTTCTCTTTCAATACTGCAGATCCTTTACTTTATGAAGAGAGTAATATTACTTTATGCAGGTTTTTCACAAAAATAAATTACTCTGTTCTTTAAAATTTACATGTATCCAAACAATTCCTTTGCAACTGGAATCCCCTTGCTGTATGGAAGGCTATCCTTCCCTCTTTCTATAACTTTTGATTGTTCCTGTGAGAGATTGGCAATAACAAGTGTTTATCTTAGTGTGGAAAATATTCTTCTGAGTAGTCCCCAAGAAGTATGGAAATGATTAAATGAATCAATGAATGACTAATCTCATTTTCATACAATCTGCAGAAATAAATTCATATATGAATTCATATACATTCATAAATTTGTAATAAAATATATCTTATTTTTAGTCATCAGAAAACAACAATAAACTCAGAAATTTGCATATCTGCCAAAAAAAATCAAATAAGTAATCTTCCAAATCCCGTTTCTGTCCTAAGTAAAAGACAAAATTGCCTTACCCAATACAGATTTTTACTAATTACAAAGGTATTAGTTAAAACTAAATATTCAAATGTGAACCAAACATATGGTATATTTTTATTCAAAGCGTGGATAAAGATACATATGTTTCACTTTTGTAAATTTCAATAAAAAAAAAAAAACATCAATTATAAATACTGAATTAATGTCAGAAAAACTTTCTTTAATCACCAAAAAAAAAAAAAGGCCAAATTCATTTTGAAAAAAAAAATTGCTGATATCAGTGGTAATCACAAGCTTTATACCAAATAAGTTTGTGTATTAACCAAAATTTTTTGGTTGTAAATCTGGCTAAGGCTGAAATAAAACTTCCTCATTTTATGATTTTGATGCAAATTAAAAATGTATATTTCTAAAGCAAATTTCACATGAAAAAGAAATCTTATCTTTATAATAAATATTTTATCAAACATTATTGATTATTAACTTAACCTTTGCTTTTAATATTTTAATCATGTTAAAAATTATCTAAAGTTTTATTATTTTAGTTTATTACAGTATAGAACCATTTATCCGGAATGGCTGGGGCCAGATGTATTCTGGATAACTGGTTTTTTTGGTTAACTGGTTGGACATTAAAGCAGCATCCATCTGATAAATTTTATGGAATATATGGTTGTGGTATTACAAATTAATTATTAGAATACTTGAACTAAGAATCAAATGAAGTAAGATCAAAATGTGAGTATGAAAGAAGGTTATTTATGGGAATTCCTGGGAACAAAAATTCATCTGTTTTCTCTGCATAAAAATGAAAACATCAATAATACAACCAAATATGCTTCTATTTCAAATACTAGATGCTGTTATCAAACTATACAATTGCTTCAAGCAATATATATGTATTTTTTTCTACATAGATTCTAACATCAGTCTCTTAGAAATATCATTCCGGATAACTGGTTTCTGGATAAATGGTTCCATACTGTTTTTATTTTAATGTTTTATTGCATTGAAAGCCTTTATAATAGTTTCATTTTCATTCCTAGTTACATTTAGTTACTGTTTAAATAAGGTAAACAAAGCAATGATCAGAAATCTGCAAAACCTCTGGTCCCAAGCTGTGCGGATTTGAGGTATATATTTTACATAATATATACTTCATGTATAATATTTTAATTAATTACGGAACAATAGAAAAAAAATTGTTTAATAAAATATTATCTGAATATGTGAAAAATAAATTTTTCATCAGCAGAATGCATGAAATAATTGAAATTTGATGATTTAGTAGTTTAAGTAACATCTTTATTCTAAAAACTTTTGTAATCCCTATTTTCTGTTAAATTCATCGATGAGAATACCACATATACATGAATGTAATTCAGGAGAAAAAAAAATATATTCACTGCATTTCCTCTATTTTAAAATTGTAAAAATTTTCTGAATTACCTATATAATTAACATACATATATTCTTTTATTATTATAAAGTTGCATAGTTTATTAACTTTTACTGAATTTTAGCTTAGACAAAATTGGCTTAATCAAAAATAAAATTTATGTTAACAGTTTCTTTGTTCAATTTGCATTTATTTTAGATACAATGATTAAATATTATAGATGGTATTTAATTAGCAGATATTTAGAAAAAGTTTCATGCCTTAAAATCTGGTCTTTCCTTGAATCTAGTTATTTGTTTTAGTTTTCAAAACCTGTGCTTTTACATTATGCAAGTTACAATTTATTTTTTTATTATTTTTTTTAATTTTAGTGTGCGAGCTTAGGCTTATTAATAATGACTGTGTTGCTACAAAAAAAAAAAAAAAATCTTGAAACTTAGTAGCTCAAACCTAGCTTATTTATATTTAACTTGCTTTTTGTAATAAAAATATGTAAAATCAGAGGATCTGGGTTACCCATCATTGAAATAACTTGTTTTAGTGATTATGCATGAAAAAAAAATAGATAGAAAATCTGTAAAACTTTGGAAAAGTATCAAAAACTGCAAAATTTTAGTAGAAATTTGCAAATTTAGAAATTTTTTTGAATATTTTTCTTTTTCAGATTTTGGGTTCCTTTTGGATTTTTGAATTCTGGATAATAAGTCACGTACTGTATTATTTACGGAGTTACGTTTCTTCTTAAGAAACCTGTTTCTTCCAGGAGAGTGAAATAAACTGGAAAAAAAACGGAAGAAACTGGAAAAACTTAAAGAAATGGAAGAAACCAAAACAAATGCTTAAAGTTAAAATATATTAACTATGTAAAAGAGTTAAAGTATAATTACATGAAATCTAAATCGGAAAATTTAATTATTAAAAATATTATTTTTGCAAACATAAGTTATTTTTTTTAATAACGAGCTTCAGATTCAGCTGACATTTTTAGGTGATGGATTTTTATTACTCTAGAGGCAAAAAGATTTATTATTTTTTATTTATTTATTTATATATTAGTATTATTATTATGCCATTTTTGTAAAAAGAGAAAAATATATCAACAAATTGTTTATTATTCATATAAAAATATATTTTCATACAAAGATGCATTATTTTAAATTATGCAATATAGAAAATTAATAAATTTGTAATCATTGATACTAACATCTAGCATGAACATCTCAATGATGATTTTAAAAGATTAGTATTCTAAAAGTATCTATGGGTATGTCGACATGCTTTTAAACTATCCTGAAATGTAAAACTTGAAAAAAAAATCTTCATTTTTTGCATTCATCTAATTTAAGTTGAGAAACGAATTGCAGCATCCCACTTCCAAAAAACTTTTTTGCTATGCTATGTTGCAGTGAACTAAGAAAAATGAGGATTTTAATGATTGTTTTTTTAATACTGGGGATCGACCAGAGTGGGTTTTTAAGGCCAAAACCAAATTTCGATGACCTTAATACTTTAAACCGAAAATGAAAACAGCCAAAAAAAATTTTTAATGATTAAATGGTATGTTTTACAGTAATTAATACATAATTAAATATAAATAATTGTAAATTAATTATATATATAGTATTTATTAACTATGCACATTCGTTATTTATTCAAAAAACTTTATTTTTACGAGCAATAAAACCTAATTCATTAATTATGCAGAAAGATTTTCTAATTACATAAATTTCATTTAATTAAAAAAAATATTTCAGTTTTAGGTATACACACCTTGGTTTTTCCTCTATAATGATTTTTGTAAATGATCTTTTGTTATTTTAGAATTTTTTCAAAGAATATTTGAAACACTAATGCTATTTAAACTAAAATTTTTTTTAAGATAATTGATAATTATAAACAAAGAAGTTCATCGCAATACAGTCATTTGAGCTGATACAGTTAAAATGAGTGACTAATGTTGCAAATTTCCGAACGAAGAAAGATTTTTGGAATACTGAGAGTTTCGGTCCCGCCAAATTTTCAGAGACGTTTTTGACAAAATTTGGTTTTTGTGCCAAAAATGAAACTGTATTTTTAATTGATCTTTATTTAATACAGTAATCATTTTAAACTACTTACATTAATAAAATTGATGTAAATTAAAAATTTTTATTTAAATAAATTTCA
Source organism: Maratus speculifer (assembly GCA_964019185.1). Classification (NCBI taxonomy): domain Eukaryota; kingdom Metazoa; phylum Arthropoda; class Arachnida; order Araneae; family Salticidae; genus Maratus; species Maratus speculifer. The sequence goes on along the minus strand of CAXHSM010001350.1, from coordinate 5,857,827 downwards.
TTCTACTATTAGTAAAGAATCCCTACTATTTACTACTAGTTACATAAATTTATATAATTAAAACATATGTTGGTTAAAATTGAAATGGATAACATTTAACTAATTTTGTGTATTTGGATAAAATTTCTTTTAATTTTGCCAGTGGTTGAAGATCTTTAGACAGGCAATGTGTGATCTTAGCTAAACTGATGTAATTATTAATTTAGCATATACACTTACATTTATTTTGATCCAATGGAATTAATTTATACTATAAGATTAATGGAAGAAGAAATATATTATATTTTACAAAATTTAAAGTATATGGTAAATGCTTTCGAAGAAACCTATTTCTTCCAGCCGGATTTTTCCATGGTTTTTTCCACTGTGTAAGAAATTTGCCAGCCCTGATTATTTATTTCACCAATTTGTTTTATTTGTAATCTCATATGTAAAAATTATGTTGAAAAAATGTATAAAAATTTATTCATTAATACTTTAGCATTTACATCTCTCATAAATTTCATAATTTTTTGAGTTATAAAAGATATAATACAATATTTAAGTAATATCCACATTTGGTTTATACGATTTGCTTTAAAATTCAATCTAAATTTCTTGGTTTTGTTCAATATATTAGAGTCTAAGGCATGCGGGTTGTAAGTGAAGATGTTTGATGGGGCTTTTGGCATCGATAGCGCTTAACACAAGAGAATCAGACTGTTTGGGATGTAGGTAGGGGTCACAGACAAATATTCATTCTTGCTGCAATTAAATATTTATTAAATTTTATGGTTGAATATTTATTAAACTATCACACCCACCATATTCCACAGACTTGTTAGTACCAAACTATTTCCTTTTCCTTATGTTAGATAAAGTGGCTACGGTTTTTCATTTACAGATATTATTCACATTCAAAACAATGTTCCATGTGAATTGAAAGCTGAATCATAAGAGAAACTTTTGGTGATTTGTAGAAATATTGTAAGATGTTCATAGTATATGGCAGGGATTATAGGATTTTAAATGTTTTTATCTGAGACCTACCCAATGTAAGTATTGCTTTATTATTAACCCTACTTATAGATAAATTTCAACCATTTGAGCACCTGGTCCTCAAGTTTTATCCAGCAAATCATAATTGAAAATTTATAGCCCGTAATTTGAGCCATTCAATCACAATCGACCAAATTTGGAAGGCAAACAAAAAATACATCTTGTTACTAAGGTGGTTGGCAAGTGTGATATCAACTCAAACTGGTTTATTATAGTTGCATCAGGAAAAATTGACTTTACTAGGACAACTATTTCCCTTTCTTTGGTCATTCCTCGGCTCTTATCTGAGGATAGTAACTATGGTAGCAGTCGTGACCCTCTGACCACACTTCTTTTTTCCGCACTGTTTGTGAGATACAGTTGATAGAATACTGCAGTAACACATACTCTTGCATGGGTAAACTTGTTTTACAGGATTGCCTTGGAAAAAACGGTACGAGGGACTGGCATCCTCTAGTACCACGACAACGAAGGGAAAAGTGGGCATTTGTTTTTTAAAAAGGCCGATTTTTCGTACCGTAACAAAACCACATCTTGTAGTTAGACGAACGGATGTAAAATAAATATAACAGGATGGCAAATTTGTTAAAACTAGATTGTTTCATTTTAATATCAGAAAGACACCAAGAATATTTTTAACAAAGCTATAATTTTTTCTTATTTCTTTGTAATATGTAAGTTTTAGTACATAATTTAAAATTAATTATATTCTTGTTTGTTATGTACTTTTGTATTTCTATTTTTAAAAAGTCAGATGTCCCCAAATTTTGAAAAATAAACAGACTATATTTTTTTCTTTGAAAATGGTCCACACAATTTAATTATCTCTTCAATTTTTACTGACTCAGAAAAAAAATAACAGATATAATCATGGTAATAATCTTTGTGGAATTGTTTAATTAAATAATACATTGTTTTGTCTGAAAAGTTTCAAAAATAAAATCATTTTTACATGATATCTAAGTATTTCTCCGTATATTATATTTATTTTTTCAAAATTATGAATGAATCTTGGGGACAATTTTACTCTTGACAAAATATCGTTATCAGAAAAGTTTTAGCTTTAACATATAAATGTAAGGGAATTTTGATATGAAGTATTTGTGTCCACCTTGTATATATTCATAATTTTTGGTAACTGTAAGCAAATACCTTTTAATTTGCTAACACTTTTGTTGCAAGATTCGTCTGTCTAAAAAAGGGTGACTTTAATAGGACAAAATCAAATAATCTGTGGCAGATGTGCGAGAATGTTGAAATTTGAATGAAATTCTTTTATAGTTTGAAAAATGTACATTCAACATTAAGTGAGGCTGCAAAAAATGCTATCAAATAATTAAACTGCTATAAATATAAATTCAATGGAACGTAAATTATATTAAATGTGAAAGAGCCTCCCTTGTCATCCCTAAAGGTCTTATAATGGTTTATTGCAGAAGAGGGGCGTAAAAAATTCTCAATTTGTCCATCCATAGTGGTGGCAACTACAGTCAAAGTTCCATAATCCGCACATTTTTTGGCCCCAGTTTGTGCGGATTATGGAATATTGTGAATTATAGAGTACTATGGATTATGCATAATTTATTATTCTTAGATGGAATTTTAATTCTATAATCAGTATAATATAAAAATAAAAATAAAAAGTCTAATAATTAATTTTATATGCTATCTCAAAAAATGTCTTTTTAAAACTATTTTATTATAAAAATTGATTGCATTTAAATAAAAATAATCACATATATAATCCATAATACAGTTTGTTTTTTACTGTTAATATAAAAAAAGAGTTATATTTAAAAAAGTAGATGTTTTATTATGATTCTTTCAACTATTTTATTATTTGTTTTAAAAAATTATTTTTGGATCACAAATTTATACATTTTCTTAACTGTTTATTTCATTGTTTACATTTGTAAGGCGACGTGAATTATAGAAATTTGCGGATTATGGGTGCCTTGACTCTATACTGTATAATTTCAATTTTTGAAATTTTTTTCAAATATATAAAAATATACTTGTCGGATTCTTCTGGAACTTCGGGATTATGAAGATTATGTTTGACCTCATATATTTATCAATATCTATTTGATAAGCAGGGCAATTAGGGGGCCGACAAACAATCAAAGAATAATAGAAATATTTGGGATCACCCTGTACATGAAAATGCACGAAACGATTTATCGCTGCAGAATACAAATATGTGGATACTGTACAACATGTACACTGATTTTCGTAAGACTAGCATGTATATTCATGGAAAAAGGGCGATTTTTTTGAAAAATTAAAAAAAAAATCTGGTATATTTTTTCTTATATCATGCAGGGTTTTTGATAAAGTTTAACGCGAATTTCAGAAAAATTGGTAAAATGTAGTAAAAAAAAATACAGCGCAGTTTGATTATAGATATATTAAATATTTTATGAAATACGAGTAGCTGTATAAAATAACTTTTATCTGCGCATGCGCGAAAGATAAATACGGTTTTTTGCATAATTTAATAGTCAATTCTATGGAGTAATTCATAAAAAAATCCCATCAAATATCGTGAAAATTCGAAAAGAAATCATTATTACAGTAAGATGTTTTTACTTTGTTCTCTAAAATCGGCTGAATAATAAAGGATTCTCCACAAATTGACATTTTTAATTTACTGACTTTTAGGGGAAAAATTGTATTTAATGAATACAATATTTAATAAAATATTTCTGCTAATAAGTATCTTGACATCGGTGATAGAAAAGAAAAAGAGCTTTGATTCACATTCAGGACCAAAACTAAGAGAGTGTGGAAGAAGGGCATGTGCCCTGGGCGCCAGCCGAAAGGGTGTCAAATGTAGATTTTATTTGCCGATTTTTTTTATGTCTATGTTTAGCAGTCTATGCCCTGAATGCGAATAAAAGCTCTTTTTCTTTTCTATCACCGGTGTCAAGATACTTATTAGTAGAAATATTGTATTAGATATTGTATTCATTAAATACTAATTTTTTTCTAAAATTCAGTTAATAAAAAATGTCAATTTGTGGAAAATCTCTTATTATTCAACCGATTTTAGAGAGCAAAGTAAAAGCAACTTACTGTAATAATGATATATTTTTGAATTTTCACGATATTTGATTGGATTTTTTTTTATGAGTTACTCCATAGAATTGACTATTAAATTATGTTGAAAAATCGTTTTTATCTTTCGCGCATGCGCAGATAAAAATTATTTTATACAACTACTCATATTTCATGAAATATTTAATATAGCTGTATTCCAATTGCGCTATATTTTTTCTACTACATTTTGCCAATTTTTCTGAAATTTGCGTTAAATTTTTCGGAAACCCTACATGATATAAGAAAAAATATACCAGATTTTTTTTTTAATTTTTCAAAAAAATCGCCCTTATTCAATGAATATACATGCTATTCTTACGAAAATCAGTGCACATGTTGTACAGTATCCACTTATTTGTATTCTGCTGCGATAAATCGTTTCGTGAATTTTCATGTACAGGGTTATCCCAAATATTTCTATTATTCTTCGATTTTCTGTCGGCCCCCTAATTGCCCTCCTTATCAAATAGATGTTGATAAATATGAGGTTAAACAGAATCTTTACAGTCCTGAAATTCCAGAAGAATCCGACAAGTATATTTTTAAATATTTGAAAAAATGTCAAAAATTGAAAGTGTCCAAATACTTATTGGTACATAGTGTACGAAATAGTGTAAAATCTTAAGTTTTGCAGTAATTGGGAGTCTAATACAATTTTTAATATCATGTTAAACATTTTATTTGAATTGAGTTTTCTACATGTAGTAGAATTTATCATAAATTTATTTTCTCTTAAATTGCTTTTATTAAATAATAAAAAGTCTTTCATTAACTTAATTCTAGGTAATACAGATGCATAAAGCCATAAATGTAGATATACGCCACATCATTCAAAACACTCTCTAAAGTGTGAAACATGCAGCAAAACATTTCTTTGCAAAAGTTTTCTGGGAAAGCAGTTTCTGACTCGCAGCATAGAAAGTCGTTTATTTGTGACATATGTGGAAAAGCATTTTCTCAAAAGTTTCATTTAAATGCCCATCTTCGATGTCATACTGTGGAGAAACCTTTTGTATGTAAAATATGCAACAAGAAATTCCCTCGAAAGGGTAGTTTAAGCACACATCTGTTAATTCACACGGGTGAAAAAACATTTGTGTGTGAGGTATGGAGCAAGAAATATTCTCGAAAATGTGATTTAAACAGACATCTATTGTCTCATACTGGAGAAAAGCCTTTTGTGTGTGAGGTATGCAATAAGACATTTTCTGACAATAGAACTTTAAGGAAACATCTGTTAATTCATACTGGTGAGAAACCTTTCGTGTGCGAGATATGCAACAAAGGATTTTCTCAAATGAGTAGTTTAAGCACACATCTGTTGTTTCATACTGGTGAGAAATCTTATGTGTGTAAGATATGCAACAAGAAATTCGTTCGTAAGGGTGATTTAAGCAGGCACCTATTAATTCATTCTGGCGAGAAACCTTTTGATTTTGAGGTATGCAACAAGAAATTTTCTCGAAAATATGAATTTAACAAGCATCTATTATTTCATACTGGGGAGAAGCTTTTTGAGTGTGAGATATGCAAGAAAGGATTTTCTCAAAGGAGTAGGTTAAGCACACATGTGTTGATTCATACTGGTTAGAAATCATGTTTGTGAGATATGGAACAGAAAATTTTCTAAATATATTAATTTAAGAACACATCACATGATTCATACTGCTAAGAAATAATTTCTGTGAGAGATTTGAAATACGACATTTTTCTGTTAAGAACACTTATAGTTCATTTATTTGATTCATAGTAATGAGAAACAATTTGATAAAGACACTTGCAATAGTAAATTCTCCCGAAGATAAATTAAGCAAGTATCTTCAGTCACCTCTTACTTATGCGCCTCTCATTTATATGTGTCTATCAGCTATATGCGAATTTCACCAGGTCCCGCCACAAGGAATAGGAAAATAATGCTCTAGATCTCTCACTTATAGGTGCAAGTTCTATTGTTCTCTCCAGTTATACGTGAAAATAAAACGCAATTCACAAATTGCGAATTATGTGCGAAAACTTTTTTAATCTATAAAGAATTTTCTACAAGTGTCAAGGTCAAAATACCATTTCACAAAGTTCCTAAAAGGGTGGAGAGGTTGACTTTTCAGCCTCTGTCCTCAATTTTAATTGTTTCTTTTATTTCTTTGTCTTTCATTTTTATCAAGCTACCTGCGCATTTCTTTTTGTCTTTGCTTTTACGGTGATATGTAGGTTTTATTTTTTCCCTGCCATAAAAATGAGTAAAAGAAAGTTAACAGTTTGTTCATGGAGGTTATAGGAGCAGTAGCAAATGATCCTAAACTGTAAAATAAAACTTGAAAATTTGATTTGCTAGAACCAACGCTCAGGGGGATTATAGAGAAGAAGGACTCGATCAAAAGAATTAGCAATTAATATCGTACACAAGCGAAGAAATCAAAAGGAAAAATTTCAGATTTTAGAAACCACTTTAATTAGTTCAGAGAAATGAGAGCTTCTAATTTATCCATTATTGGACAGTTATTTAAAGAAAACGTGCTCACTCTGTCATCAAAATTGGGGATAATTTTTTTTTTTTTGACTTCTTGAAGGTGGCTAGAAAAACTTAAGTAAAGACATTGGTTGAAAGCGCTGCTATTTTTGATTTAACTATTAATGAAAGGATCGCAAATCTTCCAAAATTAATTCAAAACTTTGAGATTAAGAACATTTTTAATTGTGATAAAACAGGTTTATTTTTGGTGGAAAGCTTCATGAAATATATATAGATGCTTTTATATGTGATGCTCCAGCTCGTGCTTACGTAAAATGCATAAAAAGTCACAATGGATATTTTGGCTGCGAGAGATGCTCTCAAAAAAGGGTGTGGTTGAGGCGGATGACCTTTTCAGAAATAAATTCGTCTAAAAGAGCAGGTAATGATTTTTTGCAGAATTTTTCGAATTCTAATAAGCATATTACAGCTCTTTCTCCATTACTTGAACTTAATATAGACTTAGTGTCTAAGTTTCCATTGGAATGCATGCATTTAGTATGTTTAGGTGTTGTTAGAAAGTTGGTTTTGTTATGGTACAAAGGTTCTCTCCCTATACGTTTAAATAGTGCTGCCAAATGAAACATAAATCATCATTTTTCGGAGTGTTCTACATATTCACCTGTTGAATTTCAGCGGAAACCCAGAGAATTATTATATGTTGAGCGCTGGAAAGCTACTGAATTTAGATCCTTCTTATTATATACTGGACCTGTAGTATTAAAAGACATTTTGAAGCCTGACTTTTACAATCATTTTATATGTTTGCATGTTGCGATTAGGATACTGCTAAGTGAAAAATTGATGGAAGATTATCTGGAGTATGCTGCAGAACTATTATGCTTTTTGTTAAACATTCTTCATTTGATTGATGATGTACGCTAGTTTGGCACTTTAAATAAAATAAGTGCCTTCCCCTTTGAGAGCTATTTGGGAAAAATTAAACGATTGCTCAGAACATCACATAAACCACTGCAACAGATATGTAAGAGGCTGATTGAAAATAATAACAAATATAATTCTAAACTTCTGAACAATAACAATGAATTAATTCCAATAGCTTCATCTTCACATACTAATGGCCCAACTCTCAACTGTGATGGCATACAATCCAAAGAAATTGCAGGGTATAGTTTTACATTAAAAGTTGACTCTGGTAACAGTTGTATGATGTTAAAAAACCAAAAAATTATTTTGGCACAAAATTTCATTTATGATAAGAAAGGATTATTTATTATTGGTCAAGAATTTTCATGTAAAAATTTTTTTATAGTGTACTTGTAATTCAAGTATCTTTGGAACATGTTCCGTATCATATTTATTGCCTTTGAATTATTAGTCGGCTAATGAGTTTTTATATAAAGGTATTTTGCCATATAAGCAATCGTATATATTTCTTCCACTTCTGCATAGTTATGATAAATTTTTTAATCTTAATTATTCTTAATCTTTTAATCTTAAAATTTAACTAGTTATTTTGTGTTTTGTGATGTCTTTTTTTATTGAATAATATTTAAATAAAATACTTGCATGAAAATGTATTCATTATAATTATTAAATGTACATTTGATTCAAAATATATTTATTCATGTGTGATTTGGAAATAGGGGTGGAGATTGAGTTACACTTTGATAAATGTGATATAGAGATTTATCTGTAACATACTTGCAAACTTTTACACTTTTTTATCATTTTTTTACACTTTTTGGCAAAATTTCATTTTTATTTTCTAAAATTATGAATTACTTTCTTGTTGCTTTTAATAATGGCAAAAGCTGAATACATAGAAGACATTGTCAAACGAGTTCAGGTTTCATTATCAAACCAGACGAGATTAATTTATTAATTGTAAAAATATGTAAAGTAATACATTAAAGAAATCTTCAGATGTTGGTTTAAATATAAAAATTAAATTAAAAAAAAATTTATGTCTTTAAATTCGGTTAATTTTTTAAATTTTATAATGGTTTTCATATTTTTCTTTCATCAAAACAACCTTTATAATGTTCATAAACTATATTACTCAACAATATGAAAATTTACTTTAAAAAGGTTTATAAATGTTTGAGTAAAATAAGATTTGGTTACATGGGTCTCGTGCTCTTATGAATTAAAAAAAAATACGTCAATCGCATGTCATTTTACACTTTATCATTTTGAAAAATTGGCAGGTTTGTTGTAAGCAGAATTTGTTCGAAAATTATTCTTCTTTAAAGGTAACTAAAGATTTAGAATTATGTCTCCTTATTTTAGCAGGAGATTCCTGATTTTCACTCCTGATTTTTGGTATACTTTATCCTTGCTGCAATTCATGGATGAATACTGCAATGCAAGTATACTTGTTCTTTAGTATAACAAATAGTATTTTTTGTTAATTTTAGTTAGATTCATTGATTAAAAATCATGAATCGTTAAAACTGTGCTATTCTTACTATATGTATAGTTTTTCATTATCAGTAATTTCTTCTGGTTAAAATTTATTTAGGAATTTCGTTTTGTGTGTTTATAAGAAACAATTTTCCTCTGCAATGTGTAATGTGAAATTATGTAAAACATCTTCAGCATTACATACTGAAATCCATTTTATGTATCTTCAGACATGTTTTTCTTACCGCTATAAACTGAAGCATGAAAGTTTTCTGCAAAATTTAAGCTCTTCTAGCTATTTATGAGATCAATGCAAATCCATTAAGAGTGAAATCTGGGAGGGCAAATTCATTTGCTATCGCTGGTAATTGGCGGCAATAATTTCCTACAACTCAGCTTGTGTACATCGTGTTTCTGCTATAGGCAGAGCTACTTCTGTGGCACATGCAATAGATTTTCTCTTTAAAAATCTTGAATTTTGTAATGGAGTCGCTTAAAAAAACTCAAATTATGACATAGAAACATTTTCATCAGAGAAGTGGCATAAGTTTTTAAAAGTCTCAATTTTCATTGAGCGATCGCAGAATAAAGGTCTTACTTTTCGTCGAGCGATTGCAGAATAAAGTAGCGTGCTGAAATCAATCATGAATTTCATTGAATAATCGCAGAAATAAAATCATGAATTTGATGAAATGATCGTGAAAAAAGGGCGAATTTTATCAAGAAATTGCAGTACAAATCTTTTCATAATTGATTGTTCGAAAAAGCTGAGAATTTAAACCAAATTACGGTTTTCTGTACATATAAAAACGGTTATTTGATGCTGATGTTATTTGCTTCTGATTAGAATACATGAAAACCAGCCTGTACATGTTGACAGGAAGACAGATAGTCATTTTCTTCAGCTCGATTATGAAAATTAATTTCTCATGGAAGACATCTATAAAACATTTTAACATAAGGAATTTGTCAATGTATTTGTTACTATACAGTTAAAAATTTGGGCATAACTCTCTTTAATTTTGTTTCAAGATAATTATTAATATAAGATAATTATTAATATTATTATAAGATAATTATTAATATTAAAAGTAATGTTTTATGTTTTATATGCATGCATTAATCTCTTAAATTAATTATCAGGCATCTGTCCAGGAGAAAAAGTCTGTTAATAGACTATTCACAAAAATAAATTTCCAAAAAACATACTTTTCACAAAAAAAAAGAAAGGTGTGAATCCCCCCCACAAGAAAAGTGTAAAATTCTACAAAAATTTCTGTCTACAAAAATCTCTGCCGACTTTTTCTGTCGATTTTACCGAACATCATAACATAAACATATTGCTTTTATCGCTTACTGGTCTTCCACTCTGTCTCCCCTATACCTTTATTTGGAGTCAGCGCTGATTGGCTAACACATGACGTCCTGGAAATAGTAGATATGTTCAGAGTAAAAAATAAATTCGCTTTTCTCCATAGGTGAGATAATCATATTTCTGGTGATTTCTTTCATTTGCTAGTTTGGCAACACTTGATTTATTTCGTGTTCACGATCACATGGAGATAAATTTCTTTCCAAAAGTTCCAATTAATAAAGAAATCATTCTCAATTAAATATTTTTTTCGAAGGTTCATAATAAATTTGCTTTTAATGTTTTTGTTGAGCTGAAAATTCTAATTGCAACGATGGCCTGGATGCACTATAGCATGTGAATTGAATGCAAAATCAGAGATAAGATGCAAAAAAAATGCTCTTGCACTTCCCATGGACCCCATAATTTTGCGAGTTTAGCTTTTTTGGTCAAGTTGCTCTTTCATGAATGTTTACTTCATTTTAATTTTACATAATAATGAAGTACTAACTTCTTCAGTCCTGATTATATATAATCTATATCTGTCATTTTTAACTGTTTGGATCTTAAATCTTCTTTATATTTACTTCATAATTTGTTGGTCCAAAATCAAAATTATAAATGTTTTAATCTTGTCTTAATTTGTCTTGACTTAATTTATAATGTGTGATAAAAGAAAATGCTTTTTTAACAATTCTGTGATCTTGATTTCCAAATTTAATATCTTTGCTTATGTTATGAAGAATTACTATCTGGATTTTATGGTGTTTTATTTTTAGACCTGAATCGTAAGTTTTATTTAATTGTCAAATCATGATTTTTGTTTATTTTTGTGTTTTTAATGAATTATTTTTCAATTTTTTTTCTGTATAGAAGTTTGGGTCCCATTGGTATTTTTGTAAAACTGCTTATAATATATAATTTGTATATTTTATTTGGTTTAAATAAACATTTATTTTTTATTGTATAAGTGCAATTAATTTTATTAAGTTTTAAAGCCTTAATTTTATTAAGTTTATTTTCCCCCATCTGAGTTGTGTTGGCAAAAAATCCAGCCAACCTTGTGGCTAACAGATAACTGTTTTATAAGAAAAATTTTACTTAATTCCATCATCAATTTTTTCCCTTTTCATTCGAATATTGATATTTTGTTCAACATTAGTCTGATCCTACTTGTGTAGTTTGTAAACAATTTATAAACTTCAAGTCATTGTCATATATTTGTTAAACAGTAATTTGATTGTAAAAATACAATCAAAATTATAATGGATGCTTGCAATACGGTAAAATATTAAAAACAAGTAAGAACCTTTTTAAATGATTAAAAATAAAGCGTAGGAAAAATGGAATTAAATATTTTTTTCTCTCTAATTGTGCAATGAAACTTTCATCTTGCCCTTTTGTGAGACCTTTTTGAGACCATCTTACCTTTTTATTATTTTTTGTTGAGGGGAGAGCACAAACAATCACCTAATTCATTTCATGGCTGAAATTCTAAAATAGACAAAATTAGATTTGCATTTTAAAATACAAGTGGTCTGTTCAAGTCATATCTTTATGGGGAAAATCTAAAAACCAGATTTTAGCAGTTGACTTATAGTCTTGCTATTGTGTTCCTGCTCACATTACTCAATGTTTTCATACCTTTGAATATAGGTGAAAACAATGTTAAATCTATGAATTAACCACTAAAATCAGGTTTTTGCATGTTTCTTTCCTAGATATGGCTTGGCAGGATTGTGTTTTAATATGCAAATCAAGTTTTAGTTGATTATGAAATTTCAGCCATGAACTTGATAGGGTGATTTTCTGTGCTACCATCTTTCACTCTTTTAATTACGGCAGAAGATGTAGTGTACAACAAACAGGCAATCCATCAATCGTCATCTGCGTTCAAGATGTTGCAGATTGCAGACATGCTACTTTTCTGTGGAATCATGGCTGCCAATCAATACGCCTATTTAAAGTCAAATTAACATATTAGAAACAGAAATTTTAATAAATTAATGATAATATGTAATGCAATACATAACATTGAATATATTCGGCATACATTTTACTAAAATAAAATTGTGGTTCAAAACATGTTTATATGATTTAAACAGGCGTAGTAGTTGGCAGCTCTGCGGAATTCTTCTTTTTTGGCCATGAAATTGATTATCTCTGTGATTGATGCAAATGTGTATTAAAATTTGTTGCTATTTTTATATTGGGAGGGGAGAGTAGTAACAAATGAAAGACAACAAAAATGCCAGCACAAACTTCACTATATTGGGCAAATTTCTTCTAAGGATCGCAAAAAAATTTATTTGTCAAGCGATCGCGGGAAAAATATTTTCTTCAAAGAATAGCAGGAGTTAACGTTATTTATGTCAAAGGATTCCTGCAAAGATGCGATTTCTGTAAAATGATTGCGGAAAAAGATGTGATTTTTGTCAAAGGAATTGCGTGAAAAACACTATTTTCATGAACAGGTTGCGGAAAAATACTCTAATTTTGTAGAAAGATTGTGAAAAAAAAGCGCATTTCGTCGAAAGATCGAGGAAAAACGTGAATTTTGGCACAGAAATAGGGGAAAACGCGATTTTTGTCGAAGGATCGGGGGAAAACGCGAATTTTATCGAAAGATCGGGGGAAAACGTGAATTTTTTCGAAAGATCGGGAGAAAACGCGAATTTTGTCGAAAGATCGGGGGGGAAAACGCGAATTTTTTAGAAAGATCGAGGAAAAATACGAATTCTGTCGAAAGACCAGGAAGGGGGGGAGAAACGCGAATTCTGTCGAAAGATCGTGGGAAATAAGCGAAATTTGTCGAAAAATCGTAGAAAATATTGAAATTTTGTCGAAAGATCGTGGAACATACTCAAATTTTATCGAAAGATCGTGGGAAATACTCAAATTTTATAGATAGATCGTGGAAAATACTCACATTTGATCGAAAGATCATGCGCAAGTATGTGAATTGTGTAGAAAGATTGAGGAAAATGTCTAATTTTGTCAAAAGATCGCAAAAAAATATGAATTTTGACAACAAGCTAGGAAAATAGACGTATCTTGTTGAAAGATTGCAGAAAATATGCAAATTTTGTTGAAAGATCAGAGAAAAATCGCAATTTTTTTCAAAATCGCATATAGTACACAAATTTTGTTGAAAGATCTAGGACAGTAAGCTAACTTTTTCGAAAGATCATGGATAGTAAGGCAATTTTGTCGAAAGATCGTGGAAAATATGCAAATCAAAAAGTTGTGTGAAAAATGACTTTCACTAAAGGATCATCGATAAGCGCAAATTTTGTCAATGCTGCAAAAAAAAAAAAAAAAAAAAAAAAAAAAAGTTTCGCCAAAAGTTTGTGAAGTCATGAAAGTTCAGCTATTTCTTTGCTGAGCCTGTAGCATGTCTGACAGTGTCAGACGCACATTTTAGGATAAGATTTGTTTACATATTTCTGGTTTGTTCTTGGTTAGGGTATAACTTAGAGAAATGAGAGAGTAATTATAAAAGATATATGGTTTCGATAAAAATATTAATTAGCTCTTGTAATATACTTTACAGAATAAAAATAAAAATTATGAATAAATGAAATTAAACTTACAATTGTTAAATGAATGAAAGTATAAACATAACATAATAAAGAGCTAAACTGATGTAACAGTGACAAATATATAGAGGAAGCTAAATGTGAAAATTTCTTAACACTAAGAATATTCTAAATGAAAACATATCTCAGAGTATTTATAACGGATTTGTTTTCATTGTACTATAAAATGGCCATTGCTTCTTCCTTTAAAGTGCAGTTTGTATCAGAGGTGCAAAACCTCCATTCTTGGTAAACTGATTATATTAAACTGATAGAAAAGTATACATTGTATGCTTAAGGACATATGGAACATCTTAACAAGTAAAAAAATCCCTGTCGGATTGGCTTATAGGCGGAGGTAGATTTCGAAGAATGCTCACTTCAACAACAAAAAATAAAATATGATTAGAGATAAATCCATTTTAATAACTTCATTTGGCCGCTTATGAAAAATTCTTAATTTCATTTTTCTACAAAAACTGGTTTTATCAGAATCATCTTAAGCAAAATTCAGCTCAAATGCCCATTTTGACAACATATTTTGAAATATATTATGAATTTATTAAAAAATCAACCAAAACAACATATTATATTGTTCCTACATTACAAAAAACTGTCACTTGAATGCGCTTGAGAGAAAATTGAATTAAAAAATGAGTCATAAAATAACCGATTTGTCATTTGAATAAATCCTTCATTCTTTAATCATGATCGCTTCGGAAAATTTTGTGCGAAATGGTCAGTTTGACGGCATTTTAAAAAATATATTCTATTTTTATGAAGAAACTGGCCAAGTCGTCACATTATATCGTTCCTAAATAAGAGCATCTGTAAATTGGATGAGTTTGAGAGCGACAATGAATTTAAAAACGAGTCAGAAAAAAAGCAATTTTTTATTTGAATACTTCCTTAAATTTTCAGTCTCGATGACTTCGGGAAATTCTGTTCAAAATATCCTTTTTGGTAGCCTTTTTTGAAATATATTATGTCTTTATCAAAAAACTGACTAATGCGTCACATTACATAGCTCCTAAATAAGAGGATCTATAAATTGGTTGATGCATTTGAGAGCAAAAATGGTTTTAAAAACGAGTCAGAAAAAAACGAAATTTCTTATTTGAATACTTACTTAAATTTTGTGTCTCGATGACTTCGGGAAATTCTGTTCAAAATACCCTTTTTGGTAGCCTTTTTTGAAATATATTATGTCTTTATCAAAAAACTGACTAATGCGTCACCTTACACAGCTCCTAAATAAGATGATCTATAAATTGGTTGATGCATTTGAGAGCAAAAATGGTTTTAAAAACGAGTAAAAAAAAACGCAATTTCTTATTTGAATACTTCCTTAAATCTCTATGACTTCGGGAAATTCTGTTCAAAATACCCTTTTTGGTAGTCTTTTTTGAAATTTATTCTGTTTTTATCAAAAAACTGACCAATGCGTCACTTTATACAGCTCCTAAATAAGAGGATGTATTATTTGGATGCGCTTAAAATCAAAAATGAATTTAAAAATGAGTCAGAATATAAGCAGTTTGGATTTGAGGTTTTTTCCTCCAACTCCTATTTTTGTTTAATTTATTTTTGCTATACGAATTGGTCCTATCAAAAACTTATCAATATGAAAGCTGTAGATATTATTGAGGAGATGTAAAATAAATTTATTTAGATTTTATAGCTTAAAAATTGACGGATTTATGGATTTTTTTTCTTTTTTGTGGATTTCCCCCCTTTTTTTCGTTTTTAATTTTTTCATCGGTAAAAGTTGGCCCTATCAAAAACTTGTAAATACTAAAGTTTTAAATATTTCTGAGAACATTTATATAAAAATTAATTGGACTTAATATCTTGATAATTGACGAAGTTATGATTTTTTTTCTCCTAAAAACCCTGTTTTTTCGCCCCTTCAGCCCATTTCTAAATTTATAAAAAAAATCTGTCGCGCGTAAACTTTTTGCCAATTTTTAAGAAGTAATGTAAATTTTCAACCGATTCGATATCTATTTTATTTAAGAAGTTATGGCGTTTTTTCGATTTTCACAAAACCCCTCTCTATTTCCACCTCGTTGGACCGATTTTGCCCATTAACGAACTTTGTCGAGATTTTATACCCCTTGATTTTATGTATCAGTTTGGAAGAGATTGGAGCAAAACTAAAGAAGTTATCGTATCCATAACAAAGTGATATATATATATATATATATATATATATATTACACATTTTTTTCCACCAAAATTAACCTTTATACTATATTAATTTCCTTATAACAACATTCCGTACTTAGTTCAACTTATTAAATTAAAATCTTGTTTCTAGATCTAATCTATTAATCTTTATGGAAACGATATAAATTCTTAACTTGCCTTAAAAAACATTTATTCCAGTATGCGTAAATTTAAAAGGTGGCTGTGAATTAAAAAAATTCTTAATTAAATTTTATTTCTTAATATTCTTAATAAAACTAATTTTTTCTATGCTTTTTTCAACCCTTTTTAAGAAAGTCTTATTAAATTTATTCCAAAACCATACCTTTCAAAGAATATCATTATTTTTATTTATCTATTTATTTATTTTCCCTCTTTCAACATTCGATATGTGTACATAACAATAAATCCATTTCTTTTCTTTTTCTCTTAAAATTAATCGTCTGCAAAACTATATCGTTTGTACAGATGTTTGAAAATTATGAGTCAATTATAAATTGGTTATATAATATTTTTTTCAAATAAATTATCGTCTGTGGAATATAGTCTCTTCTCTGGGCATGAGTTATGTTTAAAAAAAGAATGATGGTTCAAGAGTAAAGAATGTTCTAGAATTTTCTTTTTAGATTTAAGAGAGGAAGCCTTCAGGTGGAAAGAGAGATTCTTGGGTTTTTTCCTTCGATGAGTACGATTTACGGCTTGTTGAAGTAAATGATGGAATATGTTTTTGGATGTTTTGGTTAAAGATAGTTGTAAAAGGAGCCTTTCCCTCTATCATAACTACAGTTTAATAAATGAACTTACAGCAGCCATTGAGTAATTTATTGGATTCTCTACATCTATTTTGTTTTTTTTTTCCTCGCTGGCCATGACTTCTGTGCAGTAGAACGGAGACCCTGGTGATTATGTCACATACATATAGTCCTTTTAATGTCACACACACACACACACATATATATATATATATATATATATATATATATATATAAACTTTTTTACTAATATTAGTTTTGGGGTATAGGGGCGTAGATCTGCAAAAAATTTTCAGAAATTCCAACATTGGTGCGATCGCAATAAGTAGTATTTCATACGAAATCGACCTAAATGAGTCATAAAATAACCGATTTGTTAATTGAATAAATACTTCATTCTTTAATCATGATCGTTTCGGAAAATTTTGTGCAAAATGGCCACTCTGACGGCATTTTTAAAAATATATTCTACCTTTATCAAAAATCTGGCCAATGCGTCACATTATAGCGTTCCTAAATAAGAGGATTTATAAATTGGATGCATTTGAGAGCAAAAATGGATTTAAAAACGAGTCAGAAAAAAACGCAATTTCATATTTGAATACTCCCTTAAATTTTCAGTCTCGATGACTTCGGGAAATTCTGTTCAAAATACCCTTTTTGGTAGCCTTTTTTGAAATATATTATGTCTTTATCAGAAAACTGACTAATGCGTCCCATTATATAGCTCCTAAATAAGAGGATTCATAAATTGGATGCATTTGAGAGCAAAAATGGATTTAAAAACGAGTCAGAAAAAAACGAAATTTCTTATTTGAATACTACCTTAAATTTTGTGTCTCGATGACTTCGGGAAATTCTGTTCAAAATACCCTTTTTGGTAGCCTTTAATGAAATATATTATGTCTTTATCAAAAAACTGACCAATGCGTCACATTATATAGCTCCTAAATAAGAGGATCTATAAATTGGATGCATTTGAGAGCAAAAATGGTTTAAAAAACGAGTCAGAAAAAAACGCAATTTCTTATTTGAATACTTCCTTAAATCTCTATGACATCGGGAAATTCTGTTCAAAATATCCTATTTGGTAGTCTTTTTTGAAATATATTCTGTTTTTATCAAAAAACTGACCAATGCGTTACTTTATACAATTCCTAAATAAGAGGATGTAGTATTTCGATGCGCTTAAGATTAAAAATGAATTTAAAAATGAGTCAGAATATAAGCAGTTTGGATTTGAGGTTTTTTCTCCAACTCCTATTTTTGTTCAATTTATTTTCGCTATACGAATTGATCCTATTAAAAACTTGTCAGTATAAAAGTTGTAGATATTATTGAGGAGATGTAAAATAAATTTATTTAGAATTGATATCTTAAAAATTGTTCGGAGTTATGGATTTTTTTTCTTTTTTCACCCCTTTTTCTTTTCGTTTTTAATTTTTTTCAACGGTAAAAGTTGGGCCTATCAAAAACTTGTAAATACAATCGTTTTATAAAATTTTGAGAACATTTACAAAAAATTTAGTTGGATTTAATATCTTGAGAATTGACGAAGTTATGATTTTTTTCTTCTAAAAACCCTGTTTTTTCGCCCCTTGAGCCCGTTTCTAAATTTATCAAAAATCTGTCACGCGTAAAATTTTGGCCCATTTTTAAGAAGTAATATAAGCTTTAAACGGATTCGACATCTATTTTATTTAAGAAGTTATGGCGTTTTTTCGATTTTCACAAAACTCCTTTCTATTTCCACCCCCTTTCGACCGATTTTGGCCATTAACCAACTTAGCCGAGATTTTATACGTCCAATCCAAAGTTGCGGGTGTGACATTTACACAACTTACATTAGTCACCAGCAAAAATATTTTTGAGCATTGGTTTCAATTTGTATGAATTTCAATGTAGACCACTTACATATACATTTATCCAAAACTGAAAATTGTTCGATGTATCATTTATTTATAAAAAAAAAAATAATTTCTACCTGTTGCGGGTGTGACACAAAAAGGACATGCATTTTCACCTTTCAGTGCAAAAACGCAAAACTCTGTGAATTATGACAACTGAGTGAATTGATTTTTTTAAATATTAAACAGCAATACTTAAGTAATTATTCTATGAAAAAATTAAATTACTTACTCAATTCTTGCTTTTGTAGAAAATATTCAAAATTTTCGTTCCGGGTGTGACACCCTGTTGCGGGTGTGACTTGTACAGCCAATAAAATAATGACATACACAAATATTGTCAAGGCAGATTTTTTTAATTGAAGAATTAATCAATGTTACAATTATAATATCTAGAGAAGAAAATATCAAACAAATTTCATTTCCAATCTTGAATTTATAATTTCTGATGGTGGTATCTTTTTTTACAAAAATGCTCTTTTTCCCTAGGATACATCTGACTGACTGGGCCAAATATACACACTTTCTTAAATTTTTTTCAAAGATTCTAATTCTATATCGTCACCATCCATTTGTCTTATTTGTTCATCAAAATTTTACTTTTTTAATGTCGAGTATAAAACAACTTCTACAAAATCTCCACTGCACATTCATTGTTGGATATTATATCCTTGTCAAAGTAGGGATACATTCGACTGCCTGAGCCAAATATACACATTTTCTTGATTTTTTTTTCAGATACTCTTATTCTATATCATCTCTTGTATTATTTGTCCATCAAAGTTTTTACCTTTTTTTTTTTAAATGTGGAGAATAAAACAACTTCTACAAAATCTCCAACTGCACTCTTATCGTTGGATATTATATTTTTTGACAAAATATTATAACAAACAAATTCGCTTGTGATCACTTTCTGAAGTTATTGCGACATTAATTGTTCTTACGTCAATAGAAATAAACATGATGTATCGATTGAATGTTGAGCTCCGATTGTGCTTGGTGCCAGCATGCATGAAGCATTTTCACAATATCTTCTGAAATTTCACATTCAGCAGAGTTCTTTTATATTTTTTAGGACTTTTTCTATACACATAGTAAAATCTGAAGCTGAATTTATAGTTGCAGAGTGTTGCTAGCGTTACCAATTTCTTGGCAACTGCACCAACCCTGTCGACAACTCCTTTACCATGAGATGAAATGTAAAAGGATTGCCATCCTTTACTATGATTTTTTTAAATATTCTCTTCTTTTCTCTCCTTGCTTTGTCTCTTTCCTTCTCCTTTTGTAGCTATGCTTCATATTTAAAAGGGTTTTCTTTAATCTTTTTTCTATGATATCGTGATCTTTCTGTACTCTTCATTCTCTACAAAAGAGAAGAAATTAATGTGTAAACTTAATAAATACAGCACTTCCAGTCCGAAAATATATGCTTAACAAATTGTTAATATTTATCCCTTGAAATTTCTAATCTTACATAAGGTTAATTATGTTAAATTTTGATTAATTTCAAACTGACTATATACATTTTATGCTAACTTAATAAACA
Organism: Maratus speculifer; assembly: GCA_964019185.1. NCBI lineage: Eukaryota > Metazoa > Arthropoda > Arachnida > Araneae > Salticidae > Maratus > Maratus speculifer. Next base: position 5,837,472 of record CAXHSM010001350.1, on the reverse strand, counting down.
TTTTAACAGTTTCTATTATTCTTACTTCTACTTTTTATTTAATTTGAATTAAAAGAGAAAAAATCTTCCCCTAATGACACTTTACTTATTTAAAAAAAACTAAATATACATATATTATATAAATACTATCAAATAACAATATATATATATATATATATATATATATATAACAAAACAAA